>JAUNZO010002997.1:0-600000 GCA_031894775.1 Chloris gayana | reverse complement strand
GTAGATCTCCGGATGAATGGGTGAAAGCACATGTAACAAGCATTATTTTTATCCGTTCGTGGTGACCTAATATCCGTATTTAACAATTGTCGCCTACTTGATGACATATTCTCTTAATATTGGATTGTTTTGTTCCGTAATTAGTAGTATTTGTAACCCATTATACTGATTACTGTCGCCTCCTTCACTTGATACCTTACATATCCATGCATCACATTTAGCTCACTTAATTTACAATTTTAAACCTGAAAAAGGATCCAGTTCGGACTACATTTTCCATCGTATCTGATCGCGCCAGTTTACCACCCTGTGAATCAGATAAAACAAAACATGAAAACCGGTGCTGTTCTTAACGCATGCAGTGGCAATGGGAATGAGCCACTGACTTCACTTGCACAGGTGTAACGCTGAAGCAGAGATCAGTAAAGCCACCATGCTTTCATCTTGAAGCTCGGCCTAGTGCACCGCTCATGTACCCCACCCTGGCCCGTGCTCGACATCTCGTCATACCTCTTGGCCGAGTGGAGGCTATGGCACAATTGGGATGCCACAGACCGGCCATGGAAAAACATCCTCAAGGTTGATGATCCGATAGACAGGCAGCTGTTCTGTTCAACCATTGTGCATGTTGGTGACGGAAAGAGCACCCCATTCTGGGAAGCAAGGTACATGGTGCGGCCCCAAATTTATATGAAATTGCAAGGTTCAAATTCAGGTAGAGCTACTGCCTTAAAAAAAGAAAAACTGAATATGTAAAATATGAACAAGATACAAATAACCCCAAATAAAATTATAACATTCAATAGTGATATAGCTGGCCCAATATTATCTAGCACCGAACTGCTGCACGCTATAAAAACAATTCTAGAGTGTGGTTCCAATTTCCAAGTTATACTTTTGGAACTTCTCCAAGGATGAAGCGTGGTGAAAGAACGCCCACTAAAAAACCTAAACCCATACCACTACAGTCTCTTTAGATTTTATCTTTTTCTGAAGCAAAACTCGCATCTTGTGAAACTCTTCCATGTCATCATCATCTTTGGAGAATCTGAACCGAAGAGTCTCAATGTCTCTAGGGATAAGACAGGATACGACGTTCAATGCCTTTTCTGTTGACTTCTGACTGAATTTCGTGTACCGATGCCTTTTATTAATCTGCAGGGCAGAGAAATTTCACTTTAGTTCTTCCATCATCATTAGAGTTGTGTACAAATATTGCAGGCATGCAAAGAGCTTACCTCCCACTGATCCAAAGTAAGAGAGGCCAAATTTGATGCAGACTGAAGGAAATAGGCAACTGGATTATAGAAAGCAGTACGCTGCCGTTCTCCAATAACCAGTCTCATCAATCTGCTAAATGGCAGACCTTCATTTGCTGGATTTCCCATCATATTCTTCGTGAGCAAAAATCAGCATAGAGTGAAGTCAGTAAATTCAGTTATGAAGAAGAGTTAGCATTGAGTTGAGTGAGAGCGAATAATGAATTTTTTTCACCTGGAAGATTGTACTAAATCCCAATAACTCAAGTTGCTGGCAATTCTGAAGCTTCGCCAATAGATCATATCCACCCCGAGCAAGGTGTTTATCTCCATCAGGAGAGACATACACCCGTGCGGTCACCAGAGATGGCAATTCAACAATCTGAACCTCGCCTTCAACATCTAACTTCAGAGAGCATGTGCCAGGAGCACAAACATGGATTCCCTTGTAATGGCAATGGGTAATGGACAGATTTGTCACGGTGTCTGATGATATCTTGAAGGAACCAATAAGCTTGCAGCCGGAAAGGGTCAGAGTCTTGACAGTAGTACTAGATGATAGATTGAACGAACCAAGCTTGGAAAAGTTTAATCTAACTCCTCGAGCACCGGGCACCCAGAGATGAGACGTTCAGCTACTGCGGGATCAGTTAATTTCACGCAGGTAAGTAGCAGTATCTTCAGGCGCGGGAGGCAAACGGATTTGGGTGCGAGAACACCCTTTTCTCCAACACGCACATCAATCTTCTCGAGTGCACTGTTGAGCAGGTGAAGACGCAGTCCGGCAGCTGGAAATGGGTGTTGATGTTGATCCTAATCTCAAGCACCCGGAGGCCACGGCTCACGGCGTGGCGCACCCATCCGCGATAGTGCCCGAAAGGCAGTATCGTCTATGGTGCTCATGCTGAAGGTGTGCAGCGGCACGGAATCACGGAGGAACAACAGCATGGTGCCGAAGCTTTTGGAGTTCTTCATGCTCCAGCACTGAATGATGAAGTAGGGCGAGGACGCCCACAGGTGCCGCCACCGCTGCGACAGGAGGCTGAGAGCACGGTCACGGGCTCCCCTTTGTACATGAACCGCATGATCCGGTGCAGGATGTCATCTGGAAGCGCGCTCAGACGGTCGCGCTTCGCAGCCTGCGGCGGCGACGACATGGTCTTGTCTTGTCTTGCCTGCCTACCCCTGCAGATGCAGATAATGAGCAAGAAAACAAATTAAAACACACTCGGCAACCCGGTTAGATGGACGAAATCGAACGTCACGCCCGCAAAAAACTATGAACGGTGGCAACTGTGGCCAAAGGATCAAAGAGCATGGGCGATCGTGCGTACCACTAGCTTCTTCTTGGACATGCCAATATGATTGCTAATCCGTAGCCCCAAATGTATCGTGGGTAGCCCTCGTACTATGCAGTTTAGCAGCTTTTAAAAGCTTATTTCTCAAAAGCTAGAGGGATTCAAACAGGGCCTTAGTTTTCAGCTGGATATTGTTATATTTACTTCCAATATTTCACTTCAGGTGGTTGATTGCCAAGTTGTAATGAATTCAATTTTGGTTCAGGTGGTTGACAGTCACACGATAATGCTGGGAAGCCCCTCCTCTCGATGGTGCTGGGAGACAATACGCCACATTGAGAGGCTTTAATCTTTGTAGCCTTTTGGGAAGTAAATTGTGGTACCTGCAGTATGCTTAAGCTATAGTGTCGTAGCCGAACTTACCTATAAGCTTTTCACATGTTCTAACTGACAAGATAACATCTCACTTGTTCATTTGCTATTCTTTGAGGTGATACGTTTTTTGAAATCGAACTGCATTAAGAAACCTGTTTTTAAAGTTAGTGTATGCATGCCTGGCGACGTTATGCGTTTACAATTCCTTTTAGGCATGGCGTCATGCGTTTACAATTCCTTTTAGGCGACTGACCTGGCGGTGTGGTTGGGCCGCCAGGAGACAGGTGCGGCTGGCTAGCAGTGGGGAAACACACGACGAGGGTGCGTGGCACGTGACGCGTTAGCGCCATTTTAGAAAGAAAAGAAAACTGTTCTTAGAACAAGGAAAACACTATGCAGCCGTGTACGAGTTGTATTTATAACCAAAAAAAGTATACTGCGAGTCGGATGTGCATAGCTGAGTTCAAAACTTTTAGTTTTCTATTATACTATATAATAAAAAGAGTTACTAGATCAAACTCCCCCACTATTCACGGTCTGTCGGGCTTCCTCGGCCGTCCTTGAAACTTCTAGCATACGGGGCTTGCTCTTCTCCGTTTCCCCTTGCCTCTTTCCCCGAACCGAACAACCTAGAAATTCAGATCTCGCCGCCACCATGAAGAATCCGCCGCCGTATCCACCGCGGCGGCTCTGGTCACCGCAGGCGGCTACAAGGGTTGGGCGTTGCTGGATCCGTCAATTCTGACGGAAGACCTGGCCGCCAACTGTACCGGGCTCGCCGTCGCCACCACGAGCGACGACCGGCTGGTCCGCGTGTCGCTCCGTCTCGCTGAGCCGCCGGCTTCCTCCTACGTCCAGTTGCATACGGATGCCCGCGTGCAAGTCGAGCCGACGCTGTACGCCGCCGACGGCGATCTGCTTCTCTTCCACATGGCCATCGCCGTCGTTCGTGATTATCCATTCCCCTCCTTCGAGCACAACTTATTCGTTTATAAAGCCCACCCGAACCCAGAGATGAGGTGGCTGCGGCTTCTCCCCGGCTTCCAGACGGTGATGCCCCGGTCCGGCATACTGGCATCGCCTGCTGCGGCAAGGATTACGTCGTGTCGGGCTTTCGGGCAAAAATGGTTGCTCGCGAGGAAGGTGCGATCGTGGGACAATGGTGAATGCCAGTTCGTGGAGGTGGGCGAGCTCTCACGCTTCTCGTCCTCTACGGATCAATGGGACATCATAGACCTACCCATGCCGTTCGACCCCGAGAAGGGTCTCTACAAGTTTGTATGGCAGTCGGATGATATGTTCGCCCTAGATGGAGTCATGTTCTGGGTAGACTATCACCGGGGTATGCTCTTGTGTGATGTTTTTGCAGAGTCACCATCGCTCCAGTTCATTAAGCTTCCTGGGATTCACGTTTGGGACGAGAAGCATGACTACTCAGAGGGTCGTCAGTTACCTCAGGCTTATAGGACAGTTGGTATCAGCAGAGGTGAAGTTAAATTTATTGACATTGATGATGGACTATTTGGGACTAGAAAGACTTCTGGTTTCACGATAACCACTTGGTCGTTGGACATGACTAATTTCAACTGGGTCAAGGACACGCTGCTTGAGGTTGATGAGCTATGGTTACTCCCTGAATTCCGTGACTCGCCTCTTCCGCGATGGGTGCCAGAGTACCCTGTTGTAAGCAGGGAGGATAGCAACATCCTGCACTTTATCCTTCGGGGGCCTCGATCTAATGCCAAAACGTGGGTAATTACTCTTGACATGAGACAGAAGGCGTTGAAGTCATACAGACCCTTCGTCAGTGAGCAGAAACTGAACTTTGAAGGGTATGATATGGATTCAAGGAACATCTTTTGTGATACGCCATTCATCTGCTGTGATTTTGGTTCCCTGAACATGGCTATAGGTAATCCAATACGCTGTTCCTAGTCGCTTTTCCTGCTATTTTAGTTGTCCCATTAGTATATTGTGGTTCCATATTATGTCACTTCTATATTTTCCACTGTCTGAACTATATATAGGAATCTAGTACAGCTGAATCACTGTTTCTATCTTGTTATCTACATGACTTTCGATTTAGTGAACAATCTTTGGCCCCTTATTTTGGAATGTATTAGATGGAGGAATTATAAGAACAAACCATATCATGGAAGTTTTCAAATCCCTTGTGTAGCTTACAACAAGGTCCATGTTATCTTTGCCAATTGGGATGAGAGAATGGATGACTTTGAGTTTTGTTCTGTTCACCAGTCACATGGGTATTCCCCCTAGGTGTTTGTTTTTCCTTATTTAGTAGTACACTGTTTGAATAGTTCTATTATATCTATTGTTTTTCTATCATGTGATTTTCAGCTATGATATTGTATAACTTTGAATATGCCTATCTGTATATAGAAAATCATGGTGACGATGATGAAAGGAAATGGGAGACAACACTTGTATCAACGATGGACCCTCTTGAGCTTGGTGATGCATCAGCTAGGAGTGATGATACCAGTGTTGCATATTTTTTAGATTGTAACGACAGAATTGAGGAAAGTTGTGCAATGCACTTGTGTAATGTACAAGTTAGGGCCTAAGCATGAAACAAGAGAAGTCTACAAGCCTGCCTAACCTTCACCATAGGTTATAAAAAGGAGAGTTTTTAGTTTGTATGTTATTTATGTATCTCTTGGATGTATGTAACCTAATGTAGTGTTTTGTACGTCTTATTTTTATTGTGTAATTTCAGTTGTATTATATTAACCTTTGGATATACCTATCTGTGTCTAGAATATTGTTTGTACATCTATCTTTTATCATGTAATTTCAGTTATAATTATATTAACCTTTGGATATACGTATCTGTATCTAGAATATCTTCTCTTTTTTTGAGAGAGAGGAGTCATGATGATGATGTTGAAACTGAAATGGGAGACAGCCTTAACTAGGAGATTTACGGTGAACTTTCTTCAGCTTTTTATATGCAATGGTGCTGTTGATAAATCCTGCATATTTTTTGTTTTTTATTATATCCGTAGGTTTCTGGTCGCTGGGAGATTTCTGTGTTCTGGACTGTTTAACCATCTATATCCTTTGTTCATGTATCCTATCTGTAATGCCATGATGATGATGATGCTGAAATTGAAATGGGAGATGGCTCAAACCAAAAAGTTCTAATTACGATTAATTTAGTTGAGCTTTTTTAGTTATTTTTTTCTAAACATTGTGGTGCTCGTGAATCAAATTCAAGTCGATCCTCTCCGCAAGAATCCTCCAACTACGGTCAGTTTGTGCAGAATTTATGGATAAAATGTGCATGCTTTTGTATTTAACTAGATGAATGCGCTGTGTATAATTTATGATACAACATATTGTAAACTCAATGTGGCCTACGGATATTATAATCTCAATGTGACGTAAGTAGACGGATTTTATAATCAAAATGTGGCGTAAGAAAACAAGAGTAACAAACACTTGACGGTTCGTTTTTATTCAAAAATTTTAAATAATATAATATATTTTATTCGAATATGTTTTACCACTAAAAGAATTTGAAATATGACCTATAATTTATTCGAATATGTTCACGAGCAAGAGGCACAATCAAGTTCAAAAGACTTATTGATTCCTGATCCTATTCGGAAACAAGACTTCACCACCACCCTTATAATAACATGGATATACATTGTGATTTTGGCCCTGTTCGTTTCCACCCTCTAAAATTTATATATTGTCACATCAAAAAGAATCTTACTATTTAGTAGTACTTTTATTAATTTAATAACAAAACCTATGTCGCGACCCCCTCTAATTTGCGAGACGAATCTAATGATCCTAATTAATCTATGTTTAGCTACAGTGATGCTACGAGTAAACATCTTCTAATAACACCATAATTACTCTTGTTGGATTCGTCTCGTGAATTAGATAAGGGGTCTGTAATTAGTTTTGATATTAGACTTTATTTAGTACTCTCAAAATGATAAAATTCTCTTTGATTTGACCTCTCTAAAAATTAGATAGGGAGAAACAACAGGCCCTTTGTAACAAACCGTACTCTTTCCGACCAAAAATCACATTGCGCCACCACCATGGGAAATCCCGCGTCCGGATCCACCGTCGCCTCCACAGCCGGCTGGGCCATGCTGGACCGGCGGCCACTCGAGGAAGACCCCTCCGCCACTTCCACCGGGCTCGCCGTCTGCCTCGCGAGCGACGGCCAAGAGGTACGCGTGTCGCTCCGCCTCGCGTCGCCCCCGGCTCCCTCCTACGTCCAGCTGCACACGGACTCCGACCTGCACGTGAAACCGTCGCTGGTGGCCGCGGACCGCGACCTGCTTCTGCTCCACATGGTCGTCGCCGTAGTTCGTGACCCTCCGTTCACCTCCTTGGAGTCCAATTTCTTCGCGTACAAGGCCCACCCCGACCCGAACATGGGGTGGCTCCGGCTTCTCCCCCACTTTCCCGACCGAATTTCCTCTGTCCGGCACACCGGCATCGCCTGCCGCGGCAAGGACTTCGTCGTGGCGGGATTTCTGAACGTGATCACCCGTGAGCAAGGCGCGATGCCGGAGGAGGATGACGAACACCGGTACAAGGAGGTGGGCACGGTTACGCGCTTCTCGTCCTCGACAGATCGATGGGAAAACTTGGAGTTGCCCATCCCGTACGACCCTGACAAGGGCCTCGACAAGCTGCTATGGGAGTCGGACGATCTGTTCGCCCTCGACGGCTTCATGTTCTGGGTGGACTACCACCGGGGCATGCTCCGCTGCGACGTCTTTGCCGAGTCACCGTCGCTGCGGTTCATTCACCTTCCTGGGATTCAAATCTGGGGCCACGATCACGACTACGCGAATGGTCGCCAGTTACCTTGGGCGTACAGGACAGTAGGCGTAAGCAGAGGTCAAGTGAAATTCGTTGACATTGATGATGGGCTCTTCGGGATCAGGAAGACTTCTGGTTTCAGGGTTACCACTTGGTCGCTCGACATGGCTGATTTGGAGTGGGTCAAGGACAGTGTGGTCGAGGTCGATGATCTGTGGTTACAACCCGAATTCCGCGAGTCGCCGCTTCCGCGGTGGGCGCCAGAGTTCCCCGTTGTGAGCAAGCAGGATGGTGACATCCTCCACTGCATTCTTCGGGGGCCTGAAACCTGTGCAAAGAGCTGGGTGATCACTCTTGACATGAGAAAGAAGGCGCTCAAGTCTTACATACTCTACACCAATCAACATAAACTAGACTTTGATCAAGGACTTGATGAAAGATTTGACAATCTGGATATTAGAAACATCTTTTGTGATAATCCATTTATCTGCTGTGATTTTGATTGACCGAGTCCAACGGGGTGTCTGGACCAACACAACTGAATAGTACAACTCTTATTTTGAGTCTATATTGTTGATTTATAGATGTATATCCACGTAATTGTACGGTCGACCTGCGTCAATTACATAATGCCAGCCTTCCAATCATACAGGTATAAAAGATGAAGGCAATAGCCGATGATGACAAACTCGAGCTCCCGGAAATTAAAACTCTTTGCTCCGGAGGTACCGCAGGTTTACTAATGTGGCTGCCCAAAGTGACGGAGGTTACAAAAAAAGATCACCGGCTAAGAGCATCTCGCTCTTGTTATTGGACCTCAAAAATGAAAACTACTTTTTTGTAGTTACAATGTTTAGCTATTAACAACGAAAAATGACAGTATCATTCGTCTCAAGCGGCCTTGTTCTTGCAGTAGTTCTCCAGCCACGCCATGGTGACACTCTTCGGTCTTTCAAGTGGAAGGCCAAGGGCACGGTCCCAGATGAGCTGTTGTGTCATATACAGAGAGCTTATCAGTGTTTGCAGATATAAGAACCAACAATATCTGAAATCATAAGGATCAACACAGACCTGAGAGCCTATTCCGATGCTCCTTGAAACTCCGAACAAGACGGTGTAATACCTACATATTAAACCAAAAAGGTGTTCCAGCAATAAGTATTGATCATTCTGAACTAGATTCGTTGTTATATCATGGAATTGAAATATATTATCATATGTTATACGTTTAGATTGTAATTGAAACATAAATGGCAACATGTGTAAACGCACCGTGCTTCAGACAACCCAAAGTGGTTCAGCAAAACTCCACTGTGAGCATCAACATTTGGCCATGGGTTTTTGACCTGAATATACAATTGCTAAGAAGGGGTGTTCATAACAAGCAAGCTGAAAATAATGAAAGCACAAATCATGGTCAATCCGGAATATACCTTGCCCAGCTCAGTGAGAATCGGAGGCACAACTTCATACAACTTGGATACCTGTAAGGGAAAAATCACATTGAAGACTGTTGAGCTGAACAAGGACCAATCCATTAGATAAAGGTTCTAGACTCACCAATTTGAAAAGTGGATCCTCAGGTAAATGCTTTAATGCAAACTCCCTTTGACATGTGTAGCGTGGATCTGTCTGACGGAGAACTCCATGACCATAGCCAGGAACAACCTAACATTACATAAAACCAAGCTTAGTAGTTCAGTGTTTCTTTCTTTAGCTTCATGCTCAACCAATAGAAGAATGTGGATCATTAGAGATACAGCATTTGACAAGTTCACGAAAACAAAAAGGTCAATAATTTAGACGTATTGCACTCAAATTTTTCATGAAACTTTTTTAGCAACAGGACTTCCACAGCAATCGAACTTCCCATTTAGTGTCACCATAAACACTACAATTTATTCACTCGATTAATGTAACACTGAGATAAGCTACCTTTCCACTCTTCAGTGTTTTCCAGACATAATCCTTGAGCTGATCTGTTGTAATGTCACTCCCAGTTTCCTCAATTACAGATTTGATCCATAGCAGCACTTCCTGGAATATATAAGTAGTTCACACACGTTATAAAGAGCAATTACATCATGAAAAATAAAAGAAAGAGTTTCTTCTTTCAGCAAAAAATGTGTATTATTTGTCAGGCAAATGATCAATCAGTATATCTTTTTTACAATCACAAGTAAAACACAGCACAAGGCACATTGCAGAATTCAGCGTGTGAAACTAAGCATACCTGATTAGCCAGGCCATGAAGCGGACCAGCCAAACCGTTCAGAGCCGCTGCGAAAGAAAGATAAGGATCTGACAGGGCACTTCCAACCTGCAATTGGATCATCGTGAGTGATGGATAACAAGCTCACAGCCTGTGACCATAAAGGAAATATAATGGATAGTGAATCCAAATTGCTCCACTAAGGTAAGGTTGTCAAATTAATTGCTGTAGTGGAACTGGAACAAGAATTCCTTGAATTGGCAGCCTAGAATAGGGAAGCGTTTCTCTATAAACATAATAGGGAGTTTCTGCGCTAAGATAAGGCTACCAAATTGATCCACTACAATTAAGAGTCTACAATCAAATAGTGCACTTTTATGACAATTTCTAACCTCCCTACTTCCACGATGATATTTTATCTTCCTTCATCAAGAATGCCACATTGACACTCTTCAACTCTTGCAATTAAAAGCAGCTCATCCAGAAGAAATAAATATATAGATGGTCTAGAACTCAACTACTGCTGGAACTGTCAACTGTAACCAGCATTATGCATTACAATGCACAAGGACACCAGGCACAGGCAGTCCTTCAAAAGATGGTTCCGTTAAAAAAAGGGTCCAGCTAAAATATGCCTTTGTCTTTTTCCAAGTAACTAGGTGACATTATGCTTACCCTACACTCTTTAAGGAATCCAGCTAAAACACATCTTGTCTTGTTTCAAGTAACTTAGTTGCTATTATGCTTATCCTACACTCTTTAAAGAAGTATCCCTCAATTACTAAGTCAGATTAACAATATCATGACCTTCTATAGTGTACAACTAGATTCCTTAATAATCACATTGCATAAAACTGAAAGCCAAGTGCATCTCTTAAAAAAAATCATTGTACTGCAGCCACCTGTTATCCTTTTGGCATACCAATAATAAGAAAATAAAGATTGCAACAAAAGAAAATGAATATTACCAGATGACCAGTGTGAGCACTGACATTACCGCCTTCATGATCACTACAAGAAGCCAGATGGCAGTATGAGGAGGGAAATCAACACAAGTCCTCCAAAACCACATACATTTATCAAGACAAGATGGATGAGACATTACGCATGAATTGTTACATATAACCGCATCAGCTCCAGCATTTTTGGGTCATCAAAACCAAGCATGTGTGAAAAATTTGCTGCATAGTCCAATGCATTATCGGCTGCTATTCTTTTCCCATCCTTGAAAATCCTTTAGAGAACAAGGGAAATAGGTCAGTTGATATAAATTCTTAAATCATTTATAATAACTTCACAAAATCTTCATTTTACTGACGGCGTGTTCTAATTTTCTTATATGATGAAGTAGGTAATGGAACAAAAGTTACCTCCGGTAAACATAAGAAGCCACATGTGGAAGACGAGCAATCATATTTAAGCAATCTTCATAAGTAGGCTCCCAGAACCTGTACAGATAACAGTTATCAACAAAAAGCAATATGAAAAACTACATTTATACGAAATGTACTTAGGTTGCAGTTATCCTAGGCATACTTTGTTTTTGGCATTCCTTTCTCGTAAGCCTTTTGAAATTCGCTCTCAACCTGAAATGGAGTACAAATATAATACAAGTGGCTTTACTTTAAGGGCTCTAGAAAAATCAAAGAATCATCAGAATACAATGCATTCAATATGCTAATTTATTTTAGATTTTTTATTTCTTTCTACTTGTACCTGTTCTGAAAATACACTATACCAATCATTTGCTTGAGATAAAAATTTCGCATTTCTTTGAGATAAGAAAGATTAGTTTCATGTCAAAGGAAATGTAATTTTGTATTCGAAAAGACTAATATTCGGCAATATCAATCAACGAATCAGAACTGGACTGGCTAACCTGTAGGGCCATTACTCCAGTGGTAAACTGTGTCATAGGATGTGCAGATGAAGGGAGAGCATCTATCGCCGCGTAAACGTGATCTGCATCCAAATTAAAGATCAGTCACTGGAGAGCAAAAATGACAAGGTGCAGCAAACAGAACTTCACAGGATCACTCTAAAAGGGAGATAAGATGTCTTATTAATCTGTGACTTCCTTTGAAAATTTGAGAACTGTGGAAATTAGCAGAAATTGATTCTGATAGTTTGTGAGTAAGTTGAGCAAACAATAACACAGGTAGCCAGCATAGATGGTAAGGTACCTGGGATGTTTGAGCGGCTAAGCAATTCCTTTGATAGAGCATCAACTTGCTCTTTTGTTGGAACCTGAAGCAAGAAAAGATTGGCACACATTACATGAATGACAACAAACAAATCACCAAGAACTTTGTGTTCCATTCCGAGTCAAAAGCAGTGCATTCCTCTATTTTGGAGGAACGTCTTTGACACACTTCTAAAATAGAAACTGATAATTTGTATAAGTAGGCATACCTTTCCCGTCAAAAGAAGCCAAAGTAGACCCTCGGGCAAAGGTTCACCATCCTTAACTGCTGCTGGCAGTACTTTCTGGCACTCTGGAATGGAGAGGCCCCTGAAACGAATACCCTAGAAACAAAACGAAGTGGTTAATAATGGGATTCGTTCCTCCATTGAAGTTTTCAACAAAGTTACATAGTAATGTGAGTAACAAATTTAAACAAAATTAAAATTAGTACTATTACTCCCATAAAGGCATTGTTCTTAATATTATAGAATTATTATACTTTCTTACTCAGCAAATTAGTGCAAAGTAGCAAGTAGTAAAAGATCAGTCCATGTGCATCTCCATAAAATCATTTATGCAGGAAATTTATTCATCCGTAAGCACAAAATAAAAGGAATCAGAGCATCATATTCTAACATATCATCACTGTAGTGGAACTGTGACAAAATACCTCCTCTGGGTCAAGCAGCGATGTTTCCCAAAGCATTCCAGTCATCCCTCTCATTCCACCAAGGACCTGCAGGGATATTATTCAAGAATTTCACACGATAAGCTAGTCCAATTATGCTCTTCAAAAGAAAAATAGCTATCCATATCGAGTTGGTACTGATAAATGCATACCATATCCACAGAGATGTTTCCAAGCTGAACCTTTCCATGCTCTGACTTAAGCTTCTTTAAGCGATCCTGTAAAAATCACATTTGAGTAACTAGACATGTAAACCCAGCAAGACAACATGAACAAGGAGTTCAAGTGGGTTATGGATGTTTTCAACAGTAATTGGTATAGAATTTCAGATATAAAAATGTGCACGAAACGGTTGCTTACATTTGAGTAAGTAGACATGTGAGCCCAGCAAGACAATATGAACAAGGAGTTCAAGTGGTTACGGATGTTTTCAACAGTATAATTGGTATAGAATTTCAGCTAAGTGCAAGATAAAAAATGTGCACGAAATGGTTGCTTCTGATATATAGGGAGGGATTAGAACTGATAAATAATAATTGCTTCAGACAACTAGTTGCTGGCACATTACACAAGTTTGAGGGGGAAATCTATTCGAAATTATCTTGAAGCAGAAATTAAGCAACTTCTCAAAAAAAGAATAGCATGAAGCAAAAGAAAAGAGGTTATCACTATTATCTACACAATTTATACATTGTGTATCGAGTATCAAACCTGCTGTTCAGGAATCATTTCCTGCAACTGGGACCTAAGATCCTGCATTTGCAGAAAAACAATCAGCATCATGTCCTGAGAACTTACAAAAATTACAAAAGAGAAAATCTAGCGATCAAAAGTAGCGCAACATCTAGAATTTTCCAAGTTACCAAATTTCTGATATAATTCTATCTCAAAGCATAATATGAAGAGAGTTATCTTACGAGATCGGAAGCGCTCTGCATCTGCAGCCATCTCACACCACCCAGCGTGGTGGCCTCCTGCGTCTGTCAGCAACAACAGCACAAAAATAAGAGAAATCTCAGCACCCAGGCATGTTGAACCAGAGCACACAGGCAAACACGACAAGCCTAAACGGATCACTCACCAAGCGGGATCGCAGCTTCGAGACCGCGGTGAGGCCCCGGAAGAACGCCATGGATGGAGCGCGCAGCTACCGCACCTGTGCCAAACAAACAGATGATCTCTCATCAGGCTCCCGAAGTTCAACCAAACCTAACCCCCAAAAAATGTGGGGAAAAAAACGTAATTCCACCCCAGCCACGCCACAAAACCAAACGAATCCGCAACAAACCGTGAGGATTGGAGATGGGGTCGGGTCTGGATTCGAGGGCTGGAGACAGATAAGAGATTCCACGAAACGAAACGAGCAATCCCGGAAGCTTTGCTTACCAAGGACAGGAGATCGCCACGGTCCGAATGGGTAAAGGACGGGGGAGTGCACGGCGGCGACAAAGGCGGGAGAGCCTGGAACAGGGCAAAGAATGCGGTGGTCGCCGACTTGCCGTGTTTGTTGGTGGGGGCGGAGAGAATTTCCTCTATGCCATAAAAATTGTTCCTGTTCCTTATATGACATGAAATTTGTGAAAGTTCCTTCCATACCATCACAAAAATTTTCAATATCTTACGTGCCATTCTGTCAAGAATTACCATCTAACACCGTTAAGTGTCAACTGAAAAGACGAAAATACCTCTAGTATACTAAACATGAAAATTTTGCTTCAGTTCTCAAAATAGATACACTGATATTTATAGTGTAAAATTATAATAAAAAAAATATTTGTACACATGTAGTGATGTTCATATAATTTTGCAAATGACAACCACACAATTACCGGTGCATATAATATAAAATATGATGGCAGCCATACCAATTGGAAGAAATTTTTAAGATGATGAGAAAATGCTCTATTCATTGGTTCACACAGATTGGTCTTAATAATAAACACACTTCACAACCAACTAAGAAAACAATAAAATGCGTTCCGATAAGGACAAGCAAAAGGATAGTTCTTGTCGCAAAACACACATTACATCACATTCAAACTAGATTGAAATTCAACAGATTCAAAGGCTCAGCCTTCTTTTGCTTCTGGTTCCCATTGATGGGCTACCATCCATCACTACTTTGCTTCTTGTTCCTATTGCCGGGCTATCAATTAGCATCTTCTGTACCTTCAATTTTGGCCTTCTTTTTGCAACAACATTTTTCTTTGTTGTAGGTTTTGTAGTGGCAGCACCAATTGCATGTGTTTCTCCATCTGGTACTTCTCCACCAGGACACTCAATGGAGAGGACTTCAAGTTGATTTGAGCCGCTACCAGACTTGGACCTATATTAGAATGCATTCAGTTAGTCAAAACAACATAAGGCAAAACATAAGTTGTAAAATAATTATTGAATCTTGTACCTGATTGAATCTGATCTAGCACTTTTATTTTGTGGCTTCTTAGTTGCAGATTCAATGTGTTGGCTGTACAAAAAATAGTTCTTAGGAAAAATGAGTAATCAACATGGAAAGGTTGTGATATGATAGGAACAAAAAGAAGCAAACCTCGGTGGGAATGTCATCGAACGTGTTGGTTCTTGATCTTCAAAAGGAACAATGCTGCTCTCAGTAGATAATGCTGCTCTTCGGTGGCGAGATCCCGCCCGAAGCCCTGCTCTGCTCGCCCAAAAGGTTCGCTCCTGTTTTTTTTCAAGATCCAGTTGTGCTCTGTTCAGAATGACATAGGGGCATTACGGGAAAAGCATGAGCGGGACCCACGAGTCAGGTAACGTGAGTGACGAAAGTCTTGACAGAATGGCACGTAAGGCATTGAAAATTTTTGTGATGGTATGGAAGGAACTTTCACAAATTTCATGTCATATAAGGAACCAGGAACAATTTTCATGGCATAGAGGGAATTCTCTCATCATATATACGGCGGGCTCGAGGGTAATTCGGTATATCGATGGCTCAAATGACAAATGGAGAAAACGCATATCCTTTTTTTAGGAATGGGCTTTAGATAAACTGTTCAAGTTTATAGCATGATGATATTTTGGAAAATAAACATGATTGAACGAGCATACTATGTCATTTTATTAATTTTATATATCTTTTGCCACGAGAGAAGCGCGCTGAGAACGGAGAAGGTCCTTCAGATTTTAACGGAGCCTGCCTGACTTTGTTTTATCATTCTTGCGGTCCTGGCGCTAGATTTGGAATATGCGGCATTTTTGTTCTCTTTAAAGTCTACTTCACCAAGCTCGATGAAAGGAGCGCAAAGTATGACTTTAGGCCTTCTCCATGCACAAAAGGTTGCCAATTGAAATATTGAATGGATCCAAACTGGAAACAAATTTGATGCATGTCAGCACTCGCATGTGCCTCTTTCATATCGCCTCTTCGTGGAGGAAAAGGACATAGAATGCCCAAACACTTTCATTAGGTAGGCTAGCCGTTTAGAGAAGTTGGTTGAGCTGTTGGTCAATGATCCAAAACAGGATACTCCCTCCATTCAAGAATGTAAGGATTTGTTAACTTTTATCTGTTGTGTTTAACTATTTGTCTTATTCAAAATATGTATATAAATACAAAAATTAATACTTAATACTTAAAATATATCAAATGTTAATATAAATTGTAAATAAATAAATAAAATTTTAACAAAAAATTTAAATAAGACGAGTAGTCCAAAGTCCAAATTGATACGTGAGAGTCAACAAATGCTTACATTCTTGGACGGAGGAAGTAGCTACGTACAAAAGGCCATAGCATCACACTTCAATAATGGAAAATAAAAGAAACGCTGCCACGCTGGTACGTAAAAAACTTAGGGATCCATAATTTTTTTCTTGAAAAGATCAATCTAGTGCTATTTCTACATATCATCAAACAATTGACCACAATACCTTTATGGCATTTCAAAGAGTTAGGGTGTGTTCGTTTCTTGGTCTAAATTTTATAGCTGTCACATCAAAAAGAATCTTATTATGTAGGAATACTAAATAAAGTTTAATTATAAAATAAATTACAAGCTCCTAGACTAATTTACGAGATTATTGTAGCATCACTTTAGCAAAACATAAATTAATTAAGCTTATTAGATTCATCTCGAAAATTAACACTAATATATCAATAGAGTTTTATCATTAAATTGATCGAAATATTCATAAATAATAAGATTCTCTTTGATGTGACAGTACTAAATTTTAAAGGACAGGACGAACAGGGCCTTATTAGAGTAGCCACAACGGACTGGTGCCTGAAGGAATCTCCTGCCTTGCACCAGTGACATCCGGTGAAACGAATATGGATCAACGCTTCGGTGAAAAAAAAGGGCACCAACTATGACGCTTCAGCACTAAGTCCAGATTTTCTAGATGGATCATTTTTACTATTCAGATCTCAATCGATAAGTTGGGATTCATAGTTACATCTCCAAGTCACTGAACTAGCACAAGATGAGCTAGCACTATGGCACAACTGTCCTACAAATCCTATAATTATGCAGGCTAATATTTCTACATAGACAATAAAGCAGACTGCCAAATACCCAACGTACAAATTCCAAGCAGGTAAGGTCAGTCCTATCTTCTGAAAAGACGCCTACGCTTGGACGTTAGATTCTCTTCAGGTGTTTCATGGACTACATGATCCTGCAGGACTAAACCTCGGTTTCTAGTGAGTTTTCTTATGGGTGTTCTTTGAGTATGCGCCTGTATATCTTCCTGATCATTTTCTTCAGTGCAGGAAGCTCTTTCATTTTCTTCAGTACAGGCAGCACTCTGGGAGGTCCTGTGTGGCAATAGTTCTTCTCCCTCAGGGACAACATTCTTCATAAGCTGTAAATGGATGAAAAGAGGAAAGGTCAGAATTCATGCACTGAAATATATTCAGATAAGAGTAAACATGCTATTCCCATAACTACAATCTATGAAGTATGAACACCTATGAAAGAACGATTCTATACTTTTACTGTGTTCTGTTAGTCTGTTCAGTGGCTTGCAAAGACAACATGCTTAAATGGACAATCAACTGAGCAAAGACAACATGCTTAAATGGACAATCAACTGAGCATGGTAGTTTTCTAGTAGTAATATAGTTACCCTTCAAAAGCAGCATCCCGAACCAAGTGATACCCATATGATAAAGTATTGTTTTGTTAAGCTATATTTTCAACTGAATTAACAGCAAACATGATGTTGATTATACCAATAAAGTAGGGAAAGGTTTGCAGATAAAACAAAAAAAAACAATTATAACATGAAACTATACCTTCCAGTCTTTGAAATCAAATCTAAATACAAAATGGTTGTAGGAGACTTCTCCTGATGCTACAGCACTAGCAGCAGGTGCGTTTCTTGGACCTATTACAGGCAAATAAAATACATGTTAGTAAAATAGCACAGGAGTCCTAGATTTGTTCCCTCAAAATTTTCACTCCTGGATTTACCTAAGTGCTAGAGAAATACAAACAAAGTACTTACGCACTATATGATGACCATTATCATCTACATTTATTTCCACCCTGCCATCCTTCACTAGAAAGGACAGTGCAAAAATATTCTCGACTGTTTGGGCAAACGAAAGCCTGTTCAAAACTAGGTTTTCTAGTCTTGTACTCTTCTTCCGCCTCAGGATATTAAATATAACTAACACATTCCTGTCAGTGTCTGTCTTCACTTCCTCTGAAGAATCAGCAAGCTGCAGATCCAAGGGTGATATATTGATACAAGTTAGCTATGAAACAGTCAGCAGGTCCAGTGATTAAGAGAACAAAAAAAGGAGAAAATAGAAGTCCATCAGTCACTTCCTAAATTCAAATATTAACAATCCAACAATGGCAGACCAGAAAATCGACTCCACTGCATGGTGTATTGAAGTGGAAGGCAAACAAGGTCTAAAGAGAAACCATAAATGAGATGCAGAATTTGCTACCATCATTTCATTGATATTCTGCCATATAATTCATAACACTAGAACAGAAAGAGGCAAACCTCTTCAGGGCAAGTATTTTCAGTTGGCCTAGCAGTTCGTTTCCTATTAACAGCCACAACCTTCCGCTGTTTTACTTCGGTATTCATTGGTCCAAGCCTGTCAAGATTAGCATGCACAGTTCAAGCCATTTTGTCAAGCAGGAAAAGAAAAGCAATGCAGAGAAAATACTGGGCAGATCCATTACATGGTGCAGCATCCAGGCACAGCCCTAAAGGCATGTGAGACAAAGAGCCCAACATCACCCCAGCGCAATGAGGCAACCTCGCTATCAAGGCTCCCTTGCTGCCCAAATTTCTCCAGCAGTGCTGTTACAAAATCGGAAGGGGTGATTCCTTCACTTGACTGGGATCTCACAGATGTTACCAGAGTGCTTGCAATGTCAAGTAGGGCTTCTGCATCAGCTATTTGCTCCCTGGGTTTCTGTACTGCAATGTGGAAGTACATGTCATTGCTATATTTTGATAATAACCCAATAGTAAACAAATAAAAAGAATGAAGCCTTGTGTTTGCGCAATGAATAATCAGGCTGGCATAAAAAAAGTGAGTTTTATTGTACCCAACATGAGGATGATAAAGCCATTTTTTGCCACAAAATGCAATCATGCTAAGAAAAACAGAACAAAAAAAACACATGTGTCAATAGATGCGAACTAGAATACATGATAATCCTATGTTCTGTTTTTAATGCCGTCATTAGTTCAACTTTGAGTTAACCAACGATATAAAAAAAGAATGGAGTACACATTTCAAATCCATGGTTGTAAGAGAGTAATATAAAAAAGAAGGAACATATTTAATATACTTGTTGTGAAAATAAATTTGTGCATGCTACATTCATGGGAGAGGCATTAGAAGTCTACAAACTGCTGACAGAATTGTGCTTAAACTTATGGTAAGATGTAAGACAGATTTAGATGTGAATAGAAATGTTAGCAAGCCTTTATCAAGATAACAAACAAAAAGCTGAGTTTAGAACCTCCAAATTAAATCTCAAGGGAGACTAATAACAAATCATGATACGGATACAAGCTTTTAAAGCTTTAGAGTGAAACCAAGTGATAGCCAACTAGAGTTTGGTCCCAACTGAGGTATTTTACCAATGTTTAGTAAGCACTGTTGAACATGGAATGGCATAACCCAACTCACAAAATAAAGTAACTGAACTATCAATTACTAACATGCAAATTACACAAAGCAGCCCCATTCTATTGGGAGCTATATGTGTGCTCCAGTTGTGCTCAACAAGCAATCCCAGTTATTAATTGGAAATGCTTAGGTACACCACTCAGATAGTCAGATGCGTGGCATTGCTACTATTGAAAAATCAAATCACCAGTCCAAAATAGAAATTCCAGATGAAACCAACGCGCAAAATAGAAATTCCAGATGAAACCAACACGCAGCGCGCCATATCAAATCTCAGCCTAAAATCTCAAGCAAATAAAACACTGTTTTCGGGAATGAAGATCCTTACCAAGCTCGTGCAGGCAGTCCACCTGCGTGATGATGGCCGAGAACTTGTCGGAGTCAGCCTTCGCCATCTCGTCGCGCTCATCTGCACCGACACGAATCCAAAACACGCAACGCTTCAAATGGTCAAATCAAATCGCAACCATATCAGAATACGAAACGATCCCTGAGAGGAGGGATAGTCTTACCGCTGATAAGGTTCTTCACGGCGAGATACCGCGACCGCAGCCTCCGTCGCTCCGCCGCCCCCTGCGGCCCAGCCCCGGCCTGCCCCTCCGCCCCCGACATCGGGTGCCCGAACCCCCAAGCCCTAGACCTCAAATCCCAACCCTAACCTAGCGCCGCTGGGCGAGATGGAGGTCGATGAGGGTGGGGAAAGGAAGCGGAGAGAACCCGGCGGCGCGGATTTGAGCGCGCGTATGAGAGGGAAATGGCGAAATTTTTCACCGCGGAGCTTAGGAGGCGAGGATTTGAATGGCTTCTCGAGGAGAGGTGGAAGGAAAGTTTTTCTTTAGCCGCTCGTAGTTTGTTTTGAGATTACATTTGACCACTTATTTTTTAAAAAAAATTATAAAAAACTATTTATTTTACTATAATTTAATTTATTTCTAAATATATTTTAAGTATGACTTCTTTATTTTTACATTACATAAATATTTTAAATAAAATGAATGGTCAAACGTAAAATTTAAAAGTCAATAAATCCTTACATGTTTTACGGAGCGAGTAGTATTTTCCTACGCCGTAGGGACGTTGGCGGGGCCAGCTGCAGTGAGGGTTTCGAGACACTGGAGCCTTGGAGTTGGAGGCGGCGATATGTTTCGTGTTTTGGCCGCTCGTAGTGTTGCTGACGCGTGTGCACACGCGTGCGATGCGAGAGCGGGCTCTCTGTGGACCCGGTTGTCAGTTGGCGACCGTTTTGCTTTTGGGTTCGAGGGTTCGAGCTTCGCACATACTTTCCCGCTTTCTGCAATTTTGGTTTTGGATTGAGCTCGGGTTCAGTTGGGTTCTGGGCCCAAAAAATTCAACGTTCCGCTAGGGAACTTCCAGATTGGGAGCGTCTGCCCGCCCGCTGCTATTCAGCATTTCGCCTTCCGTCCAGGTAGTAGTAGTAGCAGCAAGCTCCAGAGACTGGCAAACTGCTTAGCTCAACTGGTATGCTTCCACAGAGAGAAACAAAATGCTCCAAAAAATTTGGTGGACAAATAAATAATGATACCGGAGTCTGGAACTCTGGATACAGCAATCTGTGTTCGACAGTTCTAGCTAGTACAATTTATGGAATGACAAGTTTGACCAGCAGTACATAAGTAGTACCATTACACATTACACGGCCAGTGCTTCAATAACTGGCCTCAAGCCTCTTTTCCTTTTATTTGGTGACGTATTCTCTTTGCCTGAAAAAGATGAATGATACGAGGTCAATTTACACGTCCCCACTTCAAAGGATGTTCCGTGAAGCTGAAGACTTGTTTGTCTCATTTGTTTTAGCAGGCTGATCTCCAAAAAATGTAAGCTGCCAATGGAACTTCAAAGGATGTTCTGTGAAGCTGAAAAGTGTATGTCTATGCTGCTATCACTATGGGTACAGAAAAGAATATGCATGCTATTTCTGTATGAAAAACACAGTACTATAGCTCATGACCTCCAGAAACGTTTGTCAAATATTAGTATTTCATAACTTGTAAGACCACACTGCTAACGGGGAGCTGAATTAGGCTAAAGTGGCATGACCTTAGTACTTTAATTTTCCATTGGCTACATTAGTACTGCTAAGTAATTAGTAACTAACAAAAAGGAAAAACACTTACCAGTCGTGCGGCCAATATCATGCTTGTTCTACATGTCCCTGGAGGTCATGAGTTTCATGTTTCATTAACTGAATCATCCTGAAGCCTTTCATCACCTCCACCATGGTTGGCCGCTTCCATGGCTCGTCCGCAGTGCATTCCTGAGCAATGGAAAGCACACGCGACATCTGTTCTTGCCAAAGGCTTGTAACTGACATGCAAGGATCAAATAGTTCACCCTGCCGACCATGTGCAATCATCCACCGCACCCAGCCAACAAGGTTCCCATCCCCTTCCTCCATTCCCTCTTGCCCTGTAGGTGGTCGGCCGGTGAGCACCTCCAGCATGATAACTCCAAAGCTGTAAACATCCCCTTTCATAGTGCATTTCATTGCCAGCCCATACTCCGGGGGAATGTAGCCAAGCGTCCCAGCAACATTGGTGCTGACATGAGTTTCATATGCACTAATTATCCTTGCAAGACCAAAGTCAGAGACTTTCGGCTCCATGTTCTCATCCAATAGAATGTTGCTGGACTTCATGTCCCGGTGGATGATATGGGGCACAAATCCATGGTGCAGGAACATGAGTCCACGTGCGGAACCTAGGCAGATCTTAAGACGAGCTGGCCATCCAAGGGCTTCAGTGGCATCTGCTCGGTTTCTCAGCCACATCTCAAGGCTCCCATGATGCATGTACTCATAGATCAGGAACCGTTCATCACCACGAGCACAATAGCCAAGTAAGGGAACAAGGTTGCGATGCTTCACCTTTCCGATGGTCTCCATCTCAGCTAAGAACTCACGATCACCTTGGAATTGACAGTGACCATGAAGCCTCTTGATCGCAACTCTCTGGCCTTCAGAGAGTGCTGCCCTGTAGACAGTGCCAAAGCCACCATCACCTATGATATGAACCTCACTGAAATTATCTGTGGCTTTCAATATATCATCTGCAGTGACCCTAAGGAGTGCACTCTCAAATGTTGCAAGGTTGATACTAGGATGTTCCCACGACTTCTTTACTAGAAGCTTATCACTCGAGGTGGGCTCAGCCATCGTCTCACTGGGTACAAGAACCAGTGCCCCATTTCGCAATAGCTTCTTCCTCGCATAAACCACCAGAAGAACCAGCATAACTACTATGATTAATACAATGGCACAAATAGACACTACTCTTGAAAACACATGATCTGGGTGAGCCCTATTATGATTGATGCTACTAGCAGTACAAATGCTTGGTGTGACACAATCTGATAAGTTATGCATGCCAATGTGGTTACCAGAGAAATTGACAAACGTGATACCGGCTATATTGCAGATTCCACAAGGAATGGTACCACTGAAATCGTTGTTTGAAAGATCAAGATAGTTCAAGTAATTGACATTGGACAGTGCTGACGGTAAGCTTCCAGTGAGGCTATTGTTGTGAATATCAAGAAAAGAAAGTTGTGTGAAATTTGAGATAGACTCATCCAGGCTCCCTGAGAAGTGGTTAAAGCTTGCATTGAAGAAGACCAAAGAGCTGGGGAACTGATTGTACCTAGCACAAGATAATGGGATTTGACCAGAGAGGTTGTTGCTACTCACGTCTAGATGGTACAGGCTCTTGCTGCATAGTAAAGATTGGGGTAGAGTGGCCATAAATGCATTATTGGATAAGTCTAGGATCGTAATGTTGGGAAGAATATGACCTATCTCAGCAGGAATATTTCCATTTAAGTGGTTATTAGACAAAAAAGGCCTTTCAGAGGCAATGGCACAGACCAAGGAAGCAAAGGTCCAACTAATGAATTAAATGAGAGATCGACTGTTCTGAGATCTACCAGCTCATAGAACTCTGCAGGAATAGAGCCATTCAGTGAGTTCCCTTGCAAGTATAGCTGCACTAAAATGCTACAATTCTTGATTGATACTGGAATCTGACCAGTTAACCGATTGTATGACAAATCAAGAAAGCCGTGGTGCTGAATATACTCCTTGTCAGAGTGAGCCGCATTTCTAAATCCCCCACAGATCTCATCAGGGATTGAACCAGACAGCTGGTTATGTGACAAAACCAAGCTAGTAAGTAAAGTCAAATTAGCTATGGCTCTCGGGATGTGTCCGGTCAGATTATTAGAGCTCAGATTTAGTGTGACTAAATTTCTGCACTTGAAGAGCTCTCGTGGGATATTTCCAGATAGTTTATTTCCATCTAAACATAACTTGCTCAAATTCCTTAGAGCACCGATTGATGGTGGGATAGGTCCTTCAAGGTAGTTATGACCCATATCCAACAATTGCAAGTTGTGAAGCTTACCAATGCTCTCAGAGATCAGACCGGTGAATTTATTATTGCTGAGAGAGATCTCTAGAATGGTTGAGGACTCCCACAAATTGCTAGGCAACAGTCCAGTAAAATCATTATATGACAAATCCAGTTTTTCTAGTGGTAGCTCAGCCAAATATTCTGGTACCTCCCCATGAAGATTGTTACCTTGCAAGTTCAGAATAGTAAGGTTCTTGCAACCTATAAATGTCTTGTCGATATTCCCAATCAGACTGTTACCATGCAAGCTCAGCGACCGCAGAGAGTTGGCTTGACATATGGCAGGGGGAATAGAACCATTGAACTTGTTGTCTGCCAGATTTATGTATAGAACACTTCTCCAGTTTTTAATCCAACATGGAACATTACCTGAAAGTTTGTTGTTCTGCACTTGAAAATAGGTAATAGCTTCTAAACCTGCAAGTTCTTCTGGAATAGAGCCAGTGAAGGCATTGGAGTGGAGAAATATGTGAGTAAGCTTCTTGCAGTTACCAAGTTCTTTCGGTATGCTCCCTCTTAATTTTGCACTGTGTAAACTCAACCGAGTAAGATTTTTCAGCTCACCGATAGATCCTGGGACTTCTGCATTGAAGTTGTTGCCTGATAAATCAAGCTCCTCTAAGTTTTTCATATGACTAATTGACCAAGGGATGGCTCCTGATAAGTTACATTCAAAGAGAGAGAGTTCTTTTAGCCACTTCAGGTCACAAATCTCAACTGGAATGCTACCAGTGAACTGGTTGCGCCCCAAAGCTAAGCGTTCCAGCTTCTGCAGACGTCCCAGCTTAGAAGGAAGTTCTCCGGAGATGGAGTTAATGGATATGGATAGCTTTGTGAGATGACGAAGCTGAGCAACGGCAGGGCTCAACTGTCCAGAAAAACTGTTTTTGTCAAGCACTATTTCTTTCAGCATCTTCAAGTTATATAACGAAAGAGGTATCGACCCAGTAAGCTGGTTGTTGCTCAAGTCCATGTACTGCAAATGCTGCAAATTCCCAAAGGATTCTGGAATCTCACCAGAAATCCCACATCCTCTGAAGAAAAGCCCAACAAGTGATTGAAATTCCACAATGCATGACGGAAAAGGAACGTGGAGTGGTACAGAGGACATGTCTATGGCCACAACGGTACGTCCCTCACATGTTACACCCGACCAGTTGCATGGAGGTGTTTCTGTATCAAACCAGCTATGAAGTAAGTCCTTCGTTTCAGCAATTGAGTCTCTAAGAGTGTACAGTTTCTTTATATCAGATTCAGCCAATGCAAAGCCACTAGAGAGGCAGCAGATAAATAGGAAGAAAAATCTGAAGCCACGCTGCGAAAGAAAGGGCAAAAGGTATCAGTGTGTGGGTAACAAATTTCTGAATATTCCAAAACTCCAACCAACAGAATAATTAAATACGAACTGCTAAAACAAGTCAAAAGATAGTTTTGGTCAAAAAATTTGAGCTACAAATTGGTCCGCTCTGTTATACTAACTCAAAAGTTCTTCTAAGTGATTCACAAAAGACCTTCGTGGCCACCAGCGCACGGAGCGGCGCAGGATGGCGGCAAGCTGTGACGATTAGGGTTATAGAGCAGCATAGCGCTGTAGAAGTACAAAACGCAGTGATGTTGACCGAGTAGTTTACACAAGAGACGGAAGGAAGGAACAGCTGTGATCTGATCTAGCATGTGGTGGATAATTAAATCAAAGTACCTTTAAAATCATTATCTCCTGCTCCGGAGTGCAACACGACACAAAAGATTGAGCTTCAGGTTCAGCTATCATAGAAATACAACAATCTGTTAGAATAGAGCCTGTAGTAAGAAGAACTTGGGGGGGGGGAGGGGGTGGAAGAAACAGCAGTTCCTTGGGAAAAAAACAATAGTACTGAGCATTTTTTAATAATCTATTCCTTGAGAAAAAAATGATAATAAGCATTCTGCAGTAGTAATAAAATATACTAGTTAAATATTAATAGATCTACTGATTAGAAAGAGACAAGTCCAAACATTGAACTAGATATCTCTCCCCAATCTGCTAATTCCGCTAATTATTTACTTAACCAACTGATCAAGCCGAAATTAGCTAACAATGTCCTTTTTTATTCCACCTGCAACTTTTTTCTATTAACATAATCTAACTTCTTTTTAAAGAGCAATGATAAGTGTTCTACGCTGACATCATACAATAAGATTCACGGCCTTCAATTGCCCACCCCAAGTTTTCAACCCTGACACGAGTACAAACTATACCAACGGATTACATACATACAAATTATACTTGGAGTACTAAGTATACAACAAAATGAAGGAGGCACAGAGCATTAATGCAAGTCATAATGAAGCAGGGCAGCAGCAATAATACCAGAGAACGGCAGGAGTGGCGCGACAGGAATCCTGCTTCACTCTATGTCTCTCCTTCCTGATGGCTTGAGATGGCGCCACCGGCTTCACTCTATGTCTCTCCTTCCTGATGGCTTGAGATGGCGCCACCATCCGTGAGCGTGCAGCAAGCGAGAAAAGCACGCTGGAGACCGAGTAGAGGACCCTACCCCTATGCTTACAAGTATTTATACCATATACTTTCTTTTGACTTTGAAGTGCTGATTGCTCCAACTAATTTTGCTTGTTCAATTCCTTACTAGAATAGGCCATCCATATTTAGCAGTGCATTAATCACTACGACTTGGAGCAAATTAATATCTGCTTCTTTTAAGATCTTTTGTTGACATATTTTTATAATGGGATAATTGCAAAACAAGACCTGTTTCAGACTCTAATTCTGAAAATGGTTCTGTTTTGCATTTCGTTGCAAAACCGGTCCTGTTTTGCTGAAACCGGACCAGTTTTGGAATGAACAGGACCGGTTTTGCAATGAAATGCAAAACAGAACCATTTTCATAATTAGAAACCAAAACAGGACCTGTTTTGCAATTGCCCCTTTTATAATAGCTCCAGTCAATCTTTGAGGTCAAATTTCGACCACTTTTAGAGATGGCACTAGAAATAATATGCGGCATTGTCGCGCCCCTGTTCTTTTGTTTCTTGTTGGATGGCTCCAATTTGGTACAGCCATCATCGTTAGTAATTGGCCATATTGAAGCAAAGAAACTAGTGCCAAATGGTGATTATGTAAGAGCAATTGAGTGTCTCATGTATATATATATAAGAACACTACAAAATATTGTTGCTGGTAGTATATGTGTTAAAATCTTAGCTTCCTGCCACCCGTTTTTATGGCAGTAGAGAAAACTTACTTTACGGATTGTCTACAAGTAAATAGTGGTTATTCTTAAGATGTTTGTGAGGATGTTTTTTTTCAACTTGCATTGAAACTATAAGCAACAATGGTGGATGGAATAGACTGGGTATAACAAGCACAGATTTAACCTGACCCTGCAATATATTCATGCTACATAACCTTCTCTTGGTCGGCAAGAACAGTTATTGCTGCACGACAGCAGCCTGCATTTATATCTCCAGTGGGGATATTGCGAGTAACCTGAGCTTTTGAACTCTTAAGAAAGTATTCTTGAGATATGTCAAAGCCGTGATTCACTGGTCCAATGCAAGTATGCTTCGGTTAAACGTGATATGATGCAAACAGCAAGAATATTCTTAAGAGTTATGACTGAAGTTGATTAGAAGCACCTAGCAACTGGAGAAAACTGAAGTTCAAATATATTATTCTTGGTGACATTGCATGAATTGTTCCCAAGACCTGTAGCAATATATGTAAAGAAAAGAATAACAAGATGTAATTTTAGGACATTTTGTATCTCAGTTTTGTTCCATCTGAAAAAAGGATCCAGTTGTCACTATTCTCATGTTTTAACTTATTTCTATAATAACACTATCCATAATTATTTTCAAAAGCGATTCTAATATTCAAAACTGAGTGTAAATTTGTGATAAAATAACACAAAAATGCTGAAAGTTTTTATTATAGGCCAAATGACACTGATAACATGTATGAAAGGGAAAAGACACATTTTTACATGTTGTGGGCCTTTAAATTATGTCCATGAAACCTACACAAGTGTAGACAAAACATAACAATCTATCTTGGGAGGACCATACCTCATTTCAATGCTGTCGATAAATCGGATTTGCTGGGATAAATCCTATGATTTTGCACATTGCCAGTGTCAGTTTTTGTATCACATCCGCTCTGGCATTTCAGCAAACAGCTCATGTGTATTTGCATCAGAGCTTAGAACGAATCAAGTTTACTCAAAACTCAAGAGGCGGTAGGCCAAAGGATCACCTGCAAATATGGAGGAGGATCGTGAACCACGCTGCTGGCAGCTGCGAGCTCCATGCACCGGCGTCTGGGAGCTAGCGGATTGCAGAAGGCGCACAAGTTCCTTCAGCATGTGCAAGGGGCGCGGGAAAATGCGGAAGCTGGTAGCAATATTGAGTTATTGACTGCAGGTTGGGCCAAGACTGAACCGACAAACACAATGTTGCTCGTGGCCTGATTCGCCCTTACAGCCTTACTACATGGCCGCGGACTTTGCCTTGTTGTAGCAGCGCGCACTGTGATGGCGGACATGTAATGCGGGGGAGGGCGGGAGATGTTATTGCAATCTATCCACATTTGCATCTTGTTGGCGACAGCGACGACGACTCCCGCGATGCCCAGACGATTTCTCCTGCCGGTCTTCTTCCCCTGAGAGCTGGTCGAGGAGTATTACGGTTCCATGGACATCGGTCGTGGGGAGGTAGCTGCCCACCGGCGATTGGGGCCACTGTACTGACCGCACGGAATCTGAGAGGCGGCGAGCAGGCCGATTGCAACTGTGCGCGGAACATTGGATGCGCCGTGGATTGGGAGGCGGCGAGCGGCGAGATGGATCGGGTTGGTTCGGAGGTGGTAATGGTTGCCATTCGATACTTCACGAGCATCTAGATGCAAATAACGCGACTGGGGATCTAGCGGTGAGTTTTCCTCAGTCACAGTGGAGGGATCCGAAATGAACAAGCTACTGGATTTATCCTGCTTCTTGATGTTTGAACTACGAAAAGATTAAACGAACTATTAAAAGTAGATTAACGTTTTTTTCAAGTGACTAAATATTTGCTAACGTTTCAGTCACATTTTTAATCACTGAATGTTGATCAACCACTCTTAATTTTTATTCAATTGTGGCAGAAAGAATGTCCACTGAAAAGCGAAAATGTTTCACTCAAAAACTAATTGTTCTAATAGTATAATTTTATTGTTCTACGGTGCATCTTTATTATTCTAGTAGTATATTGTTATTATTTCGAAAATCTGACTAAATCAAATGTAACATTTTAGTTAACTGAAAACTAGCAAATTTATGGTCGTTTTTCAATTTTCACGTCACGGCATGGACATTTCGGCCTTGTCCTTCACCAGGTCAGCCAAGCAGGACTGCTGCGAATGCATGATACTTCTTCCGTTCAAGAATATAAGAGTAATCTTAATAAATGAGTATCACGAGCGATTAAATTTCTTGACATAGCATGAGACAAGAGAGGAGTGTCATGGAACGAGAGAGAGTGTTATCACCGTTAGGATTGGACGAAAAGCTCGAAGCTCATGGCTTCGGTTCGACTTTTGAGTAGCTCGTCGACTCGGCTCGACTCGGTATCCTAACGAGCCGAGCCGAACTTATATTTTAGCTCGTCGGATTAGCGAGCCACTGAGCTAGCTCACGAGCGTCGCAGCTCAACGAGCTCGAAAGATTGTGAATAAGTAATGCTAATACCAATATAATGTCATATATTGAGTTAATTTTGAATATTTTGAAACACATTTTAAATTAATCTACGTTATTAATCTGTTTCATGAAGTATACATCATATATCTTACCTATTTTATAATAAAATATTTCAGATTTAAAATATATAATATCTTAACTATTCTATATTCCTGGCTCGCGAGTCTAACGAGTTAGCTCGAGCTAATTATCGAGCCGAGCCGAGCTATGTTCTTAGCTCGTCTCGCGTAACGAGCCGAGCCGGGCCGAGCCGGTTTTCTAACGAGCCAATACGAGCCGAGCCGAACCGAGCCAGCTCGACATCCACCCCTAACCACTCGTGACTCTCTATTGGCACGGTTCTTAAGAATCTCGTCTTGATAATCGTGTGATGACACACTCCATTGAGATCGGCCTAAGAATTTGTTGATTTTCTGATTTTTTGTTTGACCATTCGTTTTATTTAAAAATTATATGCAAATACAAAATAAAAAAGACAACTTAAAACATATCTAAAAATAAAATAAATTCTAACAAAATAAATAAAATTTTAACAATTTTTTGAAATAGTCAAACATGATCTCTAAAAATCGACAAATGTTTATATTTTTGGACGGAGGTAGTAGACGATTGACGTCACCCACCGCGATAGTGTTAAGTTCTTCTGTCCATGTACACCGGGCGCACCTGCCTAATTTCCCATTTCACACCCAAGTGCCAGCCTTTTTCCCGCCTAATCCCACCGCCTCTAAGCTCTAACCAGTAACTACTCGTCTGCACGCGCTCGGCACGCGCCCGCCCGCCACTCTTCTCCCTCTTCCCTCCCACCCAAAAACGAGGGGAAGCATCCCACAGCAGCAAGCCAAAACCCTAAACCCCTCACCATCTTCCTAGCAAATCCGCAATTCCGCATCGCTTCGCCCGCCACCAGAGGCTATCCGATCCCCTCCGACCGGTGGCTCAACCAATTCGCCGGCGGATGCCTTGATCCGAGCGCGATCTCGCGGGGACCGGCGCGGATTTTGGGGGGACGACTCCGAGCGGCTTCGCTGGCGCGCGGGGTCCCGAAAGCTTCGAGAACTTTCGGAAGGGCGTCCTGCGCCATTTCGCGCTCGGGACTTCGCAATCCGCCCCGGGATTCCGCGGGGAGCCGGCGCGGCGGATTTGGGGTGCGCGCGCCACGGGTCGGAATGGGGGCGCCACGCCACCTCCTCGCCGTGGCGGTGCTTTTCTCCGCGTTCACCTCCGCCGCCGCGTTTACCGACCCGCCCGACGGTGCGTATCCTGTTCCCGTTCCGTAGGTCGCGGCGATCGAGCTACTGGTCCGTGGTGTGCTCTATTCTCTGTGCGGCGCGTGGTCGCGTGTGGTGTCTGCGGGCGCGCCTGTGAATGTGGTTGCTTGCGCTTGTACGTGTTCCTTTGCATGCTTGTGCTGATGTGTCGGTTTGTGATCGTTGAACATTGGCTACGACCGTGGCATAACCATCTGTGACTGTGAGTGCTCGCATTTGGGATTGATGCTTTGATAGTGGTCTTGTTGCTTAAGTTATTATAAGCCAGATGCGTGAATAAGAGTGAGTCAATGTTGTTGTTTGTTCAATGCCTTGATGTGACGCCACCTTTTGTTTCTGATTGCTGTCTACACCAACTTTGTAAGCTGTAAATTCCGGTGGGATCATCACATTGCGTTTGTTTTATTACTCTGCAGCAATAGGGCTATTGGGATTATATCACACATTGGAGTCTCCGTGGCAGCTTTCTGGGTGGACATTCCAGGGTAGTGACCCTTGCGGCGAGGGTGGTGAACCTGGGCCTTGGAGAGGTGTTTTTTGCAAGGGACCGTCTGTTGTCACAATGTAATCCTTAACTGTAATCCTTAAGTCATACAATTAATAAAAAAACTGAGTAACGGACTTTGTTATTTTCATGTTGGTCACATGCAGAAACATTAGTGGGTTTGGAGTTGGTGGATGGCTTGGCCCAGATTTGCTCAAGTTCCAGTCCTTAAAAAAACTGTGAGCCTCTGATTACCAAATTGTTGATTATGATTTAATTATTCTCGATTCAAGTTGTTTTCTGGTACTTAACTGCATGTTTTTGATAGTGATATGAGCTTCAATAACATTTCTGGCGAAATACCATCTGCATTGCCGCCAAATTTGGAATACTTGTATGTCCCCATTGCCATTCTTTAGTTACCCTTTTGTAGCCTGGATTAAATACTCTAAGAATCAATGGTGCACACATTTGCAGAAATTTAGCAGCTAACAAGTTTGAGGGGAATATACCATCGTCACTGCCATGGTTGCACTCCCTTAAGTATTTGTGAGTGCTTTTTTGGTAATTCGACCATACCCTATTCTTAAAATCGTTTGTACAATTAGTTAACATATTATCTATAACTTTTGTTTCAGGAACATCAGCTACAATAGACTCTCTGGAATAATTGGTGATGTTTTTGTTAACATGGACAACTTAGAAACGATGTAAGGTTCCTGCATCTTAGTTATAAGCTCATTTGCAGGCATCAAATTTATCTTATGCAGCATGACATGAAAATTCTTCCGTCTGCCATCTCATATCAGCAGTACATAAGTGTTTATATATTTGTCTGGTAGATTCCTGTGGTATTTGTGGATATGACTCTACTAGAAATGTTGATTACCCCCACATGTCAGAAAAAATCCCTTGTGTTTTTGGATTCATGAACAGTTGTGCTCCATACATGTTTTCTTGCATCTGATTAGACCTTTCTATACCTGGTGTTTTTATTTTGTTCATAATATATCATCTAATGTAACTTGTGCCTATCACGTGGAGTATCTTCTGTGAGTTTTAAGGTGTTCGGATTTCTTGTTCTTTGTTTCAAAATTCGTTAACATGCTCTATGGTTCCACGAATAGCTATTCCACATTTTTTTTGTGACTACCCAATTATTTTTTTTATTGATATAAGCGTAAATTTTTATACTGAGCAGTTCTGTCTCGACCTCACAAAATCTCCCATCCTGAGCATGCTTATAATTTTTCCTGGCTTAATTTATGTAGATCTAGATCTGGTGTTTAATCTGTACTCCTCACACCACATATTCCATCTTTGTTTTCAGGGACTTGTCATTCAACGCTTTCAGTGGTAACCTACCAAGATCCTTTAGCTCATTAACCAACCTCCATTATCTGTAAGAACTATCCTCCTTCTGAGCTAGTATTTCATGCACATGGATGTTTGGATTTAAGTCTATTTTTGCATTTGCAGTTATCTGCATCATAATGAGTTCACAGGATCTGTGATTTTGTTAGCAGACCTCCCATTGTCAACCCTGTAAGGAATTTTAACTTGGTTTGTTGCTTAAAATATGTGCCATTGTGCCTGCATTTTATGGATACTAAATTTCAATGCTGATGATAATGAATTGCTTTTACAGCAACATTGAAAAAAATCGCTTCAGTGGTTATGTTCCTGGGACTTTTCAGTCCATTCTCGAGTTGAGGTATTGAATGCTTTGTGTAATTTGGCATCCATTCCTTTCTACATACCTCTATGTGTCTTTCCTTCATATCTAGTGAAATAAAAGATTAATGTTGTGGTCATGGGTCACCTTTCCAGGATTGATGGAAACCAGTTTGAACCAGGTTTCAGGCATGCATCTTCCTCGTTTTCTAGGAGGACTCATCCACCTCCACCCCAACCTTTGCCTCCACCTCAATCTCTGTCCCGACCTCCACCTCAATCCCTGTCTCCGCCTCCACCTGGAACACCTCCACCAGCAGCTAAGCCGAATTCAAACCACAGGCAAAAATCTCGAAAGCCTTCGCTTGGCTATTCTTCTCAGCCCAATGATAATCACAAAAAGAAATCACAATCCCGAGTGACAGCTGCTGCAATAGGGAGTGCCACTTGTACTGTGTTCGTACTCCTCATTGTTGGATTAGTTCTGAAAGGCTGGAAAAGCTGTCCATGCAGGCGTAAGAGCACCTCTAACCATGCAACTTTACCAGCATACATAGAAAGAGGTACGACTTAAATTCTTTATCAATTTCATGCACTGGTGATTGATAGCTAGACTTTTTTTCTAATCACAAATCTAGGTCATTACTGTAAAGTTAGGACTAATCTGAAAACCATTTTCAGGCATGAATTCATCCATGTGCAAATATTTTATTTTCATTCTTTCATCTGTGTTTCTATGTATTTATAGGATGGACTTGATTATTGGTACTGTTCAACTAATATTTCTTGTCTTGTAGTCCCTGAAGCGAATGAGGTCCTGTACTCTTTGAGTTCTCTATTGATTGGCAGTGAGGCTTCCTCAAGTAATAATGACGTTACATCTGTCCCCAAGATAAAAAGTTGGTCCAAGACATCTAAAACCCTTCCAACTGCAAAGCAGTTTCCAGCTGCTGACATTTTGGCCGCTACAAGGAACTTCAATGAAGAATGCCTTATTGGTGAAGGTTTCATTGGCCGAGTTTACAGAGGTGATTTTCCTGATGGCAAGGTATGATAGTGTGCTCATAAACATAGAATTTTGGTTCTCTTCTGTAGTAGCCTTCTTGGCAAATAACATTATTAGATCATTACTTATTAGAAGCTTGTGACATGAATTAACTCTAATTTGTGTCACCTGCATTTGTGAGCTGTAATTTCTGAAATATAGTTAATATTGTTTAGTGACTATATTCTTTCACCTTGTTGGCATGAAAGCTCGTTTTTCAGTGCTGAGTGCTGCAGGTTCGTTATTTTATATTCTTATGAGGATTTCTTTTACCACTAGCGCAATAGTATGTAACAATCTTATGTGCACTTACCTGTCAATGTTGGATGGTGAAAGTTAGACCTTTTCCTTGTTGCCTTAAATGCAGTTATATAGTTAAGGGCACAGTGAGGATGGAACTCCTAGGCCATATGTCTCCATCACATCATCACAATCTGAATCTGATTTCCATAATATTCAGTTTTACCGAATTTGCTACATGTTCATGTTTTCTATAGATTTTATATAATCCAGCATTTCTTGATGTATTCCCAGCTTCTGGCCATCAAGAGGATTGACATGATAGATTTGTCATTATCAGAACAAGATGAGTTAATGGACATGCTTTGGAATATCTCCAGAATGAAGCACCCTAACATCTCTATGCTTGTGGGATATTGTGTGGAGTTTGGTCACTGTGCTCTTCTATACGAGTATGCAGAAAATGGTTCTCTTGATGATATTTTGTTTTCAGCTGCCACGGGGTCCAGGGCTTTGTCATGGAAAGCTCGGATAAAGATTGCTCTTGGAGTTGCTTATGCTCTAGAGTAAGATCTGCACTCCCGCAAAATTCATTTTCTTTGTTTCATGGTTAATTGCACTATCTCATTTCACTCAAAACAAAATTACACTATCTCATACCTGTACTATCTCATTTATATTTTCTTGTTTGATAACTAATAATATTTGTTACGACATGCTCCAAGCTTTGTTGAACTGATGCCTCCTTTTTTACAAGGTTCATATACTGGCATTAGTTTTACCAAATTTAATACATATTTTTTTCTCTGCAGGTACATTCACTTGACTTGTTCTCCTCCAGTTGCTCATGGAAACATCAAACCAAGAAATATTTTGCTTGATGCTCAGCTCATGCCCTACCTTAGTGACACCGGATTAGCCAAGTTAAGCCATTTTTCGAGCACCACAAGAATGGTTAGTGCTGAATAGTTTCCCAGTTACCAAGGATAGTATAACTACTTTGTATAGAATCTTTAACACAAAGATACAGTTAATGTATATGTATAAATGCCATAATTGCAACTTGAATGCCAATCCTCTTACATTTTCATGTTTGAGCTTCTCCTTGTTGGAATATGAAGTCAAATTGAAACTGTTTCTCATTTAAGATGAAAAAAACATCATAGGACATGCATAGATGCTGATACTTTTGAAATCTTAACACTCAATTAATCTTCTCTCATTTTCTTCACTGTCATTTGAAGCGTATTTATCACTCGTGCCTTTTGAAAAAAAAAGTATACTCAGTAATTGATGTGTGGGCAGATTATTAGGGGGCATGGGCTGATGCGCAAACACAGCCCAAGTACTGTATTGGTGGCTACTGTAGTGCAGTTAGGGTTAGAGGTCAGCTACCTCTTATATAAGGGTGAGGTTAGGCAGCCATTAAGATTAGGCAAGAACCAGTTAGACCTAGTATCAACATCCCTGCCCTTGGGTCCAGGCCATCTGATCAAGGTTCATGACATGATGTTCCTTATGTCCGAATGCGATGCTGCATGTTTTAAAATAGAGCTCATTTATGTCCAAATTTTTTTATTAATTGTTCTTAATTTGCTTATTTTCGTAAAACATTTCCTTACCTGAACAGGACTTAGAAGCTCTTACAAGTGCTAAAGGCTATGCTGCCCCTGAGCTTGTCAACCCAGGAGCAGAGGGCATCAGAGCTGATATTTACAGTTTTGGTGTGATCTTGCTTGTGCTTTTGACTGGGCAAAAGGCTTTCGACAGGTATGCATTTCTCAGTTCTTACACATTTGTACCGAAACTTGCACTCTGGATAAGATATCCCTTTACTCTGCAGTTCTAGAAAGCAAAACGAGCAGCTTCTAGTAGACTGGGCAACTCCTTTTCTCCGGGATCTTGATTCTTTGCTAAGAATAACTGATCCAAGAATAAGTAGCTATATGCCACCTAAAGCTATCTCTTCATTAAGTGATATCATCCTGCTTTGTATCAAGGTAATTTTCTAATTCTATTTTCTGGTACATATTTGCATAAAACATTATATTTATGTACAAGAATTGGAATTTATGCAATACCATGTCATTGTAAATATAAATCATCAAGCATTAAAGCTTAAAATACCCTATCGATGGAATTCTAGTACTTCTTGTCTTCAGTCAAATGGAGTTGGAATAATTGAGTAACCTGTGTCATTCTTTCCTCAATGAAGAAATCACCGGATCACCGCCCGCCCATGACAGTCATAGCAGACAAATTAGTAAAGCTTGTCCAGACAACAGGTCTTGAAAAGACAAGCACAACACAGCACTTGGAGGTTGATGCTCAGGACCCCTCTTTCGTAACGACCCGGCCATATTTTGAGCCATCCTCTACTGGTATGTCCCAACAAGATACCATTCTTTCTTCTTGCACTAAATATTGAAGTCTCAACATGATAATTCTGTTCAGTTAGTCAGAGTGGAACTGAGAGCTGCGTAGCCCAGTGATGAAGGCAAACCATTCCTCCCAATTATGTCAGGGTTTCATGCTGTCAATTCTGCTGGATGGCACCCCAGATATATGGGCATCAGAGGTCAGCCCAGATTCATATCCTTTCCAATTTACTGACACCCAAAGTTGCGGTGTTTGTGATGTACTGTGCTGACTACGGAAGAAATGTGTGAAACTAACTCCAGTGTTTGTTGCTCATGCTTGCAGAAATTTGTATGCAAGCTTGGTTGCCTATACCCTTACGTGCTCTTACCCTGTCAAATTGGTTACCTAACATTAACATGGGGTTGATATTTTTGTACGCTCTTTCCAGAGAGTATATAAACTTCCTCGGAGGTCCAGGCTTACCTATGAATGTATGCACGTTGTCTTGAAACTGTTAGATAAGATACTCCCTTGTTCCTAGCCAATGGCATGATCTGGTCTGGTCCTGGAACGCCGATGTCACCGGGCGTTTTCCTGTGAATAATTTTTGGATGATATGTGCCGAAACAGCAGATCTGACCTGTGTCCTTGGCGATGCACGAAGTAGACATCCGATTCTTTGTGGTATACTAGCTACTTTGTGAAAAGTGATGTTACAGTGAAATGGGACCCGAGATTCTTGCTAATTAATAACGTGGCTCATCTTGGTGACGACACCGGTGCAATAATAATGATATAGTGAGTGTATCACATTACACAAGAAACCTAGCCACCTCTTAGAGCTGGGAGCCTGGGACTCAGATGGAGATGCTGTTGGGGATGCCCCTTCCGGTGACCCCCGGCTTGGAGAATGGCTTGAGCAGCTCGTACGGAACGAGCCCAGCGCCGCACCTGTTCCTGAGCTCCATGTTGTTGTTGCACTCGTCGATGTGGCCTTCGATCTCCTTCATCCTGCCGCAGAACTTCTCGAATGCCGCCTTGACCATGGGCTCCGCGAGCCACGAGGGCTCGGCGTGCTCGCCCAAGTACTCCTCGTCGGGCGAGTGCGCGGAGAGGATGTCGAGCGTGGTCATCACCTTGATGGCCTGCATCTGGGTGGGTAGCATCTCCAGCAGCACCGTCTCCGGGTGTGCCATGAACTTGTTCATCTCGTCCTCCTGGTTCTCCTCCACCGGCATGTTCTTCCGGATGGTGGTGGGGCGGTTCGGGAAGTATCCGCCGAAGTGGTACTGGCCGAAGTTGACCGCCGAGTGGTGGCCGGAGGTGATCCAAATGATGGTGGTGAGCGTCTGGACGAGGCTGCCGTGGCTGTCCAGCACGGGCCACCACGGCTCGTCCTTCTTGTCCGCGTGGCCCTTGGTGCGCACCTCCTCCCAGAACGCCTGCAGCTCCGGGTCGCCGGCCACGTCCTCGTCGGACTTGTAATAGACCTTGACGTAGTCGGCCACCCACTGCTTGATGGAGTCCCACACCTTGAGCCCGTCGTTGGCGTACGGGTAGTCCTTGATGGTGAGCTCGAGGTCGCCGTCGTCGTCCTTCCACACGGCGAGCCCGCGCTTGACGAGGTCGTTGGGCAGCGCCTCCGTGTCGAACTGCCACGTGAGCCCGTAGGCGACGGCGCTGAGCTCGATGGAGTACTTGCCCGGCCAGAAGGACTCCTCGATGATGCCGTCGGCGTTGATGAGGCTCTCCCTGGCCAGCGCGTTGATCTCCATGGTGTAGCGGAAGTGCGGGTGCAGGAGGCGGTAGAGCGGGTGCATCCGGCTGAGCTGGCGGTTGGCGGCGATGATGTAGGGCTCGACGCAGGAGTGCGTGCGCAGCCAGTGGCTGACGAGCTGGTGGTAGCCGGTGTCGTGGGACAGCACGTTGGCCTTGGCCAGCTTCCAGAGCCAGGCGTCCGTGGCGTCGGGCCCGTGCGTGAACACGCGCTTCCACTGCGGCTTGGTCGGGGACTGCGGCCGCGCCAGCTCGATGGCCAGCGGCATCAGCGTGCCCAGGTCCGTGAGGAAGAAGATGGTGCGGGAGCCGTAGAGCGTCCTGTCGGGAAGGTCGCGGACCCTGTGCACGTACGGCAGGAACACGTCGTGGTAGTCCAGGATGAAGAGCCGCTTCGAGGCCAGAGCCTCCTCCACGGTGATGGCGCCTTTCAGCTGCTTCTCCAGGACCTCCTTTGTGATGGCGGACTCCGGCGGGCCGTACACCGCCGGGTCGAGCTTGCTCAGGATGGGGAACTCCGTCAGGAGCCGGATGCAGATCGGGTTCACCCCCGCGATCGTCTGCCGCGCGAACTCCTCGTCTTTGAACCACGAGAACCTGTCCCCTGCAAAAATTAATATCAGTCATCATCCATCAGTGAGCTGATGAACTAGTTGAATGAACTGCTTGCTTTCCTTGTCCAAGTCCTAGTTAAGTCGATCTAGTAACTTAATTATAAGGACAAAGGAAAAGAAAAGAAAATTAAATTGGAGGTTAATTAAGGTTATTGATTACTCTCGATCATGCCGGGGACCTCGAAGCGGAGCACGTTATCGGTGGTGTCCTCGACCAGCTTGAGGACACGGGGAATGATGGACCGGACGGAGTCCAAGCCCGTCACCGTAGGCAGCGGGATGCCGTCGCTGAAGAGGCTGTCGATGGCCGGGAAGTGCGGGAAGCACAGCTCCTTGTGCATGAGCATGGGCCTGAGCGCCGGCAGCACCATGTGCAGGCCGGAGCGCAGCGTGGTGGCCCCGAACGTCACCTGCTTCACCTCCGAGAACTGCTCGTCGCGCGGCACGTACCAGTGCCCGCCCTCGCGCTTCTCCGTCTGCGGGTCCCGCACGGTCCGGGCCCGGCCCGTGCGGCACCGCCGAGGGTACGGGTACTGCTCGTTGCCGCCGAGCACGGGCCGCTGGTGGGCCGGGTTCTTGTCCGGGTCGCCCAGGTCGTTGTACACGTCGTAATCGTAGACGCGCTCGAAGTTCTTGCGCTCGCCTTGCCCGTCGCCGCGCAGCGCCTCCAGGTCCTTCTTCCTCAGGACATCCAGGCCCTTGGGCGTCTTCGACGGCAGGTACGACTACGTACGACGGTGCATTTATTATTATTCCAAATCAAATTAGCCATATGTAGAACAGTGCCATGCACGGCGTGCTCATGCAGCTCAGCTGAAGGAAAACAGAAAAAAACACTGACCTTGACGGTGAAGAAGATGCGCTTCTCTGGGTTGTCGAACTTGGAGTGCACCCAGGAGTTGCAGTCGAAGGTCACGGCGGTGCTCTCGTCGCCGCCGGTGATGAGCTTGATCTCCTTGATGAACATCTCCTTGTGGTGCTCGTTCTCCACCAGCACGGCGCCCACCGGCCCGAACGACGCCGACACCTGCAACTCCGCCTCGTACCGGCCCTCCACCAGCGTCCGGTGCGCGAACCCTGTCACCCGCGGCTTCTCCAGCCCCGTCTCTGTTGCACAAAATCGCAAGCACATCTGATTTAATTAGCATGACTTTAATAATGATTAGTGAAGAAGAAGATTTAATTGGAAACCCATTAACTAGCTAGTAGATTAATTTTTGCATGGATATATAGACAGCTCCGCACTTGTGGCGCGCGCCGTGTTGGAGGTGTTGGAGAGAGACGTGTGTGGAGTGCACAGAAACGAAACGAGCTCATGAAAATGGAAGCAGTTAAGCCTCCATCACTCACTTGGGTCAAGCTCCGAGCTGACGAGCTCGAGCACGAGCGTCTTGCCGAACAGATCGCCGAAGTCGTCGAGGCCACGGCTCGCGTACATCTGGCCGATCGCCGGCGCCGCCTCCACGGTGGCCTTCACGGTCAGCGCGTTGTCGACGGTGAGCGACGACGACGACGACACGCCGCTCATCTCCTCCGTCGCGCTGCAGCTTATCCTCGGCATGCTGTACCGCCGCCCGCCCGCGCCGACCCTCCTCGCGGCCGCCGGCGACGGCGGCGAGCCGACGACATTATTGCTTATTTTGCTCTGCGCCGGCAGCACCAGGGCCTGCTTTAGGTTCAGGTGAATCATGGCTGCTGCGATGTGATTCCCCTCTCGATCTCGTTGTACTTGCTTAATTATAACTACAGCTCTTGATATCCTACAAGGATCAGAGCTGCCTGAAATCTCCTAGTACAAAGCTGCTTGTGGTACGGTGCGCATTATAGTGCATATATAGAGATAGAGAGAGCCCGAGGGCATAGCTCTACGGCGTTTTTTCCAACGTGGATTTATCATCAGTGGGCCGGTTGTGTGCCGTGTAGCAAAAATGGCCTGCTTTGAGACTTGATAAGCGTATGCAAAGGCAAGTATCAATCATTTGTGTTGGTTTGGATTATACATCCACTCTCGTGGGGAAGATGATCCTGTTTGGATCTCCGATCCAGAGTGTGCAGCGAGTGGTAGAACAAGTCACAGCTGAGCATATGATGATGATACGGCGGCATATGCATGCATTTTGCTGGAGAGATATATTGTTCTACTTTTATGGGTGCAGTTTTAAATTGTTATTATTAGCTAGGACAACAGTTTTGATTCAATTTGAATTGCCCTGGTGACACTATATATTTAGCAACATGAGTTCCAATACATGCATGGTACGTTTAAAATGTTGCTTACCTTGTGTAAATATCGTTCATGCAGTACAAAAAACGCTTCCATTGCTTTGGTCCATCAATATCTGTCAACAGAAACAGTGCATTAAAATACTACTACTTCGTTCGTTTCATGATATTTATATATGTTCCGTGTTTTTAGGTTCCATGATACTGGAAGGAAATCCTAAATTCATATTTATACGATAGATAAAAAATTTCATCTAAAAATAATGTCATGTAAAAAGATGATCCAATTCTATGAAATAGTTACGTTTTAAGCTTCCTAGGTGTGCATGACAAACATAGAACGGAGGTGGCATAACATCTAGTTAATTTGATAACATCTTTATTATGTGCCCATGACATTGAAAACTACACGTTCTTTAGAAAGAGGTAGCATAATAACTACTACTCCAGCTACCAGTCCCATGAATACTTCCTCCATCCACAAATATAATGAATTGTTAATTTTCAGATATCGCATTTAACCATTCGTCTTGTTCAAAATATTTGTAAAAATATTATTCATTTTTTACAATGAAGTACATAGTTACACATGCTCTCCAGCCCTATAACACTAGCTCTTACTCCTTCCATTCCGAATATAAAGCATTCTATCATACCAAGATATGATGGCGCCATGCATGGAATTACGAGGCTATTATATGCATTTTGTTTACCTCGATTCACCAACCCAGTTCAAAATATATTGTAAAAGTTTATTCTATCATAGAATCAGTTGATTTTTTTGTATTAGCTTTGAGTTCTTCAATCTCTTATATAAAGGGGCAGAAAGGAATACACTATACCCATTATAAAAAACATGTTAAAAATTAGTATAACCGTTTTTAGCTCTAATGGTCACATGCTGGATACTAGATGAAAAGGCAGAGAGATGTTACGTTTCGTCAGTGGTCGCCTTTCGAGAGAGGGAGGTGGAGGACCACGCAGGTCACGTCAGTAAAAATTTTGACGATGACTTTCCCAGGGATATGAGCAAATCGTGGGGTTGGGGTCCAAACTCATCTCAAGCCTTCATCCTCCCCATCCAAGTGTCACAAAAAATCAAACGGCTTCAAGGATGTTTTTCCTTGATTCTGCTTCCGGAATTGTTCTCTCTCTCGGGCTGGGCAAAGCTGTCTCAATCATAGGGATGGTATATGGTAGTGACAATTGCATGAGTGCCTATATATGGTACCATACTATATACGCAATAATGAATTAATGACGGGCAATACTCTGGAGAGGAGATTTAATGTGGCACACTGAAAAATGATGGCATCGGATGCAACACATTGTAAAAATCAAAATTAGATTGGTCACACTGTAAACTTGTAGATATTAGCTGTAGCACACTAAAACAGAGAGAAATGATATTTTTTATATATTTTTATTTTTATAGCTGTGTGCTCAAAATATGTTACAAGCTGCAACTTTGCATAAAGATACATTGTTACATTCTTTTCTATGTTATTTTTTTCACCTATTCATGTAGCTTGGCACATAAATAGCGAGTTTGATATTTCTATACTTTAAATTATGATTTGACACATTAATAAAGCATATCTACTACTAATTATGTTTCATAGTGTAATCATAGATTTGACATTTATATTGAACCATAATTAATAATCAAACTAAGGTGGGCACATGCCCCTGTGCTCACAAAAGTTACTTTCTCTTTAAATAATAGAGGGAAAATCTAAGAACAACTCGTTATAATGGAGGAGGAATAATATTTGAAATTTGAACATCATATATATTGCTCACTTCTCGACGGTTGGGCACTAAATTGGACAATCAAGAAAAGATCTTGATGGAACAACTTATAGAGACAAACATAATTTTTTTTGTTACATATAGATTGTACAGACGTGCATAGAGTTTTATGTAGATGAAACTCCACGTATGTGTTTTGGAAAAGATATAGTGGCATATATACTACATTTATATATATTGTGATGCGGAGGAGGCAATATGTTATTTCATTTCAACTCGCAGATCACATAACTTCAATTGGAGCCTCGGCAACAAGAAATACTTACATTTTAATATTCTATTTCGTTTTAACTCATGAACTAAATAAGTTAATGAAAAGCCTAAATTGGAGGCTAGCTTTGAGTTCTATTTCAGTTCAGGCCAATGGATGACAGTAGATGATTTTGATTGGACCTAAGTGCGTTCTGCAGTCTCGATCGGGACATGTTGGAACCCCCTTCAATCACAACAAAGACATCAATAAAAATCCAACAATAACTCCATTCGAGTTGCGCCACAGCATTTGCAATTCACCAGCACCACAGAGATGACATCCTTCCGATTCTCCAGAGGCCAATATGCTAGTGGTCGTATCCGGCCATTCATGTGCTTTATGTGGTCCGGTCATGTCTCATGAGATATGATGATCTTACAGGTGTCGCGATGAAAATGCACTAACAGTAGAGAATTTTTTGATATACTTTCACAGAACCAGAACAAATCGTACAAGTTTTATTATTGGCATGTTAAAAGTTAAACGTACGGTACTTTATATATCTTCATGGCTATAGTAGCTACTGAGCTACATCGTCATAAGATAAGTAACAACCACAATATATGGCCATCATCTGCATACATTGTAGCATAGCAACCACAATGTGGCCATTGATATACATTTGCTTTCAAGTACCAAGTTTCTTTTTAGAGAAACAAGTTGTACTAGTAGTAAGCGTCAAGGCAACTTGTACTCTCGTAGTATCAACTTGCCGTGGGGCCACGAACAGTCACAGTGACCATTCCGTGGGCCCCAGATACAGGAGCACGAACCGAAAGAAGGTCTATTGCAGATTTCGCCCGGCCCATCAGAAAACCTTTCCCTGCTTTTTTTTCGCGAATGATCTGGCCTTATCTGCACCGGGCGTGCCAATGGGCAATGGGCGGACCAGGATCGGTCCGCGTGGGCTGCCTACGCCTGGGCATAATGCCAAACGATATACTACTTCACTTACTTAAATTGTTATCGTAGTTGATCTTTTCTTAAGTTTGATCATTTGTCTTATTCAAATAAAGTTTTAAAAATATGATATTTTTTCTTAGAATATGTCTTATCACTAAAGAAACTTAAAATATAGCATATAACTTTTTGTATTTAAAGAAAATTTTTGAATAAGACGAATGAGTCAAACGTCGCTGAAAAAGTCGATAGCGACAACAATTTAGTAAAGGAAGGAGTACGTCCATGCTGGACTATGCACATGGGACATGTTGCCATGCAAATACTGTGGTACGTCCTCTTCAACCCCGCAAGGTCGCATAGTGTATGCAGAAGAAAATAAGCTAAACAGGAGTAGCTTCTGTACACGCCATGTCTTGCGGTCGACTGGACGGTCACCAGGTTCTTCGCAATTCGACGGCCTTAGATAACAAACGAGGGAAAAAAATTACACGGGGACGAAGTTTACATGTGAATTTTTAAAAAAGAAAAACAAGACGCAAAGTTCCTCTGTCATATTTGTTTTTTAGATAATGGAAAACGAGACCAGCCTTTACCTTTGCAGGCTACGGCCACATATATTTATATATATATAGCTGTCAATCGTGAACATTGTGGGCGCAAACAAGAATATGACATGTGAACGAGCGAGCTGCGTCCGTGGAACTGTGGTGCACGCACAATCGTGGAGCACGAGTTACGTGTTACGTAGCGCTCTGCGGTCGCCGTCGGCGCCCGTTCCGTTCCGAGTCTGCTTGACAGCGCCGTAGCCACACAAACCCCAGAGCCCCCAGCCAACAGCGGTTGTGGCCCAAACCCGTAACAAGCAGACAAAGTAAACAGAAAGGACGATGGCAACTACAGCTTGCTCATAATGCGAGCGGAGACGCGCGAGAATCTAGCCCACAACATGATAATGACATATTAAAAAAAAAGAAAAAAAGTCTATTTTACTCCCCAAACAATTCACTTTGTTCAAATTACCCCTTGAATAAAATCTTGACTCACTTTACTCCCTCAAATAATTTATATTAGTATAATTTACTCTATTATGTAATTTCTCTTTTTTTATTTCTCTGTGTACGAGTTAAGTTTAGTGCTCAAATTTGACACAGCGATAATTTTCATTGAACTTTACGTTAAAAAAGTATAATATATATTTTAAATATAATTTTTATAATTTAATAGTATCAAATATCATCTTAATTATATAGTTTTAGAATTGTAGACAAAATATTTAAAAAAATATAAAATCTTTTTTCTTATATAGAAAATAGTACTATACATCATCATGTAAAAGTTGAGCTTTAAATTCAAATAGTACAAGAGAAACAAAAAAGAGAAATTGCGTAAGGAGTAAATTGGACCAACTTAAATTGTTTGAGGAGTAAAGTAAGCCAAGATTTTGTTCATGATGTAATTTGAACATATGAATTGGAAAGTAAAATGACTTCTTCTAAATAAAAACTACAAATACACACATGCAGATTCTAGATTTTGGAAACAGTGGGTCGAGATTGGAACCCATCAAATCTAAGCTTGATTCGAATGAAATCCTAAAAAATTACTGACGCAATGTCACCTTCCAAACAGAATTCAAGAGGGAGAACGAAGGCGAGGTATCGTGTAGTAATTTGTCGACACAGAAGCGCATAATGAAATCAGAAACTAAGAAAGAAAAGATTTTTTTTTCTTATGTTTATTTTACAAAGTTGGTTCATCAAATCCCTATTACATACTCGTGGATGTTATGAAGGGCCAAAAATGTGTAACCACCCGAAAACAAAGATTACATCCTAATAACAATCGACCTCGAAGGGAAAGAGGGAATAAGGATTTGCAAAAATAAACAACAAAGAGTGCAAGTTCAATTTTTACATCCTTCTTTCGACACTTCTGGCTGGAGGAGCAAGCAGAGTTTGCTCCACGGAGTAATGGTCAGTTTCGACAATGGTCGAATGTTTGGGGGTCGAGTCGGCAAAGGATAAAAAGTCCTGGAGGAGTGAGTCTCCATTCACAAACGAAATCAATCGCCTTGCAGGCAGTAGAGCTGGCGGATATTGCCCGAAGCTTCAGAAACAAAAGGAATGCAGTTACTCGAGTGAAGAAAACCGTATTTTCAAGTAATGAAGAGCCAAAAAAGTAAGCAAATAAAACATTTTCTGTCATTATCACTCATATAACGCTCTACTTATACAAACATTAGTTTAAGGAGAGCTGCTGATACACCAAAAAGATAGGAACTAGACATTGTCCTTTCTCCCACTAATAAAAATCGTGCGATCTGTCCAAACTGGTGGAGTAGGATCCCAGGTGCACATTTTATTTTATTTTTACTCCAAGGGGGAGAGGAAATCTCCCCATGCTTAGCAGTATCATCAAATATTTAATTAATATCAAATTGTGCAAACGCATAGGTTTCTAGAGGTAAACCCAGAGATGCAGTCTCCACAGGAAGTGCTAGACATAATTGAATGTAGGATATGAAATTACCATATAACCAGTCTTTGAACTGTGCATGAAGGGCAATTGTCAATTCCCTTTTCCGACTGTCGTCAAGCTGCAACTCCCTGACAGTCTTTTGAATATCTTCCAAAGCAGAATGCTGAAAATGTTGTATTCAAATGTAGATTGTAGAGACATTAGAAAACAGTGAAGAAAAAAAATAACATAAACCCTTGGTGTTTTGTAACTTTACTGAAGAAAAAAATCTTATCAAAGCTCATCCACATTTACTTAGGACACTTGGATAGGCACTGCACTAGTCTGAAGCTATAAAAGAGACCCAACAGAAATTTATCTAAGTTTCCCATATTCCAAAATAGATGCAACATAGTCGCAGCATCAAAAGTACAGAGAACCAGATGTAATATGCCAAGCCTGTTTTTATTGTACAATACAAAATGATAGGCAGGTACACACAGCAGAAGTATCTATACCAAAATAGGTAAAAAAATCTGAGAAACCATTAGAACATTTACTTGTGGCTTAAAGAGACAAAGAGTATGCTATGGTATACATCCCATTCCAATAGTTACTTAGCATACCTTTTTTCTTTGGGATGCCCCATAACTTTCAGGCAGTGGAAAAGGATTGCATTTTGTAGGCTCTTGCACTTCAGCCTCAATAGGAATCTGTAGAAGGAAAAATCATGCTGCATCATTTTTCAACCTAAAAGAATAGTACAATAAAATGCAAAATCTAGTGGTCCTTCACCAGTCGTCACTGCAATGACATGTTACAGCTGAAATCATTAATGTTGATGATGCAATTCTGACTAGACTATTATGGTATGACAGAACTAGTGGAAGATGAAAAAGGCGAGAAAGAGATTTCCAAACACAAGCAGCAAGCCCAATGTCACATCAAGAATAGTAATGATGTAAGGAATAGACTAATAGAGTTAAGGTGGCAAACGGATTGAATCTGTAAATCTCTTTCTGTACTCATGCTGGTTTCGAAAGCTAAAAGCCACAGTATAGTTGGCGTACCAAAAAATTTGTGAAAAGGTCAGGATCAAGACAAGTAGCAGATTCAGCTTTAACATCAGAAACCCCTGCAGGATGGGATAATGAATCATGTGGGTCAACAACTCCCAGTACAAATGGTTGGTCCCATTTGTTGAGAGTGGGATCGACACCAACTTGCGTCAAATGCTCCCATAGCTGTGGATAGTGAGTATTGAATGGAGCAACCTGTTGACACACGAAAGGAAATTTTCCATAAAAGAATGTTAAATATCGAGTATGGTGTATATGGTATTAATAGGTTCACTACTTCTCTTGCACCGATTTTTATTTCTATTTACCATGAACAGTTAATATTATGCCAAATCATTAGGTGTGAAATGGATTCAAAGATACATAGAAAAAACAAGATTAAGATATTACAGTACCAACCACACTATCACCACAACCAAAAATAGAGGGAAAATGGGTAACAGATTGTCACCTGTAATTTATGGTTGTCCCCCAAAACAAGTGGTTGGTGATTTACTCCCAAGTAAAAGATGCACTCGCGACAATTGGCAATAGAAATTCGTTTTGCAGCTGCAATTATGTGCACTCTTTCACAATGCTCCACCTTTATTACCTGACAGCAGGAAACATTCAAAGTATTATTTTTAAACATAACTGACAGCTGTATGCAACAATATGCCACCTTTTCCAACAAAGCTATGTTACTAATATCATTAACTACTGTTTTGAAAAAGGTGATATAGATCAGCAAGTTTTAGACGGACTCATGGTAAGCTAAAACACATAAAGGACATTCAATGAGGGTACTACGGTCTTTTGTAACATGCAATACCTATTGTGCAAGCTGCTGGGATCACATGTACTGAAAAACAAAATGCATTCAGTAAGATAACTTTTCACAAATCATTATTGATTTTGCCCTTCAGATTCAACCCAATTTCAATATTTTCAGACACAGTTCATATAATAATGCAGTAATTTCTTCTCTCTCACCAATGCCAATAGTGGGTTCATGAACAGAAGTTGTGGATGATGTTGCAATATGTAAAAGAATAATTAGTACTGCACTGCTATAGATATAACTCAGCATAGAAGGATGGAGAATAAGAATATGTTAAGAAACTTGAAAAGGAATGATACATCTTTGCTTGATTCATCTCAGTTGGTTGTTTCCTTCTGTAGAAACAAACCTTAAAACCTTAAAACTAAAGTAATAAATGAAATATAATTTTATTCCTAGTCAAATTCCATAAGAATTACTTGAAAATATTTTTGTCATGCTAACTAATTTCATGGCTACTATGGCAAAGTCCCATATCCTCTACAATCCATTGTTAGACAGTGGCCATTAAGTAAAAAATAGCCACTGCAAGCCCATCACTTGAGAATAATAAAATTTGCAAATTACAACTACTAGACGGTAAAAACTCACAATTATTGTTCTGTCTAGATATAATTATAACACAAATCACAATTAGGATTACCTAGCAGATCATTTATGAATATCAGAAAGAAAGTACACAAAAGATACAAATTAAAAAAGAAATACACCACACGAACAGGAATAGATGAAAGGAAGAATGAATCCATACCTTACCAACAGCACCAAGAACAACCGTAGCATCAGAACATCCATATACAGTAGCATACTTCACAGGTGCCAATATGTAGATCACCGAATCGTGGCAGTTCAAAATCTAAAAATGAAGAAAGTCCGGAACATCGTGTTAATATTGTAAATGAGGAATCCCAGCCCTGAGGTTTCATTATTCCAATCATCAAGAAACTAAATAAATCACAACCCATTGATTAACCTGAACTGTAAAGAAATCAAACAATTCAAACCAAACATCAATAAAGAATGAAATAGGGAGGGCACCAAGATGTGTCGTGAAATGAGATTATATGTCGATTCTCTTTCTGGATTAGATTATTGGTACACACATTTATTTGCCATTTTTAACCGTCTATGCATCCACTCAACATAGCGATGTTTGGCATTATGCCTCAGATTATGTCAAAAAGGTGGTAACAAGTACAGATGATTTGCAGTGCCATCTGAATAACCACCTAATGCATGTATTAAAAACTTACAACCTCATTCTTTCTCAATTGTCATCCTAGTATATGCTCATATTCATCATCCCAAAATAATTTTAAATTGGTCATATAAGAAACTTCCATACAATTATATAATATTTTTCTCATTCATAAGAAAAAGTAGTGATCAAAGTTATGTATGGAGACCATGTACTCTGTACCTTCACCGAATGTCCTTTGACATCAGCTGCATGCTTGACAACAGAGGTTTTGGAAAAGCCTTCTACAAAGGTTGTGTTTCTGTAGTATGAAGGATTGGAACTTGGTGTGTTGTTCCTTGGCTGACTTGTATTGGCATCAGTCATGGTCACATCAGAATCAATTTGCTGGCTGTTTTCCTTTGCTGCTGACCTCTCAGTACAATATTCTAATGAAGAGGCTATATTCAGTGACATCCAGTCAAGAACTTGAGACGCAGGGACAGGAGCAGCAGGCATGTCGGGATCAGAGTTTGCAAAAAACGTAGCTGCCTGGCTTAATGAAGTTCCATCTGATACTTGAACTAGAAATCCAAGGTGCTCAAAGGTCTCCATTGTCAATACCTACAAAAAGAATGGGAATAGCAGTCACTAACCGTTACAGTGCCCATTTCACACAATAATGGTTATACCATGTTTCACTCTGTAACTCATATAAAAGGATATGGTAGAAAGTACAAAAAGGAAAATCATCTTCAACAAAAATCATCTTCAACATTTCAAATCTTAAAGGGTAACTCAGTCAACATATCATCCATGATCAAAATCCAAATTATAAGCTCTTTATCACACACACACAAAGAAATGTTACTTTCAAATTTTATCTGAGTCAATTGCATACAAATATGCAGTGCCATATGAGTCATATATAGACAGCAATGAATCCATCTATTCTCAGACTATTCCTTATTTGCTTGATGTTTCCATGAACACATTTAGTAGGCTTTATCTCACAAATACATGCCACATACTTAGTTGGAGGATCAAATCTCCAAGAAGGAAAAGAGAGCTTTGCATAACATTTTACAAGAAACTGACATGCATGCATATGCATGCTATAATAAGCTTTTTGCCATCTAATATTTTACTCCTACTGTCCTAAATTACCTGTAAATCATGGATTTATACCAGGTTCATTGAACATTCTATGAATCTGGATAAACTGCCTGTCCAGGTATATTGAACACTCTCTCAATATGGACACCAGAAAACCCTTCCAGGATGACAAGTAAACTGGGATGGAAGAAGTAGGTAAATAACTATATACATGCCCCCCCCCCCCCTCCCTCACCATGTCAAAATATAATTTCTATTAAGCTTTCATCACATCATTTTCACTCCCCTATACTGATACAAGAAAAATCAACCAAAAGCATATTGGTCAAACCAAAAAGGAGGCATACCATAGAATCGTCACCCTCGCCCTCAATAGAATCTGCCAATAGAGAAAGAATATTTGCCATATGTTTTTGAAGATAAGATAATTGATGGATTTCTTCATCAGCTTGGGAAGGCATGAACCGACGGCTATTACTCCGTACAAGCTGTAAAACAATATAAATACAAACAAAAAGGTCAAGGTAATGTAAAATTTACTGATTATTATCTAACTATTTGCAATGGCAACCAACAACACCTATTGTTCTCCAGCCATAGAAAAGAAATTCGACATATACAGAAAATCTTAATTCCAAGATATGTTAGTAAACAAAATGCAGATGAACAACCACTCTGCCCTTCTGCAGACAGCTCTTAAAGCAAAGGGAGCCTATCAGCACAAAGGAGTGTGGTTTACCATTAACATATGCACGTTAGCACTTGAGACTTGAGAGAGAGAGAGAGAGATTCCAAGCTCTATGGACCGAGTCCTCTCCATTCTCCAGTGAAGAGTCATTCCATGCGCTGTGCTGTGTGGTCAAGCTAAAGACTGAATGCTTGTTCCTGATTTACCTTTAGCTATGTAAACCTACGATGAAGTAATGCAAGATCATATGCAGAAATGAGAACTAAGAGCATCCGCAACAGCCTCTGGAAAACCAACTTTTTCTCTAAATTTGACTGAAATTCTCCAAATCGGGGCTCCAACAGGTGTGCAGTGCTATCTCTCTCTCCAAAATTACTTCGCCTCTACTCCGGCTTTCTCGCTCGCTGGAGTTGGTCAGCGCGCATTGCTCGCCATCAATGCATCCGCGCTGGGTTCACGCGCTTTGGATTGTGTTCCCGCTGCTGCTCCTTCCCGCCCACGCTCATAGTCTGCCTCCATTCACTTGACGACGACACAGCGGACAGTACCACATGATGGACGCCACAGTCGGGATCGATGGCAGGACGTTATCTAGAACGCTGCCTGACGTGGATGTATTTGCATCCAGCATCGGCGGATGAGTTTGTGATCAGCAGGCGATGACCGTGGTCAGCGAGACCTCCCAGGTAAGAACACATCGTGGGCAATCGGTGCAAGAAGAAAAAAAAAAGGTTGCAGCGTTGACGTGGCAATGTTTGAAAAATAAAGTACTACCTCCGTTCCAAAATGTAAGCATTTGTTGACTTTTCAGAGTTGCGTTTGACTACTTGTCTTATTCAAAAAATTTATAAAAATATTGAGTATTTCTTCATATTTTGTTTTAATGTTAGATACATTTTAAATATAATGTATTTGTTTTTATATTTTTACATAAAATTTGAATAAGACAAGCAGTCAAACGCAACTTTGAAAAGTCAACAAATGCTTATATTTTGAACAGAGGAGTAGTGATTTGTTTAGATAATCTATTGGAGTTGCCAATCAATTTAGGAGGCATTCTATTTTAGATAATGGTTAAAATCAGGAGATTTACATATGCTTTTAACTAGGCTGTTGCGGATGCTCTAAGACTTGCATATCAAAAAGTGGCAGCCTGGAATTAATACTAAGCCGTCACTACCCAAGCACATACGGGCATATAGGCAGCATGAAAAGGTTGTGTTTCCCCTTTCTCAATGCAACTATTGCGCTTACAACAGCATGTACGACATGCCTACAAAATAATAAGCAGATTCATGGAGACTGCTTTAGGCCAAATTTGACAACACAATTGGACCTAGGCATCAAGGTTGTATGCTGCACAGCTGAACTACACAGTCATCTGGTGTCAAACTAAAAAAATCCAATGACTCAAGCGACAAATTGTTGCACATACCAGGACAGAAGCATAGAATGTTGTCAATATATAGTTCTTATAGATTATAGTATTTGCAAGGCAAAGATCAGACCGTAGTATGATACTAGGCTTCTGTGTATCGTGAATAGCAACACTCAGGCGTGTAGCACAAATGGAGAATCAAGACGGGGTGAAGTTTGGTATGGTGCTGCATTCCCGCTGACATGTCGCACCGGATTTACAAATGAACACCAAACATGCAGCGATTTAGGGCTGCTAGTAGAAAAATATCGCAATCGCAAGTGCATCCCAATTGATTCATAAAGCGATCAACAAAAAGGGATTGATCCTGACCTGGATCGGGGAGAGCTGGGAGAGGTACCCATCAAACGCGGAGGTGGATGGCCACACGTCCGCCACGGCGGGCGAGTCCTTGTGCGCGCTGCGCGGTACGAGGCGCTTGTACGATTGTATGTAGAGGAAAAGCAGCAGGTCACGGAGGTCAGCGGTGCCGCTGCCGTCCGCCAAAGCGGGATCCTCCGCGGGGAGCACCGCCGCGAGGGTGCCCAGGGCGAGCGCCGCCTGCTCGTGCGGGATCTGCAGCGCCTCGGACAGCGCAGCAGCGCTTACGCGCCCGTCAGGTGCCGCGGCAACGAGCTTCTCCTTCAGCTGCGCGAGGGTCTGCGCCAGCATGCCCTCCGGGAAGATGAGCTTGGGGATGGGCAGAAGGCCGTGCTCGAAAGCCTCACGCCGCGGACGGAGGAGCGCGGGGGTGGTACGGCCGGGTTCGGCGCCATCTCCGGTGGAGGAGCTGCGGGAGGGTCGACGGGCTCGTCGGCCATGGCCGCGACGCGAGAGAGGCGGGGAGGTGGGAGATCTGGGAGTGCGGTGAAATGGAGAGGCGAAGGAAAAGAGTGGTGACTCGATGCGGGTTCGCCTTTTTCCGCGAGGGGTAGTTTGGGCATTTCCTGATGCATTCGACCAGACCAGACACGTCATGGCCCAATTCCGCACGTGCACCATCGTGGGCCTTGACGGGCTGAGCTATAGCCTCTGATCTCAGGAACGCACTAGGCCGCTCTCGGCTCGGAGTCAGAGCTCGTAACGTTTTCTTTCGGCTTCTCCCTCCATTTTGGTCCAGTTTACATGCGCCACAGCTCTGTCCCCGTGACAGATACGTGGAACCCTATGGACAGCTTTTAAATTTCAAATGTTTGACCAAATCTTGATCAAGTATATAATAAACTAATAAGTGTAGAGACAGAACCAAAGTTGACATGATGCTACGAGAGTCGACAATGTCTTCTGTACAAGTTACAACATATAAATAAGTTTCAAAAGTTGACACTGACATCTTCTACAACATGAAGCTACCAGACAGTCAGGTTGACACAGATGACAGATGCTATAATACGATGCTAATGAAAATTAGAAGGAAACCATTTCCAAATGCTTAGACCGGCAGTGCTTAGTTTTTACAACTATATCACAAAACACCATACATTTCTTATATGAACATTAATTTTCCTACGAGGAAAGGTTCAGTATCTACTTATATATAAAAGATAAAAGATGTAACTCACTGCAGCTCTTTAAATGCTAATTCTCTCAACTCTCATGTTGCCACATCATCTCAATAATTCCCACCATTTAAATGTCAATTCTCTCAACTCTCATGCTATGACATTATCTCAATAACTTTCACCGTTATGCTTGAGTCTTAGTTGTCCATCTGTCAATTAGTAATTTAGATCCATCAAATCCAACACCGAATATAGATGTTCAAATCTTTCTCTACTTATTTTTTAACAATAATACTTAGCATCACATATATTATTAAGGAATTCCGCAGCAAAGCGCGGGTGTCACCTAGTATAAGAAAAACAAAGGAAACTTTCCCTATGCTATCCATTTCATAGGAAAATGTATAGTTCTCGTAGGATTTGAATCCTATGGGAAAATTTCCTTCGAGCCATTTGAAACACAAGATCGGGACGTCAAAATTCCAATGAAATTCTTGTAGGATTTTTCATGTAAAATTTGGAGGATTTCTAATATGAGATTCAACCCTATGTAAAATTCCTTTAATTATTTCTCTCATCCCTCTAACTCCTATGTTTTTCCTGTACATTATTCAAAGGCTCGATATGAATTTATTCCCGTAAGGATAGCCAATTCCAATCTTTTGTTTTTCTGATTCCTGCATTTCTACAATCCTACATTCCAAAAAGAGCATCAATCCCACGTTCCATATTAAAGGAGCACATACACTGTTGTACTCAAATAATTGATGTTAAGAGTATATTTAGTTAGAATTTGAACTACACTCCTTTCTATTGATGATATTTTTCAACAAGATTCTACTGATAATGATGAGGCACCACAACCTTTTCAATTCACTTTTTATTAATAATGAGGCAAATTTTAATTAAGTTAGAAATTGTGTCCCAACAGTTCCCAATAATCGTGTCCTAAATAGTTTAAACATAGTGAGAATTATGTGGCTAAATGTAGAAACCTTCGAGGCTATGGGTTGGGATGTGGTAAATTTAGCAATCTCATTTAGTGAACGGTTGAAGAATAATTTTATTAATTAATCATATCTAAAATTAAATCTAGCAACATCATTTAGGAAACTGTTGCAGATGCTCTTAGCTAGTTTAAAAATGAGTTTAATTAATTAATTGCTTACTTGCGTACTTAGGGTGCGTTTAGAACGGCTTATAGAAGTGTTTATTGAAACTGCTTATGCTCAATAAGCACTTTGAAGTACCAAATAGCAAAATAGCAAAAGTGCTTATGTGTATAAGCACCTATAAGCACTTTACAATTTTGCACTAGCATAAGCACTTTGAGTGAAGCAGCAAAACATAGCTTGTAGTGCTTATGGGTGTGATAAGCAATTTTGATGGATAAACATAAGCAGTTTTGCCAAACAGGTTCACTACTTATGTACAATAAACATTATAAGCAGTTTTGATATAATAAACAGTATAAACAATTTGTACATAAGCCGTGCCAAATACATCGTTAGCCTTGTGTCGTGAGGGTACACGCACTGAACGCATGTCTGCATCCATGGACTCATACTGAGGTCCTAATTATATGTCACTGATATTATGCGCACCGGAGAGAGAGAGAGAGAGAGAGAGAGAGAGAGGGGATGCGTTTTGCAATTGAACACGTATATGCCGCATTTGATGGAGCTGTTCCGTTAGACGTTTAATTTAGTTTATAAGCTAACTAGCGATCGATATCATAGCGTAGCTAGCCTACAGCATCAACACGTGACGCCATCCTCTCGATCACCTGATCTCAGAGGTGCCGGCTGTACGGATCGGAAGGCGCTGTCTTGTACGATGTCAAAATTAAACCCATCAATTTATGGGCCCCCGTGTTGCAGACCCGTCAGACACACGCACAAACCTTTTTTTTCATTTCGAAAGTCTAACACCAGGAACAGCTCATGGATTTTCTCCGCGTGTTTCTGTACAGATTTAGAATTATCAGTTTCAGACTGACCATACATATTGACCCCGTGATAAAACCCCAACACACTGTTGTACTCTACACGTTTTTCTTTTTTCAATATTGTTGTGTTGCACTTCCTCCACCCATACCTTTTATCATCTTATTTTCTACAATATTTTCCACGTTACTTATCATCCTTGTAAATAAATGCACCTTTTCCTCCTCCTCTCAATATATATCTTTCGATCTTCTTGTCAATTCCTGTGTGTTCATTTTTTCATCCTTCTTAATTCCTGTGTTCAAAGTTAAACTATAACTAAATCAGGAGGGAGGGAGTACGTACTTTGGATGTAATAAGCATGGAAGGAGGTTATGCTATTATTGTGATGAAATCATTAAGCACCTAACATTCTAGAAGATGCTCTTTTTCTCTATAAACATTAGTAGCTGCATTGTACCAACAAATGTTTATTGTAATCTATATGTTATAATTCACGTATATGATGAAGATGCAACAGCTGTGTACACTATCACAGATAGTGTAGAGGCTGGAACCTTTGTTCCATTATCTAAAAAATATGATGAAGATGCAACGCACGGATCATATATGGAAATACCATGCATCATCTGAAGTCAACTATATGAAGTCAACTAGGACAGGCATGTATATAATCCTCTGCTGCATGGATGGGTGACAAAACCTAGTGTCCTTAATGGAAGACGAATATTGTTCATGATGCTTCTAATGCATACATTATCAGATAAATATCCATGTAAGTGCCTGGAATTTATATTTGACATCAAGAAAGTAGTTATATTTTCATTCTTCTTAGTAATCTCATTTTCATAAATTTCTTTTGTCATCACAGTCACGAAAACAATAACTTTTTCTTGAAATTAACTTTCCAGGTGTAGCAGGCCGGATGGAAAGTTTTCTAGGTTGAAATTCATTTCACTATTAGGAAATCTTCTTTTTTACATATACAATAATTAAGTGTACGCGTAAACACTTGTATACGCATACGAGCATTCACCGATACAAGAATCTCGATCTGATCTTTTGAGTCTAAGTCAGTTGATCTTGATATTCACGAAGTCATCACATGTACATCTAGGGGAGGCACCCTTGAGTTAATTTGGGATTCAATTCCAGATACACAGGTTCCACGCCAAGAAAACTAACCAAGCTACGTACACTCAGTTCGCCGCTGTCACTAAATTTGTCTTTGGTACTAGCTAGATATCATGATGACATGTTTGCCAATTAAAAGTTAGATCAATAGATATCATGTCCCTGTAGGAACCAAATAGAAAAAAACTTTTACACATCATAAACAATTAATAACCCCATCGATCCACTGTAGTCAAAAGCCCAAGAGCGATGAGAAGTTGATGATTCATACATTTTATTTTCATCAGATTGACTTGGATCAGATCGATAATATAAAGTGATTAAACATGAGATCATCAACTAGCAAATCGATAATATATAACTGCTCCGCAGAGTCCATCCAACGACACATCGTATTCTGCCTTTTTTATAAAAAAAGTCTAATTATTGCCTAGCTTTCCATGGTTTGCAACCACTCCCTTATATTTCTTGTACAAGCACTCCACCCCAAGAAGCTACTAGTCGTCTAGTCCTACTTTTGCTAGTTTCCGGTCAGAAGAAGCCATATAGCTTGGAAGAAGAGGGAGAAGGAAAGGGAGAGGAGGAAACAGCAGCGACCCGTCTCTACCGAGATCATTCTCCTCGCAAGATTGGGGGACGTGAAGAAGAGAAGCTGGGGATTTCTTGCGGCGGTCCGGCTGGGAGAAGATTATTGGGCGATCGAGAGCTGTGCCTTTTGTATATCTCTGCAGGTTGATGGCATACGGAAGCTCTTATTTTCATGTATGGGGATAAGCCATGGCGCAGCAGCCACCACATGATCAAGCGTCGTATTTATCACACGCAAGGACGATGATCCAAGCTTCCTCCTCCTCCATCCATGGCAGCACCATGTAAACCCTAACGCACATATAAATAGCTAGTATTATTTTCCTCACTTATATTGGGTCTTCAAACAAAAGAATATCTCTGTTTATTTTCTTCCTTTCAAGCACATCGACAATCATCTTGGTAGATCTGAATCTGATGAAACACATGTATATTTATTAGTGCCATTTTGTCCCTCATCTCTCAGTTTTATAAATTTACTTAGCATTACATTGCTAACTTCTCGCTAAGGATTTGGAGGTAGTTAGTTCATGACTTGGTTTATGACTTACGATCGGGTAGGCAGGCATGATGAGTTGGAATCTTATAAATTGAAGATGATGTGTGTCATAAAGCGTCTTGCGTATGTAATATACATCAGTATGACTGATGACGTAGCTAGGTCTCTCCATATTAGAGAATATAAGAAATGCTGTATATAATTGATGCATCCATCTCTTGTTCCATTATCTAAAAATTGATGCATCCATATACAGTATCGTAGGAGAATATTTCCATCTCTACAATTACAAATGTCGATCCTCATCATGAAAAATAACATGACTTGTGCTCAGATTTTATTACTGTAATACATAAAAATACGGTTGATAATTGTCATTTGCTTAACAGTTACACTGTATTACTTTGTTCATGTGCAGCAGGAAGGACCCTGCAGGATACGACATGGCAGAATTCGATCAAGCCCTCTTCCTCTACCTCAACAGCCAGGATCAAACAACAGCTATTCAAGAACATCCTCGTAAGCCATAATTAATCTGGCAGTAATTTCTGCACAAATATGTCCATGAGAGGCTTGAGAGGGAACTATTTTTCTTCCCTCTTACACAAGACTTCCTTGCATTCATATATGCATTTTTTCCTTACGGGAGGATGAAACATGTCGTCCGCCCTGCTGATTTCATAAATATGGTTTATTAGTAGCTATTTGTGATGGGTGATAATGGCCATCAAATCTCGTACTAATTAAGTGGTAGCTCCTTTTTCCTTCTTTTTGGTTTGGAAAGCTTGTTCTGTCTGACAAGCGACGACTTCTCCAAAAACTTTCTCTTCTCGGTTAAGGAGGGCGACATGTAACAAACACCTGGTGATGTGTAATGTGTTCCTTCAAGCAGATCGATCAACATGTGCTATATAAAATTAAACCGAGGCAGTTAGGCAAAGAGACATCTTGTCATACGTTACCGATAGTTATCTCTCGTTCACCACTTTTCTAGCTATTTCCAACAACCATATATATGCTTGTGACGCTTCTTTCCCTTGTCATTCTCTGAATCATCGATGCCAAACAACACTTACGCTTCTGAACAACTGCATAAGGGCAGCAAAAATAATCCAAGGTGTAACTTTTTTCTTCATGTGCACTCATTCTGCAGAAACTCTGAACATCTTCCCTTCGCAGCCAATGTATGTCGCCGAGCCTGTATCAAGTAATAAGCAGGTATTTATGCATGAGCATGCATTTCATTCATGGTGCTTCAGTCGAGTTTGCGCTTAAATCTTTTCTCTTAACATGGATCTCTCATCGATTTGATCACGATGACGGCGGTCCGTATATACCACACACACATTATATTGTCTTCTCCTTCTCAACCCCTAAGAGATATTTCCTTCTGAGCTTTCTCGGCAGGGATCAATGGCCATCAACAGCATGGCTTCGGACGCCACTGCAGGCCCTTCAAGGCCACCGCCGTCGTCCAGCTCTCCATCGAAATCAACTCCGGTAGTCGTCAAGGTTAGTTGAGTCATACATCATACACATGTCTCATGCAAGGAAATGCGTATTCCTCTTAATTAATTCCCCTCCATGCATACATACGTGCGTCACCTCACTGGCGGAGCTGACTATGCTTCATGGCGTCCATATGAATGCCCAAAAATTCAAAACATCGGCTAAATAAAAGTTAAAAATCCTGAAAAATGCAGATATTTGAGCAAAAATATGGAAAAATGAATGCCCAGTCCGAAAATGTATGTCCTACTGAGCAATGTCAGCTCCGCCATGCACTGATTGATTTGTGGAAGTGGAATGACGTTGTTTTGTTTAAATCATGATATCGTCGTCCTCGTCAGAGAGAAGGCTCCAAGGGCAGTGGCGCGCCGTCGACTTCAGGTAACCAGGAAGGGCCTAAAACGACTGACGCCAAGACGCTGAGAAGGCTCGCTCAGAACAGGGAGGCCGCGAGGAAAAGCAGACTCAGAAAAAAGGTATATACTCTAATGTCAACGTTTAGATAGAAAATCAATGAAAATAAAATTAATCTCCTCCCGCCAGGACCAAACCTAATGGAGAAAAGGATTAATCAACCACCTATTTTTTTTTTAAAAAAAAGGTACACATATAGACCCTACTTTGAGGGGAAAAATATTTGATATAAGAGCACATTCCCGTTTTGCATGATTTGGATATACCATTAACAAAGTTCCGTTCGTTTGGCCTGTTTGTCTCTTCTGATAGGCTTACATTCAAAATCTAGAGACAAGCAGGATCAGGTTGTCCCAGCTGGAGCAAGAATTACAAAGACCCAGAACTCAGGTAAAGTGCATGAGGGACGATATATATGCTCCAATTTTTTCTGGTTAAAGGAATATTTTTATTTACATTACATTACAAATAAAACTTTTAATTAGCTTACTTCTGAGCTAAGGAAGTTGTCCTAACATCGTCATTTGAAGACCAGATGGAGTAGCTGTTACACATAGTTAAGTTAATTTGCTAGCTCCACGCGTGAGTGCATGATATCTCACGTTCAAAACATCCAGGGTGCAGTCTTTGGTGGTGGAGCTTTTTCTGGAAGTGGCATTGGGGGACTAAGCCCAGGTATGCAATACTCTATCACTATTTTCTTACACAATGCATATATATTTTCCTAGCTATCATATTTTGCCGACGTCGCGAATGTATATTAATTAATGATTCGTAGCACCGCATGCTGCAATCTGTCCATTTCTACAGAGGCGGCATGGTTCGACTCGGAGCACGCGCGGTGGACGGAGGAGCACGGCAAGATCATGCGCCACCTGCGTGCGGCGCTGGAGGAGCATCAGCACGTCGACGACGCGCAGCTGCGGCAGCTGGTGGACGCGGCCGCGGCGCACCACGGCGTGCTGGCGGAGCTGAAGGCCGCCGTGGCGAGGGCCGACGCCTTCCACCTCGTCTCCGGGACCTGGGTGTCCGCCGCCGAGCGCTGCTTCCTCTGGATCGCTGGGTTCCGCCCCACCGACCTCATCAAGGTCAGTTGAAGTGCTCCTGATCAATTAGTATATTGCAGCTTGGCACGAGTTATTAGCCATGCATGCACTGTACAAAAAAAAAAATGACGCATGTTTCAGAACAGAATGTGCACCGCGCGGCCGGCTGATAAAGTAATCACGCCGTGAATGCTGAGCTAAGGTTTCTCTAAGCATGAGCTCATCATATAATCTTCTTAATAACAAGTGTCAACAACCATTTCCTGGCTTAACTTTAACCCAACATGCACACGCGGTCATATGATTCTTGTCGTCTAGGACTTGGGCATGCACATGCGTACTGATGTGTAGAACATAGAAATATATATGTGTTGATGCAATTTCCTATTTGGTCACTTCAAGGAATAAGGAGGAGCAAGTTCTCAATACTCCCTCCATTTCAAAATTGTTATTGTCATTAACTTTTTTTATTACGTTTGACTCATCGTACTTAGAATGTTTGTTCAAATATAAAAATGATATGTTATATTTCAAGTTTCTTTAGTGATAAAACACATTCCAACAAAATATATGATATTTTAAAAAAATTGAATAAGACAAATGGTCAAAAGTAAAGAAAAAACTCAACGACAAAAACAATTTTGGAACAGAAAAGTACATCAATATTAGATACATACATGGGCAGATATATACATGATGGATTAGCTGGTTAGCTGATCAAGTAGGTTGAGGAGTCCCAGTTAGTTGATGGAACAGTTGGGGCCTTTGAAATTGTCTTTGCCACGTACTATAAATACTAGTAGTAGCTGCGGCCTAGATCCTAGAATGCTGTTACTTTCTTTGTTGATATTGACAGTGAAACTCGTGGTGACCGATCGAGTGCAACAGAGTAGGTTAGATAAGAGAGCGACCGGGATGGTTAACTTACCAACAACAATGCAAAGGATGTGCCTTTTTTCGGCTTCTAGACGGAGCGGTTGGAACATGGAAAAAACGAATCATCCCAACCATGAAAGAGGCGTAAAAAGCTCAATTAATAAAGCTTATCATTTTTTAAAAATTTTCTACACGAATCGTGATCGGATTAGTAGCCAATGCATTTGCATCCAATGATAATTAGAGTAATTTTTTTCCCCAAAAAGATTAATGGACTTGCATTCGCGCATGTAGGTGGCGGTCCGGCACGCGGAGCCCCTGACGGAGCCGCAGGCGATGGGCATCTGCGGCTTGCAGCAGTGGGCGCGGGAGGCTGAGGCGGCGCTTGACCACGAGCTGCACGCAATGCATCGCTCCGTCTCCGATGCCGTCTCCTCCGACACGGCGGCACTGCTCTGTCCTTACCCCGACGTGCCTGGATACATGGCCACCATGTCCCTCGCCATCACCAAGCTCGCCTCCCTCGAAACTTTCGTCAGACAAGTAAGCTACTAACTTGCTTGTGATAACCAAAACCCAACTAATATTCATCAAATTTATTTAATTTAACATCTGTTGGTTAATAATTCATAAACGAGTGGTTGCAGGCAGACGCGTTAAGGCTTCAGACGCTGCATCGGCTGCCGCAGATCCTGACGGCGCGGCAGTCAGCGCGGTGCTTCCTCGCCATCGCCGACTACTCGCACCGCCTCCGCGCGCTCAGCGAGCTCTGGCACACGCGGCCGCGCCAGGAGATGGTTGCCACCCCAGCGGCGGGTTCAAGCCATAGACCTAGCTACTAAGCAGGGACATTTCTGTTGTAGAAACACTAGACAGGGATGTGATATAGTTTCAGTTCAGATGTCGTATAGAGGTGAACAGGGACGGCATAGTTTCATCATCAGCTCAGAAATGATACAGATGATCAGCTTCTTAGTTAGTCAATGATTTAGTATTCATAAATATACTCGTGTATATATGTACTAACAAATATTGAAGCCTAGTTGATTCAGCAAATTAAGATGGAGATAAGAACTGAACTTGTGCATTGTCATCGTCCAATTCTTCTCTCCCCGTCAGTTACTAATCTGTTACCACTTACCACAGGAAAAAGAAAAAAGCAGTGTGAGTCATTTAAATGCCACATGATGCTGCATCCAGATTCCGAGATGGTGAACAGTCAATAAAGCTGTTGTAAAGTTGATAAATTATTTCCAAATAATGGGATCTTCCATGTTACAATTACAATGTGATCTACAACCAGCCTCCCTCGCCATTTCAGGGAAAGCGAAGAATTAAGATACAAACAACAAATTGTCATTCATGAACTCTCCTGTCAAAGCTCAAAACAGTCAACACTAAAAGTGCTAAGACAAAGGTGAGTTTCCTGTGACATTACAACCTGTCAAGGGCGTCAACAATTGCCTTGCGAAATGCATCGTTGTGGAGGAAAAATGAGGAAACATGACCTCCTGTTACCCACCGGACTTCAGAGCCTGGCCATGCCTTCTGGAGCTCCATGACTGAATGTCTGGGAATGTAACCGTCATCCTGACATAAGTAGAAGATTAAATTAGTAGAAAGCTCCAGGATCATAAAAAATGCTTGAGAAAACATTCTGCCATATCAACAAATGAATTCAATTTCACAGCAAATAGTGCAGCAAAAAAGTTCAGTTTTGAGCTAATTCCGAAGTTCCACTGGAATTCTAGCAAAGCTTCCAATCAACTAATTAAATAAGCTGATGGTGGGCTGCACGCTAAATATAATGAAATCTAACTGTTAGAATAAAAGCACAAAACTCAAGTATAGACATTAAGTAATTTTGGAGATAGTGACACAAAAAGTTCAGCAGAACAATGCTCACCGTTGCACCAACAAAGATAACAGCTTGTGGATTCTTTGGGACTGGAAATCTAGTAACATCAGTCAAAGACAACACTGACCGCAACCTATCTCTGACTTGCTCAATTGTGATACCAGTTTTCTGTGCTGCATCTTCTGTTAAAGATGTTACATCTTGAGTTAGTGCTTCTGTATTTTCTCTCAACGTATTCCAAGCTGTGGCATCTTCTCTCAACGCATCCCAAGCTGTGGCATATTTATAGACTCCTTCACAGAAGGGCACCACAGCAGAGTGCGGAGCAAGAAAGGGTAACGTGGCAATCGGTGTAGGATGTAGGGATCCCACCATCGCAGCATGCACACCGCCTGCATTATCAGCGTATGGTGCTCATCAGAAGCATCAACCACAATTTATAAACAAGGCACCATAATTACAAGAGTGAGATTAGGGGTTGTCTGATGGTATCCAATGACAGCCCTATATATTTTGGTGTTACCAAAACAAAAACATGGGAGTCAACATGTTTGGATTGACATCATGCCAAAGTTTGTCACCTATTCTACTGAGACATGCAGCATCCGCATGCCATCTCTGTCCTATGCAGGGATTAAAAAATGCTAACTGAGATAATGGTTTATGGATTAATCTATAGGAATACTTGTGTGAATTGATATTAATCTGCTTCATAGTTTAAGATATTTGGTCAATGGAAAAACGCCAATCTAAAGAATTGAGCATATGTGACATGACAGCATGGAGGCTTCTCCAGCACCAATTCCATAGGTACATTCTCTCACCTGTGTCTCACCCAGTTGCATGCATGCACTAATCGTAGATTGGTGATTCTAAATCTTCCAAGGCGCACCAAAGTTTAGAAGAGACCCAAAATGCTATCCAAATTTCATGAGTACTACCAACTTCTGGTAAGGTTTGCTTTGGCACCAAACCAAACTAACCTTTTAGTTTGAGACTTCGGCACATGTCTAGATGCAAATTCTTTAGATTTCATATATTAATTACATTCTATGCTAAACTACAAACTATTAAACATATGCGCTGGATGCATGTTATTTTAAGATTTAATCATAGGTTACTTTTCATGATAAACCAGAACTGTTAGAAATATAATTTTTCGTACCCATGCTGAGCCCACATATGCCCATCTTGCCATAACCAGCCTCATTCTGCAGCCAGTACAGGAGGCTTCGAGCTTCATCAATTGTGGCTTTCCCTAAGAGTAACAAGTCGCTTACACACTGCAGCTTAGCCCCATGCTGCATGCTAGGACGTCGCTGTCCATAATAGGGGCTGTGATTCATTTAAGAGCGAATTTCAGGAAAAGCTTCCCCTAAAAAAATTCGAGTAAAGAATTTGCAACAAATAGAGCAAACAAGGCTCACCTCTCAAGAACCATAGTTGCGATATTGTGCTTCAAAAGAGGCCCACCAAGACGAAGTCTACGCTCAAATGTGTGATCACCGGTGCCTATAGTATTTCAGAAAGTACAGCTTGAGTTGTTACAAGAATCCCAAGAAAAATAATGACAGATGAGTGCTTTTGACTTTTGAGTTTCAATTATAAGAAAGTACATTCTTCCAGGTGTGAACATGTAGTGCAGTTCAGCAGTTGAAATTATACCAACTTACTAAGAATAAAACGACTACTCATTCAATGCAGTCAAGAGAGGAGGGGGAGCTAAAGGTGGTAGAACTAACTTGCCTGCAAAAAACATATTCATCTAGAGCCCCACCAGTTAAGGAGATATGAGTGAGTTAAACTAAATATTCTTATCAAAAAGATTTTCCTTAACATCCATGGTGTATAGAGGTGTATACATATAATGAAACACAAATTAGAGCACCTGCCAGATGGACCACGCATGCCATCTTCTCTGGTGTAACATGTTTGGGTGTCAGAAAAGCAACTCTTGCATTGTGACTCTCAGGAGGCAATACGTCAATTAGTTGTTCATCACATGTAGTCCTGAAAACACCCTCTCGCAGGCAAGAATTTTGTGTCTCCCAAATTGTTTTCCACATGGGCTGCACAGCAGCTGGTGGCCAGTTTTGGCTCCGTGCCTCAGGAAATAACTGCTTCACCATTCTCTCTAGCAAATCAAGTTTGGTACCTCCCCACCCTTTTGAGAAAAACGGTGTTCCTAATTTAGTGCGATGAAGGAGAGTCCCATATATGTGGTCTAGTACATAATGTACTAACCCAATATTCACTGATACCATATTATCCAATAAATGCTCGAATACTGTGACTTCTCAGACTTGAATATTTGTATATCAAATCCAGGCAATGAAATATGCCTGCAACACAGAATTCAACAAGAGCCAAACTCAGTATATTAAAAAACATCATATGTTTGGAGCATTGAGAGAAAACAAATGGTTTGCAGCATATGACACAATAGATGATTGCTAATTTAAATAACTTGCAGCAGAAATATAACAAGGTAGATAGGGCAGTAGCTTGAAATTTTGGAAAGCGCATAGTGACTATGAAGCATTTGGCAGCAATGCAGCACGGAAAGTAGTCAATGTATGATGTGACTCACGGCGAGAGAAGTACAAAGAGTACTTTACGAGGGCCACAAATTTGGCAGGTTATATAGACAAGAAACCATGATCAGAAGACATTAACTCCTAAATGCAAAATCACAGTTTTCAAACTGGACTAACCAGGCTAATGAATACGGAACCAACCCTAGATAGAGACAGCTGATGAATAAGACATCTAAATTTCACAAAAGCATTACAGGATAGTGGAATTTGGAATTCTGAGACAAGAATTATACAGTTCAGTAAATAATATGCGCCCTGTCAGCATAATGTAGCATAATTTCGTTGCATTTCAAGCACCTCAACCTAAACATCCAGGAACTGAGAAAAATTTCGCTGGGGGAGTGCCTCAAGTAAGGTAAATCTGGAACAAAATCCAATGAATCTCTCTAACAACTAGCTATCAAGCGACGAAATGCAGGTACCGAGACGTGCTCCATAAGTCAATCATGAATCTAAGAGGACCACGGACCACTCAAGAGAGCACCTCAGGATGAACAGGCGGTGCCGGCGACGACGAGAACAAGCCTCCAACCCCACCGGGACAGGAACTTCACGGTCACGCTGAACTCGCGGGGGAAAAAGAGAGAAAGCAGAACCTCCTTTTGCTGCAACGTATACCGGGGAATATCCGGGGCAAGATCCACAGCGTGCGCGCTGCGTGGAGCCCGGTAGAGAGAAAAGAGGGGAGAGCGCGACATGAGGACGCATGAATTACCTCGCTGGATCGGCGGCACCGCGGGGAAGAAGGCACGCGCGACGGCTGGATCACGCAAGCCTCGGAATACGTGACACGCGCGGTTGGGCCGAGGAAGAAGACGAGAGAAACGGTGGGCGACGGCCGCAGGAACGGGGAGAACGGGGGCGGCGCCGTGGCGGCATCGCTTTCGTTCTCGGATCTGATTCGGCGGTGGAGCTTGGGTAGCAGACATGTGGGACCCACGGAACAGCGAGAGCGCGGGCACGAGTGATGCGGCGCCTGTCTCCGCGGCCGCGGTGGACGGGTTGGGTCTGGGTGTACGTGGCAATTCGGATAAGGTGGGACCGGTCTCGAGGTGGCCTGTTGGGTCCAGGCTGATTCAGCCCAACATACAATTTGAGACAAGCCCATAGGTTAGGGCCCAAAACAGGTCTGTTGCCCAACATAGAATTTCAGACAAGCCCAAACCTTAGGGCCCAATACAGGCCCGTTGAGAGAGACGCCTGTGGCAGATCTGCACCGTGTGTGAAGGAGACGAACAGACAGCCGTCGGATCAGAAACCCTAGCGGGAAGGGCCTCCCCTATTAAATCCCACCCTCTCGCACCCCCGCGAACTGAGACACCTCTGCTTCCTCGCTTTCCGCCGCCGCCGTTCGAAGCAGCACAAGCGCATCGCTCTCTCGATCCCTACCATGGCGGAGGTGGCGGTGGAACAGCCGCAGCAGGAGGTGAAGCTTTTCAACCGCTGGACGTTCGATGATGTTCAGGTAGGCTATTGTTCCTCTCTCTGCTTCGAACTTTCTCGGATTCCGCTCTCGTTGGATTTGACGACGACTTCTCTGTTGATCTGCAGGTGAACGACATCTCTCTGGCCGACTACCTGGCCGTGTCGGCGACCAAGCACGCGACGTACCTGCCGCACACCGCCGGGCGGTACTCCAGAAGCGCTTCCGCAAGGCCCAGTGCCCCATCGTTGAGCGCCTCACCAACTCGCTCATGATGCACGGCCGCAACAACGGGAAGAAGGTCATGGCCGTCCGCATCGTCAAGCACACCATGGAGATTATCCACCTCCTCACCGACGCAAACCCCATCCAGATCATCGTTGACGCCATCATCAACAGGTTTGTTCGATTGCCCATCTATACTTGCTACCTCCACTAGGAAATTGTCTTGACTACATGAGCGTATTGTAACGTTGTTTATGGGAGCTGAATCTCTGAATGTGGGATTTATTCTAGCTTTGCTGTTACTGATCGTTATATACCAGTGTTAGAAATGATCTCTTGTAGGATTCTGTACGATGTACACGGTACCTTTGTTCGCTTGATTTAGTTGAGAAGCACTTGCACTAACTAGTGATTAATTTGAAAATGGCGTGCAATATTATGTTGCAATAGATCTATCGAACCAGTGATGATTGCCCGTTATTTTGCATTTGCTTGCTTTTAACCTACACTGCTTAGAAAAGTTCTAAATGTTTCATTTATTTGGATTGAGTATTCCCACTTATGTTCTTGCATCCCGATGTCTCTAGTGCACTTGTTGAATTTTTTGTTTGTTAGGAAAGACACTTTTAGCTGCTGGTCTGCAGCTTGTCATTGACATGTTATCATCTTATTACAGTGGTCCACGTGAGGATGCCACTCGTATTGGATCTGCTGGTGTTGTGAGGAGGCAGGCTGTGGATATCTCTCCCTTGAGAAGGGTGAACCAGGCTATCTACCTCCTCACCACTGGTGCTAGGGAGAGTGCCTTCAGGAACATCAAGACCATCGCTGAGTGCCTTGCTGATGAGCTGATCAATGCTGCCAAGGGCTCGTCTAACAGGTATGCATACTTTATGTTGTTTGGTCTGGTGAGCTGTGTGGAATATAGTGCTTATCCATTTATACCCTTGTACAGCTACGCCATCAAGAAGAAGGATGAGATTGAGCGTGTTGCCAAGGCCAACCGTTGAGTGGAGTGGTGCTCTGAAGCTCGTGAACTGTTGTTGGCGGGAGTTTTGGAACTGTTTTACATGATGTTTAGACTTTGAGACCTAGCTTTGGTTTTGCTTTGAATGAACAATGAGAATTATCAAGAGGTGTAGCTGTGCTCTGTGCTTAAATATCACTGGTGCCTGCTTAATCGAACTCATTCTGTTCTTATATATCAGAAATCCTTGCCAACATCATTTGTGATTAAGAGCATTTGCATATTGTTCAGTATAATGCACTATGGTATTAGAGACGATTCCTCAGTGCATCACTTATGGCCCTGGCTCATGGTTGCCTGTTTGGTACAGTTTGGTGAATGGCAAGTTTGGAAATCGAATTTATCATGTCGACAGGGAGTTTAAAGAATTCCATGTTACGATCGGGCGGAGCTTGTGTGGTGCTGGGTTGACACTGAGTTCCGTTTATCCTTCCCGGTGATGCGGTGACCCATCCATGCGGGGACAGAAGGCAATTGACTTTCGGTGACCCATCCATCCGTAACATTGCCGTCTTTTGCCTTTCGGTGACATGATGATCCGTTCCGGCATGGCGATGGCAGAAGAAAGAAACTGAAACTTGTTACTATTGCAACAAGGCAACTCATACTCAGAAGGCCAGTGAAATCCACATCGGGCACCAAGCACCATGAAGAAACTGCATTCTATCCATAGAAGAAGCTGACCTGTCTTGCCAAAGCAGGCTTCCTTGGAGCGCGATGCGGCATTGCCCAGGCAGGCTTTGTCGTTCTGACCGATTTAGGGTCGATGGAATCCTCAATGTTATGAGTATGAAGGATATGTGCATCAGCAAGAAGACGATTCCACTCCTGGAGCAGTCTCACGTTCACTTTACCTTGTAGAGCCTCATATTAAAGCAGTTCAGCTGAATCTCAAAAAAATCTTGGAAAATATGAAGGGCACCCGTACCTTTAGTAACTGGATCTTCTCCTCTTGCAGAATAACTAATGAAATTATGAAACAACAAGGTAGGGATTGGCGGATGTAGATACTAGGATGGGGGCGCGCTCGCCGCGCCCGCCCCTGATGTGCTTCAGTACTCTTGTAACCAACTTATGTATAACGATATAATTACCATCCACAGAAACTGAATGCCTAATTACCGTCCAGAGAAACTGAATGCCCTCTCTTATCGAGAAGCATGTGCACTAATGAAATAAGCACTTCTTAAAAAGGCCACATAGTTCGGTCAGCACGTGCCAAACATCCTGGATGAACACAACACTCATTAGAGTCTCATACATGTTTTTATGAGCCAAAAAAAAATCTTATTCAACATTTTTCTCGAACATGCAGTAGAGTTACACATCATTAAGAAGAGGTGTAAAATACAACACACCACACACCCCTTTACCCCTTAACTTCGCTATGTTCAACATTTCAATGTACATCATTTTATTTCAGATTATCTATTTGACCTTGGGTTCCATCCATGGTAGAAATGATTATCTTGCCCTACAGAAATACATCCATCCATCTGAAGTCATGGTAGAAATGATTATCTTGCCCTATAGAAATACAATGACTGTATATATATATATAAATGCAATATACTTCTCTTGTTGCATGTTTATTGCAAAGAGCATAGGCATGTTGCCGTGCTGATGACATCAATATCAGTTTTGTTTACTTGTAGCATGCAACATGCAAGACTTTATAAGGATTATTGATACACGAAGGTGATAATAAGATCTGCACCGAACACTAAACTGGGAAGCATGTAAATGCATAAAAGACAATAAATAAGGCGGTAACATGGTACATAATATAATATAATACTTTGATATACGGTGTTCATGAAAGTGGTAACATGAACAACTACTTTGTTATTTCAAATGATAGTTAGAAAGATAAAATACTACTCACCTGGCCATACATAAACAGCTGAATGAGCTTAAAAAATACAGACCATCACAACTTATGTTCCTACATGCAACAAAACCTAACCCACAAGGTGAATCCAGATGATCTATAATGAGGAACAGTGAATATCATGATAAAATTTAAGATTAGCAGAAAAATGGGTCCAGTTTGGAAAAAGAGCAAGCAATAGTAACCGATAGTAAAACTCAAACTTCTTTTGCCTCGACACAAGTGTTTGATTTTTATGTTCCTTCATTAGCAAGATGACAAACCATTATTGGGTAAGTAATTACTTGATGACTAAAGATTATAATACTTGCAAACATGTGACTGGAAAAATATTAGAATTGTATAACATTAAACAAATGCAGATCAAAATATTGTATTGTTACAGGTGCAAGTTACGCGAAACTGACATATATTTCTTGCATTGGGAAGGATCATAGTCCATACTTGGTCAATAATATCTCTGTCACATAAATTAAACAGAAGCACAAGTCGTCCTTTCCTAGGTATTTCATGGGCCTGTCACCATTGGTATGAAGTTGCACAAAGTAAAATATTGAAAGTGGGCATGACATAGAGGAAAAATTAGGTGCATAAAGGCTAACTCTAGGGAGTCAATGCCAAATGAAAAGAATGGACCAAGACAACAAAACAGCAAAGAGAAATAAATTAACAAAAATGAAAAAATCCGAAACACCTGAAAATCCTTTTGATACCAATATCTTGGTATGGTTGAGCTGCAATGTTAATATAATTTATCAATGAGCATATGGTAATAGATCCACATTATGGTCAAGGCGAATGTAGCTCAATCATACCATGCAAAATATGGTATGATTGATAAACTATATTAACCATGCAGCTCAATCATACAGCTATTAATTAACAGTGATGGTAGTAGACTGCCACATTATGGTCAAGGAGAATGAACAAAAATTTTGTGCCATATGCATGGTCAACATAATTATAGCAGAAGCACATGCTCACTCTATTGCTTCAAGTTTAATAAAAATTCCTTTTTTATGTAAAAGAAATGCTTTAATGGCTATCCACTACCATAAAACCTTGAAAATGCTAACCTTATTTTTGTCATGTTCAGTTTGAGAAATACGAAATTATGTTCCAAGAGAATGGAATATTAGCTTGAATTCTGTGAACTTCAAGGAATGTTGCCAACACCTCAAACACCATCACAACAAAGGTGCACAGTTCTGCAGACGATTGAGTTGGAAATCATCAAGCCAATGAAGAATTAAGATTCCACGGTACATAAAAACATTCAAGAACTAATAGGAAAAACAACATTGTGGATTCTGTTCATTTTCAGGTTATGAAGTTAGATTAAAAATAAGAACTGAACAAAATGTTCTTATTAAGCTATGGAAGAACGACAATTGATTCTTGAAGGGCTATTCTTAGTTCTAAGAGTATATTCACTCAAATAAACTATTTTCACGTGGAACCTAGAAATCAGCAAAGGGGTCTTTAGTGCATACTAAGTATTCCAATTCCATTTTATTAAAGTGAGAGTGTATACATATAATATAAATAAGGGAACACATGAAGGAAACATGTCTGAAATAGCTAGTGTAGTTGGTCTTCTAGTTTCTTTAAATATATTTTTTTACATTTTATAGTTGATGCCCGAACTAGAGTTTGCTATTTCCAATCACAAAAGAAAAAGAATACTTTAGCAATGGTAACGTATTTGCCACTTTAGCATTTATATAATAATATAATATTACAACTTGACTCCTTACCTCTGTATACTTGTTATTTGCTATATAGAGTTCATGCACCGGATCACCTTAAAATTGAAATCAAAAGGAAAAATGAAATTGAAACATACCTGAATTGCCGATGCAGTTTTTAGGCATGGACGTGTTAGCACCTGGGCATATAATAATTATAAACAAATAATGATTATTGGGTGGTTACGTACAGGATTTGACCTTTTTTTTTAGACTTACCCAATGTAAATTTTGCAGGTATAGAATGCAAAAAAAATGAACGCTCACATGGGAATTTGTTTGAACACCTAGCATGCAACCAGGACTGTCGGCATGGAAGTGGAACATATCAGTCTGGCGTTGCTGGGATTGCTGGTAAACGCCTTGGCGAAGACAACCGACTGGCCCACCGGCGCCAGAGTCATCATCGCATTCCATCCGCTCTGACTTGCGAATGAGGTGGAGTGCAGGGGAGGGTGCCGGCGGTGTTGGAGCGACATACCTTTGCTGCGGGGGCTGCGGGCAAAACCAACTTGCCTTGAGTTCGACCAAGACGGGAGGTGATTTTGTGGTGCCATCACTGTGTTCGGCGGAGGTCTGATTGTGAGCGAGGAGCTGCGCTTTTTGGCCGAGCAATGCCGTGTCCTCCATTTTGTCCCTGGCTGAGGACAGGAGCCGGCGTGCGTGAACTCTACGCGACTCTGGCGATGTAGCACAGTAGCAGGCGAGTTTGCCTCGGGCGTCGGTACAACGCAACCGATCGACTACGCCGCGACGCAGGCGATGGAAAATGGATCAGACGGTTAAAATCGCAAAGGAAGAAATATCTTACGGTCCAAAATCTCAAATGCACCAGAGAGCTGGAATTCTTTCCGTGATAGGGAGTTACATATTGTTGATGTTGTGCTCCTCGACTCGTCACAGGTCACCGCTGAAAACTTGGGCCCGATCTGGTTGCCACTCTTGTTTGATTGATTCCGAGCAGAGCACAAGAATAAAGCACCAAACTGCCAAAACCAATCAAATGAGCTCTAAAGTTCATCAAACTTGAACTAAGCCCTCATCACATTTTGTGTAATCAATTCCAACCAAGAGACCCCCAAATATTTTGATATAAGCACCGATTTCAAAACACTTGTGCAACCTACCGTCAGAAGATATTTGTTGGCCAATAGTACGAAATAGAAAAAACAATCGCTGAGGTCATGAAGTACATTAGCCTTCAAACAAGGAGAAAATTAGATAAAAAGCAAATGAATCGCCAAGGAGAATATTTTTTGCTGGCCAATACAAGTGAAGACTGTGCCGTCCAAAAAAAAGTGAAGACTGTTTTTGGGAGAAGCAAACCATCATTGGCACGTCGACGCTTGGGTCCACACACAAAACCACGACCCATCATGGGCAGTAACGACCAATCCCTCCCGAGTCGGCGACTCCCGTAGATCCCTAGTTCACCGAGAATCCTATTCCACATTCGTGCCCTTGCACCCCTCCTAACAAATCCAAAACTTATGTCCAAACTTTCGTTTAAAATTTTGTTTTCCAAAATTTTGTAACAAACTTTCCTAAAATGAAAAGTTTTCCTAAAAGTTTGTTTCCAAAATTTTGCAACAAAACTTTCATAGAAACTCTCTCTCTTCAAACTTTGTTGTAAAACTTTCAGAAAAAACTTTAGCTCGAAAGTTTTACAACAAACTTCCTAAAATGAAAAGTTACCGGTGAAAAACTTTCTAGAAATAGAATGTTTGCTAGCAGGTCTCCCTACACACGCAGAAGCTCTGGCTCTTCGAGGGCCGCTGCATGAGGCAGCGCGAGGTCGCCTATTCACCAGGCCTGCACAAGATATTTGACGAGATTTTGTGTACGCCGCCGGCAACAAGCAGCGCGACCCCATCATGGACATCCTCCTCGTGGATGTCGACGTCGCCAACTGCCGCATCTCCATCTACAACAATGGCAAGGGCATTCCGATTGAGATCGGGGAGGAGGGCGTCTACATGCCGGAGATGATCTTCGGCCACCTCAGCAACCTCGACCACAACGTTGAGGAGACCACTGGTGGGAGGATCGACTACGGCGTCAAGCTTGCCAACATTTTCTCCACGGAGTTCATCATCGAGACCGCCGATGGCCTTCAACAGGCATAAGTACAAGCAGGTGAAATACCTTAGCATATTATCTGCTTGGTATATATTGCGTGGTTGCAGGTGCTAAATGCCCAGTATTGTTCATTTATCATGAACAACCTGTAGTTCAAGGTGTTACATTGAATCTTGCCATCTCAATGTGTAGGCCAGACATTTGATTTGTGTGTGATCTGTAACTGTATTTAAGTTGTGCTTTGTTTTGTTGAATGTTGTGATCCAGCAGTTGAGTGTGGCACGGGATTAGTAGTCCCATTGTTAGATTGCTATTGCTAGGTGCTGTGTCTCTGCAAAGAAGTTGGCCATGTTGGCTACTGCATGGACTTATGTGAGGCAAAGATATATGAGGTCAGGCACATCATGGGCCAAATTGGTGGTCAGTGTCTCTACTATTTATTTCGATTTATCCCTGCATGATTCTCTGTGAAAAAACTCGCTGTACAGGTGCAATTTTGCACAGAGAGAGCCATTGCGCTTGGGCAAGGAATTGACTGCTTTTAGGAAGGGAGGGAAGAACACATAGGTTGTGAAATGCCATATCTATTGTCATACCAGCTTGCGTTATCACCAGATTGGTGTATTTGTGGTTTAGTGTGTTAAAATGCTCAGTTTTATTGACTCGGTCTGTTTTTTTTATGACAAACCTATAGCTCAGGGTGATAGAATGTCCTCACCTGAAAGAATGGACCAGATATTAGATTGTTGTTTATATATGGAGTTCACATTGCTGCTGTGTCCTCTGCGACCATATTTTTAGCTGTGTTTTGTTGTATTGAATCTGGCCAGGCTGGAATCTAGTGTAGCACTGATATGTAAGTTTTGAAAAGGCCTTTCCACTTTTTTTTATGTCTCTGCTATCAATTGCTAATAGGGTTGCTTTTATGTTCTAAAATCTTAATACATAACTTCTTGTTTGTTATGTGATGCTGCTTAAGGATGTTTTTAGGTTTGGTGTCAGTTAGTTAGTTGTTTGCAGGCAGATGCTTAAATTTGAAGAAGAAAAAAATCAGAGTTTTAGATATTTTAGGGACAAGAGTTGGGCCTTGTGGATTATAATTTAAGCTAACTATGATGATGTTGATCGCACACCACTACAGTTTAACCAGTTCTGTACCCTTTTAGGGATACCTACCCTTTTCTCCAGATACAGAGCATGATATTACTGTTGGATATTTTGCAGGTTTTCTCTGAAAACATGGGGAAGAAGTCAGAGCCCCAGATTACAGGTTACAGGAGGGGTGTCGATTGGACCAAGGTCACCTTCAAGCCTGACCTTGCTAAATTTAACATGACTCGTCTTGAAGATGATGATGTAGCGCTCATGAAGAAGAGAGTTTTTGATATGGCTGGCATTCTGGGAGTAACTGTGCAAGCTGTGTTCAATGGCGCGAAGATGTATCTGCATAAGGGCTTCCACTCCACAGGAAGACTTTGGCTCAGAGTGTGTTCTTTCTGACCAGTTTTTTAAATGCGGTATGTAATGAGCTGAATATTGTTGTTAAACTCCATGTAATTTTACTGTTCCAGTAATGCTGATGCTCATTTATATTATTGCAGTTCGTTCGTCTTGTATCGTATCCCCGGTTTTGCTTACCAAAAAAGGAGAGGCTACGCCTCCGTGCAGGAAATGTATTGAACTCTCTTCTCACTGACGTTGTCTAATCTACTGTGGGCGTTCTGATTGTGGGAAATGTTAAACAACTAATATAATGTCTGGATCGCTTGGGAGTTAGTTCAGTGATACTAATGTTATGTACCTTATTCTATTTGCAAATCTCATCTGAGATTGGTCTGTGACACATTTCGTTGCATTTTCACAATGGTGAGTCTCCTGGTCCTTTCTGAAGTTGCAACTTGATAGCTTCTCGATCGGCAGGGCTTGCGTTTCCAGAGGAGGAGTTATTTCCAAAGTGAAATAATCCGAGGACATGGTACCTCCGTTGCTTTCTCTGTCTCCACCAGGGGGAGTGGGCAGCAAGAACAGGCCGTCGCCGTTGGGGAGTGGCGTACACACAGCCTCGCCGCGGTTGGACAGTCAGTTCAGTTGATCAAAGCGGTGACCCATCCATAGTAGGCTAACAGAACGCGGTGGCCTGAGACGTTTCGGTTGCGAACTCAGCCGTAACACGCCGTCTTTGCCCTTCGGTGAACGATGCTGATCCGCCGCGACGTGACGCGCCACTTGCCGGCGGCCCGGCGTTGTGGTGGCGTGCAAGCGAGCCAGCGGCGAGGCGATGGCAGGCAAGCCCAATGATGGGACGGGGGTTCGGATTGCGGTTGCTGCCCTTGGGGTCAAAGAATTAGAATCCGATATTAACCAAAGTCGCGGACCGTACCTGCCGCCTCATTTCCGTTGATCCCTCTGTGCGCTCACGGTGTAAAACGCAACGAATTTCTCCTATTTCCCCGGACCAAAATAACCGCTTCTCTCCCTCGGAGTTGGTCGATTTCATCTCCATCCTGTGAGGGGAGAGGAGGCAAGGCCTTTTTCAGTGCTTGGGTTCTTGGAGCCTTTCGCTTATGCGGCGCTAGTCTACTACTGTGGTGCCAGTTGATTGAGGTACTGGTTCTTGCGGAAAAGGGGTTGATGCCTCCGGCGCGGCGCATGGCCGCTGCCGTGCTGGGGATCGTGGTGCTGGCCGCCGCCGCCGCGTTGCACGGAGCGGAGGCTAAGCTGTGCACCAACGCGTTCCCGGGCCTGTCGTCGCACACGGAGCGCGCGGCGGCGCAGCTGCAGTCCGCGCCGGCGCTCGACCACGACCACGAGCAGCACCTCACCCCCACCGACGAGTCCGCCTGGATGTCGCTCATGCCGCGGAGGGCGCTGCGGCAAGAGGAGGCGTTCGACTGGCTCATGCTCTATCGGAAGCTCCGGGGCGCCGGCGGCGACCCGCGGCCCGGCGCGGCGGGCCCGTTCCTCTCCGAGGCGTCGCTGCACGACGTGCGGCTGGAGCCGGACACCATGTACTGGCGAGCCCAGCAGACCAACCTGGAGTACCTGCTCCTCCTGGATGTCGACCGCCTCGTCTGGAACTTCCGCAAGCAGGCCGGTCTGACGGCGCCGGGAACGCCCTACGGCGGGTGGGAGGGCCCCGACGTCCAACTCCGGGGACATTTCGTCGGTGTGCTGCCTCTACTCTGTTCAATTTGGAGAATTTGCACATAAGCAATTGCGCAGATGGACTGAATTTCGGTGGCTTGCTGCTGTTTTTCAGGGCACTACTTGAGTGCTACTGCCAAGATGTGGGCGAGCACACACAATGATACTCTCAATGTAAAAATGTCATCTCTTGTCGATGCACTTTACGACTGTCAGAAGAAAATGGGCACAGGGTACCTGTCGGCCTTCCCACCGGAGTTCTTCGATTGGGTTGAGGCCATCAAGCCTGTATGGGCTCCTTACTACACAATCCACAAGGTGCATAGGTTGTTTCAGAGCCTATTCCTTGTTAAGTACTATGTTATCAATGATTTCCAAGTTGCTTGAGTGTATTTTTTTTCCATCTGCAGATTATGCAAGGGCTTCTTGATCAGTACACCGTGGCCGGGAATACCAAGGCTCTTGATATGGTGGTGAAGATGGCTGATTACTTCAGTGACCGGGTCAAGAATGTCATACAGAAATACAGCATTGAGAGGCACTGGGAATCTCTCAATGAGGAGACTGGTGGGATGAATGATGTGCTCTACCAGCTCTACACCATAACGGTGATTGCCTTTTTGCTACAAGTATACCCATCTATTAATGCAATTATGTGTAGCTAATAAACTTCATTTCTCTTATTTTGGCAGAGCGATCAGAAGCATTTGACATTAGCTCATCTTTTTGACAAGCCATGCTTTCTTGGTTTGCTGGCAATTCAGGTCTGCTGAGCATGGACTAGTTTTTTTCTCTCAAAGCACGGACTAGTTTCCTAGCGCTTTATTCATTGACATTGATAGTTTAAGAGTAATGTTGATCTTTAAGAATTTTAGTTTGAGTGGTAGCTTAGTGTGCTCTTCTTTTCAGGCTGACAGTATTTCAGGTTTTCATTCCAATACACACATTCCAGTTGTCATTGGGGCACAGATGCGGTATGAAGTTACTGGAGATCCTCTTTACAAGGTAAAAATAATTGCAAATCGTTTTTACCTGAGTTGAGAGTACTTTATTTCGTATGTCGGAGTTCACAAGGTAAAAATAATTTCAGCTTTCTGTCCATACGCCAAACAATCAACATAATGTAAGAGTTTATAGAAAGTAGTACCATCTACTATGTGATGTCTTCCATTTCTCATTCTTTGGCGCCATTGAGTAAAGCTCACTATAAGCCTAATTTCTGAAACAGCAAATCGCAAGTTTTTTTATGGATACAATAAATTCTTCACATAGCTATGCTACTGGCGGCACATCAGCTGGTGAATTCTGGTAATTAATATAACTTGATGCATGATTTCTCTAGTGCATAGTAATATTTGCAATGAGTGGATACCTTTAATCTCTTTTCAGGACCAATCCAAAGCGTTTAGCCACAGCTCTTAGCACTGAGAATGAGGAATCGTGCACTACCTACAATATGCTCAAGGTTGATAATTATTAAATCATTTTGTGGCACATTTATTTCCCTTTTGAAATGTTTTCTTTTCTCACTTACAAACGTGCAATGCAAACTATGTTCAGATTTCCCGCAACCTATTCAGATGGACAAAGGCAATAGAATATGCAGACTATTATGAGAGGGCACTGATAAATGGAGTTTTAAGCATTCAAAGAGGATCAAATCCTGGTGTGATGATTTACATGCTACCCCAGGCCCCTGGACGATCTAAAGCAGTGAGCTACCATGGTTGGGGAACAAAATATGATTCATTCTGGTGTTGTTACGGGACAGGTAACATAAAAACTCCCATCATTATCCTTACATGAGAAAAAGCTTCAATGATACTAGAACAACTTTCTTAGTTCATTTTTTAGCTAAAAATGTTGTCCTAACGTCACAAGTTAAAAACTGTTGTATTTTTTTCATTGATATGAGAAATCCTGTTGTTGAAGTGACAAAGCTTATTCCAGATTGCTATTTTTCCTTAAGTTGTAATTTCCATGTAGTAGCGGCGTTGTCTAGTATCTTGGACTTTCACCGTTTTGCTTTCCATTCTAAGATGTGAAAGTTGGATTGCATTTATTTATAGGGAGATTGATGTTTGTTTGTTTCTGAATATCCTATGCCCTTGCAGGGATAGAATCCTTTTCAAAACTGGGTGATTCTATTTACTTCGAGGAGAAAGGAGATGTGCCATCACTAAACATCATTCAGCACATTCCGAGCACTTACAACTGGAAGACTGCTGGACTTACTGTCTCTCAGCAAATCAAACCCCTCAGTTCCTCAGATATGTACCTTCAAGTTTCACTCTCCATTTCTGCAAAGGTGACTATTATCAACCTTTTAGGAGGGGACTCGGATAAAATTATCTGCAGTCAACTTATTGTTTTCTGTTTCTTAGACTAATAGTCAGTCATCCAAGTTGAATGTGAGAATTCCATCATGGACATCTGTTGATGGTGTAAAAGCAATTTTAAATGATAAAGATTTGGGATCCATATCTCCAGGTAAATCATTTTAATGTGTCCACCATTCATATTATCATTATGTTTCTTAGGCGATTTCATTTCATGTTGTGGACAGGGTCTTTTCTTTCTATCACTAAACTGTGGAACTCAGGGGATCACTTATTGCTACATCTTCCCATCAGCCTCAAGACTGAAGCAATTAAAGGTAACTTTTGGATTTTTTTACTATTACCAAATCTGCACAATTAGAACTGAAGGAGAAATCAACTACCTTTTAAAAATTTTTTTGAGGCAAGCAACTACCTTTAATTGATTCACACACTATGTATTGTCATGATAACCAGTGGCTGTAATAAAAGAACAAAGAGGAGAAAAGTATAAGACAATAGTGGACACCATTTGCGTTAAATTTGTGATTTTCTACCATTTGCTTTAAAATTGAGAATGTAGTGGACAATGTGATTTTCAGTGTTAATCTTCATATGATAATTGTTATCTATCCCTTCAGACGACCGGCCAGAGTATGCATCTCTTCAGTCAATTCTATTTGGGCCATTTGTTCTTGCTGGCCTATCCACTGGTGACTGGAACGCAAAAGCTGGCAATGGCAGCGAAATTTCAGATTGGATAACTGCTGTTCCATCGTTATACAATTCTCAGTTGGTGACCTTTGCACAAGTATCCAATGGGAAAACATATGTTCTCTCAAGTGCGAATGGATCCCTAACAATGCAAGTAAAACCTGAAGTCGATGGCACTGATACTGCCATCCATGCTACATTCAGAGTACACACTGAGGACTCAACAGGGTTCCATGAATTGTACAGCCCAACCATCAAAGGAACTTCTATGCTTATAGAGCCATTTGACTTGCCAGGAATGGTGATCACCAACAATCTTACCCTATCTGCACAGAAGGGATCAGACTCCCTTTTTAACATAGTACCTGGCCTCGATGGGAATCTTAACTCAGTTTCCCTTGAGCTCAGCACAAAACCAGGATGCTTCTTGGTGGCGGGAGCAAATTATTCTGCAGGGATAGAGATTCAGGTCAGCTGCAAGAAGTCTGTTCAGAGCATTGGTGGGATACTTGAGCAGGCGGCAAGCTTTGTGCAGACTGTTCCATTGAGACAGTACCATCCAATAAGCTTTGTTGCGAAAGGAGTGGCCAGGAACTTCCTTTTGGAGCCGTTATACAGCTTGACGGACGAATTCTACACGGTTTACTTCAATCTTGGGGCTTGAGTCCCCAAATTCATAGTTGCAGTAGAAATAATACAGAATAACACAATTCCTCTCTCATTTCCTGCTTAGAACAGGAAATGAAAGAGTGAACATATCCAGTTAGTGTAATATTATGACGTATACAACTCTGTTTCTCTTACATTTCTTGAGACAGTTACTTGTTATATGAAAAAAATTACAGCTGAAGGTGCCATTGACGATTTAAACTAGACATAATGTTCACACCTTCCGCATCTTGGTGACTGAAGGTGTCACTTTAATATTGCATCCTGCCTGTTTATCATGAATCTATCTTACTTCTGATGTGAAAAAACAAAACGGTCATCTGTCTGACTTTGCAATGTAGAATTATTCCCATGTTTGAGGTTCAAGCTGAGCACTGCAACTGTTTTCATCAGGCTGCTGCATATTTACCTGCAGTGGCAGTTAAACAAAGATTCAGATCAGGTAACAACAACTATTGTCTTAAAATACCTCTCTAGCTGCGGCGAGGACGACAAAGCTGAGATCCTATCCATTCTCTCATAAACAATGAAGGAATCTTAAGCTGATTGCACCTTCCCATCATTGCTTGCATTCTTTAATCCATATCATCTCAACGCCCGGCAAAAGAGTTGATCAATGTAGCCATCATGTTTAAAGGTACCCGCCCACAAGGCAAAAATAATCGCCCCCTGCAGAAGAATATTGTCGTACGACTTATCTTTTTGCAAGTGACAATCATTCAAAACATCTGACCTGTTCCAGTGCGCATGATTTGTGAAAAGTTCCCTTGATTTAGAATTTAGGTCGTGCAGCAGGTATAAAGAAAAGAGTATGAATTTTCACAAAGTACCAAGGTTCTGTGTTCGTTTTAGAGTTTATTGTCATGCAGAATCAGCACCTCAAGCGATGAAACCAAAGATGGTGCCGTCAAATAAACATGGTTCAAAGAACAGTGACAAGCCAAAAGAATCCTACTGCACGCTTGAACAGATGAAGAAATGCACTGAAGTTGCTTCCTCAAAGCGCAAACCAGGATCAGTTTTACCCCATATCACGTCAACCTTCAGGAGCACTAGTTTCAGATCTTGCACAAACGTACACGAAAAAGCACATGAATCAAACGTGCAAGAGATCCATGTGCTCATTGAATATTACAAAAACAATGAGATCATAAAATAGAATTCTGCGAAATATGGCAGACCATTGCTGATTACTATTACTGATTGGAATGTAACACACATGAGACAAACAAATAGTACATTACAGAGCTAGCTAAAATGCCACAATACGGACCGAAACCACCATGAATAAGCTTACACAACATAGCCAACACGCAGACCATTTAGACTCGACTGAGAATGAATTCTTGCAGCTGCCTGGATGCTGTGTGCATCACGATGTTGGAACAACTCAGGGACTGGCAGCAAACAAGAATGGGAAACAATGATAAAGCAGCAAAGACGTAACCCGTTTCGCCCTCCATTGCTCCATCAGATCTTGTCAAGCTTCTCTGCCTTCACCACTGGATTGGCTTTGGCAATGGCATTCCTAGCTGCAGTCTGGTAGTCGAACTGGCAGTCATGCTTGTCGGAATAGCGGTGCACTGCACAGTACATATTCCCACATCGGCAGTTGAATCCTGTCAGCCCAACCCTCTTCCTGCAGGTAGTGCAGCGGTTCGGGCCTTCCTTGACCTTCGGGATAGCAGCAGCCTCACTGGTGCCAACAACATCAGTAGGCTGCACAATAACTGACTTCTCCTCAACTTGAGCGACCACAACCTCCGCGCTTCCCGTGACAACAGGTCCTTTCATACCGTCACCACCATTGACAATGCTGTCGTAGGAGGCCGCAGCCAGCTGGGCCTGTTCCTGCTTCATTATCATCTCCTTGTGGCACTTGGAGCACATGTTCATTGTGGCAGCACTGCCAAAGAAGCCACAGTTATTGATGCAAAGGATTGGGCCTTCTGGTTGCTGGCAGCCAGCCTCCTTGTGTTCCATGATGAAAGTAATCTGTGCATCAAATAAACCATCAAAACGTCAATAGGGATAACTGATTGTAATATTCAAAGGACGCGATGAATAATTCATTTCGTTAGTCATTTCAAGCTCGATGTCTGATTGTCACCAATTGCATACAACTTACAATTCATGGTAGAGGCAACAAGATGCTAATTCCTAGCAAGCATGACACAGTATCCATTACTCAAGAACGGTATCATCAGCACTACAAAACAAACCCTTTCAGCAGGTTCAATTCGAAACAGTCATCAACGAATGGGCAGGCATCAAATTTAAACCCTCAAAACCATCCTGCCCTCTAAGGGGAGAGTTGTAAATCAAATACATCAGTCGTCGCCAAATCTAATGCATGAAAACAAGTTAATCCCTCTACCCAATCCTGTACAAAATTAATTGTCACCGTAAAAATTAAACATTCAACCACTGGTTATGTCCCGTGTTCCTGAATAAAGAATATCATCATCAGGTAAAAGGAGAACAGTAAATCAGATCATTCCCCCTGGACGGGAAACAGACGACGAACGCGTAATTATCCCCTGAAAAGGAATTAGCCCATGAACCGTAAGACCGGATCAACCCGCCAACCCTGCGAGCGCCCGTCTCCTTCATGATTTTGAGCCCGTACAAATCCCCCTACCCAGCGAACAACCCCACCAAAAAAATTCCCAAGCAAACTGCGCGGATCGATCAGCTGACGCCGAATCGGGACTCGTAAACGACAGATCAGGCCTTCCCCATGGAATCCCACAGCGAAATCAGACAGAAGAGGGAGCAAGGCAAACCCTAACCCTGTGCGAGGAGGCCGGACGCGGAGAAGCCGTGCGTGGATTGGAATCGCGAGGAGGAGCTTCGAAATGGGGGCGTCGTCGCCAGCGGAAGGTGGGGGAGCCAGATAAAAAAGGCGGAACTGGCGAGAAGTTACCTCCTTGCCCCTGTTGATTCGACGTATTTGCGGTGGGCCGCGTGGAATGATCTGAGTAAAGTGGGTTAGGCGCCGTCCGATCTGGTGGGGTCAGTCGATGGACGAATGAGATAGCTGCTTCCACAGATTTGCAGAATGGCCCCTCCTGGTAGGTAGCTGATCTTTTTGGAACGTTTATTTTCTTTCTTGACGGGGAAGAAGAAGTAGCGTGTCTTTTCCCCCTCTATCTCTCTCTTTATGTGGCGGCAGCAGCAAGTAGTTCCCACAACTAAATCACATTTTTTTATAAACCGGAATTGTTGATTTTGTTATGAAAAAGAATAAATACAAGTGAATACTCACTCCGTGAAGCTACATGCAAAAGGAAAAAAAGAAAAAGACGATTGAAACAATGGTGCAAAAGGAAAAAAGTAAAAGATGATTGAAACAATGGTGCAGTACAATAGTAGCATTACAACCAAAAAGACATTGCAGATAGCCAATAAACTCCTGGTCAATGATAAATCATATACTAAGTTCTAATGAGCATGCATGATAACATCAAATGTCGATTGTAGCCACACTTCTAGCATGCGCCATGTGAATAATTAAATTAATTATAGAAAATAGTAGTTTAACTCTATTACTTTGTTGTCACATTTGTGGCTAGCAAGATTATCATGCCATATGGTATATATAGAATGGGAACTACCGTAGAACCAACCGAATGTCCAACTTTGTTCCGACTAGATAAATATATGACAACAAAGTGTTTAAATTTTCCAAATCATGATATCTAGTTTCTATAATAGACCAAGTTGTATGGTTTTCTTACTAAAAGTAGGAAATCACTATAGTTTATAAAATAGATGTTTAAAAATTAGTTTGTATATAATATCTATAAATAATTACTATCTTATGAAATTCAATTACTGTAGGCCATGAATACAAGATATTAGGAAGCAGCCATAACTTATCTCAACAATGCATGGTTGGAAATTACTATCGTGCTAGGACATAATGCAGCCTTTGCTTTATCAAATATATTTTTATGTTATGTCATATGGTAATGTTAGATACAACCCACACGTGTGATGCAGCAAAAAAAATACTAATCTTGAAGAGGTCAGACAATAGTTATTTTGTTGATCAAAACTGTTGTGTAGAAAAAAAGCAGAACTTACATGTTGCAACAAAAAGTTTCTACAGGTGGTTATATTGAAATCTGAGTGTACAATTATAACTTATACATGTACTTATTCGCAACAAAAAAAAATTTACACGACAAAAAAAGTTCTTGTAGGTACTTATCTTCAGAATCTGTTAAGACGCAGGTGAGTTTTGTAAAAGAAAAACATTTTTTCTCAAGCGGGTGTGAATGTGTGCTACCATTTGAAAAAGAAAGTGAATATACAAATTTTCCGTGTCAAATGGGCTTGAATGCAAAAGGCAAACAGATAGCTCAATGAGTCGACACGTCACACGTCTTGCATTCAGAAAGAGGAAAAAGGAAGGAAAAATCCCTTCAATGACACCAGCATAAACCTTAATCTCTCATTCACCACCGAGAAAACTTGAAACCCGTAGATGCCATCGACTAGAAAATTTGATCCCCTCGGTGCCACCGTAGCTGCTGCAGTCGTCGGTGCAAATTCTAAATGCCGGTATTAGCCCCGTGAGTGTATCGTCATCCGGATCGGGCAGCGGCGCCGGCGTTCTCCGCTCGTGGCAACCAGCGCCATCGTTCTCTACTCGCGGCAACCAGCTTCCATGTGAGCCTGGGCGGAATCGAGGTCGACGGTGAGACCACAGCTAGTCGATACCTCTTGAGAAGGGGCAAGCGCGTCGTACGAGTACAGCCTAGAAGAGGTCGTCACCGCCGTTTCGGTTTGCTCGCCGTCGCGACTCATCGTTTGGCCTCCGCTACCGCTACCAATTCAATTTGGTCGCAGCCGCCACTGTTTTGATTTGGTCGCCGCCGCTGCCGCCAATTCGATTTGCCTCTCGTGCGTGCTCCCTATGTGGTCGACTAGTCATTGTCGCACTTGTGAGCAGAGGATGAAGAAGACAGTCGTCGTGAGCAGGATGTGGTGCTTGAGATTCGTTAGATCTGCGAGGTGCTGTGTGGCAATCCGGCAAGAGGTGGCGTCGATTTGGTAGGAACTGAGATTATTTAGGTGCTGATCTACAGGCATCACATCGGATACAATAGAAAGGAAGGGTAAATTAGTCATTATGACGCATTTGTTTGGCTAAATAATGTAGAATATAGTTAATGTTGGCATGGAAGGGATTAAATTTAAGAGGCAATGGCACATACGGGATATAGATTTTATAGGTGGTGAATGAGAGATAAAAGTTTAAACCAATGGCACTAAAGGAATTTGCCCAAAAAGGAAAGAAGTGACGATGGTGATGGTACTAGGCTGTAGGCAGTCAGTTGCGGGACGATTCGGTCCGCCGACGGCTCCGCGACCGGCCCACGCGCCCAGGTTCCACGGGCAGGTTTCATTTGCTTTCAAACCATCGTAGCGTGTGCAAAGTGTTGAGGCCCACCGATAACAGACCATCATAGTTCATTCAAATTATTTGGGTTACCTCCCTTCGGAACGGCATGTCATTTATGAATTATGATTCTTAAGAGTATTTTGTACTTAGTACTCTTCTACGGTACTCCCTCCTTTACATTTTTCTCATCATTAAAACAAGTAAATTAGTGTAAATTTATAATAAAATATTTGTCCTAACGACAACAATAAAAGATGAGAGAGGGTATATTACGGTGAATCATGCAAGCCACGCAAGGCAAGGCTAGTCTAGCAGTCTACGTTTATCGTGAAAAAAGGGGAAAATACCGATACCCAACGTGGCCCCATTTCGATCCCCAGCAAAACCTGCAAGCATTCCATGGCAGTTGGATTAGGGGCCGTAAATCCCCCTCCCAGCGCGCCCTGAAAAAGGCGGGAAATTTTCACGCGCCCGCGCCGCCTCCCGTGTATAAGATCCCCAATCGGCTTACAGCCCGGCCTTCTTGCAAGACTTCCACACCATCACCATTCCCCACCAGTTCGCCGCCGTCTCGCACCTGATGGGCCGCAAGCGCAGCAGGGCTAGGGTTTCCCCCGACAGCGACTCTGATGGCGGCGAGGAGGGGCCGCCGCTCCGGCCGCCAGCGGCAGCAAGAGTCTCTACGAGGTAAGGCACCCGCGAACCCTAGCTAGAATCACGGCCGAGCGGTGCAGGGCCGGGTGTTACTTGTTGGGTAGGGGTTGCTTGCGGTGTTAGTAAGGGCCTGAGGGCCTTGAATCGTTCGTGCGGATTTAGGGTTGAAGGGTGGGGATGACTTATGCTTTGCTGCTCTGCGTTAGTCTCATGGGTGATTTAGATGTTTAGTGGTATTTGAGGAACTGGGACAAACCAATGCGAATTGCAATCCATAGGTTTGCCTCTAGTGGATTCCTTCCCGAGGAGATCTATTTCTTAATTGATCCTTGGTTGCGTATTCTAAGTGGTACATGCACCTCCTGGTTCCAGTGGATCTGCATTTTGACACGAAAACAACTGAACTATATTGCTGTGACTGATGAATTCAAGTGAATACTTAAGCATTGGGGGTTAGGCAGGGAGCAATTTAAAGTTTCATTAGTGCATAGGAAGTTGTAGAAGCATCTGTAGATAATTATCCTGATTAATCACTGAATGTCTTGTTTTGGGGGGTAGGATGATATGTTTGCACATTTGAAACAACTGCTATGATACATGTCTTAATTGTCAAACAGTTATGTTCTTTGATGTGGATGGGCCCTCGGTGCTTATGTGTGTGTGTTCATTCAGAGATGAGTACTCCTCATGAACATATCAGAGTTAATTGAAGTGGCATTTTTTTGTCGTGTACTCCGTAAATCGTTAATGCATATTGGCTTGCATTTTGATTAAAAATGGTTTTCTCAGATGATTGCACAAAGCTGTTGTGATTGATTGTTCATGTCTAGCAAAATATCCCTATTGTTTAATGAAGAATGATAAAAGCCTGCAATTGTTAATTTCTCAAAATGAGCCTGACAGCATTTTACTTCTACCCATTGAGACCAAACTTTGCTAGTACTATATATTATAATTCAATTCAATTGACTCTGCCTAAGAAAACTAAAATATAGTTAAAACAGTGATATAAATAGTTATTTATTGTGAAAAGGTCCTGAGAAACACTTCATTTCTAGAAGCTATTCAATTTGTGATGTATTTACAGCCACATATAGTCCATTTCAACAACCTCATATGAGACAAAGTCTCAATTGTTCCAAGTGTAAATGTAGAGATACATTTACAAGCACTTTATCATTATTCTATTTTCAGATCCCAAATTACTAAGTTGATGTCTTTGTTTCTTTTTCTTCACTTGAAGATCCTTGGGGTTGAGAAGACTGCCTCTCAACAAGAAATGAAAAAGGCATATTACAAATTGGCTCTGCGTCTCCACCCAGATAAGAATCCTGGAGATGAGGTAGGACCTCAATCAAACTATGGTTATTGTTACAGCAATTTAGTTCCCTGCATCTCAAGTAGAATGTACATGTCATGCTAGGAAGCCAAAGAGAAATTTCAGCAGCTGCAGAAGGTGATATCTATTCTTGGAGATGCAGAGAAGAGAGCATTATATGATGAGACAGGAATTACTGAAGATGATGTGAGCACCTCATAATTGTAGCTCTTTGTTTCTACCTTTCAGATTTGAGTGATATCATCTGAACATCTATTTCTTCTTAGGCACTTGTTGGAGAAGCTGCAGACAATCTTCAAGAGTACTTCAGAACAGTGTACAAAAAGGTATGTTCCAATGGCAGGCTACTGTTGTCTATTGCTATTCATTTTTACAGTTGGTGGCATCAGAACGGTATGTTTTAATAAATTGTTCCCAGGTTACTGAGGCTGACATTGAAGAATTCGAGGCTAAGTACAGAGGATCAGATTCGGAGAAAAAAGATTTGAAGGACCTCTATACAAAATTTAAGGGCAACATGAACAGGTGACTAGCAAACTACTTTAGACTGGAACAAATATCTATTCAAAAAGTTTAAACTGCTATGAAAACAGTTTCGTTTCATTTTGTGTCTATTCTAACAATTTTGGACTGTTCCTTTCTATTCAGGCTTTTCTGCTCAATGATTTGCTCGGACCCGAAACTTGATTCCCACCGCTTCAAGGATATAATTGATGAGGCCATTGCTGAAGGTAAACACCTGGTTGCTGCTGCTATATGCTTCTATCATACAATAGTGTCAGCTTGGTGTTCAGTTTATGCACATTTATGAACTTGTTCACAGAAATAATTGATTTAAAGTTACGGACGATTTAATTTATTGCAGGTGACCTGAAGTCAACTAAAGCATACGTGAAATGGGCTAAAAAGATCTCCGAGATGGAACCACCCACAAATCCGTTAGAGAGGAGAGTGAAGTAAGTTCTCCCCACCCCCCTCCCGGTAGCACACACATTGTCACCATGTTTGCAATGATCATTTGCAATTGATTTGTGTAAAACCATCTGATTGCAATTGATTTGTGTAAAACCCTGTGACAGGAAAAAGAAGAAAAATGAGGAGGATGATCTGATCCTAGCCATCACACAGCGCAGAGCGGAGCGGAAAGACAAGTTCAACTCCATCCTCTCGTCCATAATGTCAAAGTGTGATTCCAAGGCGAGCAGCTCGGAGCCCACTGAAGAGGAGTTCGAGAAGGCCCGGCAGAAGCTGGAGAGCAAGAGAGCTAAAAGGCGCAAGTGACGCTGGGCCAAGCATGATGGCAAGCTTAGTTGTCATGTGATTTTAGCAGGGGTCCTAGAAAGCCAATTTAGCTGTATCAGGATTCGGAATGGCAGTCTTCTCCTTTGGGGCTTTACGATTACTTCTTTTGCTGGCAGCGAAAATAGTTTGCTTAATCTGTACTTCTGTAGTGAGGTGATGGGTACCTGGCTCGGCCTCGGCCTGATGTATGTGTGTGACACTGACGAGACTGGTCCAGCATGGAAGCCTCGTCGATCTGGTAGTAGTGTATAAAGCCTGATAATTTGTCTCGCATTTGGTTTGGATTGGATCATCGGGCAGACGTTTTGACAGCAGAATATTGTCTCTGTTTTTGCCGGAAAAAAAACCGAACTAGCAATGTGTTGATGATTAAACTGATACATGGCGCTAAGTCATGCTATTACATTTGTGAAAGGACATTGAACGATCAACATCTGCATCTCTTCCAAGCATCTAGAGTAGACCGAAGCCCCAACAGCATCATAATCAACCACTATATTCCGCTAATCATCGATAAGCAAGTACAAATCTCTGCACCCTCCACATGCCGCGCCAACTAACCGCCACCAGCTGCAACCACAGATCCTCATCATCCTCACAAACCCGGGACAACGCACCGTTAATCCCAGCCCCTAAAAGGTAAACCAACCAGGCAACCAGCTAATCTCCGGCCGCGAACCACGCGCGCCACCCTATTCCCGGCAAATCGAGGCCCTGGCTGCCAGCAAGCGAGCCACACACCGCTCCGGGCTTCCCTCGCGGCCGCTCGCGCCAACCCCGCCGCGCTCCTATAAAGAGTCGCCTTGCCGCGATGCAGGAAAAGCAATTGAGAGATCGATCACTCAGGCGCATCGAGCGAGCAATCTCCCAATTCCACCTAATAAATTTTGCCATCTCCTCCCGTCCGTCTGTCGAGGGACAGCACCAAGAGCCCCAATCCCAGCAGCAATGGAGATGAAGAAGGTCCTCTGCGCTGCGCTCGTCGCCGCCGCCTCCGCCACCGCGGTGATGGCGTCCGAGGCCCCCGCCGGCGCGCCGGAGGAGCAGCAGCAGGCCCGTCAGCCAGCGGCGCCTCCGTGGCCGGCGCACCCGCCGCCGCCGCGCTCCTCTTCTCCGTCCTCGCCTACTACATGCACTGAGCGAAGGGGCGGCCGTTGGCGCGGGGCGCCCAGCGCAACGCGTTTGTGTTTGTTGATTTCATTAATTTCATTTATTATTTGTTATGACATTATTTATCAGTGTTTTGTGTCAAGTGTTCACATTGTAATCATCCCTTATGCTAATGTTATCACCATATCGGTTGCTCTGTTGATTGCTACTGTTATTTTGTTGGTCTGTATCGATATCAGTTCATTACTAGTATCTTTTGTTTAGGCCCTTTTGGAACCCATGAATCGTGCAGTACTTTCACGACAAAAACGTTCGACAGATATTCCTGGTGTGAGACTTAAACTTCTGCCCTTTTTTTTAAAAAAAAAGAGAAACTTCTGCCATTTGAAAATGGGATATTCGCTGGCTCAATAGTTCTTTTAGTTCAGGATTGAGACGTGTTGACCTAACACATTCGATGCGGAGTTAGTAGGTGAATGACAACATGAATCATGCCACAGATTCATCAGGGGTCCATGGAATCTAGTGCTAAGCTGACTGTTCAGATTTCAGATTAGTAAAAATGAAAGTGATTGCTCGGTGGAGCTAGTTCTATGCACGATTGCATCATGCCTAACACTTTTGCTTTCGAGTCTCTTTTACCTTCTATATGAAGATAAGTCAGGCGTGACGCCCTAATCCTTGCTATTTATCCAAAACGAATTAAAAGGGGTGAAAATGCAGTTTACAGTAAGCATTCGATTATTCTCTTTGGACCTTGAAAGCATCAACGTCAACGCCCCCTAATGCCGAAGCTGCTAAATTTCCTTATTTACCAACCATTCATAACAAATACTCCATGTAAAACCGTAAAAAACTTCAGTATTAATTAAAAGTTTAAAACTGCGCAATACCAAGGTGTCAATTCGTATGACCCAGGAAAAGAAAACGATAAAAAAGGAAGGAAGAAAAGGCAAAAGTGATTAGTATAAAACATCGGCGCCCTGCTCATCGCTTGGAATCAGTTCCTCCTGGTCAGAAGGGGGTCACACCAGGCTCGCCTCCCTCCGTTCTCCCTCTCCTCATCCCCCGCCGCGGCAAACCGATCCCCAAACCCTAGCGCGCGCAAGCGAGGGAGGGAGTGCTGCGCTAGTGCCAATGGAGCTGCACGTGTTCTACAGGGCGCTCGGGCTCTCGCTCGTCGGCGGCCTCAGTACCTCCATCGGTACACCCTCTCCCCCGGCTGATCGGTTGCTTACTTGCTGCTTGCTTGCCGTCGTGGTTTGAATTCGCTTCTAGGTTACTGATCGGTTGCGGCTTCTAGTTTCGAATTTCGGTGGGAATTCGCTTGCTGCCATATGGTTTGAATTCATTCTGCGCGCGGCTGACTTGATGCTTTGGATGCTGGTTTAGCTAGTCGCATTCGTGTTGCTGGACTGCTGTGTGGAGCAGCTTTCTCGGAGCGATTAAGCGTTCCCTTTCGTAGGAATTTTATGCGTGGACAGATTCTAGGTGTCGGTGGGGAGTTGCTAATTTGCTCTAGGAGTTTGCTCTGCCAAGAATCAGAAAATTGCAGTATGTTGTTTTGCTTGGTTAAGCCATATATTTAGATTAAAGCATTCTAAATTGTTGTCATATCCTTTGTTGCATGTATTGCAATGATGCACTACCCCAAGATGTCTAGCCTCAACTTTTTGTTGCTAAATTCAAATAGTGACAGGGTTTAATTACAGAGTTTTTTCCTCCTCTTCCCCATTTCACACACTTCAGCTAAGCTGCAATTTTCCATTTCAGGTGCGCTGTTTGTGATTTTGAATCCTGCCCCTAACCTTAAGATGCTGGGACTTCTACAGGTCATAACGTTTTGTTCATTATTGTGTGACTTAAGTGCATCTTTGAGCAAGTTTTTTGGTTGCTAATGCTCCATATGTTTCTGATATTGAATGCAGGGCTTTGCTGCTGGACTTATGTTGAGCATATCATTTCTAGACTTGGCACACAATGCACTGAATTCTATTGGGTTCTTGAAGGGCAACCTCTGGGTGAGTGTCTTGCTTATAATTTGCAGGATTCATGCCCATGTAGTTCTGGTTTGTCTCAGTTAACAAAGAGCAACCTGCAGTTCTTTGCAGGAGTTCTTTTCTTTGGTTTAGTAGTCAGGTTTATTCCAGAGCCGGACTTTTCACCAAAAGCTGATTCAAGCGAGAAACAGGTAGGAATGAACAATCTTCAGTGTTTCTGTTAGCATCATATCAATCTGTTCTCTCATGAAATAGGAACACTGAATAAAATTTAGTTTTTTTTTCCTGTTTGGTTTGAGGAAATCAGGCTGATGATGGTGGGAAGGGTAAAGATATGATGAGAAAACATCGTCGACAAGTGTTATTCAGTGGTATTATCACTGCTGTTGGTAAGAAACTAAGAATGCTTCTAAATCATTAAGTACCTTGTATAATCAGTATGCACGTCTTGAAACCTTAACTTTTAGATGCCATGGTTGTATGGCTTTTTTCTTTCATGTGGTGTAACATTACTTGAAACGTGTTTGGGGCTTTGCTTTGTGAAGTAATAATAATATGAATGAATGGAACTGATGTGTAGGAATCAGCTTACACAATTTGCCAGAAGGGATGGCAGTATTTCTTGGATCTGTCAAGGTATTGCCTTTGTATATTTTTGTCAGTATGATATCTCAAATCAGTAACCATCCATAGCATTATGGAAGTAGCATCTTCCCCCTGTATGCCCTTGTCTAATAAATTAGTTCTTAAATTGTCAAACTAGTGATACATCTTGTGTTGTTTATCATTACTTATTGAAATCGTTAATCCTGTTTCCTGTAGCTCTTGGTCCAAATAATTGTTTATGAAACAGTTTACTAGATACTCTCAATAAATGCTACTGTGTTCCAGTAAGAATGTATTTTTTTCCTTTGTTGCTCGAACTTGTATAGGATGCCAGTAGTGTTTGGCACTAATGATCATGAGCCCTCCATCGTTCTTTATTTTAATAACCCATGTTAACATCTAAACCTGTTGTGAATTTCTACCATCAGCTCCTTTGTACTTATGTGTAGTCTGATAAATAATCAATTTCCATGCCCTGTACCTATGCCTTTTCTAGGATAAGTTGATTTATCAATAACCAAACATCATAGCAAAAAGGATAAGTTGATTTAAACAAAAAAAAGGATACGTTGATTTATCAATAACCGAACATCATAACAATAATGTAAGAGTCATGTAATCCATAGCTTGGCTTGGGAGGTCTGAGCAATCACTCTCCCATGTGAGTTTGTGACATGTAACGTCATTCAAGGTACATACTTTGCGATGTGCCTTTAGGTTACAGCTTCCAGAATTACTTGGTCCTTGTTCCTTTCAAAATGCTTTACTTGTCTTGTCTTTCCTCTGTTCCAGTTCTGATTCATGGTGGCAAAAAATTATATTCATTGTGCCTTGCATTTTGTTCCAGTGGAGCACTGTAACTATATTATCTTGTGTGAACGAACCTAGCTTTGTTATTTGTTGAGCAGATCCATCCAAAACCTCATGTTGCATGCCAAGAATGAACAGTACTTACTCAGTGTTATTGTTTTTTTGCTTGCACTGATTGCATAAAAAAACTGCAGGGTCTTCATGTGGGTCTGAACTTGGCCATCGCTATAGCTTTACATAACATACCAGAGGTACAAAAACAACCATTCTTCTTTTCTCACTAAGTGACAACACTAACGTACTAGAGGTACAAAAACAACCATTATTCCTTTCTCGCTAAGTGACAACACTTGATAGATTTATCATGTACATTAGCGGTTTGGATGCAGAGTGCAAGTAAGATTCATATGTCACATAAATTTACTTAAAGGTATCCATTTTCATGATGAAAGCTGATTGTATCTGGTATCTTAAGATTCCCTCTGAAATTTTGCTAGGTATAAAATAAAATCAAGTTGTATTTCTTTTACCTTGAAGGGCAGGCCTGGTGCAGTTGGTTGAGTGTTTGCTCGCCGAAGTGCCAGGTCGTGGGTTCGAACGGCCTCCCTGCAGTTTACTATGTGGGAGCCTCTAGCATTGGGTCTGCCCTTTATATTTCTTTTACCTTCTCTTTCACTATGAAGCTCTACATGCCAGAATCAGGTAGTACCTGAAAATATCTATATAGATAATAATATGTTTGCTAATAATGCTAGCAGAATATAGTGCAAAAAATACTGATAATGTTAGCAGAATGGAGAGAATGTGTGCTTGGACATAGAAATTGAGACACTTAGCATATATCAATGCCATTCAGTTTTTTTTTTCTCTGGTGTATTTGTGTCTTTCCTTTGGATCAATATTGGGCATCATTCTTCACAATTCGATGTTCAAACTTAAGAACTCACCTTTTGTTCTCCTCGAGAAAAAATAACCTTCTAAGTACTCACCTTTTGTTTTTTCTTTCTCAGGGGGTTGCTGTAGCTCTTCCTATCTATTTTGCTACCAAGAGGTATTTGTTCTCTCATTAAAAATTAATGGTGGAAGTTTATATTTACATCAGCTTTTAGATTGAATCCAGTTAATGAACATATCCAAGGATTTGCAGCCAAAAGTTCCATTTTAAAAACATCAAATATACTTTTCAGTTCAAAAATATTTGCAGACTACTTAATAATTTCAACTTATTAATGCTATCTGGCATTTCCCTTTTGCAGTGGTAGCACATAATATTTTGACCGTTCTGGTATTTGTTGAACTCTTGTAATGGAGACTAAATCTGTCTGTGTTCCTTTCTCATTTTGCATGTTACAGCAAATCACGTGCATTTTGGACTGCATCATTATCTGGTTTGGCTGAGCCAGCGGGAGTCATTTTTGTCGGTAGGCTATTTCGTGGACTAACCTTATGTAGTTGTAGTTTTGTTCTTCTGATGACGGAAATTTGTATATCTCTCTTTTCTGACTTTATTACTTGGTACTCCTATTTAGTACTGATGTGACTTCGGTTACTGCAGCTTTCTTCTTTCCGAGCAGCTTGGATCCTGAAATTTTAGAAGGGTTACTTGGATCTGGTTAGTCTGTTAGCAAATCTAGTTCTGGTATTGACGTTGAGAACACTGTTGACTTACCATATATTACTGCAGTTGGTGGTGTGATGGCATTTCTCACTTTGCACGAAATGCTGCCTCTTGCATTTGACTATGCTGGCCAGAAGCAAGCTGTCAAAGCAGTCTTCGTTGGCATGGCTTGCATGTCTGCAAGGTTTGTTGATTCTTTGAATTAATATTTGTTCTGGTAGTGACTGTCTGACTGGTATAGTTTTTTCAAGCAGTAGACTTTCCTAGGTTTTGGAGAATGCCTGATCTGTACCAGAGAAAACTAATCTAACTAATAGATTGGTTGTTCAATTGTCACAAGCTCATATGTTTCCAGTAGTTTGGGTGCCGGTAAATGCCATAAGTTCTGTCATTTAAGGAACAGAAAAGATGGATTTGTAACATGAAGATTAGCCTTCTTGCAATGGCACAGAATATTAGTTGTGCACCTGGCAGTTTTGTTATATAAATGTGCCTTAACTTATGCTGGCATAAGCAATATTCACATTTAGTAAGTGCATCAACTGGGTCCTTTGTCCTTTGTAGTGTAGGCCTGTGAGTTTCTGATGATGTTAGATTTGATTTTTCATACAGGAGTTTTGCATTGTTGTTATTTTGTGCACGCCTTGATAGCAACATATGACCTAACTAATTTGTGATTTTTGTGTGAACAGCTTGTATTTCTTGGAGATCAGTCTACCAAAGGACCTGAGCTTGTAGGATTACAGCAGTGCCGTTTGTACTTCACAACTTGGCATCTGCCAAAGGGTTTTTTTTTTTTTTTTTGGGCGATTATCTGCCGAAGCTGTGAACTTGTCAATAGATCCTGAGTTCAGATGGCAGGCATCTGTGTGGATGGAGTGCATTAATTCACCAAACAATGAGAACAAAATCATTAACATTTGGTGAGATCCGAGCCGCCATTGATACTGGACAGTGGACACTGTATTCGGTCACTTTACAATGAGAAAACAAACATGGGAAGGGGAATTGTTCGAAAACATATGGGAAGGGGAAACTGCACTACTATAAATAACACATTATTCCTTGATTACAATGGAGGAAAGCTTGATTAACGTACTAGCATACAGTGGAGGAAAGCTCCAATTTTATGGCGTCATTGCAGCACCACAGCGGTATTAGAAAAATTGCAAGGAAGCATGATACTGTTTTGTTTACCTCAACGGATCACACATATGATACTTCATAATCACGACACTACTTAATCAATTTGACGGCCCGATTGACTGACAGAGCTGTTGATAATATCTACAAGATCTATGATGGAACCTCATGAGGGACGAAAACGGATCGGATACGGATGGATATAGCTTATCCTATATTCTGTCATATATTTTTTCTCTCGGATCCGGAGTCGGAGGCAGATATTATTATAAGATTTGTAAGGATAATAATTACGATATAAAAGTGTAGTTAGAGTGAAATTAGAGATATTAATCACAAATATATAAGATAAAATAATTTTATTCACTACTTACATTAAATATTTATATTTGTGATCATATTTTTCATTTATAATCATATATATCTAAATAAATTATAATAATTTCGAATTTCGAACGCATAATACTCATCACATATTCTATCCCGCTTGTTTTTCTTAGACTCGGATTCAAATGATGCCTATTAATGCATCTCATATTTGACCATATTTACTTTTCCGATCTTCGGATCTCAAACGTACAGATACTTTCCCGTTCCGTTTTCACCCCTACCACATGTCACTTGCATATCATACAGAGACCAGGTGTGCGAACTTGGACAAAGTAAACCAGAGGTTCATGAAAAGGGGAAATGCAAGGAGCAAGGTGACTGACGAACGCCAGCGCCGTGGCAACCACCATGCGTGCACATGGCTTCTCTGTACACTTGTGCAGCACTTTAACTGTCAGTAGCGTGACGCCCGCAGAACCAGATGCCGCAACGAACGTACTGAGGCCTATAACCTGCCATTATTAGCGAGTTACAGACAAGTTAATGGCTAATAACCTCGAAGGAATCGAGCATTGTAATTAATGATCAAGTCCTAGTGTATGTCTGGGGTATAAGAAATTTCGAAACTTGTTTCCATTATTATCTACAAGTAAGTTGATCACACCAAGTCTGGGGTATAAGACATTTTGTTCGATACATACCAAGTCTCCAATGGCCAAGAAGACGAGAACCCGACAGTGGTTGTGCATGGGCCGGTTAGCCAGCAACGCGTAAGCGTCCAGGATAGCTACCGATACGCCCCACAAGAACTCACAAGAAACAGCTACAGCAAGGCGTCTACTGGATCAACGGATAAATGAAAAAGAAACAGAACGACGACATCAGTTTCTTTGAGTAAAATTTGTTAAAATCAACTATATTTTTACCCTCAGAGATAAAAATACATACTTTTTATGTGATTGATATGTGGGATGAGGCTAAGACATTTATGTGACTAACGGGTGGCGCATGCAATATTTGTTGTAGATGGTTCTTAATAGGGACAAATAAATTGTTTGAAGTTCTGTAAAATGAACTTCAAAATTGTACTTTTCTGTTATAATAAGGAATATAGTTGCAACCTTATAATTCCTACTTGTCTATTATTAACCTATGCATTTGAAGAAAAGACAGAATATTTGGAGGGATGATTGCAATGAGACACATGGTACGTACCTGAAGGGGTTCAAGGATAGGGAGAGCCACTCAACCCAATCTCCTTCTCCTCCTTCATCACGGCGATCTGTTCCTCGGGATTACATTGTCGGAAACAACAAAATTGAACTAGTACAACTGCCGAAACTCAAACAATACCAACTTGATGAATAGTGCTCACAAATTCCAGTTGAAACTCGAATCCTTTCAAATTCCAGTTGCACGTGCACACAAATTAACACGCATGTCTAAAAAATTTTTCTCTACATGAATAGTGCTTTTTGTCTAAAATTTTTCTCTGCATGAATAGTGCCAGTGCCAACTTTTCTGTAAATGATCAACCAGAGATCAAAGAGATGATGCATAAGCCAGCTACCGATCACTTCACCATCCATCCTTTCAAAAATCATAGACACGACAGATAAAACCACCTACTAGCGATTTAATATTTTGGCCCAATAACGCTCATACAAAAGGGCAAAACAGAGGAACTATATGCTAGGATAACACAATCGGATCTAGACAAAACTTCCTTTCCGAAAACTGACAGACATCGCCTGAAAATGGAAGGCATGGGGCTGTCTCCTACCAGCTCAAAATGCTCAGTAGTCAAGAAAAAAAAAGCTGAACGCCACTAATATACATGTTAATTTCTGTAGCCAACACCAAAGTGGAACCTCCTGGCTTGTTTGTCGTTGAAGGCGTACTCTAGTCGCAGCGGTCCCAGTGGGGAGTCCACACGGATGCCAACACCATAGCCGTAGCCAGTTCCAGGCTTTCCGCGGGCTCCAGCTGGATCACCTGAACGGCCAATCATGACAGAGGGTCCAGGTAAGGATTATTATCTAGCATCTAACACAAGAAGATGATAATATTATATATCAATTGTTTAAGGAAATAGTTCCAACTAGATAATTCATGACAGAGGGACTAAAAGCTCCGGCTATATCAAGACTTGTTCCAGAAGTAGCAAAAGTCAGTTACTCATAAAAAAAAACTTCAGCCGCACGAACTTCTAAATCGATAGTCTAAACTAGATAACTCTATTTCAAAAACATATATTAGATAGAGTTCCTTTGAAAGAAATGAATACGCTACTCTCAATATGTCAAACACAAACTACAAAGAATTGTATTGTACAAAGCAAATCATACTTACCAGGAACTTTAGGACCAGAGCCAAGATCACTCCCATAATCAGCAAAAACCACACCTTCCAGTGGCCCAAACTGCATGCAAAGAGAGAACTATGAAGCAATAGACATTATGATTTAAAAGATGAGTTTGTTGATTCCTGAGACATGTTGGACCCTAGTGATAGTAATAGATGAAATGGATATGGATATTGCTGCCAATCGATGTTCACATACCATCTTTGTAAAAACCACGTGCACAAGGTGTTACAAAGCAAATTTTGGATCCTCTCTTGGTTTGTTATGTATTGTAATTGTTAAAAGGCTCCATATAGGCATACAGGTAAAAGCAGTACCGTTATGCTCTCAATGAAGCTATAGACCTATTGCTCACATAAAAATCTTCCTCATTTTGTGTTGCAAAATGCAGCACATCTAACAAGTTGACTGTTGGGCAGTATAGAAGTGATAAGTTTGTATGCACCAACCAGTTGAACCCAAAAGCCTAAGCTGATGGGAAAGGTTGGGCAATACATTTATACTTCAACACTCCCCTCACGTGAAAGGTCTCAAAGGCCGCAAACGTGGAAATAAGAGTAATAATACCCCGCCTCACGTGAAAAGCTGCCATAGACCACAAACATGGAAAGTAGGAGCCGGCAGCAATTTATTTAATAAATTGCGCCTGCCAGGATTCGAACTCGAGACCTCTGGCCCTGATACCATGATAAGTTTGTATGCACCAACCAGTTGTACCCAAAAGCCTAAGCTGATGGGAAAGGTTGGGCAATACATTTATACTTCAACAAGAAGTATAGCTGCCCACCAATTTAATCGTTTTCCGATATTCTTGAACTAAATCTGGAAAGGAAATTTTGCCTTTAATTGCAACCTATGCTACATTAGTACCATTTTTCTGTTAATTATGTGGATAGCATACCCAAGTTGCCAGCACGGTATTCTGCAGGAAGTAACAATATCATTGTGCCTTGATCTTCTCATACACTAAACCTAAAGTACAAGGTGGTTGGACCTATTTAAGCATTTCTTTGCGTTGTAGGAAAGAGAATTTCTACAGGTTCTCAATTCTTTGTTTCCCTATGTGCACTTCTACTTGCATTGTGTGTGCCCTAACAGTAGTATCACACACATCGATCTGGGTCAATTAATAATGGCAAAAACATAAGATTATGTAAGGAACAAGCATACCATTCGGCATGACACTTCTCCACTACCTACAGCATAAGAACGCCCCGAGCCAACAGCTCCTTCTTCGTATCCTCTGACACTATTCGTTCCACCAATTGCAAATGCTTCATGGGGTGAAAAATTTCCCTCCACATGACCTCCAGAAGCACTACACAAAATAAAAACATCATATAGAAATCAACAGGGCCAGAAGAACTGTCAGTGCAAGTTCAAATAGAAGAAACGAATGATATAAAAAACATCATTCAGTTCATCGTGATGAGGCTCGATACAATAGCATATATAACGAACCTAAGAAGAAGCCGAGCAGGACCAATTTCATAGCCCTGTCTCAAGCGAGCTGTCACTCTGTTGAAGCTCAGCCACTCAGGAAGAACTGGGAGACCTTGCTCAACATTGAAAACAAACTACAGGCAACAAACGACACCAGAAGGTTTATGCTGTAACTGGTTGGTAGCAAAATTACCAAATAGAAGAACAAAGAAGCATAAACCAACCATTGTAGAGTTATGGTCTCCAGAATCTGTGTAGACACTTTCAAATTTAGCCAGTAGTGTGTCATCATAAGCATTCCCGCTGCAATGCAATGAAATGAACATCATCAGGTTTGAAATGTGTAACAAATATATTGATTGTATTCCTGAACATAAAGATAAGATAATTACTGTGGAAAAAAGAAATAGATGAGACAAAGAGCTGAGACCTGGCAGTTAACTGGCTGTTATAAAAATCCCTAATGACAGGATTGCCTTTGTCATCACGAGCACCAGCATGCTGCCCACAGACACAAGTTTAAAGGCACTTTATTTCCTTTACTTCATATACAGATAGTTTTAGAACAATAAGGAGAACATACTAACAGAAACTATTTCTTAGTATAATGAATCGCAGCTGTGTTTTCAAGAAAAAAAAAGGAACATGCTAACTAGTAATGAATAATTAAAAAGTTTAAAGGCACCAGTAACACACCATGTGGATAGTTTAATAATGATAAGGAGAACATACTAGCTGGTAGTGAAAAGGTTTAAAGGCACTTAATTTCCTTTACTTCATACACAGATGGTTGAGTGGTACAGATATATTTATATCTGAAACATATCACATGAAGTAGTTGTATATCATGCAAATACTTCTCTTTTAGTTTCTTTTTTCTTTTTTGCCTGGCTAGAAGTATTGAGACGATAGATACACATAGGATAAAAATAATCACCTGAAAGATTAAACCCAGGGTCCCACTCCACTTTGGCCTGAATGGTCGACTATACTCAACGCCAGCAGTAACCCGTCCAATTGTTAGAGGTCCATGATCAGGATGGTCACCACCATGGACAAGTGTTCCAGGAGTCCGAGAGTTCTGGCACAATAAAACAGCTGAGAACACAGAAAGCTTAACTAATGAAAGGTGTCACGTACAAAATTAATACCTGAACCATTACTGTTCTAGACGTCCTCTTGTTGTCACCATCGATCCAAGGGTCAGTGTAGTTTAATCGGAAGATTGAATCAATCTGCCCCCTTTCCAAGGACAGATTAAGTTTTTTGTTTCTTCCGAAAACATTACGGTGTGAATATGCAAAGCTGTGATAGAGGTGAGAAAAATTTAGACTGCACCTTCAGCGTATAAAGATCAAGACAAAAAATATGAAGCTGGAAACATTATGGACATTGTTGCGAAACAAGATATATAATGTTTAAGGAAGTTAGTTTGGTTCCAAAATAATCGTCAGTTTAGGTCAAGGCTATATTTTTCCCACAAATGCTACAAGCAGTCGCTAATTGGAGTAGTGTTACAGAGAATGGCCCAATATCTAAATGCTATAAGTTTGAGCACACAGGAAAGGGAATCAGCTAAGCTGCTAATCAACCAGAAAAACAGCTGGTTTGGGGTGTGAAATTGTAAAGCATCTGATACCAAAACACGAAAACTAGCCATACAAACTGAAGATCAGCTGTATACTCAGCTACAAGTACACATCCAGAGCTCGGGAACAATAAGTTGATTTTCTAAAAAGTATCAAGTATAAAGTTGACCTTTGGAGGGTATTAGCTAAATAAGCTGCTCTGAATGTGTTAACTTCAGGACAGTTTTGAAAATAAGCCTATCCAATTGTGCATTTTTACAGGCCTCCTAAGTACTAATATTTCTGTGAACTCAGCTAATGAGATTCATGGAAACATTAAGCATAACCAAATATAATGCAGGAGCCCAGTGTTTGATAAATGCTATTTCCCAAAAACTAACCCAAATAAGATTCCGAAAGGAAAAAGTTACATCCCGGAGACTCTTTGATGAACCATGGCACTCGCAGGAAGAATAATAGCATCAGAAACAAAAAGCAAACATAGTAGCCACATATATACATCACAACGTACTGACCTGCCAATAAGTCCAGAAAGCGGTCCATTTGTTATCCTGTGAAAAGAAAGTATGCTATATCATCAACATGGAAGAGTAACAGTTTGGTTGTATTTTGTGAATGTGCTACAAGCGTAGATGGGTGCTCATAAAAAGAAAACAATGTATCTACAATTTTGTAACTAATGACTCAGAACAGAATTCATGGAAGCATGCAATAAACTAAATTCAGATCTTTTGTGAAGCATTGATTGTACTCACCCACTTGAAATGCCACCACCGGCAGAGAAACCACCTGAAGTGCGCTCAACAAGATTCATGACAAGATCCACTTTATTAGTATCTGCAGAAGAGCAAAAGGCACATGAAACAATAATTTAGAAAGAGAACAGATCATGGCAGATAAATAAAGATATAGAACCAAAGATTTTTTATTATTATTGAATGGAAAGCCAAAGAAATTTAGGTTCACCTCCAACTGGCTGTGGAATTATTGTAACATCCTCCATGATTCCCATGGTAAGTATTGTTTCAACGTCCCTTTTAACTTGTGCTCTATTGTAAGCCTATCTTCAACATTAGAAGTTCAAACAGAAAAGATTAATGTAACAGCACAAGGCAACAGGAAAGTAATAATAATAAATTAACAAGGAAAGGTAAACACAAAAGATTTCGAATATTGTTGCTAACATGATTATTTATATGACAGAAAAAGACTACTCATGCTAACATCAAACTATGAAGCCTGTACGAAAGAAGCTCCAAACGTTACTCCCACCCTTATATAGTATAATAAGCACTATCCAGGGTTCCAGAAAGACCATGATATTCTTCTGATCTCAAAATACATCTCTTGGCATAACAAAATAAAATCGATCTGTACTCAGGAAAATTTGTTTGTGGTTCTTACACATAGATCAATCCAGATGCATATAAAGTGAAATAAAGATTGAGCCTGAATGCTTCATGAGGAAGAAGGGGTTGGCGAGGCAAGATTAGCTCTTGCCATCGCACCCGGAATCGAATTTACAGTGATAAGGATATGGAAGGGCAACTGTTCAGCGAAGATGAAAAGGGGGAACTTGGATGCACTATGCAAGTGTTGGGGACGTTGGGGAGGTGGGCTGTAATGTAACAAGGAGACCGGGAGTTGCTGAGACCGGGGACAAAATTCTATTTCGTAACAGCTCCATTTGTTTTTCTTCGTAAATGTAGCAGTGCCCTTCTATGACTGCTACTTTTATTTTGTTCGTCTCATAGTGTTTCAAGTCGGACCCACTCAAACCAAGTCCACATTGGTAGTGTCAAAAATGTGGGCGCATATACAATCAATCAATCATAATGAACAGAAAACATGTTTACTTTGATCTATGAGCTCCAATAAAACTTATATGCCATGTGCCTATAGAGTGATAACAGATGATTTTGGTTTTAGCCTTTCCAGCAATTTCTATGCATCAGTGATTCATCGCATAATCCAGGAAATGTGGAGTGAAAATGTTAAAATAGCATTCCAGGCCAAACTAAGCACATAACTGAAAGATGTAATTTACAATTCAAAATATCACCAATATTCTTAAGGACACGAGACATAAATAGAGCAAGACAACATTTGAAGATGCACACACCTGGCCCTTCTTGGTAGTTAGTTGCCGAAGTATGGTCTCTGGTTGTGTTTTTCCAACGGTCGGTTCACCACTGTGATAGTAAAAAACAGAGGATAGAAAAATAAGAAAAAAAGGAATCATAAGATTTTAAAACATTACTTAATCAAGATAATATCACTGAGTTGAGATATGGCTCTCACGTTCTCCTATCCAGAAAGCGAATATTAATATTGTTAACTTCGGCTTCTGAAACTTGCAACCTGAGGATTCCTCCAGAAAGGATCTCAGCATATGAAACCTGAAACCAAATCAAGAGTTATTTGTGATTCATCACCAGCACCAATAACAAAGTTTTTTGTCATACATTATTTAACAATTTAGCCAATAACACTGTTATTTCTATATCCAAGTAAATAAGAAAAGTTTAATTGCCCATACTTGTGACATTGGTGAAAATTAGACATAACAGTGATTGGTGTGTTAGAGAAGCAGAAGCTCGATAACCCTGTTACTACGGTAGTAGACCCCTGAACGATCAGCACATTATTGAGAATTTTTCTAAGGACTACTGGTTATTGTACTCTTAAATTTAGATAATCCTCTAACTGCCAAGTTACATGAATCAATATGGATCACGAAACTATGAAAAAAAAAGATTCAGATTATATACCATGCCAGTTAGACCACGCTCCTGGTACCACCCGTTTACAGACTTAATCACTTGATCCAAATGTCTAATGTTGATAATTTTCCCTGCACATTGCAACAACAAAAACTCAATGGGGTCTTAAAAAATTCAAAATATCACCAATATTCTGAAGCATATAAAACATAAATCGAGCAAGATAACTTTTGTACACTTCAACTATGTACCGAGAAAGGGCTTTAAATGCAAGAGTAAAAAGTCATTTTGGTCCATTTAGCAGGACTTCTCAACATGTTCCTGCTCTGGATTCTAGGAGAAGCCTGCCAAATTGTTCCAATAAACCGCTACTGACCCCCACTTCTTAAGGTTGTACTAGAATCCCAAAGCACAAAAAACATAGCTTCTTGTGGCTTATTCAACCATCTTTGTATTAGGGACAAACAAGAGAAGCTGTTCTGCCAAATCATTTTTTTTCTAGAGAAGCTGCTTTTTTGGAGAAGCTACTTTCTAAAGGAGTAGAGCTGGAGCTGAAGCCAAATCACTATAAAGACCTACCAAACAAGGCCTAAATGAGCTATTTAATATACAAAATGTATTCACCTTGTCGATTTCTAAAAGAATCTTCTAGAAACTTGGAAGGCAGCATATTTGCGCCCTCACAGACCAGGCCATGGAAATCCTGGTTTGGCTCCACCTAAATGAATCATAGAACAGGCGAAAATTTGCATTTTGATGTCAGCTAGAGCAGCAAGACAGTAGAAGTAGGCGGCTAACAAGAGGATAAAAGAAGAACCTCGAAGACAAGGCGAATGCCATCGCGAGTGTCGACGGCGACGGGCATGCACGAGCGGAAGAGGCCGCTCTCCACCACGCGGTGCACGTCCTCCTGCACCTCCCGCACGGTGAGCGCAGCATTGGGGCGGCACGCGCGCAGCGCCGCAGCAGCAGCCGCCTCCAGCTCGGGCCGCTCCAGTGGCTCCCCGTCCTTGCCCCGCACCGCAACCTCGCTGATCAGCACCCGCTCCTCGCCCCCGCCCCCATCCTTCCCGTGCCTCCGCGGCAGGGGCGGCGCCGTGTCTGCCCGCGCAATTGGGATGCGGGGAGGCAGGCACCCAAACGGCGGGCGGCGGCGTCGACGGCTCGACCGATGTCCGCGAATGGGTGTGTCGGGGACGGGGAAGTGGCTGAGGCCGCCAACGGGAGCTTGATGCCGGAGGAGGCGAAAACCTCGCGGCCGCGCCCCACGGCGGCGTCGATGGCGCGGCCGATGTGCGCGAATGGGAGCGCCGCAGAGAGGAGAGCCGGAGCCGGCGCCGGGTCCGGGGCTGGCGCGGCGGCGGCGAGGGGGAGCTTGACGCCAGAGGAGACGAAGCGGGCGTCGCGCCTGCGCCCCATGGCGACGGCGGGGGAGGACCGCGTTTGTTTCGAATCGGAGCTGGACTAGGATTCAGGGTTTTGGCGACGGCGCGAGGGAGGATGAGGCGGGCGCGGGGATTTCGTTCGCCATGGGCGGCGAAGGGGCCAGGCGGAGAGGAGTGGTGGCTGGCCGTCGGGTTCTCTTCGGTCAGGGCCCCTCTCCTCGTTTCGGTCTCAAGGGGCAACGAGAGCCGTTCGATGCGATCGCCAGCCGGTTCATAGATCTGGTCCGTTGGCTGGTTACAACGCCTAGCCCACGTGAACATGCTGTGGCGTCTTCTGCCTCGCTGCCGGCAGCTCTGCTCTGCTGCTTTCTCCACGGCCGTGTGACGGAAGCTCAACAGAGGAACGGAGAAAATACATTTTTAGAGTACGTTGCGGTGCCAAAGTGATTGATTGTTTTATTCAAATCATATTAATCACCATTTTCTCAACTGTTTTTAAGAGATACAGTGAGATATATTTTCCCTGTTGTTTTTCAGAGTTTAAATAAAATCATACTAATCAAATGTACAGTTAGATTATCTTGAGAAATAAAAATGACAATATCATGATGCAAGTGAGGAAAATGACAATATGGTGTATAGTGATGTGTTTTTTTGTACTTTTTGCCTTACATTTTAGCGTTTTTGTATCTCTCAAAAGATGGCGTGTTCATACCTTATAATTTGGTATGCATATTTTGTAAATCTTATTTACACATATGGCAAATTTCATATTCTTTTCATATACTTTGTTTAAGAGTTTTCATGATTTCATCTATAGTACAAATTTTCTCCATATATTCCATTCATTTTGTTTATGCACATCATTTTGGTGCTAAAAAATTGTATATAGTATGCAGAAAACATAAACATACACACTTTTTGCAATACAAGAGGAGGTATGTTTGTTGTTCCGAGGCTAACAACTGCATGGTTAAACTAACGCACTAGAACAGATCGTTTTCCTTAAGTAATGGAGGAATCAAATATAAAATGTGAGAAATTTACCTTTTGAAGTAGCATAATTTATATCGATAATAAGTAAACATTATACCCATACCTACAATTAAACTAGGAACATGCTTTTGTTGACACTACACTAGCACATTTTAACCATCTTACAAATTCCTAAACTTGTGTGGCACATTGTTGTTGAAATTTATATGCACCATACAACATTAAACAAAAGAATAAATAAATAGTATCAGTTCAATTATATACACTTCAAACGAAATATGCTATATTTATACTAGTGGTTCAGAAGAGAGTGAATCAGTCCATAATTTCTTGAAAATTTAGACTGTCAGTTGCAACAAATAAAGATGCTATGATGAATTACATATTTGATTTATTTTGTAACATTTTGCATTGATCTTTCTCAATATTTATTTTACATATTTGGTTTCTTCGATATTTTACGTAAAACACAACTAGGAATAGTATAGAGCCAACATTTATTTGAGCAAGATATCGGACGGGAGGGAAAAGTTGTAGTCGCCCGCCGGCTCACCTCGTCTTCGGCAAGGACAGCCGGGAGGCTTTCACGCCTGATTTGAGTGGTAATTGGTTAGGAAGTCTACGCTTCATCGTAATCTCCACCGAGGCCACGATGACACTTTGTGAGAAGTCTAAATGAGGCTTTGGGTTTACCATACAACATACTACGTACTTGTTTCAGCCTGAGCATCTGACAAACGAGTAGTGAAAAAGAATACGACGCAAGATGGTGATACACTGTTTTAGGCTTTTTGTTACTTGTACAGTATTTACCATTGAGTTTTTTGAGCCTAATATTTATCACTGATTGAGACTGCATCAATTGGTCCAGAAACAAAGAGGTTACTACTATTTAGGCGTTATGGAATATTCCAACGAATGACGAACCCCGGCATGCTGGTTTCCGCCTTAGACCATTGTTTCCTAGAAAAGTTTGCAACAATTCTTTTTTTTACCGAAACAAAAGTTTGTAACAATTATGGGTGTGTTCATTTTCTGGGGTCTAAATTTTAGAGTCTGTCACATCAAAAAGAATCTTATTATTTAAGAGTATTAAATAAAGTTTAATTATAAAACAAATTACAGATCCCTAGACTAATTTACGTAGACGAATCTAATGAGGTTAATTAAGTCGTGATTATAAGACGGTTACTTGTAGCATCACTTTAGCAAAATATAGATTAATTAAGCTCATTAGATTCATCTCGAAAATTAGCACCAATCTGTCAATAGGGTTTTGTCATTAAATTGATCGAAATATTTATAAATAATAAGATTCTAGCTGTAATGAACATGGACTAATTCCAAAGAGGCCTTAGGCCTGTTCGTTTCCACCCTCTAAAATTTATATACTTGTCACATCAAAGAGAATCTTACTATTTAGTGAATACTTTTATTAATTTAATAATAAAACCTATGTCGCGACTTCCTGCTAATTTGCGAGATAAATCTAATGGATCCTAATTAATCTATGTTTAGCTACAGTGATGCTACAGTAAATATCTTCTAATAACGACCTAATTACCCTCGTTGGATTCGTCTCGTGAATTAGACTAGGGGTCTATAATTAGTTTTGTAGATTAGACTTTATTTAATACTTCATAAATAATAAAATTCTCTTTAATTTGACTCTCATTTAGACCAAATTATATAGCCTTAGACCATTATTCTCGAACAGTTTGCAACAATTCTTTATAGCGAACGAAAGTTCGCAACACACCCTATACCTAGAAGAATCCTGCTGCTGACGGCTTGGCAGCGGATCAGCGGATGCGGTATCTATCCCAGCAAGCGACAAAACAAGAGATGCGGAGCCTCTCACCAAGCCGCCTCTCCCTTTCCGCAGCGGCGTATCGGGCCTGCACCGCAGCTCCTCCTGCGCTGTCACGGGTAAAAATAAATAAAATCAGGTTTTACCGCGGTTACGGCACGAACATTGCAGCTGATTATTATAGAAAAACATTGCAATTGATAAATTTGACCACTCTCGAGTCTCGACTCTGCGGCCACTTTCGTTCCGGACGTGGCGCGAATCGCGAGATATTCACAGAACCAGCCTACTCAGGGTGTGTTCGTTTTCAACTTTATAGCTGTCATAAAAAAGAATCTTAATATTTATAAGTATTAAATAAAGTTTAATTATAAAATAAATTACAGATCTCTAGACTAATTTACAAGACGAATCTAATAAAGTTAATTAAGTCATGATTAGAAGATGGTTATTGTAGTATCACTTTAGCAAAATATAAATTAACTAAGCTCATTAGATTCATCTCGAAAATTAGCACCAATCTGTCAATAGGATTTTGTCATTAAATTGATTGAAATATTCATAAATAAGTAAGATTCTCTTTGATGTGACAACTCTTAAATTTTAGACGTAGAAACGAACAGGACCTTATTATCGGCAAAACACAGGGAGTAGCAGTTCAGATAACTAACTTGTCGACGTATTCATATCTAGTGTTGCAGTGCAGCGACCTCTATATCGTCGGACGCGCGCCACACATGAGCTTTTTCGCCGCTGCAGCCGGACCTTGCCGTTTCGATCTTGCATAGCATGACCTCACGGAATGAGAGGCGTAATCAACCAGCCAGCAAACCGTCGGAATGAGCTCGGCGTTTACCGTTGGCCGGACCTTCAGAACATCTTTGTAGAGCCTGAGCGAATATTGCAAGGAATACAAAGTTCACACAAATATACGAATCATTAATATTAGCATAGCCAAAAGAAAACTGATTGTTTAACAAATTTGACACTAATTAGAATCTAGCAGGCCTTAATCATTGTACTTAGCTTTGAAAAACTTGTCCAGCGACGCTGACTCCGGCACTGGAGCTCGGGCAAACGCCCAGAGTAGCCGGCCGCTGGGTCCGCCCCTGAGCTCGGCGTTTACCGTTTACCGGCTCCGGTTCAGAGCACTCTCCACCGTCAACAGCTTTCGTCCATTTTATCAAAAGAGTAAGAAATGAACAGCTTTCGTCAAAGGGAAACAGCTAAAGGTACGATGATCGTGCTAACTCGCGACCACAGGAACACCGCAAAGCGGCAGCTTCGCTTTTTCGCCGGACCTGTACGCGACACGAGCGCAAAGCAGGCGTACCGTGGACCTAGCTCGCCGTCCTGCTCGCTGCGCCGGTAGACCAGGCGTACCGTGGACTGGTCCGACTCTCGTTCAAAAACAGATCACTGCCTGTAGTACTCTAGGAAGTTTCTTTTTAATTTGGCGGATTGAACTTGTGATTTCCCGTATCACTAAAATGTTCTTGATTGCGTTTTTTTCTTGAATTTTTTTACCTCCTATTGAGTTTATTCATGCTATATTTTTTAAATCGACCTGTTCATGCTAGCTTTAGCATGGTCCATCCATACGGTCTGTGGTGTGGTACAGCGCGTCAGAGTCGTTTTGTCATTCAGCGGTTTTGAGGCAGGCTCCACGTCCATTATTCTGCGCAAAACCCCCTTGGGAACGTGATAATTTCGAATCGCGACCAGGGAAGCATTCAGGCCAATAATAATATTTTTTTTAAAAATCAACCAGTAACAAATTGTTTCTCTTAACAGGAGCGGCGGAGCGTAGTGCATGCCCACTCGTCATATACGGCGTATATCAATTAATCTGCGTACATTAATCCATTCGGCGGGCAGCAACAAATAAACAAGCCGTCCCTCGTCGTCGCTGTTTCTGTTCCTAGAACCTGAGAAAACGTAGCAAGGCGTACAAGTTGCTCCGGCAAAAAGTCAACTTCAGTGTGCTCTCATTTTTCTATCGGAAGAGAACAAACAATAGGTGCCGTTTGATGTCCAAATCAAAGCGACGCCGACGGTCAAACAATTCTCATGCGACAAGTCGGTTGGTTGCGCTACGAGTAACACAATGTATAGTACTAGCCGTGCTAAACACAAGGGAAGGGTTCGAATTGTTGTACATGTCACCTTCCAACAGTGAGGTATCGGCAGGGGAATAGATGTGAAAGTTCTCCAAAAATGCGATTCTTCCCTTTGTTTCTCAAATTCGCAAAGCAAAGTCGAATTTGAATTCTCGTTTGCAACGTAGTACACTGTATGATAATGAAATAGTGGCTTTGGATTTGAAGGAAATTTATATTAGTCGAATTGCCGAACCCTAGTCAATCAAAAAAGTGAATGGTGCGTGGATGTCGACATGCAGGTTGAGGTTGTGCAATGGGGCGCGCGCGAGGGGCGCATGTGCAAAATTCGAGAACAATTTGGAAGCGGATGATAAAACGCGGCGGAGAAAGCGAGCGCGCACTAGGAAGAGGGAATCCAAAATCAAATCAAACTCGCCAAATTTTCCCAAAGCCGGCGGACAAACCCAGCGCATTCGCACCCAAATCCTCGCCGAATTCGAAGGAAACATAAACAAACGCAAACACGCAAACGCGACCGCTTCTCCTCCCCGCTCGCAGGCGGCCTGCTTCACGCCGCCCTCCTCGCCTCCGCCGCCCCGCGTCTCCTTCTTCTACACCCGCGTCAACCCCTCCTCCTCCTCGACCGGGCGCCGCCACCAACCGCACCGCGCGCAGTGGAGCTCCAAGTGGCGAGGCCCTAGAGCTCGTCCTCGTCTGTGGTCGCCGGCAGCCGAGAGGTGAGCGCCCCCGCACCAGCCCGTGCCTCCTCCGCCGCTTTCCTGTTCCGGCGTTTGTTCTGAGTTGGATTGATCGGAGGTTTTGGCTTGGTTTTCGTTTCGACTGCTCTGGTTTTCGTCCCCATTCGTGTAGTTGCAGCAGTTAGCTAGATTGGTTGATCGATTGATACGCTGGTTTCTCGTCAGTAATGGTGCACAAAAGCTGCTCAGTTTATTTTGATAAATAAATGGGAATAAATAGTCCATGCCATACTCTTGATGTCGACTGCTCGTAGCGTCGCACGTTGCTATGTGGTGGTTGAGTTTTTTTTTTGTTCCCTTTCCAGGACATGAGGTTTAATAAATGATGTGCTTTAGACGGTTCCGTACCCGTACTGCTTACATGATTGTTCACTGTGGACTCGTAATTAGCAACTTAGCTTGCCTTCAGTGCAGACGGGCAATCCTGCTGCTGCTCTGGTTACTGATTACCGTAATTGCAATCTGTGCATGAATCAACCTAGGCTCGTAACGCTGATGCTGCTATTGCGATGTTTGGTTGACAGTGACTTAATAAGTCTCATATCAGAACGAATATTCAGTTAATTGGCCGCACTACAATTTCACATCTTCTTGACCTGGTGTTCTTGGAACAGGTATGGAGCAGAATGGTGAGAGCCACCTCAAGGAGCCGCTTCTTCCGGTATCGGATGGGGGTTCTGGTGTTTCTCCTGCCAGAGCATCTACGAGGAAGGAGAGGAAGACGAGGAAGGCCGTGTTCAGTGTCCGGGGTATGTCCTGTGCTTCCTGTGCTGTGTCCATAGAGACCGTCGTGGCAGCCTTGAAAGGCGTGGAGAGCATCCAGGTCTCCGTGCTTCAGGGCCAGGCTGTTGTCCAGTACAGGCCAGAGGAAACCGATGTAAGATTGTCATGAACTCGTGGTCTTGTTATCTTTGCTCTTCTTTTTTCACCCCTGTAGCATGACATGAAAAATGTTTGATTGTGTGGGCTAATCTCAAGATGCCGGCATGATAAATCATAGGACACCCTGTATGCCAGGAATTTTGCTTGCAGTTGCACTCACAATGAATTAGCGACATGGAAAAGAAGCATATGATTAATTCCTACCTATTGTATTGATATCATATCCATGCACACACAACTTTACTTCACTAATCCCATGAGTCATAAAGTTACGATGAAATCTGCTATATGTTTTGTGTTGTATGCCATATTTCCTTACTATCTGTGATTCCTACTTTTCCAGGCGAAAACCATAAAAGAAGCTATCGAGGACCTGAACTATGAGGTTGACGAACTTCAAGAACAAGAAATTGCTGTGTGCAGGCTTAGAATAAAAGGAATGGCTTGTACAAGCTGTTCTGAATCTATCGAACGGGCGCTTCAAATGGTACCTGGAGTGAAAAAGGCTGTGGTTGGGCTTGCCCTAGAGGAAGCTAAAGTCCACTTTGATCCAAATGTCACCAGTCGTGATCTTATCGTTGAGGCCGTTGAAGATGCTGGGTTTGGGGCTGAGCTCATTACTTCGGGTGAGGATGTGAATAAGGTACATCTAAAACTCGAGGGTGTGGATTCTCCTGAAGACACCAGACTCATTCAGTCAGTACTGGAAGCTGCAGAAGGGGTGACCAACGTTGAATGGGACACAGTAGAACAGACAATAAAAGTTGCATATGACCCTGATGTCACTGGTCCACGATTACTGATTCAGCGCATTCAGGATGCAGCACAGCCTCCGAAATGCTTTAATGCTAGTTTGTATTCACCACCAAAGCAAAGGGAAGCAGAGAGAAATCATGAAATCAGGAATTACAGGAACCAATTTCTTTGGAGTTGTCTGTTTTCTATTCCTGTGTTCCTGTTCTCCATGGTCCTTCCTATGTTTTCTCCTTTTGGGGACTGGTTGATGTATAAAATCTGCAATAATCTGACGATTGGCATGCTACTCCGTTGGTTGCTATGTTCCCCAGTTCAGTTTATTATTGGATGGAGGTATACACTCAACTCTCTGACACCTATTATTAACTTACAATTCTACATTGCACAATTATGCCTTGTAGATTTTAGTTTCATATGATTTTATTACTTGTAGATTTTATATTGGAGCCTATCATGCACTGAAACGAGGATACTCAAACATGGATGTGCTGGTTGCTTTGGGAACTAATGCTGCCTATTTCTATTCTGTGTACATAGTTCTGAAAGCACTAACATCAGAATCATTTGAAGGACATGATTTTTTCGAAACTAGTGCTATGTTGATATCTTTTATATTGCTGGGGAAATATCTGGAAGTGGTGGCAAAGGGAAAGACTTCAGATGCTTTGTCAAAGTTGACACAGCTTGCACCAGAAACAGCTTGTCTTCTTACTTTGGACAAGGACGGGAATGCCACTTCAGAAATGGAGATCAGCACCCAATTACTTCAAAGAAATGACGTCATTAAGATTGTACCTGGTGAAAAGGTTCCTGTTGATGGTGTTGTCATCAAAGGTCAAAGCCATGTCAATGAAAGTATGATAACTGGCGAAGCAAGGCCTATTGCAAAGAAACCAGGAGACAGGGTTAGTGTTTCTGGATTCTGCTGTATTTAATTGGTTTACTTTTTTCTCATCTACTTGATCTGATATGCTTCAGTTGCTTCTTAAATAGGTCATTGGGGGTACTGTAAATGATAACGGTTGCATAATTGTTAAGGTAACCCATGTTGGGTCAGAAACAGCTTTGTCACAAATAGTTCAGTTGGTGGAAGCAGCTCAACTTGCAAGAGCTCCAGTGCAGAAGTTGGCAGACAAGATTTCACGTTTTTTTGTTCCAACTGTAAGTTACACTCTCCTGCAAAATTTCTCCCTTTTTATGGACAGATCCTAGCTACCCAATGTTTCAAAATCGGTGACCATTCTGAACATGATGAAGATCAACCATAATTCAGTTGAAACTGTCCAGAAACTGTGGTCATTTTTATCTGACAAACTGGTCGACAATTTATTTTCTATGTTTAATAAATGATCTGGTTTCTGTTCCTTATTGGACCATTTTCTTGTAGTGTCCAATAAGTTTATTCATGGAAATCACACCTTGCTCAACATATGCAATGCATGCCTGCTACAAGGTTTGCTCTTTATAGATTTCCCCTCTCATATGGTTCCTTTTTGTTTCAAGGTTGTGGTGGCTGCATTTCTTACATGGCTTGGCTGGTTTATACCTGGGCAACTTCACCTTTACCCCCGTAAATGGATTCCAGAGGGCATGGATAGCTTTGAGCTTGCTCTGCAGTTTGGGATTTCTGTTCTAGTTGTCGCTTGCCCGTGTGCTCTAGGACTGGCTACACCTACTGCTGTTATGGTTGCCACTGGGAAAGGTGCTTCGCAAGGTGTACTCATCAAGGGTGGAAATGCACTCGAGAAAGCTCACAAGGTCAAACAAGTCATCCTTTTTCTTCCCCTGCAGCCGCTTTTATGATGCACCCCCTAGCTCTGGAGTGTAATTGTCCAAATTTGAGGAAATTCCAACTATTTAATTAGTTTTGCTAAGATTTTTGCTAACGATTGATACGGTATACCATTGAAGTACTATCTTTTTCCCCATGTCTGGTGAATATTCTAGTATAGCCTGCCCTTACTTGCTTGGCACTGAAAAGTTTTGTTCTTCTTGTTGTTATGGTTTATATTCTAGTGTAAAAAGCACATTATTTCAGGTTCCAATGAGCCCTGATGTTTAAATTATCCGACTGAACTTATACTCCTGTTTTCATTGCTCTCTTATCAGATTAAGTCTATCATATTTGATAAAACGGGAACCTTGACTGTTGGTAAGCCTTCTGTTGTTCAAACAAAGATATTCTCGAAGATGCCACTTCTGGAACTGTGTGACTTGGCTGCTGGTGCTGAGGTTGGTTTTTTAATAACATGGACACCTTACCACATAACTACATAAGTGCTAGATAGTGAACAGCAAACTCCCTGATATATATCAGACCCATTCTAATGTTTTTCTGTCTTGATCAGGCAAACAGTGAGCATCCTCTGTCAAAAGCAATTGTTGAGCACACAAAGAAGCTCAAGGAGCAATATGCAGTGAACAGTGACCACATCATGGAATCAAAGGACTTTGAGGTGCATCCAGGGGCAGGTGTCAGTGCCAACGTTGAAGGCAAGTTTGTTTTGGTTGGAAATAAAAGGCTCATGCAAGAATTCGAGGTTCCATTGAGTCCTGACGTGGAGGCATACATGTCTGAAATGGAAGAGCTTGCTAGGACTTGTGTCCTTGTTGCTATTGACAGGATTATTTGCGGGGCTCTCGCTGTATCGGATCCTCTGAAGCCTGAAGCAGGCCGTGTCATTTCGTACCTCAGCTCAATGGGCATCTCCAGTATCTTGGTGACAGGTGACAATTGGGCTACAGCAAAATCGATAGCAAAGGAAGTAGGGATCAGCTCTGTATATGCTGAGACCGATCCAGTTGGAAAAGCTGAAAAGATCAAGGATTTGCAGGTATAGTCATTTTTCCTTTCTGCTGGGACAAAATCTAATGTCACAGTTTGCTTTTCTTCTGATATATCGCTTTTTCTCCATAGATGCAAGGATTGACAGTAGCGATGGTTGGAGATGGGATTAATGACTCGCCAGCCCTGGCTGCAGCAGATGTAGGCATGGCAATTGGTGCTGGCACGGATGTCGCCATTGAGGCAGCTGACATTGTCCTGATGAAGAGCAGCCTCGAGGATGTTATCACTGCCATTGATCTTTCACGGAAGACCCTATCAAGAATCCGTATGAACTATGTCTGGGCCCTGGGTTACAATATACTGGGTATGCCAGTTGCTGCAGGCGTCCTGTTCCCATTCACAGGCATCCGGCTGCCCCCTTGGCTTGCCGGAGCCTGCATGGCCGCCTCATCTGTGAGCGTCGTGTGCTCATCTCTGCTCCTCCAGCTCTACAAGAAGCCATTGCATGTCGAAGAAGTGCCGGTGACCGAGAATGGCTCAGATTTAGTTTGAAATCGGTTCATCACTCTGATTATGCTAACCGTCGGGGTTGGTTACATTGATGCTCATAGCACCGAAGCACCCAAACCAATTTTTTGCTTATTGCAAACTCCTAGTTTGCAGCAGTGGTTCTCCAGATTGATTAGTGTACAGGATGTAGTGTTTTTTTTTTGCTTTTTCTAAAACAATTGGATGGTTGATTGTTCAATAATTCTGGACGAGCATACATGCTTGATGTCCACTGATGAATAATAATTGTCGTACCGTGTCTTGGTTTTGCATAATTAGCCGGAAGGGAAGCTATGAAATCGGGTGGACAGGATGATTGGAACAGTATGAAATCGGGTGTAGCGCCAGACCGCTCGGGCGCTGAAAACACGCTGGACTGGTGCGTGGGTTCAGAGTTGAACGGGGAACCCCAAGAAAGCAGAGGACACCGAGGCTCTCGGTCTGGGCATGCAGGCGCGCATGTCGGAGCGTAGCGTCGTCGACGAGGTATGGTATAAATAAATACCTGAGCTCACCGGCAGTCCCATGAGCCACACACTCTGAAAAGGACGAATTGAAATGGCATTCAGTGTTGCTGCGATGATGATGGCGGTGCTGGTGGCGGCGGCTTCGGCGAACCCGGCGGCGCCGTCGGTGCCCGCGGGCCCGCTTGACATCACGAAGCTGGGCGCGCGCGGCGACGGCAAGTCGGACAGCACGCAGGCGATCATGCAGGCGTGGAAGAACGCGTGCGGCGCGACGGGCACGCAGAAGATCGTGATCCCGCCGGGCAACTTCCTGACGGGGTCGCTGGAGCTGATGGGCCCCTGCACGAGCTCCATCATCATCCGGCTGGACGGCAACCTGCTGGGCACCGGCGACCTCAACGCGTACAAGAAGAACTGGATCGAGATCCAGCACGTGACGGACTTTTCCATCAACGGGCACGGCACCATCGACGGGCAGGGGCCCCTGGTGTGGAATCGCAACGAGTGCGCCAAGAACTACAACTGCAAGATCCTCCCCAACGTAATTAATGATGCATTCCATCCCCTAGAGTACTAATAATTCCATAATAATAATCATAATAAATATTAATCAAGAGTACGTAGGATCGCAGAGCTTGGTGCTGGACTACGTGACGAACGCGCAGATCCGCGGCATCACCCTCCGCAACAGCAAGTTCTTCCACATGAACATCTACGAGTGCAAGAACGTGCTGGTGGAGCGGGTGAACATCACGGCGCCCGGGGACAGCCCCAACACGGACGGCATCCACATCGGCGACTCCACCAACATCACCATCGCCGAGACCAACATCGGCACGGGTGACGACTGCGTGTCCATCGGCCCCGGGAGCAAGGGCATCCGGGTCCGGGGCGTGCGCTGCGGGCCGGGCCACGGCATCAGCGTCGGCAGCCTGGGCCGCTACAAGGACGAGAAGGACGTGGAGGACGTGCAGGTCACCGACTGCACCATCGTGGGGGCCACCAACGGCCTCCGCATCAAGTCCTACGAGGACTCCAAGTCGGCGCTCAGGGCCTGCAACTTCCTCTACGACCGGGTCACCATGGACAACGTCTCCTTCCCCATCGTCATCGACCAGAAGTACTGCCCCAACAACATCTGCGTCAAGTCCGGCGCCTCCAAGGTCGCCGTATCCAACATCGTCTTCAAGAACATCCACGGCACCTCCAACACGCCCGAGGTCGTCACGCTCAACTGCCCCAACAACCTCCCTGCCAGGGCGTGCAGCTCATCAACGTCGACGTCAAGTACAACAAGGCCGACAACAAGACCATGGCCGTCTGCAAAAACGCAATCGGAAAGAGCACCAACGTTGTCAAGGAGCTCGCATGCATCTGATTTCTCTTTTCCTTCTACATCTTTTCTTCCTCCTTCCTCTTTCTTTGATTTCGATTTTCTTCACGTAGGCACACACCTTTTAACATATACTACCAATTTATAGGGAACATATCGTTCCTTCTATATTAAGTCTCTGATAGATTGTAACTGCCTTTGCATCCATCAATATGTTTATAAATTACTAGTCTGTAGCACAACTCTTAATTTGACCAAGGTGACTTGAACATCATTTTTTTTATTTTCACCAGAGAACAGTAATATCCTTCTCTCCAGTTTACACAGATGCATCCCTACTATTATTTAAGTACCATCACTAAGCCTTAAAGACACACATCAGCTTGCAACTGTGCTCTCATGGAAGTGCCGGCAGAACCTTCCCTGTGCAGGTTCCAAATCCAATGCTGTAGCCTTCACCCTGCCAAAACAATACATGGAATCAGAGTAATGTCCAGCCTTTTGGTACGAATACTCACTTGATAGGTTCGACAGACAAACAATGTTCAAATAGATCTAGATGAGTTCACTGTACCTTGCAGCAGCCAGTCAAGATGACCTCATCTCCATCTTCAAGAAATTTGCGGGTTGAATTTCCGACCTGTATCTCCTTCTGCCCGTTCCATGTCAGCTCCAGCAGACAGCCCAGGGAATCCGGTTCCTGAAACGTCAGATATCAGTTCATATGGGTAAGAAGCTCTACAATCTGCACACACATGTCCAATGGTAATAGTCCCCATGTTTCTTCCTTACGGGTCCACTGAGTGTGCCAGTCGCAAATATATCCCCTGGACTCATGTTGCATCCATTGACAGTGTGGTGTGCTAGCTGCTGTGTCACCGTCCAATACCTGCACAAATTGGTTACAAGGATGTACCAACGGTAAACATGAAGGCAATCCTAAGCACAGTAGGTACAATTAAAACATGAGCATCAGGGTGCTTACAAATGCTTAAAGTTAGTCTTTGCCACAATTGATGCATCATTCTGATCTTTGGGCTTAATCCAGACCTTCCAGAGGTAAAAAGGGTCCCAACTATATCAGTATTTTGTGGTAAAGAAAATATTAGCAACGAAATGAAACCACCATGCAAGGAAAAAATCATACTTCAAGAGGAATGTCATAGTTTATGTGATTCTTTTCAGCTAAGTAAGGCAAAGGTTCTGGTTCCTGCAATAGAAGGCAAATTAGTTCCCTGCAGATTGAAGTACAATGTACTGATTTCACAATAGTTCCTCAAGTAAGTCTTAAAGACACTATTTCCTCACCTGCTTAGGGGCTTCACAGGTGAAAGGTTTTAATGCATCCAGAGTGACAATCCAAGGTGATATTGTTGTACCTAGAGAAAATAAAGAAATTATCGAACATTAAATTTTCAGGCAAGAACTGAAATATAGATCCCACAAGCGGCACACATCTTAAAGAAAGATACGTGCAGGCCATCCAATCTTTCATAAAGCATGGGCCAATACTTCTAAAAACTTGTATGTCAAGTATCTTACCAAAGCTTTTCCCAAGGAAAGGTCCAAGTGGTATAGTCTCCCAAGCCTGGATATCCCTGGCTGGCATATTTTATATATATAATTCAGTGTAATCACATAAGCCAACTAAATATAATTCCAAATGACAATTTGGGACGAATGGGATAAAATACCACTCCAATCATTCATTAACACTAGGCCGAAAATGTGTTCTTCAGCATCATTAATATCTATAGGCTTGCCTAATTCATTCCCAGGACCAACAATGGCAGCCTGAAAGAAGCAACAATTATAATATGAGGGATCAAGGAAAAATCATCACTAATATAATATACAGTTAATCTATTTATATACATAGTGATAATGGGACACCGACACTTCAAAGCGACTTAACAACTTAGTTAACAATTAGGCTGACTATGTAGAGTGCAGACTAAGTGAAGATAGGGTTGTATGAAGCTAACCATCTCAAGTTCCAAATCAAGCTTCTGCGAAGGGCCAAAATAAGGTTTGGAGTTTCCTGTGGGATGGCCTTGTCCTCTGGAAAATAAAGAGAGATGATCAACATGTCAAGACTCAAGAATCTCATGTTCATTACTCCTTTTCACCATTCTGAACCTCAGACTTCTATTAGATACTCAAAATAAACATTTAAGTGCTGTAGGGATGCTCACTTAGGGCGAATAATGTCTGTTCCAGACACAACTATAGATGATGCTCGTCCATTATAACCTACTGGAAGATGAAACCTGAGTGAAATGTGCATTGCAGTTAGTTAGATGAGGTTGATTCTGGAAACCAAAGTGCTATAAGCAACACCATGAGTAAAGAAACAACAGAAATTTAATTATTTTGATATCCATGATGACTGAGCATAGTAACAATCATATGTTACAGATATTAAAATTTTAGAAATATGAGTAGAAGGCATTCAGTCATTCACGAAATTGCACCAGCTTGCACTTTACAAACAAGTAGGTTGCTAACACTACCATATCATATCAAGAATAGGTATCCTGCAATCTAAACCTAAGCCCAACTAGCTAACACTCATTTTTGAAAGCACGTTGCCACAGAAAACACATTACCAGTTTGGATTAACTGGAGTCTGTGGTCCACGGAAGATGAACCCACAATTCCTTGCATGGTGCACGGAACAAAAGAAGTCTGTGTAGGCTCCTACCTTGATCGGTAGAAGCATCTCTACATCACCCTGCATGATTAAAAAAGAACAGGTTACCAGTGATTTCCTTCGATGATCCCTTTGGTTAATCTAAGAAAAAAAAGGTACAAAGAGGTCGATAAACCGAGCTCACCACTGGCATTAGACATTTCTTTCTCAAGGCCTCATTGTCACGTAAGATCGGCTCATCGGCTGCAAAGCAGCGAGGAAAGAGAAGACTGAAGTTCAGGATATGGTTCACATTCTTTGTAATCGGACATAATTCTAAGGATTATCATCAAACACTATTAACTGCAATAGATCGCTGAAACCAAAACAAGAACAAAAGGAGTAAAAGAACCTGAGAGGATTTTCTGGAGCGTGGCGCGCGCTTCCTTCCACGCCGGCCGTCCCATCCCCAAGAACATGTTGAGCGTTTCCTGAGAACAGCATCATCAAACAAAACCAACCACGAGTTAGTTATTTACTATGTAACCAGTCACTGCGATAGCCTGAATTGCTCAAATCTTCATCACCCACCCAACCCACCTACCTCGCCCAAGCTAAAATCAAGCTCAGCCCGACCACCAACTGATCAAGAACAGGGCAGAGTATCATCTGAGTATGTACCTGATGGAAGCATTGAGAGCCGGAGAGGACCGGCCCATCGAAGAGCCCGGCGTCTGCGACGGCGGCGAGGTCGAGCGCGAAGTCGCCGATTGCGACGGCCGGCCGCGGCGGCGAGGCGGAGGCGCCCCTCCGGCGGAAGACCCCGAAGGGCAGGTTCTGGATGGGGAAGTGCGAACCCTCGGTTACCTCCACGAACGACCGCAGCTGCTTCGCCTCCGCCATTGCTCTGTTTCTCTCTGCTCGTGGTTGTTGCTCTGTGCTGTTGCTATTACGAGTACGACACGGCCGTATAAATAGATCAGTGCCAGAGAAGCGTATCGGCATGGGAACTCCTGTTTGGTAATTTGGTTGAATCCATGCGGGTTAAATCCGGTTAAATTTGACATCAGCTGGGTAGTATAAATTTACAATTCACTGTTTCCCGCAGAAAACAACGGGTTGTGGCTTATCCATAAAACAGATATAGTTAAACCAGTTAGAGATACGTCCCTTCATCTTCAGCTGCATTTCTGATTCTAGAAAGCCACGCGTAATTCATGTTCATCCAAAGCTGCTTCGTAACAGTTTATATACTCTACAGAAGAAAGAATGTTCAAAAATGAAAAAAAAGGAGGGTGGCTCAGAACTGGAGGAAGCGAGGAATTCGTTCCGTGCCGGGTGGTGACAGTGTGACACCAACACTACCAGAGTTTCGCTCCATGTTTGGTTGGTAGCACGTGAGGGCGACAACTAACTCTCCGTCTGGTTGTCGTTCGCGGTCACGCCTATCGCACGCCGTACGAGTAATCCGACCAGCACCACACGAGTGTTCATCTGGAATGTTCAACCTCTCCTATTCTATTCAGTGGACAGCTAAAAAATGTTTCCTGGAATTTCAGTGTTCAAAACTTCAAATAAAATCCGAGAAGACAGGTGGGCAAATCTTGTCTATGCTTCAATACTCCCTATGAAAATGCACTCGAGCTTTTAAAATGCCTGTTATCCACATGCCATATCTCTATGATATGTTATGATATATTCTTAACTTGTATTTTCGCATACAGATTTTTAGTGCATACATTATGCTGGCACTTGATTCCAGTTCATCATGTCATTTACTCGACCCAAGTTTTTACAGGGCTTCAATCAGACAGAATTCATGATGCTGTACCCATAAAAACTAAAAACAAATGACAGAAGAATTGAACGGTCAAAACCTGGAACCTCAAGTTCTGCTCAATGCGGATGATGCCTTCCCATGTTTCAACAGAAAAGGATGGAAACGCTCTGAAAATCTGGTACAGGTCTTCAGCAAATGAAAACAGGGCGATGATAAAGGCTATGGCGGACACGAGAACAGCAGCGACGTGTTGGTTCCACCAAATCCAAAAGAGTTTGAGATGGCCGCTCGTATAGGCATTTTCTTTGATTCAGCTAATGGCACAAATGCACCTTCAAACAGTGGGTCCGGCTGCTCCAAGTTAAGCGTAGGTGGCACAACTCCCTGGAGAAAAAAGATACTAGTTGATTTTAGGCACCCAAATATTTTCCAAACTTAACTGTTGATCTCTAATAACATACGACATACATGATGGATTGCTAACACTGTGAAGATTGCTTCCACTGATCCAGCTGCACCTAGGAGATGACCAATTGCTCCCTGGAGATAGTTGTGCAGGACATGAGCTACACAGATTATATACAATATAAGTGCAAAGGGAGTGGTAGGGGAGCACCTTTGTCGAGGAAAATACAAGGCCACCAGATGTTACATGATTCCCAAAGACAGACTTGATCGCAGTTGCCTCAACAGCGTCACCTAATTGTGTTTCAAATCCAGAGTGAAGTTTTATCAGTGGAATGTAAGAATTCTAAAACCATGAAATAGAAATAAACAGAAGTGAAGTCAACATTAACCCAATGTATTTCGCTAGGAAATCTGATACATACTTACCGATAGGAGTTGATGTTGCATGCGCATTCAAATAATCAACTTGATTTACGTGAAGACCTGACTACAAAACAGAAAAAGTAATATATCAGGATGTGTTAAAGAATTCTCATGCTATCTCTAATCTTCACATTTGAATAAAGGAATTTCTAGAATGTGCAAAACAAAGTGACAAAGAGATAATGATTTTCCACCTGTTCCAAAGCCCGCTTCATGGCTAGGATAGCACCTCTACCATCACGCTGCGGCTGAGTTATGTGGTGTGCATCACCTGAAAGAAAACGACCTTCAGAATAGAGAACATACTAATAACAGCACAAGCAAATCTTCTGTCTGGATTAGTAGGATACCAGACATCCCGTAGCCTCGAACTTCTGCATAAATTTTTGCACCCCGTTCTCTTGCATGATCAAGCGCCTGTAGAAAAGTAAATGATTGACCAGTCAAGAAAATAAGATGCAGTACAATTATTTTTCTAAACTTGAAACCGAGCAGATTATAAAGAATGAAGCAAATTGCAATGCATAAAGTAGGCAGAAAATGGATGAATTATGCATTACTTCTATAACGTGCAGTAAAATGTTACAAAATATAGTGATTAGTTTAAGCAACACAACTGAACCAGACTCACCTCTAACACCATGATTCCACAGCCTTCACCGATCCTATACAATTTTAGAACAATATATGACAAGCAGGTACCAAAAGAGACAAACAATAAATTGGAGATAATCTAATGGTAGCTGACGTACACAAATCCATCTCTACCACAATCAAATGGTCTTGAAGCAGCTTCTGGAGAAGAATTGTATTTTGTTGTCAATGCCCTTAACCTGCAACAAAATCAAGTGGCAATGAAAAAAGGCAGGCTTCGGCACTTGACGATACTAATCAGAGAAGATGAAGGAGTGTGTTGCTTGGAAATACTAATCAGAGAATAAGGTATATACCAATTGCACAATACTGTGCCAAAAGCAAAACTAGTTGGACATTGAAGTTTTCTCATGATATTTAAAGGCAAAACTTATTTTGGGATATACAACTGGATTATTTATTCCTCCAACAACCCTCAAACTGAATTCACAACTAATAATATCAGAAATGTATTACAGTCAATCTGCAATGTACAATCATCAAAGAACACCGGCTACAATTTTGCAAGAGAAGTGAAACAAAGTTGCTGCCTACTGAAAAGTGTGAACATCTTGCCTGGAAAATCCAGCTATAGACAAAGCATCAATACTGGATTCAGTTCCACCAGCCACCATCACGTCAGCATCTCCAAATTGAATCATTCGGGTAGCATCCCCAATAGAGTGAGCACCAGTGGCGCAAGCTGTCACAGCAGCATGGTTTGGACCCTAAGTTAGAAGCATTAACTGTTTGTATTAACATTTATTGAATGGAAAAGCACAATAACACCACATGGCAACAAAAAAGTTCACCTGAAAACCATATCTCATGCTAACATGTCCGGACGCCATGTTTATCAAAATCTTGGGAATGAAGTATGGGCTGAGGCGACGTAAACGCTGTGATCACGAGGGAAAAGTTTTTCATTTCAATATCAGGTATAACTGCAAAATTATCAATTATATTGCAAGGGATTTGAGCCATCGTAGGTAGAAAAAAACATGACAAAGAGCTAAAAAGTAGATATAAGGGATTGTTTCTGATCTCTCAAAGACATAGTGATGCATTTCCTAGATGCACTGGCAAGAAACAAAAAACATATCATGAAACTGATCAGCAGAATGTTCAGAAACACACATCAGGGAAGAGAAGGTTGTGTAACTATCTCAATCAAACAACTGATCTAGTTACCATAGCTAAAGAAATCAGATAATGTTATTAATTGAACACTATTGTCAAGAAAACTGCAGGAGTACAGATACAAACATTTTCAATAACCATCTGTGATGCATCCAGAATGTCTGAAATGCTTCCGATTCCTCCACCAATAGAAACTCCCTGATACAGCTCTCATCAGATCCCAGCAGCAACTGAGAAGTACAGATAAAGGGAAAAAAAGCTTGCACAGACGGCAAACAGTACCGTTCTTTCCTTCTCTTCATCTTTGGAGGGCAACCAGTTTGCATCTTTCAAAGCCTCATCAGCTGCACAGAGAGCATAGGATATAAACCCCGATACAGATTTGTCCTGGACACAAGAAGTTCAATCAATGGTTCAGAGCATGAAAAAGAAAGTTTGACCACAAGAGCAATCAGTAGCACCACTATACAGTTAAGTCCTGCAGTATCTAGATTCTAGAATAACACATTAGACTCCCTATTGGATCAGAGAGGAACCAAAACATAACACAGGCAGAAAACACAGATTTTCCTTATAGAGATCCACTATTTAAAGTATGTATGTGTATAACTGAAGGAGGTTTAAAAGAGGTTGTTTTTGCTAAGAAAATGACTGACTATGGTGATAACAGACAATCATTACATAACTAGCCATTTTTCTGATTATCATGATTGGCTACATCAGATACTGGAGACTACTATAGTACTGCAGGATGTAAACTGCCACATTTATTATCATCATTAAGATTTTGGTATAATAAACCCATGCTCAAGACCATGGATTTAACATAACAGATATGAGCCCAGAGCTACCGCATTTGATTAATAAGATCACGGGTCAAAATAGCAGTGAGTTGAATTTCGATGTATGACTAGAGCGTAATTTAAAGACCACAATAATTAAAACGTAAGTTGACAAAACATACTCCCAGTTCAGCTCTTCAGTCAGAGACCCATTTCATCGCTCCTAAATCCTAAGGCATAGGCATGCACACAATGGTTCACTCACTTCACATGGTCAGAGAGAGAGCAAGAAGCACTAGACCTTGGTCCACGCCTCGTGGTCAAACTCCGCCTCACCCTTCCCTCGCGGCACGGCGGCGACGACCCTTGACGGGAGCTGTTCGAGCGTGTTCCCCGCTGCCGCCGCATCCCCCGGGAGGCGGAGGTCCTCGACGGCGAGCGCGCGCACCGCACACTCCCCGGACACAAGGCGGTCCCAGGTCCTTCCCACCCCGCGTCCCAGCGGCGTGACGGCACCGAGCCCCGTCACGACCACGCGCCGCCCAGCGCCCGCGCGTGGCGGCGGGAACGCCCCCGCCTCAGCCGCCGAGGAGGAGGAAGAGAGGCCCCGGCGGAGGCGGAGGAGCGAGGGTAGGTGAGCGCGGCGGAGGCAGCTCATTAGGCCCGTGCCGGCGAGCGGCTCGCGGACGGGGTGGGGTGGCCGTGCGGTAGAGACGACGGTCGACGGCGGAGGGTTCGCGCCGTCGCGGACAAGGCGGCCGGATGTTGCACAGCAAGTGCTTTCTATCTGGGCCTTATGGGCCTCTAACAGGCCTGGTCTCTCGGCCCATTGTGAAGCCCACGAAACGAAGCCACCCCGTCCCGTTCTGCAGGGAGCCACGCGTCAGTTCCGTCCCGTTTCTCCCGCGCAGAACAGTGTACGACAAGCCAGCTGCCTCCCATGGCAGTGCGGTGGACCGGTGGTGCACCGCGCGACCTTGCTCATGAGCCTAGTGGACCGCGTCCAAGCGCCGCCTGTTCCTGAGGTTTCGTAGCGGCTGCGTTTCCTCCCGTGCCTCTGGTCCTCTATAAAACCAGCTCGCGTCCGCTCTGCTTTCCTCTTCTCCACGGCTCCATCACCACCACCGCCACCAGAGCGCAAGAGAAGGCGAGGCAAGATGCAGATCTTCGTGAAGACGCTGACGGGGAAGACCATCACGCTCGAGGTCGAGAGCAACGACACCATCGACAACGTCAAGGCCAAGATCCAGGACAAGGAAGGTACGTGCGGTCTCCGTCCACCTCCTCCGCCTCCATCCGACCTGCTCCCCGGCCGGCCGATTGCTTCGGTTTCGCTTGCAGTGCTTCGCATACGATGTTAGTTTGCTTGTTCTTGTTTAAAGTTTGCAGTTGTCCTGCCTGTGTTCTTGTCCGTGCGGCTTAGGAACGATTTAGCTAAAACCCCATCCTTTCTGTGGGTTTAGTGAGCAAGCCGTGTTTTCTTCGTCTTCTTCGTCGGAAATAGAGCAGATCTACAAGGGTGCACGCTTTTGTTGAACAAAAACCAAAAGTTCCTTTTGACGGGGAGAGGATCAGCCTTGGATTGTCTTGGGTTTTCCCTGTTTTTGGTTCTAGAACAGAGGAGATCGCCCGGGTGGTCGATCGTCTTGTGGTTACAACGACTTTCCTTTTTGTCCACGAAGAGGTTAAACGACTTGTAGTCTTTGACTGGCTGGTTTTTGTTTTGAGGGTAATTCATGGTTGTAGGCTTGCCTTCTCCTGTGTCTCAGTTTGCTGAAAATGTTAACTGAATCTAGATCATTATTCCCTGTTTTGGATAATCTTAATTCCATCACAGCTTTTGGTGCTTCAGGTAGCATGAAATTTGGGCCGAGTAATTGTTCATGCGCATGGCATCTTCTTGTTTTCTCTGATTGATTTGCCACTTGACAGCAAACCAACTAAAATCTGGGCCTGATTCGCCTGAACTGATTGCAGGCATCCCGCCGGACCAGCAGCGCCTCATCTTCGCTGGGAAGCAGCTCGAGGATGGCCGCACCCTGGCCGACTACAACATTCAGAAGGAGTCCACGCTTCACCTGGTCCTGCGTCTCCGCGGCGGCAGCAAGAACCTCAAGTTCAACATCGCGCCTGACCTCCTCGCCCTCGCTCGCAAGTACATGGAGATCAAGAAGGTCTGCCGCAGGTACGCCCATGATCCACCTCACCGCACTAACAGTTGCATTGTATATTGATTCTCATGAATGATTGGATTACACATTTGTTTGCCTGTGTACCGGTACGGTTGCCTATGGTAGTTCAGACTGACGCGATTAACCTTCCACTCTAGCCTATTTGCCTCATTTCTGTACTTTGCTGGCAATTCTTTCTGTTCTGGCATACTGTATGTGACACCATAGCCTAACAAAGTGATAGTGTAGCCTATGGCATATTTTACCGGTTGCCTTTGCTAGTGACTTTGGCTAATAGGATTATACTTGGATTGTTAAAAATTAACCTGCAACTCTTGCCTGTTTGGTTTAGTTTTGTGCTTTTGCATGCAATTCCGTTCTGGTATGTGTGACACAATAGCCTAACAAGTTGTTCACCATTTCATCTCTGCAGGTGCTACGCTCGCCTTCCCATCAGGGCCACCCACTGTCGCAAGAAGAAGTGTGGTCACAGCGACGAGGTGGGTCTTATTTTCCTCTAGCATCTAATGTTATGCCCCTGTTAAAAGTCCTTTTATATCTGCCATGATTAGCAAAATTCTCCACATTGAAATTTTGTGTAACAAGTATCATTTCAATTATCCTGAAAAAAGTTTAATTTCAATTATTGGCAGCTGGTGACATTCTTTGATATTGATGCATTCTTATACTACATTCTTTTTTTCAGCTGAGGGAGAAGCACAAGTTCGTCTCCAAGTATGGCCCCGAGTAAACCCATGTCCCAACCATCTCCAAGCATAAGTTTGTCTCGAAGTATGGTGGTGACTATCCATATGAACCAAAAGATGCAAAGTGGTACTAGAGTTAAGTTTAGTGTCCCTGTTTGATGTTTGATCAAGTCTTGTATCCGAGTTTAATGTCCCAGTTGGATGTTAAAACTTTATTTACTATTATGATGATCCCGGGGTACCTGATGTATGGGAGTGGCATGGCTTGATCATTTTACTTTATCTCTCTCTCTGTGATCTCGAACGAGTAATGCTAGGTATATATCTTCTTGTTGGAATGTGCTCACTTGCTTGTTATGCTGCTGTTCTGAGAGGCATTGCTTGTTATTCTGCTGTTCTGAGAGGCATTGCTTGTTATTCTGATGTTCTGAGAGGCATTGATTGTTATTCTGATGTTCTGAGAGGCATTGCATCTGAATATTGGATTGTTGTCAGATTGTCAACATGTCCATATGAGGCAAAAAGAGTTCGGAAATCTCACGTGCATGCTTCATATCTTCAGTGATTCGCTGATAGAAGCAGCAGCTATACAACAAGCAGAGCAGTGTTTGCATAGCGAATCTTTTGTGATCATGCCTGTGAAAGACGAGCGAACCAAATTAGAAATTTTGGGTGTTTAGAATGCACTGTGCCGCATCATGTATTCAGTTATCTGCTAGAATACTGTTCTGACTTGTGTTCATGCCTGTGAAAGACGAGCAGACCAAATTAGCAATTTTTGATATTTAGAATGCTTTGTGCTGCATCATGTATTCAGTTATCTGCTAGAATACCGCTCAGTGTTCCTGTCTGATAATGGAGCGTTAGCAATTTTTGGTGTATAGAATGAATTGTGCTGCATATTAAGTTATCTGCTAGAATACTGTTCGGACTATGCCAAAATAGATATTATACAACAATAACATTTTTTTTACTGATATAGAACCAATGGCTCATGCGAATTGCAGTTCCTAGCTTGCACTGAACACAATTTTGTCCTATACACGAGACTGAGATACATTATGTACGTTACAGAATTTTCTGGCATCCCAGCACTGCTATTCTGGCTTCATGCATGGTGTGTATCGCAATTATTCAGAAGTTGCAGTTTGGTCATCTCAATCTTCCTACTCTGCAATCAAAATCACCCTCCAAAGCGTCAGTTTGGTCATCTCAATCTTCCTACCCTGCAATCAAAATCAGGTCCCATGAACAACCTCTTCAGTGATTTCAAGAAGCTCAAGCAGGGATGTTGACGGCAACGGCGAGCCAGCTCAGGGATGGGCTCTGGCTGAAGGATTCCTTAAGCCTGAGCTGATGCTTTCCTTCCGCTCCATGCTCTGCATTCTGCGGCGCCGTAGCGGGCGCTGCCAATTTAGCGAAACGCGCCCGTTGTCCTGCTTCCGAGCGCACGCGATGAGGAGGTCGACGGCGGTGGCGGGCTCAGCAGGTTGCGGGAGCTGCTCGGCCCGGAGATCCCGCATCGGTTGCTCGTTGCCGCGCCCGCTCCGCTTGACTCGGGCCTGCTTTGCTCATTCAGTCCGCTTCGCCGGATTTCTGGCGGCCGCGGCGGCGGTGTCCGACGAGGATTGGTGGGCTGGGAAAGTTGAGGCCATCTGGGCTCAAAACAGGCCCAAATGTTTTTAGAACAACAGACAGGCCCAACTGACAAGACACGTCGACTCAGCCCGAGCAATGATACGGGCCCTTGGAGTTGGACAGAGATTCAACGGTCTAGTAGTCACTGATTCGAGTGCAAACTGTAGATTAGCTCTACTCACTAGTCACTTGAACTATTGATTTCCTCTCAAAAAAGTACTTACTAGTATCATGCATGTCCATGTAATGTGTCACTGTACATTGACAAACGCCATCGGCAGCGGGCCTACTAGAGCCTAGAGGAAACGATTGATAGGACTGTTATGAGATGCGTCAAACGGGCGGACCAAGTACGTTCTCCCTGATCATCAACTCCCTCGCTGTTTCAGGTTAGCAGTACATGTGTTAATTTTGCATGACCTGTACTTGATGCAAATGAGCCACGTCTAACACTTGAACAAATGTGCTAACGTGATCAAAACCACATTACATGTGTAGTATGCATACAATGTCAAACCAATAATGGGAAGGAACAAGCTGCTTAATTGGCGAAGTTACGAACTAATTTATCAAATTCCTTCGACCTCGATCTGCTGCTCCATGGCACCACTGCTCATGATCTGCTAATGCAGTTGTACCTGTAGAACTAGCCACGTCAATTAAAATTTAAAGCCAAAGAGAACTCATATATAGGGCAGTTGTATTATTATCAGCTATCTGTAATAATGGAAGTTTCTCATGTGAACGTCACTTCGGCTCGTACTTTTGACTGGTTGTTTTGATATTGATTAATGACGAGTTAAATAGTATATAAGGCTAAAAAATATATCATATATAGGCTAAACTGACCAACAGTGCAAACAAAAAAAGTCAGAAAATCATCAGACAAATTCCAATCCCAGTGGTAGTGCAGTGGGCAGTCCTAGGCTTGTAGTCTACTAGCAAGCAACAACACGCAAGGCCACAGACACACAGTATGGTAATGCGCTCGCGTTGTTTGCTCCAGCAGCTGCTGCTGGAGTTAGCTACTCTACATATTTAGGCTAGCTGGAGTCGATGGGATCTTACATATGAACATTAGTCCAAAACTATGACATGATTTATCATGCATATAGTACAAGGGAGCGATGATTAACTATGTCATCATTAGATATGAAAGGGACTACATAATCCTACAAAAATTATGAAAAGGAAGAAGATTGAGTACAGCTCAGAAGAATCAAAAGGAAAATCTGCGCAAACTGAACAAGCAAATGAGCAACGGAAGTATGACGTTTGCTAACGCATGCGAAATGCAAAAAATGGACTGACATCAATTGTTGGCTACTAGTACCAGGACTGAAACCTATGGGAGCAGTACATGAAAACTGAAATGCAATCATGCATGAAAAAAAATGCAAATATATGGCATAAGAAAAATAGTAGAGTAATCTCCACGTCTTCCTAATATTAATTGTCTATGATATCTAGTAGTAATGTACCGTGGTTAAAATAAGGTAGTGATGTGTGCTTAAAACTTTAAAACAACTAAAGTAACCCTGACGAAAGAAAGCAATTCACTGACCTTATTTCCCTCGCATCTTTTTTTATCCGAGCACATAAAGTGGGAATCTTTCCTTAGATTTTGCTAGTAAAAAATGGATTTTATTGCAAACTTTACATTTGGATGACACAATGTGTGATTTGAGCCAGAAAAGATCCAGAATACAACAGTGTTACGATATCCACACAACACAATATATTTGCTACTAGTTGCCTTGAGCTTGAATTAAATGTAGGGCAAATGCACTATTCCGTTCCATCGAATTTGTGCGGTAGATTAAACACATATATGACTTCTTAATTGCATGTTAAACAAACAAAACCTCTTCCATTCCTCAGTAAGAAAGGTCGAAACGGTTGCTAGTCAAACTAAAGAACACAAAAATCGTATTAGAACATAGCATGATTGTTCCCTTTTAGCTCTTCCTTTTAATCCAACCATATGAGTGGTCGTGATGCAACAAAAATGATGAAGTAGTGATCATCTTTTTTTTATTTATTTAAGCATGAAAAAAACAATACAAATGGAGGACCAAGGTAGCAGTATCAAGTAGTGCTGCTTGCTGCATGGCATGGCTCTTGTTTGAGGAACCAATAAGAAGGCGTGCATGCTTGGTTTTTAAAAAATAAGGACAGAAAAGAAGGCATGCATGGAAAGATCCCAATGCAAGTCAAGATATAGAGGAAAGGACGAATGGGTCCATCCAAAAGGGAGAAATGATAGCATCTGTTCTGACAGAGGTGGCAACTCAACGAGAGAGAGATCAAGGACTGCAGGGTTTGCCACCGAAAGCGGTGCTGGGTTTTGAGAAGCCCCATGATTTTGTTGGAGGGAGTAGGACAGTGGGCTGGAATTAGGGCAGCACAGGCCACAGATGCATGGGATCATGCCATTTTCGTGCTGTACAAGGACAGGACAGCTTACCAGCAAATCTGGAGCATGAGGGTAGAAAACAAGAACTGAAGAGCAAGTGAGACATGAAGAGGAGACATGATTGCAATTTTTTATTATTCGCAACGACGCATAGATATAGCTATATATATATACAAACCATAATAATCTTAGCTTCATGTATACTGCTCTGTTATTAACACATATATATGCTAGCTAGCTAGCGTGACTGCTGGCCTTTCGCAGCACACAAGAGTGATCATTACCCCGCAAGTAAATAAAAAGACCGTCCAAATGGAGATTAGTTTATGCCTAGTGGTGGCCAAAGCATGATTAGTTATAATACAAACAACCACATCAAACAGCAAGAAGAGCAAGTGAAATTTCATGATAAACTTTTAAAATGGACCGGATCCACTGAGCTATAAGAACTTGAAGATCCTCTTCATTATTTGGGGTCGTCGAGCAAATCGATTTTATATGTTGCTTGACCTAATTTCGCAAGAACATGGAAAAGAGCAAATCCCTTTACCAGTAAAATATTGAAAACATTGGATAGCCATATCGAAAATGGTCATCATAGTATAACAACTCCACCAATATATATATATATATATATAGAGAGAGAGAGAGAGAGAGAGGAGAGGAAGAAACGAAGAGCTAACCAGATAGAGTGTGGTTAATATACTAAATCATAAACCCCCAGAAAAATAGTAAGCAAAAGGACTGGTGGTAGCTAGTGGTAGAGAGAAGGCTTACCAAGTTGAACAATTGAATTATCCCTAAAGATCTCGTCCAATGGTGCGTTCCCATGCAACGGGTCCATCACGCACGCCACCGCATCTTCGTCTTCCTTCCTCCTCCATCCATTGCACACCGCAGCGAAAAGTGTAGTTAATAATCTTCCGGAAAGTCCATGATCGAGTAGCTGCCGGCCGGTGCGCGTGAATGCCGTTGTTGCACACACCGCATGGCTTCCCCCTCTAGATCCTGCTTGTTGCATTGTATTGTATGGATGCATGCGGGCGCGGCCTTCTCCTTTAATTCCCTTCAAAACCTCACCGAACCTTATCTCTTCAACAACTTCAGATCAGGTAGCTCATCAGCTGGCTCCGGCTCCACCGAGCGGCATTACTTGTAGCAATGCGACAGTGCAGATGATGCATGGCCCTGCGCTCTCGCCGAGTGAGCAAAGAGAAGCCATCAACGGCCAAGATCAAAGAACATGCCAGATCATCTGGCCCCATCCACGCGGTCAGCTACTGCCACGACGAGACCGACATGAGCGGGCGCCTCTGCCAGCCCAGGAAGCACGCGCCGCGCGCCTCCTCCGCCTCGTACCCTTCCGACGGGTAGTGCAGCCGCAGCAGGAACCGCGCCTGCGCCACGGCGAACGTGCTGAGCGGCCGCGGCGCCATCCCCGCGGCCCGCGCGGCCGCGGCCCACCACTGGAACCCCCGGGCCCAGCGCCAGCCAGCCGCTGGCCCGACCGCCGCGTCGATCTCCTGGCCCAGCACCTCGCGCTCCACCGCGAGCCGGTCCGCGCTGCCCGGCGGCACCATGGCCTCCAGCGCGTCGAACACCGCCGCGTAGTAGTCCACCGCCGCCGCCACCCTGCGCGGCAGCTCGTCGGCGTCCGCGCACTCGCTGCTCGACGCCGCTGCTGCCTCGTCTTCCCTCTCCGCGATGGTGACCACGGCGGGGTTCATGGATTTTACCCAGCGCAGGAAATCCACGGCCTCGCCGCGCTGCCTGTGGAGGACGAGCACGCAGTTGACGGCCAGCGTCTCGTCCGGGTGGAGCTCGACGCCGGCGAACGCGGCGGGCAGTTGCGAGGGGCAGGGCGGGAGGAGGAGCGGGTGGAAGCGGAACGACGGGAGGTTGAGCGAGCCGGCGAACGCGCGGAGGCGGTCCCCCGTGCGGCGGAGCACGTCGGGGTCGGCGCCGGCGCCGGTGATCCGCACCTCGGGCGGGTGGGCCCGCTCGGCCATGGCCTGCAGCAGCGGCGGCCACTGCACGCCGTGGGCCGCGTCGAGGTCCACGATGTGCACGCGCCGTGCGGCGGCGGTGGCCTCGAGGATCGCCTGGTTCGCGGTCAGGTGCGCGAACCGCAGGAACGGCGCGATCTGGTTGTACGCCAGGTACGCCGACGTCGAGGGCGGCGTGGGCGCCGCGGCCTTGCTGTCCACGTGGCGGGCGAGCGCGCGGGCGAAGTGGTGGGCAAGGCGGTCGGCGGCGTCGCCGCGCGGGTCGGCGCGGGAGAGGAGGAGCTCGGCCGCGCGCCGGGCGCCGTGGAGGTCGCCGCGGTGGAGGAGGTCGGCGCACGCGAGGACGAGGTGTCTCGGGGACGGGGAGGAGGACAAGGGCGCGGCAGCGACGACACGGTAGGATTGAGCGGCGTCGTCGTCGCGGTGGCCGCCGCCTGGTGGTGGCCCAAGCATGGCGGCGTCAGGAGGCAGTGGTGTTCGTAGCAGCGCATGGCGGGGGATGGTTAATACTGGCGCCGAGGCGGCATGTGCACGGGCGGCAGCGGCTTCTGTGACAGGACATGCTCAGCTGCCAGTAACATGAGAGATGAGGCGCACCAGGCGGTGCTCGTGTCGATCGATCGATTGAGAGAGAGAGCTCTTTGGTCGTGGACTTGCTAATACCTGAGGACTGAGGTGCGTTCTCTCTCTTGCGGAGGAGAGGAAAGGTGGCAAAAGTCTGAAATGCGCACTTGTATTCTTTTATCCAGTGGACTCCGTGGAGAATGGTCTAAGTCAAAGATGTTCTTTTGGTGTGTTAGCGAGAATGAAAGGGACAGATTAGGGGAATCTAAACTAACCTCTCGGTGCTAGAAATACAAACCTAAAGCGAGGTGCATGTAGATACCACATTGCCATTCACACGAAAGCTTTGTATTTCTCTACTACCAGCCAATCACATCACATTCACACAAAAGCGCTCTTAGGCAAAACGACCATGTGGAGGTGATTCTAACCATTGGAAAGTTGGACGCTAGAGTTCAAAGAATTTCGAAGAAACGACTCATTTCCAAAGAATCCTCATCTTCCATACATGACCTTTGCTCGACCAATTAAGCGAGCATGTAGTGATGCAAAACCACTCCAGATTCTCATTCTGCATGGAACTTTGGGTGCGTTTGGATGGGAGAAATGTTTCAGATTCTAACCTGAATCAATTGAATCAGTTCCAAATGATCAAAATATGAAACACTTCTTGCTTGAATCACTCTCAAGCGTTTCTCTATTTTGAAGGAGAAACACCTAAATACGTGTTCAAGTGATTCTAGTTCATTTTGTGAAAATGTTGCACCCATTCCGGATCAATGGCCAAACGTTTTCAATGATTATTTTGTTTTAGATTGTGAAACATTTCTGTATTTAATTTGAAATATTTTTTATTCTCTGAGTCAAGTTATACAGTACACTCTTAAATACTGACTCCCAAGTGAATCAAAATCTGTTTTTGAAGTATATTTTGGACCGGAAGAAATACCCAAGGATAAGGATGTGGAATAGTGGATTCCCCAGTACAGTATAGAAGAGTGATACTGTGATAAGAGTCTCCTAGTACTGGCAGTTTATTACTAGCAGGATTTCAAAGAAACACTAGAACCCAGAAACCTTTGGGCATGCTACCCAGCTGGTACAGTACTAGACGAAGACCACGCGGGGTACCTGTGTGCACGCGCACACGCAAAGCAAAGCTGTGGGCGACAGAGACCAGACAGGGCCGAGTTGGCAATCATCCCTCCTGTCCCGTTGTGCATGGGATCTCCTCCATCTTCCACAGATGCCTGGCGTTCATGTGCTGCCACTGGTGCCTACACCAACTTGAGCTCAGACGATTGGAACCTTCCCTGTAAAAATGTGCGAGAGAGAGAGAGAGCAAGTCATTGAACAGTCACATCTCAGGTCAGAGGCATCTTGATAGCAGTACAACGCACGCGGTACCTATAGCAAGCAAATGGAATATTTCAGGAGGGTAGCCAAACACGAGAGCTGAATGGAATGGCTCAGACTCAGCTGCGCCTGCGCTGCTTCCAGATGGCGAAGTCTATGCTCTTGCTCAGACCTGCGGTGCATGCACTGCACTGCTGCATCACCGTCATATCATCATCATCACAAACCGGAGCAGTTAGGCGTGCAAATCCAATCCACAAATTGCTGGCCTTCTGGCATGGCCGTCCTTTAGAAGGCAATATGCATTTCTAAGAACTCACATTTTGGGTAAATGGTGCAACGACTCCAGGTTGGTTTCCAGACTTCTGGCACGCTTTTGCAAAATATCTGGTGTATTGCGAAGACAAAACTTTCAATTACTTTCCATGGCTGATCATCTCTCAAATGTCCATAGGCCTGATGCAAGAACCCAACAACGATGCTCCTTTCATTTCAGTCCCATCGGTTCCCTACCAAATACTCATGCCAAGTCCCAACAACACAAAAAGTCAGACGCAAAGCTTTCAGATCACATTCTCCGAAGGCAAAACTCAAGGATCCAAGGATGCTCCAACCAGGCCATGGAGAGGAAAAAGGAACTTAAGTCCGTTGCTGTACGCATGAAATCAACAGGTTAACACTTTGATCGATTAGTGTCTGTCAATAAAGATATAAAAATATATAAAGGATAATCACACTACTTCCCCAAAGTTATAAGCTAATCCCATTGTCCTGAATGTCAAGAATAAAAATTTGGGTGGATTTAACAACGTTAACCTTACCTTCCACATCTACATTATTAATTATTTATTCTCTCTTTTGCTGCGGTGAAACTATACACGTTTGATCAATCTTGGACCAGGGGAATGTTTGCTGATGAAGTTTACCATACTCTTTGTCACCTCAATTTGAGTCCTTTACCAACGAGTCGGTTGTCCATCTTCTATGATCTACTCCAGAGATAGGACCACCTCTCAAGAGCTCTGAAAGTGAACTTTTGCCTTGTACCATATAACATTATCTTGGACCTCTTGTTCGCTGCATGTTCACCTAATCTTAAAAGTGTGGCCCGGTGGTCCTCAGTACTATAATTATCAAGTTAGTCTTGTCAGTGCTATGGTAGGTTTAGTAAACCTACAAGAACAGATAACCAAGAAAAGTGAGTCATGTCACTACTATAAATAGCAATCGGATTTTCACGGAAAAAATAAGTTAAGCTCAAAAGACCAGTGATACTTTATATTTGCTAAACTGGAATTTACTTTGAACTGTTGGCCAGGTTTTATGTAACTCTTTTGAGGCCAACAAATTAAATGTGCTACAATCAGTCTAAGAAGAGTCCACGCCAAGTTACTCTGTAAAGTGATTGCTTTTTAATACAATGGCAGAAAAAATATATTTAGCTTGGGACCGTGACATATAGAAGATGACAGCATGTTCGTTTAAAGCACCCCCGTTTATAGTAAATAACATAAGAACAGCTAGGGAACAGGCAGTGGTAACAGATATTCAAGGCATATTTTTAAAAATACAATGGATCTGACCGGTCAGCAATAATTTTCAGCCAAAAGCTATCTAATTGCTGGGAGCAAAACGTCTGCAGCTCTCCATTTCATAAAGCCAGATAAAAATTCTTCAAAGTCCAAATCATGTCAAATCTGTAAAATCATACTACAGTTATTAGCACATACACCATGGCCCAATGTGGCCAAGTAAAAATGACAACCAATTATTTAGTTGTTCCTCTCAATTGCATTTATAGCATCTTTTTCCATGTCTATCTAGCCCATGAGGCCATGACCTTCTCCCCAAGTAATGTAAGAGTTTAGTAATTAAAAAAATATGGTAAATCGGGAATGCAATCATGTAAACCACACTTTGCTCTGGGAACCAAATCAACACCAAGTCCAAAAAAGTTATGTAGCAGTATCAAAGTTACCTTAAAATTGTAGTTACTCAATATCAGAAGAAACATTTGAGTAAACTTTGCATAACTTCCATCCTTTTCTATTTATCTCCCCTTCAGTTTCCTCGTAATTTTTTTTTCATTTCCGAATTCCTCTTTGTATATGACAGAACAAAGGCTTTACATTAGCATACGCTAATTCGACTACTACACTCTCCAATATTGTCATGCATTCCATATTCATTTAGAGCAAAGCCTTCATATGTTTTTTGTGATAATATTTAGGAATTACCTTGCAGCTAAATAGTAGACTGATGTCCTATTAATATGTCCATAACTTGTCAAACGTACAGATGTATAAAAGCAGAACAGAATATGCCCTAATTTTCTTAGGACAGAAAGTCAACCAGCTGTTGCAGTTTGAAGACGACTTAAGACTTTGGAGAAAAGCAATCCAACATCTTGTTCTCTAAACAAATAGCCCATGACTAAGTTTCTTCCTATTTCTTGCGAGCAAATACAGTTGGGACACTAGCATCTTCCTGATCATAAAATTTTTTATTCGTTGTCCAAAAATAGCAGAAACAGAATATAATTTTCCAACACAATGCCCGTAGTCCAAGAGCGTAATATAGATCCCAGTTAGTAGAACAAGATAGCTTTGGTCAGCACAGGAATGATTATTACAAAAAAAAAAGAAGTTCAGCAAGTCTTCCAGGACAAATTATACCGTTTTAGGTAAGGAAAATGTAGAGAATATGGTCATGGAAGTATTGAACAACAGCTGACCAAATATTACATTCGGACATCAGACGGAAATAAAGAATAATTCAGATAACACTTAACGTGATCTAAGAGTTTCTTTTTTCACATATATAAAAAAAGATGTTGGATGTTTCAAGGTACATACCTTAGAGCTAAGATAGACTATCAGAAAAGAATACATTTGTTAAAGTGTGAAGATTGGATTACAATATTTGTCACTAACCAGGGGCACTTACCAAAGTCAATAGGAATATTACACGATTGAGGCTTTGCTACATAGCACTCATAAAGATAGTATCTACAATTCTTGCAAGAAATAAGGCGGTGGATTGCTAAAGTATCACCCTACTTCTAGCTTTCATCTATCTAATCTAATAAATATAGAATCAATTAAACATCCTAAGCAATGGTTACTGGTCCCATAGACCAATACTTCGAGAAGAACAGGAGACCTATGAGGCTACGACTACGAAACTTTTCAAACTTCAGAATCTATACTTCTCTCTGGCCCCACAGACAAATGGCTGTACATTCACTAATCTTCTGAATAAACACTAAGCTTAATCGCCTCACCAGTTTATTTTCCTCACTAATCACAAAATTTATACCCACTACATCTTACTGGTAATCAAAGCAAAGGCTGTAAGATGCACAACTAAGCCATCGGTTAGAATTTTGATAGCTTACATATATTTCCTTACCCATCCCAACCTTTTCACAGTTAATTAAAGTCTCAATCGTTAATGTACTAATCATTCTTGTACTTTTGCGTTTTCATGCCTGATATTGACATGCTCACCTTAGGAGTAATTGATAGGAAAAAAAAACTAGTAGGTTTAATGGGCATGATTTGGTGGCCCAAGGCAGAGTCAGAGCAAGGAAGATCATCTCAAGATGCTCTGCATCAAGCTGATTGTGACACCTAACTTTTGGGGTTCATCAGCGAGGAGGAAAAACAGAAAGGATGGAAAAGAACAGCACTAAGAGCATCTGGAAGGGTGGAGTGCACATAATCACCATCGCCACGGCCTTCATTAGAAAGCATCTTTTTGATTACATGACTAATACAAACACAAATAGTAGTAGCACCAATTGAGAACTCATGAATTCTTTTGTATGCCAATGGCCTTTCACTGTCAGATACAAGATTAGGATCATGACAAACCAGCATCTTCTGATCGAAAAAGTGATTTTCAAGATTATGGATGACCAAAGCTCTGTTGGGTTCTTGCATCAAAACCGGCAATCACCATTTTGTTAGTGGGCTCTGTGCATGGAAGATTCCTCACATTTTTTGAGCTTTCATACTTAGTACCAAATAAAGTGCACAACAAGTTGATCATTAGGTCTACAATATGGCAATTATTTAAGTTCACACTTGCCGTTAAGCAAACGGTAAGTGCCGAGGCATCAAATAAAGGGGCCACAAAGCAAAAGACAAAAAGGCAATAAGTGTTCCAAGTCCACAGTGGTTATTAAAGTAAAAGATCTATGTGAAATTCCAAATCATATTGCAGGTAAATCATAGGAGTGAACTGTCGTGGACTCACTGCGAACTTAACAATTTGGGAGACTCAAATAGAGAAGGTAGCTAATAATGATGCCATATTTCTACCAAGCTCCTGACTTTCTTTTGAATTTCTAAGAGCATCTTCAACGGTCTCTCAATATGCCTCCCAATTCTCAAAAAGTGTCATATTGGGAGTGAGAGGGGCTCTAACAGTCTCCCAATGTGCCTCCTAATATCGAACTTTTGTTGGGAGCCTCCTAATATTCAGCCCTCTCCTTCAACAGCTGGATCCCACACAAAAGTAATATTTCTGCTATTTGTAAAAATTCATATGAAAATAATGGCACATCCACAAATCACGAGATAAATTTTACTAGGTTGGTATCAACTACAGGATTGCATGTATGTATTTTATTCATTGGTACAACATGTTATATTCAAAATTTAATTTGAAATTTAAAATTTTAATAAACATTCAATTATTTGTGGTTGAGATATAATTGTTTTAATTATTATTAAATGAAGTTAATACTTTGATAATGTTAATGTATGAGAAAGGATGAGAGAAGATGAAATTAATGAAATTATTAGGAGTGAGGTATTGGGAGGCTACTGAAGCGCTCACTCCTAAAATTTTAAAAACAATATTGGGAGTCTCCCGATTCTAACATATTTGGAGTGAATTATTGGGAGACTGTTGGAGATGCTCTTAGTTGTAATACAGTAAAAGATTCAGTAAGTTAAATGCTAGCCTAACATTAGCAGGTTACTATACCTGATAGATACTACCTTGTGTTCTCCCTAGACACCTATTTATCTTTTTTGATTGATGATTTAGAGCCACTACTTTCATTCAATATCACCTAACCAACTTAAGAACAATCAGACCCAATCACTTGAAAAAATGGCTGTTTAATCGTCCCAGTAAGTTCATCAACAAAGATATAGTGTCAAATTAATGTACCTTTCAAAGGTGAACAGACTTAGTACAAGTACAAGAAATCTGCTGACACATCCAGCAGAAGGAATAGTGCACAATAACTTGTAATAAGTAGACAGATATTAATTGTTGACTGCGTAAACTTCAGTATGGATGTTTCCATCATGAACTGTTGGACTGTGTCATATGGAATACCAAGCCTTCCATTACAATTTTACACCAGTGCAATGAAATAACGATATGAATTCAAGTCATATGAAAGATAAATAAGAATTCAAGTCACACACAACCTGAGAAATCAGAAAATAAATAAGCAATATAGCATCCTTCCAGAAAGAATGATTTCCTGCCAAGATATAAAACCAATGAATTTATAATTTTAAATACTAAGACCCAAGGACCTACAACAGAGGGCCACAAACAAGTAATGGCTCATTTTCAGATAAATGTCAAATTAAATCATTTGTCAGGATAAGCAACCAAAAATTTATGTTTCTTTATGAAAGATTTTGTTGGTGTCAATGTTATTTCAAGTAAAAGCTGTGGATGACATTGCTCTTCACCTTGTGAAGTGTAAAAGAAGGGAAAAAAGCAAGGAGGATTAACATCCATGACAAAAAAAAACAAATATAACAGAGCAATCATCATACGAATGTCTTTTGGACCTTCTTTCTGAAGTAGTGTGAAAATTCTGTCCCCAAATGTGTGGAAAGAAAATTGTGAGAATGAGCCTTCGACTCAGCGGTAGGAGAGAACGAGCCGTAGCTCGGTTGGCAAGTCGTGCGGATGGCACGCTGCCCACCAGGGTTCGATCCCCAGGATCCACCTGGTATTTCTCACCGGGGCTAGTCCCCAAATAAATTTCAGCCGGTGTCGCTGCTGCCTCTCACACGTGACGCCACAACTGGAGTGCGACATCCCCGTCGCGCATCGGAGCGTGATGGTTGCTGATGATCTCTGGGAGGACACGGTCTTCAGTACTGGGTGTAGATGTAGGTTTGGTTGTGTGCGTGGGTGTGTGTAGGTGTCTTGTGTGTGTGTGTGTGTGTGTGTGTATGTGTACGCACATTAACAGATACTACGACTGTATCCAGTACGAGAGGCTTCAAATCAAAAAAAAAAAAAAGACTCAGAGGTAGGACTCCAGCTTGGAACCTACCGGTCGGAGTTCGATTCCTGGTTCTCACCCAAAAAAAAAAACCTCGCTGTGTCTCCTCAGGATGCCCCCACCTGTGGCAACAGTGGCGGCCCAACCCAGGGGGTTGTGGTAGTGGTCGCCGACCCAGATTATGGGGCAGACCTTGGGTGAGACCAGGGTTTGGGGGTTTGCTCGGCCTGGCATCAAGAGTTCTTCTCTATTGACAATACCGCGGGGGCGGTCTTTCCCCCAGCCGGCCGAGTTTTTTAGGAAGAAAATTTGTGGCAAAAGCAAAATTACTATACTTGCCATCAAGAAAACAATTTCCATACCATGTGTTATTTAAATAATTCAGAGAAGTTCTAATTTGCTGTAGGATTTCAAGATTTGGACACCTATCTCCATTCAGATCAACTGGTTGATGGCAATCCTAGAAATGATTAGGTGTGACAATTATACCAAATATTCAATCACAAATAGGACCGACTGATGTATGCAACACAAAGCTTGTAATCTGACATGAAGTTGCAGAAAAATAAGTAAGCAGAAATGCACTTGAACTGTGTTAAGGCATTCCTAACTTTTTTTCTGAACTTTTGAATGATGGAAGCATGCAACTTGCCACAAGTATGAGTAACATTTGCTACACAAAGGTCAAAACACAATATAATCTAATCTAATCAATTAAATTGAGTTGAAGAGAAGCAAGAGCTCAGGCTAAATGTAAAACCTCAACACTATAGATAGGAATCCCTGAGATAATTCTGCTTTGTTTGTATACTGCATGTATTGCAAACTCGGGAATACACCACAAATGTCTTTAGGAGGACACCAGAACAACAACTTAAGGGCTTAAGGCACAGGAATTCCCATAGATCATACGAGAAACAGACAATCACATAGATCAATTATTTCTTTCTACACAAAGATTGTGCACATAAACCATGCTTCAGCAGTTGCAAGGGTTGACCATTAAGTACATTATTGCTACGATTCGGTGAAGAAGAGGATGCCGAACAGCAAATATGTCACACGTTTCAGGGTCTACCAAAAAGAAGCTGTCTCCATGGTAGCGTTCACCTCGAAGCAGCAACTCAGACGTCCTCCCCTGCGCTACCGCCGGCGCCGTCGAGGGCCTTCAAGCCCTCCGCCACCGCCCGAGCTCGGTTCTGCGCCTGCCTCTCCACGGCCACGAAGTAGAGACCTATACGGAGACACCAGCGAAATCAAGCCGCAGCAACAACAAGCAATCAGCCGGAGATAGCGACGGAAATGAATGGAATCGAAGGAGCAGAGCAGGAGGTAGGGCCTAGGGTTTTTGGGTACGGGTTCTTACTCGCGGCACTGCCAATGGCGCAGATCCAGAGGATGCGCTGCGACCATCTCTCTCCCACCACGCCCCGACCCCCAGCCCCATCCTTCCCCTGCCGCCGCCGCCGCCGGCGAAGTGCCCGCTCGAGTCGACTTGGGCCTGCGTTACCGACCAGCTCGCGTGTGTGTGTGCTTGTGTGGCACTACTGCCAGCTGAGTGGGCTTCGAGGTTGATCGGTAAGATATCTCATGGGCTCATTTAGAGCCTAATGTTGTGCTAAAGAAAATCTTTTGGAGCCTGATGTTTCTGAGACTGTGAGTTGGTGGGCCATGAAATGGTGTTGCATATGGCCCAACCCGAATGATTTACTTGGATAGACTCGATCTTCTCGAAATTAAATGGAAAAAACATATTCAAATCATATTTATATAAGAACGTCAGAACGTTAAGGGCCATTTATATTTATTACAAAATTAAGAGGTCCTTTTCCAATATATATATAGTTGGAGACAATAGCGAACAAGGATGCTCTGGAATAAGACAACCTTTTTACTTGTTTACATCAGTCTGGAAACGCACATAATAGTGGGCATAATCCATCAGAGTATGAGAAGGGGCATCAAACCATCGTTTTTTCCACACAGATGATTCCTATCTGGTGGCTTAGCGATAATGAAAAAATACACCCAGCTAAAGTCTACTGAAAGAGCAGCCATCATGACAGCTCTGAAGATTTCATCGGCCTGATACCAAACCGTTCCAGTCACCATATCATTCTAGAAGCAACAACCTAACCTACTCAGCTACCACGACGAGATTATGGTCCATCCCTGCTGCAACTTGCAAGACTTCTACTCCTTCCAGGGTATCGACGAGACAAGGCTCTGGTTCATCAATTGAGCTGCCCAAACCCAACCTGCCAGTCCGGCCAGATCCCCATGCCCAAACTTGTCCTTTTGACGTGAGAACAATCGAATGGACTCGGCCAGCAGAGGCTGATACTGGTCTCTCCCCTCTAAGACCGTCGACCACTGACGGGACGTCTTCTGGGCCAGGTCGTCCAAGCTGGGAGCTATTGTTCCATCCCCAAGAGAGGACACCGGTTTCTCCACCATCAGTGCCTTCAGTTGATATGTGGCACAATGCAAGAGAGTGGCCAACGCTGGCTGACACAGAGAATGGCCTATAGCTCATGTCAACAGGAAGCAATTTGGACAGCTCTGGATTCCTACCCAGCTGTCCGTAAGTGTTGTCGCCACCACTCATGATAACACCATTAGCTGGATAATGCAGAAACCAATGTCAATGGCATAAATACAAATGTAATTTAACAATTAACAACAATTTAAAAAGCTTTGGTGCTGGATGGTTACAGTGGTTGAACTTCCACAGTGCATATGCTAAACTAACATAATTTCTATGCTCATGTCCAAACAACCTTGGCATCCAAGCATGCATGACACCCACTAAACAGCTATACAACTCTTAGTTTTCTAAATTTTAAAGTCTGCACATTCTGAAGAAAAATAGAACCAAAGAACTAATCAAAAAGAAAAAAATGAAACTGAAGCAATCAACAGTCATCATATGCATCTATTCTTTGCACCTACAGTAGATCCTAATTCCGAAGTCCAAACTCACAATACTTAATACCAGAGATGCAGCAATGAGACAAATCATAGATGAAACAAGGGATAAATCCATCCATGCCATTGTTACATGAAACAGTGAGAGATGTTTATAAACTCCATTTAACTTGTAATGGGATGTGATTTGTAGAAGAACAAAATACTCACAGCAGAGAATTAGGGAATGATCAAGCCCACAAGATACGTCGGACACCTCAAGATGACTCACTTCATGAATAAGGGAAGGCTCCCAGATGATAGGCATATTGTCCTCGCTCCTAATTTTATCTTCAACCATCTTTTCAACAGCCTCCAGCATTGACTTAGAATACTTATCTTCTGTTTTGCCAATGTATTCTTCTGCAGAAGGTAACCTAGAACTTTGGCCCATTTCTCCTAATCTTCCATTCTCCGAGTAGCCCCAACCAAATAGCTTTCCATCCTTTGTCAATGCCATGGCATGCCCCCATCCAAATGATACCTAGCATAATTCCTTCAATTAATGTCTTTTCCATCCAATAACTTATTAATTCTTGGGAGAAAGTTAGCACCTTAACAACATCGTAGCTAGCAAGGGCTTCCACTCTAGAAGGCACTACAGCTTCTATGATGTCCCTTCCAAGCCCAAGTTGGCCTCGCTTCGATCTCCCCCAAACCCATAGAGAGCCATCATACCCGATTGCTGCTGAGACAACGCCTGAAGCAGATACAGCTCGAACTTGAACATTCTCCAATCCTCTGACCTGTTCTGGGTTGCTCCAAGTATTCCTGCCATTTAGTGAAACAATATCGTTGAAGGAAGTGATTTGTTGCTTTAGATGCATATCTTGATAAGTAGCATTGGCTACTATGAACACAAAAGTAAGCAACTGAGCTATAGTATAGCCCATGAGTGCTGTCCTGAATTCTTGTTTATTCAACACTGAAATGGATGATCAGAAGGATTTTTTTTTCAGCATGTACATGGACATACTTATTACAACATACTTTATCAACATAAACTAGTAAAACAAGCAGCATCCATGTTCACAAAATCACAAAGATCCTAACATTCACACAATATATTCTGTGTATCTTTTAAAACACATACATCTGGATGCGTTTGTGCCTAGTTCCTTAATAATTTCTAGCATCAATTACACATTCTCTAAAAATTGGTGGTGAAGATATAGATATTATAAGAAATCACAAGTGTTCTAATTTTTATTCTTCTTACACCCCTGATGGTTTTTCCACTTCTCCCGAACAATGTATATCCGAAATGCACAATGATGCAAATTTGTTATCTGCCTATGTAGGATCAGTTTTCCTCCCTACAGATCCTAATAGTGTTATATCTCCTGCAGTAATGCACCCAGTGAAACATTCCTACATACTAGCACGGAACAAAAGCATCACAGTTGGCAGTTGTTGAGTTAGTTATCCACTGTACGCCACTAAATTGACATCGTAAAAAGGAATCAACATCCGAATGAGAGCCCCCGAAAGGTTTCAGATCACCTCGGGGAGTGAAGCCCGCGACCGAGCTGGCCCTCGTCGTTGCGCCCCCACGCCCAGACCTCCCCGGCAGTAGATACAGCGAGGGAGTGGTAGTGCCCGCCCGCAACGCCGCTCACGGACGGCGGGAGGGAGGGCACGGGAGTGGGCACGTAGGAGGCGGCGGCCGGCGCCGGTTGGCCCACCGCGCCGTGGCTATTATCCCCGAAGCCATACACCACTCCAGCGCGTGGGACACCGGCCCCGTTGCTATTGCCGGCGACGGCGAGAGTCGAGAGGAAGCGCGAAGCGGCGGCGTGCGCGCGGCGGAAGAGGAGCGAACGCATTGTGCGACCGGGGTTGGGGGAGTCGAAAAGAGACAACGACAGTGATAGTGGGTTGGGCTAATTGTACACATGTACGTACTTGTGATTTGTGAAGAAAAGGCAGCCCAACTTGACTGTTTGATCTCAAAAAGCCCAGTATATTCAACCTGCCAACAGACATATTTATGTTTTTTTTCTCTAACAACAAATAACGGAACAAAGTTCTCAAAAAACTCGTATTGCCCTAAAAAAATAGTCGTGTTAGAAGAATATTTTATTCTAGCTGAATGAGAAATTTTAATCATGTAAAGTGAATATCGACAGAGGAGGCATTTAGAACCAAACTGCAAATTTATCAGTACATAGTTTTCCTTTTTAACATGGTGTGCAAATAAGCATAGAAGATAATTCAATTTATCAAAGGTAAAATACAATATCAGGTGCATATCATTGAAGGTTTCAGAGTATTACTGAAAGTATGTGGCCTTCCATTCTACTAATAAAACCAAAACATAACAATATACAAAAATGTTCGCTCTTCATGACAGGTTCAATTTGGGTATACCAACTGGTGAGGCTACTTGAGCCTACCCTGGTGCACAGGCACCATGGTTGAACATAAATTTCTATTACAATATTCTAATTTTTACCTTATGTGCACAACCATAGCTAAAAATGTGCACCACTATGCCATTTCGGAGGTCTGTCAAGCAAGGTGTGCACTCGGGTGTCTCAATCTCTAGCTTTGCCACTGCGAAGTTAGTTCTGAAAGTGTCCATGCAGACGACAAATGAACTCTTTGCATAAGTATCTACCTTCATTTACCTGACAAACAGAAGCTTAGAATGGTCATTTAAGCATAACAAGCTTGTTAGAATCAAGAATTTATGCAGCTGTTGGTCGAATTATATTTCAATTTTTTTTCAACCCATCAAAGTTCCATCGAAACTTAAAAAACGGAACTTGGTATAATGATATTGGAGTTTGACGGCAAAACAGAGATTTTATGTACACGTTGACAAGAGACTAGTCTTTTATTGAATTGAACCAACTCAAACTTTAACATATTCCAGATGTGTATTTATTGAATTGAACCAACAGAAACTTGCAAAGAAAACCTGTACCACTGATGACAAACGCACTAAAATTTTGATGTTTCTGTGAGAACTGATACAAGACTTTGATAATGGTCCCATGTACCTGTGCAACAAAAGGTAGTGATCTTATGATTGCCTTAAGCATAAACCATTGACTCGACAGAGTCAATCTTCAGGTGGAACAATATTCACATTATGATTGGGGAGCGGAGGTGCAACAAAATTGTTTATCAGGAAAACGGATGTAGTGGAGGGGGAAACTTACATTATCTCTGTATACCGTAATCTCCAAGCAGGAAACCCCAAATGACATCTGACTGGACTGTACACAAGAAGAAGGTCAGGATCTGGCCCACCACAACCTAATGAGAAGGTTAGAAGTTCAAGAGCTTATCCAGCGCGAGGAATAGAAATGTTCACTAAGTGGATATGATAAATATTACAACAATAAAGAGGATCCTAACCACCCACCCACACAGACAACATATACATACCTACTGATCACAATGCAGAATCCATGTCAGCTTCCGTGTATACAACATCATGGTCATATCGACGAGTAAGGCTATCTTTGTTAGCTGAATAAAGATAGTTAGCTGCTTTAGCAATGCCTTCCTTGCCATCAGAACCAGAAAGACACTCTACAACAGTTCCTTTATAGATGAAATGTGAAATTTTGGTGTCTGCACAAATATCCTACAATTCACACAAATGGATAATGGATGTAAATAACGAAAAAAATGGACATGCTAAACAGCAGAAAAGCAGGTAATAGCTTAGCACGATCCAACCTATAGAAAGCTTAACTAAATAACTTACTGAATAGTTCCTTGAGTTATCGTCTCTTGAGCCCTCTATATCAAGTTCAAGTGACTTCTTTAGTACTTCCTGCAGGGTATTGTTGGACCATTTATTGATTTATTGTACATATGCTTAAACAAGTGCTATATGAAAGACAAAAGTGATCATAAACATTGTGAACATCTTGACAGTTATTATATGCTTCCTATTCTATGCAGTTGGATATTGGAAAGCTTTCAAATCCAGTACTTACTTTTTTCTTTTATATGTGTAATTGGAAGCCATTCTCTGCATTACAGATATACTTCTGCACTATGTTAAATAATTTTGGTAGGTGAACTGGGGGATCAATTTTTTTTTTAAAAAAATAGCAAGCAAACTTATCAAATCATGTCCCATATTATTCCAATCATTTCTTTCTCACAGGTTTGTGGATTTTGGTTTGGCAAAAGAGAGCTATTATAAGTGAGGACATGCCAAACTTTGTACTTTGGGACTTAAAATAGAAACATAATTTTCCTATTCTGAGATACTGAAACAAGGTAACATATAAAGAGAGATTCCCCTAAAAAAACATAAAGAGAGATGCTCGTTATCACACCTTCAAAGTCATAGAGAGCAACATACTTGATGCCAAAAGTTGAGAAGCACTGTAAAGGCTGCTTGACCTCCATAACATTATTTGCTTCACTGCTATCTACTACTACTCCCAAACACTTAAGTTTCTCATGATGCAGATGCTGGTACTTGGGCAAAAAATTGGATAGCATAAGATAGCATTGTAGCTTGTTAATCAGGCATGCCCATAAATCGAAGAAGCTGATCATCGAGTGAACAAGAGTCCACAATAACCATAAGATGGGCTTTAAATTCATGTGATCAATTATCTGCATTGGTCAAGACAAGCATATAAACCTTTATGCACAAACCTCATAATCCAACATGAAATGACTAGGGTAGCTGCCTACCACAGTATTTTATATGACCTATAAAATGCTTAGTTAAAGGCAAAGCCCTCAAGACTGGTTACACATATCTACAATAACAACAACAAAATAGCCGTCCCAAGCAAGTTGGGGTAGTCTAGAGATGAAAAATCCATAAGACTCAAGAACAAGAGAAACACAGAAGGACCCAACATAGGAAAAAAGTAGAGTTAGGGACCAAGAACAGAAATACATATCTTTTTTTCTGTGGAACAGAAAGACACTATCTGTTCTTTTACAGTTTATTTCAATAAAAAAACGATGAGGAGTTGTGCCATGCCACCAGGAACTTCCAGATCAAAGATAAATTGTGACCAGGAAAGAATAATGCTTGAACACAAGGGGCATGAAAAAGGTTCAGCTCCACCAGCTTGGACGACAGCTGGTAGGCAATCATTGTTCTTCTGCAAGGAAGCAAACAGCCATTTTAGCGTTCCAGTATCCAGTATTCTGGTTCTTGTTTTGGGGTATTGCTAGAGACGCTTAATTCTATAATACATAGTTACGAAGAGGTGTGAACACAGTAAGGCGAGCCAGCCCACAAGTGAAAGTGACACTTCATCTTATCATGGATAGTATTGAATGTATCTCCTGCATTTGGCTTGGCACACTTACTTACGTGTACGTATTATGGAGAAAATTTCATGGATCCTATGAATATTTGAAGCCATGGAAGAAATAAATATTTACATGTTATAAGTAACCAGCCGCACTGCGTAACTGAATCTTAAGCAACTGCATCATAAGAGAAGGCAGTTTTTGCCTGCTGAAGCCAATTGATTCTTAGACCCTTTATTACTACTGGATTATCATGATGAACAGCACAGGTCCAACCAATGTCAATAAATTGGCCATGACCACTGATGCAGGGTCTAAATGAGAAGCATGACACATGTCATGCAAGCCAGAAACGTTACGTGTCCAGTTATCTTCAAGCTCCACAGTTTTGGGATCAAAAGTTGCTAACGCAAAGCTAGACTGTGCACATCAAATATAGTAAATTTTCAACAGTTGACAATCTGCCATGTAGATGAAACTTTAACTATCGTATTACACACAAGTCAAGACAATTTCTAAGATGAAACTTGTGTTTCTGAATGAAGACGAATCCTATGGCTCAAGCGCCAACAAACACAAGCATTTACCATTTATGCATGGAAAACTTCGATTGTTTTTCACCGATTTATGCATGGAAAGTTCTTCACACTAGTTCCAGAGTGTCAGACTCAGACCCGAGCTAAGTGAGGCATACCCGACCAATAAGCACTAGTGTCCTCTCCGGACTCCTGATGCCCTGCAAATCCAAAGAGGGGACAGGCGGATAAAGATTCAAGGTTAGTCTTCTGCTCCCAAACTGACTCGTTCGACACGAGATAGAGAAGTGGAATGGCAACGAAACCGCTCACCGATGGCAAGAAAGCCAGAAGCATAAGGCTTTGGTAGGGGCCGATGGAACCCAACGCGGCGGTGAGGAGGCGCCGGCGGCGGCGTGGGCGGAGGAGTATGCCAAGAAACGTGGAAATGTGGCTCTGTTTTCCATGGGCTCTTATATGGGCCCATTTCTTGTTTTTTTTTTGGAATCCATTCTTGCTGTTTTATAAGCTGGCTCAAAATTCGCACTAATTTTTATATTAAGCTTCGATTGATTTCAGTTACTTTTGACTTTGGAGGAAGTTAAATTACATAACTTAAAACAACGACATGAGATCATGGAGAGAGCCACTTCTGATGTCGTGAAGCCATTCCAAGTGACTCTTGTACACCGACGCGCTTAGTTGTGGTCATGGCAAAAGCAAAGTAGCAATCTCACACAAACTCCATTGATTAATTAGAAAAAGGAAAATAGTGATGTTTATTGCTATCTGGACATGCTTTTTTTCTCAAAAAAAACAAAAACAAAAACAAAGAAACTCAAGCTGCGTTTCTGCTCGTTTAGCATACGATGCCTGCTTGGTGCTGCTATCAAGCTTAGCAAACATATATTCCGTGAGTAAAAGCTGCAGAACGGATTGATATTTCTTCTTGCCCTTATTGGGTCGAGGACACGAACGTGTGGATCAAAGGAATATACTACGTCTGTTTCATTAAAAGTGTCGTTCTCGTTTTTTAAAAAGTCAAAATTTTTTAACTTTGACTAAAAATATATAAAAAATTATAAATATTTATTAAATATAATTAGTATCATTAGATAGATAATTAAATTACTTTCATAATAAACTTATTTAGAGATACAGATATTACTAATATTTTTTACAAATCTAGTTAAAGTTTAGAAAGTTTGACCGACACGGATATCATAGCGACACTTTCAATGGGACGGAAGGAGTAGTTTATTTCCAAGCATATTGACAAAGAAAACCACATGATAGTAGCTAGACTTTGATGAATCTTTGCAGTTCGTACTATAATGTTCTCCAGTACTTTTTCCGCGGACACCATTTTCTTTCTCATTAAATTACGAAGTGAAATTTCAGCAAATAGAGGAGCCACGATTTAAAAGCATAAGACTGACTCCAACAGAGGAGCCATCACGTGAGGCAAAGGTAAAATACATCTTCGGTCGGTGCTGTGCATGACGAAAGCCTTCTCCAACAGACGAGGTAGAAGCGAAGGCAAAACTGCCTTGGAGGAGAGAGACTATGCAAATATACACTCCCTCTCTCCTCACATGCATCCTCGCGTCCACGCTCGGGCACGTGAGCTGCCGCAGCTCGACAAGCGGGGCTGGGTGAGGGCAGGCAGGGGACGAGTTGCGGAGCTGGGCGAGGGCACGCGGCGCGACGGCGGGGAAGGGCGGCCGAGCTTGTGAGCGCGTGGAGGCGGGGCGCGGGGTTGCTCGAGCTAGCCGGCAGAGCTCACGGCAGGCGGCACTAACGGGGTCGGAGCACGGGGCCACTCGAGCTCGCGTAGATGAGCGCGGAGGCGGGGCAGGGGCGAGCAGCTTCGGCGGCCGGGCGGTAGGCGGTAGCCCGCGGTAGGCGGTGCGCACGGGGCGGAGCACGGCCCCCAAGCTCGCGGCAAGCGGGCGGGGCCGCTCGAGCTCACGCCGGCGAGCACGGAGACGGGCACGGGGCAAGCGGCTCCGACCGCCGGGCACGGGACGAGCTGCGGCGCAGGATTGCTCAAACTCGTTGGCAGAGCCCGCGGTAGGCGGCGCACACGGTGGCGGAGTGCGAGGCCCCTCGAGCTCGCAGCATGCTGGCGGGGCCGCTCGAGCTCGCGCCGACGAGCGCGGAGGCGGGCACGGGGCGAGCGGCATCGGTGGCGAGCCACTCCGGCGGCCGGGCGCGGGCGAGCTACGGCGCGAGATCGCTCGAGCTCGTTGGCAGAGCAGGCGGCGCGCACGAGGGAGAAGCGCGTGGCCCCCGAGCTCACGGCAGGCTAGCGAGGCCGCTCGAGCTCGCGCAGGCGAGCGAGGAGGCGGGCATGGGGCGAGCGGCATCGGTGGCGTGGGGCGAGCGGCTTCAACAGCGAGTAGCTCCGGCGGCCGGGCGCGGGGCGAGCTGCGGTGCGGCGACTTGCGATTTGCCTCGCCAAACTGCAAGCTTTGTTGGAGACATCACGGAAGAGATGTTTATGCAGCCACTGTACACGCCAGGCAAATGGTGAGTTGCCTGTCTAAATTGCCTTCTCATTGTTGGAGTCAGTCTAAGGCTAACTTCAACAATGCTATGCATATTTAAGAGGCAAATGGGTCTTTGCCTGACGTGCACAGTAGCTAAGAAGTAATGCAATCGGTCCAATCTCCAACAGAGGCTTGCTTTTTTCCTCTCCCGCCGGTTCCGTTTCCTTTCCCGCGAAATCTTTGCTCCCGCGTTCGGCTCCTGCGAAACTTCCTTCCGTGTGGCACACAGACTCCGCTGGTGGCAGGGGCGAGAGAGAAAAACGCAGGGGCTCTGGACTCTCTCCCGTGTGGCGCACAGCCTCCGCTGGTGGCAGGGGAAAGGGAAAAGAGCACGCAGGGGCTCTGGACTCTCTCCCTCGCGCGAGCGCAGGACGCGCGTACGGGTGCAGGTTCACGAGGACACGCACGGGAGCCGGACCGAACTGAGCGGAAGTGAAGGCCAGGACGTGCGCAGGCGCACACTGGTGTTGGACTGGCGTCCTGCATCAGACCAGCGCGCCGCGCCTTTTCAGGTTGTCGCTTGCATCAGGTAAAGATTTGTTCCCATGATTTGTTTGATTTGTTCAATATTTTAGGTGTGGCTATAATATTTTGGTGATACGGATCAGGCGCATAATAAGACTGGCCCAGCGAGTGCTGCCCTCCACTTATGGGACTATGATCATCCATTCTAAACAAAATAGAAAGTGAATGACAATCTGATTCTCCAACCTTCAATGACAATATGAAAATAATATGTAATGCTAAAGATGATAAAAAACATGATCATTAACTTCAAGTTGCTGGTCTGACTTGTTTACCATACTAAGTTACTTCAGGTTCAAGGATGTTATCACCACTATTGGGATATCAGTTTGTTTACCAATCCTAAAACCTTGTCCATTCTGAAGTTGTGATACAGAGAAACTAACTTGTAATTTATAACAGGAGCTGAATGAGACCCATAAAAAACATCAAACTGAAAATGGCTTCCCCAGGCTTGGGTGCAGAATAATAAAGTCATGGTATAAAAGTGAAGTGAAAAACTACATTGCCCTTTTGAAAATGGACATATGCATTGATTTATAACAGGAAACAGAAACAGGAGAGGGAAATGCAACAGGTAAAACATCCAGGTTTTTAATAGAGCCAAGAGCATTTCAGTACTGAGAATTTTAATGAGCATATATCTTCTATAAAATCTATAAATGCTGACTCAAAAACTCTATGGTACTGAAATTTGGATCTGTTGGATTTAGAACCCAAGGAACCACACAAGCCCCTTGTTTTTAATCCTGATCACACTGCAATTGAAATCATTGCACAAGTAACTGAAGATTTAGTGTTGTGAAAATAAAAATATATATTATAATTTAGCACATAGGGATTCTTAATATTCAATGTCTATACACATAATAAAAAGACAAGTACCCTAAGAAAATACAGTACTAAAAACATTTCTCGGCAATAATATTTCATAACAAGCATGTTTACGTTGAATGTGCTCCTCGCAGCAATGCATGGTTCCAACTCCATTTCACCACCAGTAATGATATTTGATACACTTATTTCTCCTTTTGAAAACATTTCTAAAAAACAAATTAATACTTAGCATGCATAACTGATCATATCTACTATAGCTCTGAACAGAAGACTGAAGCAAAGGTTGCTTAGCATAAGGTGTCTATTTAAGTTTGCCAAATAAGGGGCTTATGAAACGCAGTTCAATGGTAAGAAAATTGGATCTATGCAAAGGTAACATTCTAATAGCAGGCTATTCGAATGAAATTGGTTCACCCGCGCGCCACTGCCGCCTGCTCCACCCGCGCCGCCGCCGTAGGCCGCTCGACCCGCGCGCCGCTGCCGCCTGCTCGACCCACGCGCCGTCGCCGCCGCCCACCCGACCCACGAGCCGCCGCCCGCTGGATCCGCACGCTGCCGTCGCCCGCTCGACCCTCGCGTCGCGGCCGCCGCTTGCTGGATCCGTGCGCCACCGGAGCTTCTCCTCCCGTGGACCCGCAGCTGCTCGCCGCACACGCCGCTGCGCCTGAGCCGCACGCACGCTCCTCTGTTGCTTCTCTTCCCTCTCGCTCTCGGTCGTTGGCCAGCCGGATGCATTCACAGGAGAGAGAACAACTATTTTTACATAATCTCTCTCTTACTCAGGCAAAATGCCTATCCGATTGCATTTCCTGTTGGAGATGGCTTTAATCATGCACAATGTTAATTTACATGCAAATTTGGATTTGCATAACATTGTTGAAGTTAGTCTAATAACTGAACATATGACACATTTCATAATTGCACACGCATGAATGTCCAAAACCTATTTTGGACACGGAAAAAAAAACTTTGTAGCAAAATAGACTCCAACTGTGCACGTGCAACTGCAACGGGTACATCAAATATTAAGATTAAATTAAGGGACTTACTAAGCACCATCTCATTAATCATTGCTCTCGCACACGGCCATAGCTCCCTCCCTTCTCTCTCGCTCCTCCCCACCTCTCCTGCAAACTCTCTTCCTCCTCCTTCCCCTCCCGGATCCGCGGCGACCGCCCCGAGCTGCGGTCGCCGGATCCGGTGGGGGCAGGAAACGCCTCGCGCACATAGGAGGCGGTTCCGCCTAAGATTCTTCTGCCCCGGGTGGGTGGGAGACGTCCCAGCAGCCGAGGCGGAATGGAATTCTGAGAGGAGGACGAGTTGGGGAGCGCGCGGGTGGTGCATGATCGCCGGGAGGTCCCGCCGCGGCGCCGCGTAGGTGCTTCCCGACGCTCTCGGCGCCATGATCGAGCAGTTCGTTAATTGCGTCATCCGGCCACCGCGGTACCCCTACCGACCCCTGAAATATTCCGAGCCGTCGCTTTTGTTGATTGTGCCCACTCGACATGAATTATGATCCTGTATGGATGTAGCCGTTGTTAGCGTCGAACCGCGTTGTTTCAATATAGATATTTTGAAATGCAGTACCGTGGCTTGGCTTTGTTTTATAACGGATTGTAGGAAATTTGACCCCAATGTTTACCTTCCAATGCACAAGTTCGTAAAGTTTTGATGGTGAATGAGGTCATCAGGATATCGCGGATAGTTGATTGTTTCATCAAGTTTGTACCATGGCACATTGGCACCAGGATTAAGCTACTGCAAATATGTTCCATGTGCCATTAAAGCCAGGGTTAGGTACAACTTTGATATTAGTTGTAGCCGTACTAGCATGTACTATGTCGGTGTTCTATCAAGTGTAACTCAAACCATCTGTATATTCTCTGATTGCTGATTCGAGAGATACTCGCTGAGTGGATTGAGTGAGTGATTATATATGAAGAGTTTACTGTTACACAGTACTTGTACCTGGCACAAATGTCATGTTTTACGCTTAGAACATGGCTCATTGCTTCGAGGAGTAGCTTTGCTGAGGCCAGATGAGTGTAGTTTTTTCACAATTTTTTTAGCTGGACCATGGCATATTTGTTTGGTCCTAGTATTTTCAAGCAATCTTACCAAAGATGTCTAATTAGACAAAAAAAAAGTAATGTATGTGTGAATGCTGTCAATGATCGATTATTCACATCAACATGCCACATCCACATTAGTTCTTTTGAACCTTGCCCTCTAATGCATTCTTTATGGGAGTTTATCAAAATATTTAATTCACTAAGCAAGTTCAATTTCATCCCTATGTCTGGTCTGGTGGGATTGATTGGTTCCATGTTTTCAGGTCAGAATATAATCCAGATCAGTATTTATGGGAGGCAGAGTTTATCCTGGCAGGGCGGAAGTACAAACGACTAGACTTGGAGGCAAGTACGGAGACCAATTATCGAGGTTTCTTCTGTCTTTTATTTTCTGATGAGAATTTTGATGACAAGGATGAGCATCTCCCTTTATAAATTTATTGTAATACTTTAACCTGGCAGCTTACAAATCCGAGAGGCCATATCTTGAAATGCAGCCACTATGTTCCCGCTTACATTCCAGAAAACACTTCCCTTCCATGTGTGGTCTACTGTCACGGAAATAGGTGCTTGGTTCTTACATATGTTCAATTATTCATAGAGTGCTTCCTTCTTTTAACATTCTTAGTTTATGTGACTCACTTTAGATTAATATAACATTTTTTAGCCTTCCTATAAAAAAAGCTGTTGAAAACCATCTTATCAGGATAGTATTGCAATCTATAATTAATATGCAATTATTTACTAAAATAATTACTGATATATGTTGAAATATTTAATTGCCTTTTGTTTTGACTCAATGCAGCGGATGCCGAGCAGATGCAAATGAAGCCGCTGTAATACTTCTTCCTTCAAATATCACTGTTTTTACACTAGACTTTTCTGGGTCAGGTCTCTCAGGTGGAGATTATGTCAGCTTGGGTTGGCATGAGGTATATAAGCAGTATAAGTGTTATTCTTGCTCTTTCAACATCCATATCTTGTGTGACCACATTATTCTGATATTCACAACAACTTCTAGAAAGAGGATCTCAAATGTGCAGTTACATGTCTGCGTGCCAATAAGCAAGTTTCCTGTGTAGGCCTTTGGGGACGATCAATGGGTGCTGTTACAAGGTAATTGTAATTTGGATAAAATAAATGCTTGTTAGCTTGGTGTAGGATCTTCAAAAGTTTTACTTCACTTCATGAGATTTTGATTCATTTTTTTTTCTGTTGAGCAATGCTATTGAAGTAACTCTTGATTTATATATTATTCTTTTTCTTGACATGATTTAAGTTGCTGTGGCTCCAATTTTTTATCACTATTTGATGGACTTTCGCCGTCATTCATGACAAATTTTGTATACAGCCTGCTTTACGGAGCAGAAGACCCCTTAATCACCGCCATGGTATTGGATAGTGCTTTCACTAACTTGTATGGCTTGATGATGGAACTTGTCGACGTTTACAAAATTCGACTTCCTAAATTCACGGTACGTGCTTCTTCTGCGAAACATTTTTCTCCCCTAAGAAAAATCATCACGGGATATGCATCAAGTAAAAAAGAGTGTTACAATGGTGCAGTGCTATAATCTCAGAAACACACAAGAGATGCATAAATGGGGAATTAGAATCAGTATGTCACTGGCATATGGCCCCAAGCTCGCATGTCACTGCCACATTGGGTGTTATTTCCAACTTATTAATGTTCCCAGTGTCACCGAGAAAAAAATATCTTCCATATTTATTAGGGATACATGACTTATTACACTCCTTAACTTTAATGCCGATCCAACAAGACTATTGGCTTCCTTCTTTTCTCTTTATATTGAGTTTTCTTTTGTTATAATGTTGATATATGCAGTGATTTGTGAAGTTTTGTATCATCTGACATTCTTGCCATGCAATTATTTTCTGAAATTCTTTGGCCAAATGCTGTGATTACTCAATTCTATTTTTTTTTCTGAGTTCTGTACTTTCAGGTTAAGATGGCTGTACAGTACATGCGACGAATCATTCACAAAAGAGCAAAGTTTGACATTATGGATCTTAATGTTTTAAAGGTATACTTTCTAGAACTTACATTAAAGATGGACTTGAAGACTTGGACAAATATTTTCCACGACACGCCGCCGTGAGCCCGTGAATATAATTCAAAATAAATATAAAATATATGAATAATAGTAATAATGATAATAAGCTAATTGTATAGTGGCTCCAAAGATGACTAGGTCATAAGATTTCCTTCAATGTACTGTTTGAGCAATTAGAATTACTTGTTCGTATTGTAGAATAAGCAATTTCCATTCCTCACGAGGGATATGATTCACCTAACCGAATCTCCAACAGTCTCTGGCAACCTATTCTTCTTTACGTGGATTTGGTACAAGTTTCTTATAAATTGTTGTAAAAAGAGCTGGGCAGTGTAGAAATTAATCTATTTCCGAATGTTTCTTATTTCAAGAGTTTCCACTTCCTCATCAGTGACTGCCTGGTCAACGGCAGGATTTAGAAGTTGGCACCTTTTCTATTGTTGTTAATTATGTATTAACATTATGTGAATGTTTTGTGCTCAGTTGCAATGCCTTCACAATAACCTGTTCGTGTTTTAAATTAACCTAACTTCAGTGTTCTCTTGGTTCTTAACCAGTTCGCTCCCAAGATGGTTATTCCCGCATTATTTGTACATGCTTTGAATGATCTGTTTATTCAACCTCACCACTGTGATCACATTCACCAGGCATATGGGGTATCTTGCTTTATCTTTCACTTCGTATCTACCAAATAGTGTGGGTATGCTTTTCGAACTACTCCAAAAGTGATGTGTTTGTGTGCAGGGTGATAAGAATATTATAAAGTTTGAGGGTGATCACAATTCCCCAAGACCTCAATCATATTATGATGCAGTTTCAATATTCTTCTATAGCATTTTACACCCTCCTCAGTTGCCTACAGCACATCCAAATAACCTACATGTGGGAGCTTTTAAAGTCGGAACGATAACCAATGAGGTAAAATGATGAAAGGTGTCAAAGTAGATTTAAATTGAACTTTATCTTATATGGTTTGACTCTCTTTCATGGATTCAATTTTATTTTAATCGTTCTTCCAGAGCTTGTTCTTTGAAATCATAAATGGTCTAAGGTCAGCTGGCATGGTTCGTTGCAGTTCATCATCTGCACCTAACATTCCGAATGGTGTGATACAGTTCCCTTTGCTGTCCATACATTGGAAAAAGATTTTTTTTTCGCTGAATGTAAAAAGATGGTTATTAATTAGGAGCTTTACTCTTTTGTTTTTCAGCTAGAGAATCTGTAGTTGAATTGTTGACCGAGAGCGTGAATCAGATGTCCATCAAGAACGAGGCTGACTTGGTAGGGAACATGATGTTTTGTTCTTGTTTGGTATAATTTTTTTTCTTACATACGTTTCCATTAAATGCAGGATTTTCTTTTAGATGAAAATCACAACATATTCGAGATGGATGGGGACAATGTTGGCTCATGTCTGCAGGTAAAGTTGATTACATAATTACAAGTTGGCTTAGCTGTAATCTATCCTTGTATATTTTGGAAGTTAATGCATGTGATGCATCTCTTACTGTTACCGGGTTGTCTTATGATAAGTAGTTTACGATAAAATATGATGATTAGGCATAACGAAAAGATTGGTCATGGGTGACCAGTGAAAGCGATCGGAATATAATGTCTTAGCAAGGAACAGGAACTGATTTTAGATACACGTCTCTATTGTAAACTGTCTGATGTTAAGTTTCATTTGCTTATAGGATAAAACAAATAGGCACAATGAGTCTTGCACAATCTCCAACAGAGAAAGTTGGGGCAGATGTTCATCTTTTGGAGCGGCAAGTGATGGATCATTGCCAGGCGATTATAAAGAAAAACAGGAGGTTCTCTACTTTAGTTCCCTTAAAATTTATATATTCGGTGCTAAAACTATGATAAAGCGGGAAAATTGGACTATGTTTTGTGAAGTGCAGTTCTGCATGATTCACCTGTTTCCTTTGGTCTGTTACATCTCAATCAGAGCTCTTAGTTCTCCCAGTGACTTATAATCATCTGATAGTTTGCTCTGTGCCTTGCAGAACATGACAGTTAAGGCTTTGGCTACGCCACTAAGGCAGAAACCAAATAAACCAGTCCAGAAAACAAAGGGGAATAAAATCCAAGCACTATGGAAGAAGCTGAAACGCGAGAAGGCGGAAATGGGAGATAATCTATCTCAGCGTTTCAAGGTGTGCCTAGGGCACAAGCGGACTAAATCATCTGGACTGGTTACAACTTCACAACTCTGATAAACATGCTTAAACCACTGATCCACTAATACGGATTTTCCCTGATTCTGACTGACCATCACGACCAAGTTGTAATCTTAGGGGTATATGTGTAACATAGCGGGATGCTCGAAATCTGAGCACACCTATGTATTGTATCATCTGCTCAATCTTTTTTCCAAACTAGTGTAATTGCCATCTCTGACCTACACTTACCAATCACTCTCTAACACACTTCGATCCTGCAGAGTGCGACACTTGGAGCAATTCATTCGTTCCACCCTTAGTCAGTTTGAAGCAGAAAGTGTTTGTTATCTCATTTTTCTTTTTCTGGTAAATGCGTTAATTCGTTTGATGCAACCTATCTATTATTGCACTGGTTTGTCACGGGAGTATCCCTTATATACCATGTAATGAGATTTCATGGATGCACATATAAATGCAATTATTGATTATTCACTGTGTTTGGCGAATAAAAACAGCATTCGAGTACAGCTCTAAGAATTTGCACCTATTAAAAGAAAAGCAGAAAGTCTTGCTGATCATGGATGTTTATGTCCTTGTTAATAGAATGAACCCGTGTTCTGCAAAAGTAGTTGTACCAGGAATTTTCTGATGAGAAGATTTTGATTGAAGATCGATTTGCAGGAAACTGATATTTCCTGTATGCTCATTTTGTGAAAATAAAACTGATTCGTTGCTTCAAAACGTAAGCATTGTGCAGCATAAGCACACCAATATCGTTGTGCTTGTATCATTTTAATACACTTTTCAGTAGCTGATTAGCGAAGAAAACCGAATGTGGTCAATAGGCACATAAGCTCCACTGAAGCTTCATCCTTTCCCTACCTCCATACAATGCCAGAATTCAGGTAGTAACTTCCTGTCCTGATTTTTGCTTAAAATGCATTCGAATAAGCAAAACTTTTCTCTTCTTCTTTGAGCTGGTGTGCCTTCTTGATTCAATCAATTTTTGCTTTCTCTGCTCCCACGAATAGCAGTTAGCAGCAGCCAAACTCGGCGCCGTCGAACGCACGGCACGAGCAAGGCCTGCGACCACGTCGAACATAGGTAGCAGGTAGCTTTGCGCTGCCGGCAATGGTGAGCGGCTCGCGTGTCTGCGCGGGAAGGAAGATTAGGTAGCTTCGTCCTCCCACCTTCAGTTTCCGTTTCTTTTTGCCGCTCTCGGGACGGCGGACGGATCCCCTTCCTTCCCAATCTTGCCGAACCCGGCAACCAAAAAGCGACGGAGCCCTCGAGATTTAACTGCCTACAACGCTGCTTGTTCCATTTCTATCCTTCTGGTTCTTCCAATGGCCGTCACCTTCACCGTTGCCGGGGTCCGGTTCTACTCCATCCTCGAGCTTGTGCCGTTGTGCCTGCCCTTCTTCTTCGTCGCCGCTTGGATCGGCTGCCGCATCGCGGGCCTCGCACACCCTGACACTGAAGCAGCTGTTGATGCTGCCGTCGCTGCTGCCGCGGACACCATCCGCAGAGTGATCAAGCTGCTGCTAGCTCTTCCTGTGCCCTTCGGCTGAATGTGTGGTTGGATTTCACGGATACTCGGCTTCGATGTATACCAGTTTAGTGGCTAGTGTTTGTATGTAGGATAAAATGACATTATTCAGCTTCCAGTGACGATGGAAATGGTAGCAGAGTTATGAAATGTAAATGCAAATTGGTTCTCCACTGGAAATTCAATAAAAGGATGATACTCTTGGAATGCTTGTTGCTTTATTTTTTAGGAGTTTTCTAGTCCAAAATACTAGCCAATAGTTTGATCTGAATATGTAGATTTAATTTCGAAAATTCTCAAGTACTAGTCAGTAGTAAGGGTAATATCGTGGAACAGGGATTTATAATAAATGATCTTAATAATATAAGTAAGTTAGCAATTTAATAATACTATAAAAATTACTGCAAAATAATCCAATCAATCCTTTTAAAGTAATTGTTGATTAGAATTATAGTTCATCTACTCTATTTTTTATAAGGAAAATACGAAATTACTTAATTAATGGTGTAATTACTAATTTACCCTCAAAACTCCTCTATTTTACTTGCATTGGTTTAGTTGTTTTCAACATCTTGCACATACGGTTCACCGTGCTTAGGAGTGTAGCATGAAAGGCCTGTGTTTTTCATGCTCAAATTTCATTCACAATGGTGTATGCCTTCTTCTGTCTCAATGATAAAATGCGTAACTTGCCTTCTTGACCTTAGTACGTTTTCTTGCACACGAATGAATGGAATTCTGCTTGACCTTGGAAAAAGAAAGAACCTTACTCTGTTCTTCCTCCTCACGGTCACGGTTCCATTCTCTTGTTCCCCGGCCTTGTTGCCCATATCAGTTCCTCCTGTAATCCTGTTCCTGACTGTGATGCTCTTTGATTCTGTTGCTCTCTTCGAAACCAAGGAGCATCAACTAATGCAAGTCCCAAGCACGCCGTCCGTGGACCTCTTGTAAAATAAACCACAATGAAGAGGTAGTTGTTTGAAAGGCGATGACAACTGCAGATTAGTATTATTATATATCCATAAATGGCGACGTGTACAACAAAAAGAAGATGAAATCTTTCATGGTTACCAGTAAGGATTAGTGTATCGGATATCATTACGATCAATTTCATCATGGTTTTCCCTCCAAAGTTCCTGCTGGAATTCCTGGCAGCTTGATTGTGGTCCTAGGAGACTAGGATCAATGAAGACAAGTGTCTTGGTCTAAAAAACACCACTACTGAAGGTCCATGTAGATTTTAACATGCTTTCATGATTTTAGTCGTTTGGGAGCACACACCTTATGGTAGTTTTCGTGGTTCTGAATCTTTGTCGGATTCGGTCCTTTTTCCTGAAGAAACGGAATGGCAACCTACTTACAGGACAATAAAAGTGACAGTATGTAATTGCAACTACGGTCAGCACGAAAGGTTAGTTCATGGATCAAGTATCATCCCTGTGAGTAAGTGTGGTGGATAAGCTGTATCCATGGATTGGTCATGGACAATATGGAACTAATGTTTCATGAGCAGAGCTGTGTTCAAAATTATTTGGCTAAGGAGCAGAGCAGATTGTAAAAACGCAGGCCCATTGGAAATTCCTGGTCTTCTTTGTTCCCAAGTATTGAATGGAAATATGAGTGAATCAATCTTCAGAACTCCAAGTAGTAAAATACATCATCTCTTTTATTATAAATTCATCCTGGCTAAGGATGAATGTCTGCACAATTTCGGAGAGCAAGAGCATCACCATTGAAGGCCACATACCATAGCCCAAGGCAGTCAACAAACGGCCGCGAGTATCCAAAAGCTGAAGAACCCAGTGTGCACAACTAAGAAAGCTTGCAACACCCTGGGCAAACACATAATAATGTGCGGTGAACGGCTCAACGATCTTGGTATTTTGCATCAAGCGCAACTGGAGAAGCACTGAAACAGCTTCCAAATAAACAGAAAAGGCCCAGCAGATTCTGTTCACGATATTATGTGATGTTGTGAACTGTTAATGAGAAAAGGGGTCTCGTGGACGGTGGAGTTATGTGGACGGGTCCGGCTTTGTGTAGTTGTTCCGTTTCGATTCGTGGCATTGGACTCTGGCTCGTAATTTTCTCTCGGATGGCAACTGAAATTACGCTTAACGGTTGTTGCTTCTACGGAATTGTCCTTTGTCCTCCTTTCCCAGCCTTGCTAAATCCGGGCAGAGGACCATGCCGGTTTCAGGTAACCTTCCGGGTCCTCGCCGAGCCATTGTCCTGGCAAATCCGAGCATGGTCGGCCACTATCTATTATACGCCACTGCTTGCCGCGCCTGCTCTTCTTCCTCCACACTCGTGACTCCTCTGTTCTGCCTCTTCTTCAGTTCTTTTTCTTGTTGGTCCGATGGCGAGTTTCAAGGACTGGTGGGCCCTGTTCTGGTCGAGCCCGGATCTCAAGATGATCGCACTCGCGAGCTTTGTCTTGGGCGTGTGGCTCGGTCTCCACGTCAGCGAGAGAGTCCTGGGAGACCCCGCCGTGGGAGCAGCCAGGGTCGCCGCCGTCGACGCCTTCTTCGCCGCAGCCGTTCGACTGATCAAGTCGCTGCTGGGAGCCCCGATGCCCGTCCGCTGAGCGAGTGGCGTGCGTGTGCGGGTATGTAACTCTAAGGGCGTGTGCATCTGTAAGCAGTTCGGTGGTGGTGGTGGTGGTGTTGATTAATGCCCAATAAACTGAGGATTCCGCTTGCTGCTCGTACTTGCCTTCGTGTTCTAGTTTAATCTCCATTTGTGTTTTAGAAACTGGAATCTGATGGCTTGAGCTTCATGAGTGAGGTTTCGACTGCGAGCAGAAAGCGGTTCCAATCACGGATCACCCGTCACCTGAGCATTTGCCTAGTTCTTCACATGCCGGTTCATTCTGTAAAAGTTGGTGCTTGCTGGGACTGGTTAAAGCTACAGTGGAATCTGAGCTCTCCTTTCTAGTTCAATACGATGGTGGAAGCAAAAACCCAACCCCAATGCAATTTAGTGGTACAAATCTTCATTATTGTAGCTTAGAATACCTAGAAGCAAAGAAAAATACAAAACTTTTGAGAAAAAAATAATCCTACATTTACTGTGCTTCGATCGGAGAAGGGGGTTTAAGGATGAATGCAGGCTCCAATCAAGCCTTATTTAAGAATGTTGAGAAAGATAGTTTTTTGGCTCTGTTAATTCTTCTCTGTTCTTGAGAGCATGTGGCGTTTCTTTTGCACAGCTTTTCTGTCTTTGTGGGGTGTCTCGGTGCTTTCATTTGCTCAAAGAAAAAAAAAGCACAGGTAACTGTTGTCTTGTGCTGCCTCACAAGCGTGTGTCTGTCTCTGACGTCTCCGCTCCCACATGGACGGCGCATGTAAAGGTAACCGGCGGCGAGCAGCGTCCGGGTAACTGTTGGAGGCTCATCGGCAGTAAATGCGGCCAGGCTTGGCGCCGTGGACGCTCGACACGAGCGAGGCCTAGCTACTGGCTACTGCCGCGAATGGAGCTAAGCATATGGTCACCGGGCAGGGGCAACATGGTGGAGCACAGCTGCAGGTGAAGCCTTTCGCCGCTTTCCACTTGCACCGCACCCATGACGCGGCTGCTGCGTCCTCTCCTACACGTAGCCCGTCCCGTGAGCTTTCGCACGGGCAGCAGGGTGCGCATCTTCTTCCTCCTCCGTCCGTTCCTTTCCTCTTCCGTCGATGCGGCCCCACCCCGCGTGCCGAACCCGGTAACCCAAAGGGACAGGCCACGCCGGCCTCTCGGTTCAGTCCATGTCGTCGCCAAACATCGTTTTCGGGCGGGTCGATCAGGCAGAGCCGGGCACGATCGATGTATTAACGGCGCGTTGCGATCTTGCAAATGTTTTCTTCTCGTCCACATCGATCCATCGATTCCCTTCAGCGCTCGTTTCAGCATTTCCTCCGATGGTCAGGCTCACCGACGAGGGAGTCCAGTTCGACTCCTTCCTCGACATGTTTATCTTCTCCCTCCCTATTTTCCTCATCGGCGTGTGGATCGGCTGGCGTGTCGATCACAGGTACCTCGCGGACCCTGCCGTCTTAGCCGCCGTCGACGATGCCGTCGCCAACGCCGGTAGACTCGTCAGGTCGCTGCTGCTCGTCCCTGGCCACGTCCACTGACTGTTTCTGTTCCTGCTGTTTAGTGTTTCACTTCTAGTTCTGTAATTCTATCTTTCTGGAGCGCCACCTGGTCCAGACAATTAACTCGTGGTGCTGGTTATGCTATCAATAAAATACTGATTTGTCTGGAGCTGGTTGTTTCGTTTCTTCCTACCCTGATCGACCGGGAACCTGCTCGGATTAAATCTTGTGATGGTTTTCTGCAGTATTCGTATGTATGATTGTGCAGCTGAAAGTTCTATTTACTACCAGTTCATCGCTGCAATGGCAACGTTTGCTGACTTGGGGATGAGCAGAGCAGTGATGTCAGGACCGTAGCATGCGCTGCTTTAATTTACCACCCTGAATCTCTCTCTTGCCAGAACGAGTGCTGGTAAAGATTGAAGCCTGTTTTATGTACAAGCTTTTCCATTTTAGTGGTAAATAAGTTTGATGTGTTTTTACATGTACAAGCTTGGCCTTGATATAAAACTCTGCTTGTATGATGTCATGTGAAAATTTGTTTATGAAATTCGCTTGGTTGGTTGGATTCGTTCCATGTTGAGCTTCTTTCATCTACTTATGCTTCTTCAGTTTGAATACATCTATTTCAAAAGAGTACTGCTAGATTTACTTAAAACTTCTACAAGAATCTTACAAAATGAGGATGTGTCTCCTTGAATTATGCTAATCCAAAATCATGCAACCAACCATGTTTTATCATGTGAACGGTAAGTATAATTTAAGTAAAACCTTTTTGTAGGTGTAGCACTGCTCATTTCAAAAGGTAAATCCCTTACTTTTAAGATGACAAATTCCTGCTGCATAAAGAAGGAACCCTGTAGAATATCATCTTTCCTTTGACAGGAAAAAGCATACGAATTGAAACGTCCATAGACCGATAGACCATGGGGACCTCTTTCTTATGGCTCCTTTGCTAGTGCAAGAGAAATGTAGCTCCAGTTGCCCATAATTTCAGCTCAACCAAGCATTTTTCCTCTAGCAAAAGAATTAAGAATTTAGGATTTATATTATGCAGCGGCAAATAAATCAGGAGATGAAGCTTGATTATAGCTCCGGTACAGTGACAGAGCACTGTATGGAGCTAGCCCTGGGCGGGAATGAAGGCAGCTGCTTTTGCTCACCCATCTCCTTTCCCTTTTGCTCAACTCGGCAACCGCAAGGGACAGCGCACTTGGCCGAACCATGCCGATTTCGAGTAGCACCTCCCAGTCATGGCCGCGTCAATGTCGGGGCGAATTCGTGCTCCGATCCGCGCAGGTGGTGGCAGGGGGATCGATCGGCGACGATTAAACCGCACCACGCCACGCGGTTCCGCCGAGAGCTGCAGCCAGCCTGAGAGCTGCTCCCACCCCTTCCTCCACCTTTCTCCACTCGACCTGAGGAGAGCAGAGCAGGGCTGCGGTTTTCCTCTCCCCCGTCCCCGATCCGGAGCGATGGCGAGGTTCACCGTCCGCGGGGTGGACATCGAGCTGGAGTGGGAGTCGGTCGTGGAGGTCCTGCTCTGGTGCCTGCCGCTCTTGGTCATCGGCGCGCTGGTCCGCGACCGCGTGGCCAAGGGGTACCGCTTCGACCTCGCCGCCGACGCCGCCGTCGCCGTGGCCGCCGTCGTCTCCGCCGCCGCCGTCGTCATCCGGTACTGCCGCCACCGCTGCCCCGCCGCCGTCGCGCTCGTCCGCATTCGCAAGGAGATCAGGTCGATGCAGGTCTAGTTTATTAGTTGCCCCAGCTAGAGTCTCTTGTCTTGTCTCTGATTAGGGGGAGTGGTCAACTGTATGTAGCAGCTCAGTGGTGCTCTGAATTGGAAGAGAATCAGAGGATTTCCTGTTAGCTTGGTCGCGCTTCCTTTGGTTTTCAGTCGATTCCTGGTAATTCGATGCATTGAGCTGAATTCCGTCAGTTGTTGCCATCGCGTTTGGTAAAGTAAACGAGCTGGCCGCGTAGTGCAAGCGAATTGAGGAACGGCTGGCCGCCATTCCCCAAAGCTGCGTTTGCTCGTCTGCATCCTCGCCTCGAGCTGGTGCCTGGTGGTTGTTTCTGCGGTTTCCCCAATCAATCGTTTAATCGTTTTGGGAGCGAGATGAAATTCCGCTAGCAGCAGCCATGATCGCTAGACTGGTCCACGCCATGTGCCATCCACCGTCCAAGCCGATTCTTTTCAGATGGGCGCCTGGGCCGAACAGACCACACAGCCAGGCCGGCCTCTAAGTCTTTTGGTCTCGAGCCATTTCGGCCTTTGATTCCTGATTTCGGCCCAGTGACGTGGTCGCCACGCAGCCTCCGAAACTCGCCGGTCAGGCACCGTAAAATGTAACTGGATCCGAATCGGATGATGAAGCCATTGTTGCATCGCATCCGACTCGGATCTCGGGTTTCCGTGAGGCCATCTCGGTATCGGTATGGGGCCTGATGCCCTGATCCATAAATATTCACAGGCCGGCGTCTTGGTTCTCATCTCGCTGAATTGCAGACTGCCTTTTGAGAGACAAGAGTTTTCACAACGCGAGAGAAAAGGGAAAAGAAGAAGTCGACGCGATGGCAAGCTCCTCGACGGCCGTTTCAGCCGAGGAGGTGCAGAAAGCTAGGGGTGTCTTGCATGGCCTCCGTGCCAAACTCCAAATTCCCGACGACGTCCTTGCCGATGACGACGGACAAGGGAAGAAGAAGAAGAAGGGGAAGAAAACGAAGCTCAAACGCCTGAGTCCTGAAACGGCGCAGCTTCTCGTCAACTTCAAATTCCCGCCCTTCCCGGATCACAGGGTGCTCGCTCAATCGAAGAACGACAGTGAAACGTGCAACGACCTACGCACAGCCTTCTCGGGTATTGATGTTCTTGTGAGGAATTTTGATGAAAAATTTTACGCCTTCCAGGACAAGATGAGGCATCAGATTGAGACCAAAGGCTACATCGAATACGAGGTCACTGAAGACGAGGATGATGATTGCAACTGCAACGAGGGTGCAGCTGCATCTAGGAGCACAGGCCCGTCACTGGACATCATCAGGCAGTTTGCGAGTCCAGTGGTGGCCATCTTGAGACCTATTCTGTTACTTTTTGCTATCCTTTTATTTTCCTTTTTTGGTCTTCCCTCAAACAATATTGAGGATATGTGCCATACACATCCTAATGCATTTATATATGAATTTATGTGCCTTCTTTTCTTTTCCCGTTGAACTGATTCAGAGCATACATCTAAATTATATGCATGTCGCATGAAGGCAATTAGAAGCCAAACCAAGGTTTTCCCTTAGTTTTGTATTTCGTTTTTAATATATCTCAGTCCGCAAGTGAATATTCAGATCAGATTTTGTAGCTGGAACTTTGTTTTCTATCAGTCCCTTGTTACAAGCTCATCCATCAGATAGGGTGTGGCAAGTTGTAAATCACAGTTGTATACATTGAACTTAAACTGGCCACTTTCGAGTTACATGTGGGATACTGCCATTTATTCGTTCATCAAGTATAGTACCTCGCAGTCTTTCTATCTGATGCATCTTTGTTGTGTTTATTTACTAGAGACTGGCCGGTCACATTACTGAATTCCTTGTGTGGCTCTGAATATACATATGGTTTTAACGTGAAAAGAACAGCATGTTCATGTCATTATTATTGAATATACTGAAGATGGTGGAACCTTTCATTTAAGTAGCATCTCGTTCATTTCCAAGGTAGATAATATCTTTTAGAAAACAAGAATAAATATGTTTGCCTGATCCATCAAAACACGCAAGCATTTTCAATCCTCCTGCCCACCATGCACCACCTAACTACGTAGGGTGACGCGGCAAGCTAAAATGGAAAAATAAAAGGTTTGGGATGGCAACAAATTATAAATGTAAATAGTGAGAATTGTGTACATATTCATATATGGTTCCATTATAGGTTCAAATTATCTTACAGATATAGTGACCTGAATTGCTCGTTATTTATATCTAAGTTGGTCATTATATAGTTAGGTGTCTCTGAACCAAGAAACCGAAGAAAATGAAGTCTTACATGCGGAAATGGGATGAGCAACACCGGACTCCAGCGAGAGCTAATCCCAACATCAAAAGAGAACAACAGCTGAGAACAGAGCTCCATTTGTCTTTGGTGTCAAGATGTAGTAGCATCAGCTTTCAAAAGACGCGTCTTGATGTAACTGCCGAACGCACACCGGATGCACCATGATGCAGATCTTCTCGCTCAAGCTCGTGAACCACCACTCTGCGACCAGCAACACCCCAATCGAGCTCTACCGGTTCGTGTCGTTCTCGATCTCCACCGGCCGCTCCGCAACTACGTCTTCAACCGCACCCGAGAAGATCCCGTTGTCATCCCCCACGGCTCGCATTCCAATGCCACCAACAACCACGCGTCCTACACTCAGCATTGAGAAAACACTCGGCACAAAATGGCCTTTGCCGAGTGCTGCTAACGTGACACTCGGTAAACGTGTGAATCGTCAATCATATCGTCAGTTGTTGCCTGTTTGCCGAGTGCATCTGGCACTCGGCAAACCCCTGTTTTTCTGTAGTGCGGGCTCAGTTTGATTTTGGCGAGATAGAGATGAGGGTGTCGTGGGCAAATTTGGAAAACTAAAGCAGCCGAGATACATGCCTGTTTTCAGATAGACATCTACCAACCTTTTTCTTTTTGTCGTCATCTGTGTTTGTTTTGAAAAGAAGAAAGTGTCTGAATTGTGGTTGTTCGATGAAGGTATTGGTGGTTGCTTAAATGGGACTAAGTACCGACTTGAGCATCCGAGCATTGCTAATCTTGTGAGGGGATGAATTCTGAAGTTTAGTAATTCCATCTTGTTTGTATGTGTGCACTGTTTAGTAATTTCATCTTCTGCAGAGTGCACGATCCCAAATGGGCGTGACTTTTTTTTTTTTTTTGCGATCGATCCCAAATGGGCGTGACTTTGCTTGAGTTCTGAAAAGAAAGATCTTGTGCTTAGAACCCCTTTGGACATTCCTTCTTCGGCTCTGGCAATGCATTTCTAGCATAGATAGTAGTAGCAGAATATAGACCGAGACTGGTAACAATAAATTGTGCAAAACTATTCGTGGACAAGATGAGAATTCTTTGCTTCTAACATTTTTGACACATTCTCCTTGCAGATTAGCAAACATTGGAATACTCCTTATGTTCTAAAATTGTTGTTGTTAACTTTTTCGTTATATTTGATCATTCATTTTGTTCAAAATAATTATTCAATTATAAAAAAAGTATATGTTATATTTTAAATTTCTTTAGTGATAAGACATATTCCAACAAAAGATTTGATATTTTTGGATTTTTTTAGTAAGATGATGGTTAAACTTAATGAAAAAAAGTCAATGACGGTAACAATTGTAGAACGGAGTAGGATTCATTTGTGTAAATGCTTTGCCATTTCAGAGGTTTTTCCTTAGGCCCTGTTCGTTTCCTCCCTCTAAAATTTAGCACTGTCACATCAAAGAGAATCTTACTATTTATGAATATTTCGATCAATTTAATGACAAAACCCTTTGACGGATTGGTGTTAATTTTCGAGATGAATCTAATGAGCTTAATTAATCTATGTTTTGTTAAAGTGATGCTACAGTAACTGTCTTCTAATTATCACTTAATTAACCTCATTAGATTCGTCTCGTAAATTAGTCTAGGGGCCTGTAATTTATTTTATAATTAAACTTTATTTAGTAATTCTAAATAGTAAAAAAAATTGATGTGACAGCTCTAAAATTTAGAACCTAGGAAACGAACACACCCTTAGTCAAAACTAAAAATCTTGCGTGTCATTCTTTCTTTTTAGTTTTAGCAAGGTTTTTGTGTTCTTATAACTTATTATTGTTGGTCTACAAAAATGTCAACATTGGAAAGAAAGAAAGAACTGGATAAGTGGAATGACAACCTAATATTCATCTGGCACAGGTTCTGTCAGTAGTTGACTCCATGATAGAAATTGCAGGAAATTCTCACGCCAATGCAAGGCCTTTTGAGTTTCTACCAGATGGACTTCCACCTCCCCAGAACTTCCTCCTTTTTATTCCCTACTCCAACTCCCTTTCCCCTTCCCATAAATTGCCAAACGAACCGTTCGTCCTTGTTGATCTTCCGATGGCCATCCCATCACCTTCACCGCTGGCCGGGATCCAGCTCGACTCCATCCTCGAGCTCGTGCCGTTTTGCCTACCGTTCTTCTCGTCACGTTCTGTATCTTAGACCGCGTGGTGCTCATGCTCCTCGCAAACCCAGCCATCGGTGAAGCCGTGGATGCCGCCGTCGTGGCTGCCATGAGGGCCGTCTGCAGAGTGGGCAAACTGCTGCTAGCTCTTCCCGGGCCCATCCATTGAGTGCGGTTGGATGTCGCTGATACTCGGCTTCGACATTATTGTAAAATGTAAATAGAGATTAGTTGGCCACTGTTAATTCCATATCTGGCGAATTTCAGTCAATGCAATTGGGAATTGGTTGGAGTGCTTTATTTTTACCTGCATTTGAGTTCACCACCGGTACTTGTGATTCATCACGGCTATAAGTGTGGCCACTGATTTTCCTGAATGTTAACGATGTTGTAAATTTCCCCCGTCAGCGTGCCATCCGCACTGGACGAATTACCGGACTCTGAACTCTCGCGCACACGCGCGACATGACCAGCGCCACGACAGGGAATCTCCGTTTTGCTCTCTCTCTTCAGTTTTTGGCTCTGCGGTTTGCCAATCTAACTGGATTCGAATCGGATGATGAAGCCATTGTTGCATCGCATCCGACTCGGATCTCGGGTTTCCGTGAGGTCGTCTCGGTTTCGGTGTAGGCCCTGATGCCCTGATCCATAAATATTCACAGGCCGGCGTCTTGATTCTCATCTCGCTGAATTGCAGGCTGCTTTTAGAGACAAGAGTGCAGGAGGATTTCCACAACGCGGGAGAAAAGGGAAAAGAAGAAGTCGACGCGATGGCAAGCTCCTCGACGGCAGTTTCAGCCGAGGAGGTGCAGAAATCTAGGGATGTCTTGCATGGCCTCCGTGCCAAACTCCAAATTCCCGACGACGTCCTTGCCGATGACGACGGACAAGGGAAGAAGAAGAAGAAGGGGAAGAAAACGAAGCTCAAACGCCTGAGTCCTGAAACGGCGCAGCTTCTCGTCAACTTCAAATTCCCGCCATTGCCGGATCACAGGGAGCTCGCTCAATCGAAGAACGACAGTGAAACGTGCAACGACCTACGCACAGCCTTCTCGGGTATTGATGTCCTCGTGAGGAAATTTGATGAAAATTATTACATCTTCCTGGACAAGATGAGGCATCAGATTGAGACCAAAGGCTACATCGAATACGAGGTCACTGACGACGAGGATGATGATTGCAACTGCAACGAGGGCGCAGCTGCATCTAGGAGCACAGGCCCGCCACTGGACATCATCAGGCATTTTGCGAGTCCAGCGGTGGCCATCTTGAGACCTATTCTGTTACTTTTTGCTGTCCTTTTACTTTCCTTTTTTTGGTCTTCCCTCAAACAATATTGAGGATATGTGGCATACACATCCTAATGCATTTATATATGAATTTATGTGCCTTCTTTTCTTTTCCCGTTGAACTGATTCAGAGCATACATCTAAATTATATGCATGTCGCATGAAGGCAATTAGAAGCCAAACCAAGGTTTTCCCTTAGTTTTGTATTCTGTTTTTAATATATCTCAGTCTGCAAGTGAATGAATATTCATATGTTTGTAGCTGGAACTTTGTTTTCTATCAGTCCCTTGTTACAAGCTCATCCATCAGATAGGGTGTGGCAAGTTGTAAATCACAGTTGTATACATTGAACTGTAAACTGTCCACTTTCGAGTTATATGTGGGATACTGCCATTTATTCGTTGATCAAGTATAGTACCTCGCAGTCTTTCTATCTGATGCATCTTTGTTGTGTTTATTTACTAGAGACTGACCGGTCACATTACTGAATTCCTTGTGTGGCTCTGAATATACATATGGTTTTAACGTGAAAAGAACACGCATGTTCATGTCATTATTATTGAATATACTGAAGATGGTGGAACCTTTCCATTTAAGTAGCATCTCGTTCATTTCCAAGGTAGATAATATCTTTTAGAAAACAAGAATAAATATGTTTGCCTGATCCATCAAAACACGCAAGCATTTTCAATCCTCCTGCCCACCATGCACCACCTAACTACGTAGGGTGACGCGGCAAGCTAAAATGGAAAAAAAAAAGGTTTGGGATGGCAACAAATTATAAATGTAAATAGTGAGAATTGTGTACATATTCATATATGGTTCCATTATAGGTTCAAATTATCTTACAGATATAGTGACCTGAATTGCTCGTTATTTATATCTAAGTTGGTCATTATATAGTTAGGTGTCTCTGAACCAAGAAACCGAAGAAAATGAAGTCTTAGATGCGGAAATGGGATGAGCAACACCGGACTCCTGCGAGAGCTAATCCCAACATCAAAAGAGAACAACAGCTGAGAACAGAGCTCCATTTGTTCTTTGGTGTCAAGATGTAGTAGCATCAGCTTTCAAAAGACGCGTCTTGATGTAAGGGCAGCGAACAAAATTAGACGGGATGACCTGCGGGAAGGCAATGAAATAAGTAGTTATAGGGCATTGAATTATGATCCAGTTTTTTTTTATGTGTGTGTGAGAGAGATCGAGTAACGTACCTATCTGAATGTTATGCAACGTGAGTAACTTTTCATCCCTCCTTCCTTTAGCTGGAGGAGACCAAGGGTAAGGTCATCAATGCAGGTTGATTTTGTGAATTCCCTGTGAAGATTGTGCTTCTTCGGTCCAGTAGGAGTGATGGTAAGGTTCAATGGAAGGATATCAGAAAAGCCAATGCATATGCTATGTAGCTATTTTTTTAGTGCTTTCTGCACTCTCTTAGCTGCACAGATGCTTCAGTACCATCAACGGCTTTGTCTTGGAAAGCTTCTTCAAAGAATTTGGCTTCACTATAGCTCCTTTGAAGTTTGTTTAGTGCTTCAAAGTTTATATCATTAACTTTGAATTTCCAGGTGTCACACATAGTCGATCACAGCTTGTGAAGCATTTTCAAATGCAACATTAACATTGCTCTGAAGGTCATGATACAGAATCAGGTCAGTTTGGTCACCAGGCTCTTTTTTCCTGGTAAGTCCATGGTGAACCAGCCTGTGATCATACGGGGGCATCCTCAAGTGTCCGAGATGCTAGGACATTTAGGTTTTGGATAGCTAATATGTGATGCATCATTGCCACGTGCCTGGGCATCGGCCCATGGCACGAAATTGCTTTTCGGGCTATTTGGGCCGTGCCAGCCCGTTAAGCCCGCGGGCTCAGCAGCCCATTAAGTATTTTTCAGCCTAATAATGTTGAAAATCTTGAAAAAAAAATAGAAAAAATATAGCAATATGGAGATTTGAACCTTAAACCTTTGGTGTTTATTATGAAATATATAATATATTTAATTTCATGTCGTGATGTGCCGTGCCGCCCATCGTGCTCAACCCTCGGCCCACGACACGGCCCGTAGGGCTAACGGGCTGTCTCGACACGAAATTAATCAGACCGTGTTGTGCTTAGGCCGGGCCAAAAAATTCATGCTTCGTGCCCGCCCGCTTGGCCTGGTCCATTCGGCCATCACTAGCGGGAACGGTGAAAGCTAGGAGCAACGCATCCTCCGAGACTATCCGCACCGGGGTATTGAAAACTACCCTCCAGTACCAGATTAGCAGAAAAAGGTCTGCACCGCGGTACTAGGAGGCATTCGTCATCCTCCCGGACCGCCTCTCGCACGTCACATCCGGTATGCGTACGGTCGCACGCTACACGCGAGACGTAGCATGGGGCTCGTGCACCCGTGCGCCATCCCAACCGATGCCACACCATCCCCGGATCCGGCCGGAGGAGGGAGGCGGGCCCCGGCGGCGACAAGCGTGAGGAGGGAGGTGCAGGGCGGTGGCGAGCCGACGGCGAAGGGAAGGAGGCGGGCCCCGGCTGCAAGCGCGAGGAGGAGGGGCGCGGGGCGGCGGTGAGCCGCCGGCGGAGGGAGGGATCCCATCAACCCTGCAGCAGCGTCGCATGCGGCTGTGGGACGGGGTCCGTCCAGGGCGGCAGCGCGCCCGCGTGGGAGGCGATCCTAGCGGCGGGGAGGTGGCGGCGGGAAAGAAGAAAGTTTTCGATCACTTACTTCGCTCGCCCTTTTTTATCGGTTTTTTTAATGCAATTTTTTTATGCAAATAGATTCAATCTAATAATTTCTTTTAGATTAAGTCTTAGATCTCGTTTGACCTGTGAAAGATCTCCTTTGTTAAAATGTTCCCAAAATTCCTAAAATAAAAGGAAAAAGACTTTCCACTATCCTAAACTAAGGACGGGAAGGAAGAGGGCGAGCATATCTTCTACCTAAATTGATCGTGCTCAAATCAACCCTTCCCGGGGTATTGTGTCTCGAGGCGGCCCGGAGGCGAGGGTGGCACGCACCGGAGGTGGGGTAGGCGGACCCTAGCAGCGGCTGCACCGCTCGTGCTCGCCGCCACCCTTCGGCAACGGGTGTGGGGGCCGCGTGGGGGAGGAGGACAATGGGCGGTGGCGCGCTCGTGGGAGGTGGGCCCACTGGCGGTGGTGCGGTGGAGGCACGCACGCAGGGGAAGTAGGCTGTCGGCAGCGGGGAGAGGTGCGCGGGGCGGAGGTAGCGAGAGAGGGTAGGAGAAGAGAGGAAAGAGAGGAGAAGAAAGGAGAGTAGAAGAATGATGGGTGCCTGACTAGTAGGCCCCATAGAAATTAATTGAGATAGAGGATGAAATATAGAATATGATGGGTGTAGAAAAAGTTAGTATAGAGAAAAGAATCTTACTAAGTACGACAAAATATTCATTTCAAATGATAGATTTAAAGTATGACGAGTCCGAATAGTTTAATTCGCCGTGAGCATCGCACGATTGGATCGGGAGGTCGCTGAGCTGCCGTACAACCACGAATTCCACCCCGTCTAAGGGTATAGATAATAGATATTAGCCTTCCTCTGCAAAGGCAGGAGTTGAAGCCGATACGCATGTTCTCTACACCTAAACATATCAACTTAAGATGGTGGAACCTTTCCATTAAAGTAACATCTCGTTCATTTTCGAGGTACATAATATCTTTTAGAAAACTAGAAGAAATATATTTGCCTGCTCTCAATCCAAACTCTGCACCATGCATTTCCTAATCAGCTCTCTCCCTACTATGCATCAAATGAAATTTCAAAAGAACTGAACCCTACACCTAATTGTATACTGGTGAATTTGCGTATCAAATTATGCCAACATCTGAAGGAATTCAGTGAAAAAAAAGTATCTCAGAAACAAAGAATTAAAGTGCACAGTCACAGATTATTTGCAGACATGTCAACACAAAATTACAGCGCTCCTTCCATGGTACTCAAAACTGCAACCAAGGAACAAAATCACTACATACCACATCACGTCAACATACATACACATCACGCCGATGTGAGACAAAATCACTAACAGACAAATCTCCTTCCAAAGGGCCTACTCATTACAATACGGTAATCAGAACCTCACCATGTAAAACTTCTCTTTCCAGACTGCGATTGGTTCGACAAGGGGCGCAGCTCCCAACTCCACAATCTCCTTCCACAACTTTTTGCCTGAAGTTCTAAGAATGTGAACAGCAGATTTCACAGTCCAATAACTCCAGCTCCAAAACTCCGGCTTCCGATCTTCAATGCCAAGCTTCAAGCGAACTTGTGCCCATTTGTAATCTCACAAGTAAACAGACTGATTGAGGAGTATGTATCAGCAAGCATCCAGTTCATCTCATCAAGCAGAATATTCCCGGTCAGACCAGATTTTGGTACACCAAAACTATCTCCAAATGTTACCTATTGCAGGAAAAAGAAATAGAAATGTTTCATAGAGTATCCACTTGTTTAATGAAATTATCCCAGTGACAGTAAAACTAATATATTTGGAGACTATATTTAGGAAAGACTGCATTCAGTTCGGTATTAAGGAAATATTGGATTTTACAAGTAAACCAACAAAATAAACTCGAAAATCCATTAAACACTCACTGGTTCTATGCCGTGGCCTTGAGCCTGCTTTCTCTTCATTGCTCGAGACATTGCCAAATCTAGTGGTGGAGGTGGAAGCATCTCTGAAGTAACTGCTGATTGCACGTCTCTCACATTCAGTTAACGTTCCAAGCAAAGGCACCTACAAAAAGTTACAGTCAGTGACAATTTCTGCAACAATGTTTAACACCGACACATTTTGTTACTAATCTTACACTCTGATGAAAGTGTTTCCGATCTGATATTTCAGCTTCCAGATTCGCAATTTTTCCCTCAATTCGTTGTCCAAAAAAGGTAACCTGCAGAGTAATATGTAAAGATGTTAGGCATGTCTAAATTAATATAATTGTTTGACACGAACAATCTCATGGTGAGAACTGAAAACTATGTGTCAAATACCTTAGATCTCCTTAAGTTTCCAGCCAAAATAGCTTCTCGCAGAACAAGAATTTTCCTCAAAATGAGCCTATCCAGCTCCATCAGCTTCATCCTTCCATGTCTCCAGCTTCAGCACCAAGAAAAAATTAGATACAATAACAAAAATACAACTACTTAATATATCAGACAAGCAACATTATATGAAACACGCAGTTACCTTATGAGTTTTCTCAGTGCTGATATGTTGACCCTCACCATCAGACACATCCGGCGACAAATTCAGACTCTCAAAGTTCCACTTCAGCATGATAGGTGCACTTCCCTGCTCGTATGCGTACAGATGAAATGAAGCATCATTATTTGCCTTTTGCCATAAACAATTAAGCTACATTATCTGCCACTACATAACCATTGTTTGGAAAATGTCAATCCTTAACATTGGGTTTAAAAACTCGCAAATCAGTCAGCCAAATGAACCTGATCAAAGGAACTAAAACTTGGCATAAACACTACTTCAATTTGTTTATCAAGACAAATTTTAACCTTGGTTTAAGAACTCACAAATTTTAACCTTGGTTTAAGAACTCACAAATTTTAACCTTGGTTTAAGAACCCAGTACCTCATCATTTAGCGAAGAGTTGTCCTCAATAGCGTCGCTGTTGTAGCAAATCTTCTCCTTGGCACTTACTGCATGTCAACATAGATCATTAGATGATCACAACTTGCAAGCATACATTTGTTAGGAAATGAAAATTAAGCATGAAAGAATCCTGTTACCTTCCAATAGCAATTCAAACTCCCTGGATTCAGTTGTAATATGAATATTATCCAGTGGATGAACATGAAGTTGGCTGGTAGTTGTAAATGCCAGTGGAAATATCTTTGATGCTGCAAAATTTAGAACACAGTTATGACTCTAAAGTGTGCAGTACAGTTTCAATACAGCAAAGCCCTGATCCCTATAACTTACCAGATTTAATAATCTTGTCAAGTTTGGCTTCACTAATTCCTTCAACTTCCAGCAGATTTTTCCTTGGAGTGTAAACCACAGACTCCACAGTGTGGAGCCCAGCTTCTTTGAGCTTTTCCAAATCAAGTAGAGCAATTCCATATGCCTAGACGACAAGATATAAACAAAAGGCAGTCTTAACAAAGCTTGCACGTTTGTTTATTTTCTAGGAAAACTGAAAAAGATAAAGTCTATCATATATCGAACTTTTCAGAAGGCATTGAACTTGCAAGTAGAAACAGAGGAGTAACTACGGCTCAAAGAGGCCCAAGCTACCTTGCATGGTGATATCTTAGCAAATTTAGCTACCTCAGGTCAACAAATCATTCAAGAAATATAGCATTATAAGGAGTACACTGTATATTTTTTTTGGAAAACAGGAGATGCCTCTCACACACTTGCTACTTAACAAATTAGCAATGCATAGGCAACAAATTAATCATTTTCACAAACTATTCACAGGGGAGAATAAACACATGTGACATGTAACAAGTTTAGTACAATTCACTATTAGAAAAGAAGAGCACTTGTCATGATGATAGTAATGCCTGAATAGCATTTTCGTGCATCAACTAATCTTTAGATAAGTACCCATAAATCCTCTGTATCCTGCATTTACATAGCTGCATATAAATGTTGCTGGAAGAACTCTATATTACTCAGAAGAAATGCAAATAGGAGGACACTCTCACTCTTGCTAGTTAACAAATTAGCAATGCACAGGCAACAAATTTCTAAATTTCACAAACCATTCACATGGGAGAACTAACACAACTGACATGTTTTAATTTTAGGACAATTCACTACCAGAAGGGCATTTCTCATAATGATACTAATGCCTGATTAGTATTTTCGTGCTTCAACTAATCTTTAGATAAGTACCAAAAAATCCTCTCGGTAGAGAGCATTTACGTCCCAAATTGGTTTTCAAATAAACGCTGCTGGAAAAACTTTATATTACTCAGAAGAAATGCGCAACATTGAAGCCACGAAGGGCCGCGTGAAGAACCTCCGATTCTTTGACCAAGAACCCTGACATCCCGCCCAAAGGACCCAGAACCGCGCGACTAACCTATCCCCAAACGCGGACCGCGAAACCCAAGAATGCCTAAACCGTGCAGGCACCATTTGCGACCAAGAAATCGGGTAGCGCGAGACGGGTCCGTACCTGGAGCTGATCGATAGGGACGGGGTCGTGCCCGACCTCCTGCTGCCCTTGGCTCTCCGCCGCGTCAGTTGCTCCGCCGCTCAACTCTTGCTCGCTTGAGCCATCGTAATCGTCGGCCTCAATCCCCTGCACATGCACAAAGCGAAAGAGGGATTGGGTTAGAAAGAACCAGGAGAAAGAGTTCATGTATTGGTAAGCTGAAAGCAAAGAAGGACGAGACGGGGAGAAAGCACCGCAACTTGAGGTCCGCAGCGCCGGGGCAGTCGCGTGCGCTGCCGCCCTTCCCCTCCGCGCTCGTGTCGATAGGCTGCTGCGCCGAAAGAGGAAGCGAGAGAAGCTCGTAAGCAATTCAGAGCGAGGGAGAAAGAAAAGGCCGACGAATTGTAATGCAAAGCACCTCGACGCGTGCGACGGCGCGGCCGCTCCCGTCGGCACACCCCTTCTCCTTGACGCCCGCCGCCTCGGTGTGGTCAGGGACGGGAGCGACCCGGGGGCGCTTGCCGAGTACGCCCCCATGGTCTTCGCTCTCAGGAGCGCTGCAGCGAGGGAGGAGACGAGGACGCGGTGGAGAGGCGAGCACGAGGTGGAGGAGGGGCGAGGCCGAGGTGGAGGTGGAGGAGGCGAGGCCGAGGTGGAGGAGGGGCGAGGCCGTGGGTGTCTGGGTTTTCGGTTCGAGAAACCGTTGGGAAGGGGAGGGAGGGGAATCGGGCAGCGGGCTTTATATCCGCGGCGGTGCCTGGAGGCATGCGGCGATGGACATTGGCGAGGTTTCTGTTGGGGATTTTGTGGGCGTGGCCGCATCAGAATTGGGTTTGTTGATACAGCGGTTGGGAATTTCATCAGCTTTGGAGGGGGTTCCGATTTGGAGAGAGGATATAAGCTGCAATCCTTTGGGTGAGGTGAAGGTTGCGTCCTCGGGGAGGGAAAGGGTGAACTTTCAACTGTTTCTCGACGAGGAGATGGTGAAGTTTGGGGGATTTCATGGTTCCGTTTGGGGCCTGGGGAGAGGGGTTCTTGTGTTGAAATTGGGGAAGAGCAGGTAAGGTTTCAGGAAGCCAACGGGAGGAGCTGCCGGACTTGGAGAAGATGAAGGGGAAAAGGGAAGGGAGAGCAGCTCCGGCTCCGGCCTGCCGCGTCTCGGGTCACGTGCCTTTATGGCCCACTTTGCTTGTGCTTCCAGTAGGGCCGAGGCGTCTGAGTGCCCACGTGTCAGTCCTTGGCTGCTTGGCGCTCTGTTGGGTGCAGGTGGACCTGGAGCGGCGTTGCTTTTCGAATTTCGAGCGAGTGTGCCACGCGTTCCGTTGCGATCACCCGGCGCCAGCTCTCAGCTCCTCAACTGTGACCGGAGTTCTCTCAGCATCAACGTTGGATCGTGTTTGTGCTGATGATGAGCGTCCTGATCCTGTGTAGGAGCGCTGCATTGGAAGGTCGCCTCCGCGTACATCAATCGGAACGGCCTGGTATGGGACTGAAAACGATTTCTGTTCTTGAGTTGCAGTTGTTTTCTATTCCCTGCTAACTGAATTGTGTTCGCAGCAGGCAGCTGCCCTGTCCTTGAATGGAAACAGACAATCAGCCCTGCACTTGGGTCACTGATTCCTACTTGAGCGGCAATTCAAATTGTCCTAGTAGCAATCAGTCACCGCATGATGATCGTCAGCAAAGAATTGGCTTTGGGCCTTTTCTACTGGGCCGATCCAACTAACAGGTTCCAACCCAGCAAACCCACTGGACCCTTTTCGGCCTCCCATGGCCCACGGACGAGCCTTACAGCCGAGCCGAGTAGTTTGTTGACTTGGCTGCCCGGATCCACAGTTGCGGGCGTGTGAACTGCCGACCACGTGGAGGTGGAGCAGCTGCTCTAGCCGATAGGGGAGTGAGATCTCGAGTGCCACGATCGAACTCCTCGCGGCCAGGAGAAGCAATTGGCAGGTCATCCGGTAATCGATCCCTCTCTTTTCCTTCAGCGGTCCTGCAGTTCCTCCTTTCATTCCTTCTCTCTGCTTCGTTCGATCCCGTTGTGGCTAGGAAATGGAGGCGTCTCGGGTTCTCGATTTTCCCCCGTTCTGTAAATCGCGTTTGATAATTCCTAAATTCGGTGAAAAAAATGCTGCTCTAGCTATCGATTCGAGTAGCAATTTATGTCTGTGAGATCACCACTTGGTTCCCAATCCCAAAATAAGCTGTACTACTGCATAAGCTGCAGTCGAGCTAATATATGTCTGAATGCACAATAGAAACTCGTATTCTTTGATGTTCATAAAGGCAGTTTCAGAGGAATTGAGGGTGATTCTTTTCTTTGCAGTATCAGGTTTTGTTCAACTTGTTCCTGCCTCGTCTTTGCATACATTTTGGAGCCTTGGAGGTGGGCTTTCTAGCAGTAACATGAGTGGAGGACACGCTGATGCTGGGAACTCAGGTAACATTAATGGTTGCTTGCTGATTCGAAGGTGCTTGACGAAACAGCATAGTATATGTTTCTGATAGTGCACACATGACCAGCTGAAAACATTTTTCCAGAACAGGGTTACCCCTGGAATTTCATTACTTTTGGTAACGAAATCACAATGTTCACACGAACTGAACGTTCCGTCGCTCCATCATACATCTACTTAACCTACTTACTACTATTGAGTTTGTTCTCTCCAAGTTACAACTACTGGGAACACAAAAGAAAAGATCCACTCATTCACTATTCTCCAACTTTCCTCCTTTGCTTCATTCTTTTCTCCTTGATTCTTCGTTTCAGATCCTTGTCGGGGTGATCATCACCAGGTCTTGATTGGTCTCGACCAGCTGAAAACATTAATACGTACTAATTTTTAACAGCCCTTTTTTATTCTGACTTTGGTCACTATGCCCTTCATGCCAATATAGATTTTAGCTTCCTCTCTGAAGTGTTACTTCAACATCACAGTAGTTGCAGGCAGTTGCCCTACGGACTCAAAAATTCAACTTTACCTTGCAGCTAGGATGGCAAAGCTGAAGGAGTTGTTGCACAGGAGTGAAAACCGCATTTGTGCAGACTGCAGTGCTCCTGATCCCAAATGGGCGTGAGTGTTTTGTTGATTTTTAAAAACACATTTCATGTCTATTTTAAGATAGTTCAAATTTCTTGTGTTCTGAACCGTTATGGACATCCCCTTCTTAGCTCTAGCAATGCATTTGTTACAGTAGCAGAATATAGAACACAAGACCAGTGAGAAATTGAGCAAAACCTTGCAATATAGCATAGATATGAGAATCCCTCTATTTGTGGAAATAAATGAGAATTATTTGCTTCTAACTTTTTTACACACAGCCCCAATGAGAATATTTGTGCATTTCTCCTTGCAGATCAGCTAACATTGGAGTATTCATTTGTGTGAAATGCTCCGGAGTCCACAGAAGTCTCGGTACACATATTTCAAAGGTTTCCTTACCATCATAAATGATTTTGCGTGCAATTTCTTTTTTCACAATTTTTTGTCACAATTATTTCTTACAATCATATATTTTGTTCCGGTGCTTCTAACTCTTAAGTCACAATTATTGACCTAATATTTATATGGCACAGGTTCTATCAGTTACACTCGATAAGTGGACTGACAATGAAGTTGAGTCCATGATAGAAGTTGGAGGAAATTCTCATGCTAATGCAATATATGAGGCCTTTCTACCAGAGGGACGGAAACCACACCTGGACTCTTCCCAGGAAGAACGAGAAAAATTCATCAGGTTGGCCAATGCCGCTTTGCATGAGGCCTTCCTTATTTGGCAAGAATTACATCCACTTGCCCCCTTGCATGATCTCTATATTTCCATGGCTGTATTTAGTTTTCCAAAAGTTACTTTCAGGGTCAGTCACTGCACTGACCATCTCCAATGTTTCAGGTCAAAATATGACTTGCAAGAATTTCTGAAGCCCAGCCTGCGCATTGTTTCAAATCAGTCCAGTGAAACTGGGAAACATGCTGGCACAGCTTCTCAATCTGATGGTTCCAAGAGTGAAGTAAAGCTTTGTACTGATGTTTCCATTCTGAACAGTACTCAAGATATTTGCTAGTCCCTTTAGTTTTCCTTTTACGTCGCAGATTGGCATGGTCGAGTTCATAGGAATATTGAATGTCAAAGTGATGCGAGGCACCAACCTGGCTATTAGAGATATGTCAAGCAGTGACCCATATGTCATCCTAACGCTTGGGCATCAGGTAATCACATTATTCCAATTAGCTAGAGCATGTTACTACATAGTTTGAGATTTTGATTGTATTCGTTTTTATTCCGGAATCACACATGTTTTTGTTATAGAATTTCACCATGTCACTGTTATCTGCAGAAAGCACAAACATCTGTCATCAAAGGCAACTTAAATCCTGTCTGGAATGAAGAACTGAAACTCTCTGTTCCTCGGGAATATGGAACTCTGAAGCTGGTAATTAACTCCACCACACTAACCAATCAAAGATTTTGTTGATGTAAATTAGTCCCAGATTTTGATGCTTAATACTGAATAGACACCGCCATCTAGAATTAGAGGCCTTTGATGCACCTGAATCTGCTTACAACTTAAATAACCCCTTTGATTTTACTTCACTCACTTGATGGTGCAAGCAGCAAGTGTTCGACCATGACTTGGTGTCCAAGGACGACATCATGGGTGAGGCTGAGATAGACTTGCAGACAATGATCAACGCCGCTGCAGCTTTTGGGGACCCAGAGCTGTTGGGTGACATGCAGATCGGCCGGTGGCTCAAGTCAGCGGACAACGCCCTCGTCTGTGACAGCACTGTGGTGATTGCTGCCGGCAAGGTTAAGCAGAATGTGTTGCTGAACCTGCAGCACACCGAGTCCGGGGAGCTGGAGCTAGAGATGGAATGGATGCCCCTTAACTTGTAGAAAGTTCTATTTGTTATTATTGTGATTCAAGATGATTTGTTTTGTGTCACATTTTAGAGATGAGATATTTTGGGATCTTTTTTAACTATGAGACAAACTGTATTGCTTCTGTGAATTCTTAGATTAAATTGCATTACCTCTGAAGACACGTTATTAATATCACTCCAAACCGTTTGGATGGGAGGATTTTTAAGGAATTTCAAAGGAATTGCATTCCTGCATTTTGCTTACGTCATCATACGTTTGGGATGAAGGAAAGGACAGGAATAAATCCAGAGGAATGGTGGATGGCTTTGTATGTACTTTCACACAGGAATCAAAAATGAGGTCCGCTTCGGCTGGCGCTTGCGATGTGATTCTTATTGCTGACCAATTTGGTTAAAAGCTTGCAATCACCATTATGAGAAGATTAAGATTTTTTTTTAGCAAGGAAGGTTCCATGAGTTGCGCTCCTCCACGAATAGTAGCTCCACGCATGCAGGCCTCTCCGCCTGGTTACTATTAGTCCATTTTGCAGTTTATTTGTTTGATCTTCTTGTGCTTCAGATAAGAGAGACGTTATACACAACAGCAATTTGTTCATTTTTTTCATTCCTCCATTTGTTCACCTTGTATTTGACAGATTGTCTGGCTTCACACAACCTATTAGGTTAGTCACAGTATGACTCGTCTCAGGCAGAACAGCACCAGAATTTTCAAAACACGGTTTATAAGCTTTTATCAGAAATTCTAAGAGTTTTTAAAACTGACGCTTAGACATTTTATACATAGCATATGTTGTGAGCAATGTTCCATCATCCATGTCCACATAGAACCTGATTGGAGAGATGGGATCTCTATGAATATCTTGCACGACCTGTATCCAACAGTACGATAAATTGTCGAAAAATAGAAAAACAAAAAATAAAAAAACGGATCGGAGGAGGACACAATGTTCATCTGAGTGGAAAGAGAAGTCGTTTTTTGGTTGAACAGCTCACGGCGACCAAAGAGATCGCCACTATAACCAGTAAATTCATCAATGCGTTGCACCCAAAATTTACTCTGACTCTGTAACCAACAAAAGACATGCAACTCAGAAACAAAATGTGCTTCAACGGGGAAAACGAAAGTGATTTTCAGAGAAAAAAGCAAGACGAATAAAACATTCGATCTGCAGGCCGTGTTACTTGAGGAGCTTCAGCGTGTGTAACAACATGAAAAGATCAACGGCAATGTTATCGCCTCACAGAAATCCGCTATGATCCTTTCGGATCCAAATCATCATGAGCCCCAACCGCGAATTACTCGCGTCACAAAAGGGAACAGAGAAAAAAAAAGTAGTGCTTGTCACATTTGAGGCGAAATATTATGGGTTTGACACTAGCTTACGTGAATTCTCACATGGAAGTAGATTACTGAACATGTTCTTAACATATTTCAAAAATCAGTTTGGTGTTCAGTAAAGATACACCCAATGAGATCCGAGACAGGTGAAATCTTCACCATAACGATTAAGTTAGCTGCAGTAGCAACTACCTCATTTTATGACTTTGTTCGTCTCAGAACAGCGCTACATTCAGTTTGTAAGCTATTGCTAAACTTTTTCAAATCTAGCGTTTAGACATTTTTGTATTTTTATCATATATTCATTCGTGGTGCATTTATAACGTTCCTGAGTTGAGCAATGCTATATCGCAACTTCACGAAAATGTGCACATCCGACGTCCAACTGCACGATAAATAAATTATCTAAAACAGAAGTGCAAATAAAAATTGGCTCGGAAGTCAGGACACAATGCTCAGTGGAAAGAGAAGTCGTTTTTTGGTTGAACGGCTCACGGCGACCAAAGAGATCGCCACTACCTATAACCAGAAATTCATCATGGCATTGCACCCAAAATTTACACTGATTCTGTAACCGACAAAAAAAACTGCAAGCCAGAGACACAATGTGCTTCAAAGAGAAACGAAAATTATTTTCAGAAAAAGAAGACGAATAAAACAATCGATCTGCAGGCACTGTTACTGAGGGGCTTCAGTGTGTGTAACAACATAAAAGATCAACGGCGATTTTGTCGCCTCACAGAAATCCGCTAAGATCCTTTCGGATCCAAATCATCATGAGCCCCAACCAGGAATTTCTTGCGTAACGAAAGGGAACAGGAATAAAAAAAGGAAATCGCCGAAGCCAAAACTGAGCAAAAGGAAGAGGACGAGATTAAACCCAATGAGATCGAATTCTATTCTACAGAAAGCTCCGGGCTAGAGAACGGCGGCGGCCTGTTCAGGCCGTGGAAACTTGTGATTATCTCCTAGAGGTCAGAAATATATATAGGGAGATGTTGTTGGCGGCGGCGTTAGGGTTTCCTTGTTGATCGCATGACGTTCCGTTGGGGTTGGCCCATGGGCCTAGTGACATGGAACAAGGCGAAGCTCGAACAAGGCAGCCAGCCCAAATGCCTTCTGTGGCAAAAATGTTTCACTAAAATTGTGAATGACGATTCTCAAAAAAAAACTTAAATTGTGAATGATGAAAATTCCCGCGTTCTAAAAAACCCCGCAAAAATGTGAATTAAATTGGGATAATCTAATGCAACAGTATATACATACTGAAAAATTATGCTCTCCAGCGATGTATTGCCAAACATATACTCCATTCTTTTGTCCAGTCATTAATAATTTTATTATTTTTAGATAATAGTAGATAGAAAAAAACGCGTAGGATTCCTATTGAAACCAATAAATATAGGCCTTGAGCTAACGTCAACGAGGATCTAAGCCATGTATTCCAACATAGTACAGTGTAGTTCTGTCATGATGATTGGTGTTTTCTGACTCGTTCTTTTTTATGTCGACAAGGTATCAGCAAGAAATAGTTTGGACCTGCGGATTTTGATCCTTTTTTAGCTTGAAAATTACCACATTATGGTGTCAATTCCTGCAGTGACCAGCTAACTTACCTAAGAGCATCTCCAACAGTTCCCAATAATTTTACTTCCAAAAACTGGTTTTAGAGAGTTGCTATATCTATTGGGAGTAAAAAGAAGACATGCATTCCAACCGTTCGTAATAATCGTTTCCTAAATAGTTCAAATATCCTTTAAGAAGTAAGAATTAGGTGACTAAATGTAGCAACCTTTAGGCCATAGGTTGGGAGTTGGTAAATTTAGCAACCTCATATAGGGAACGGTTGGAGAATGATTTTTATTAATCACATCCTAAATTTCCATTTAGCAACCTCATTTAGGGAATGGTTGGAGATGCTCTGAGCTCCTAGATCCTTGGTGAGCAAAATATTTCCCTGGCTACGTTTATATACAGTACCTTTTTTTGTGAAACGTTTATATGTGGTACAAATCATCGTGCTAGAGCACTTCATTTAACACATTGAATACTACAACCTTGAAATCCGGTTTGTGTGCTCGTGAGCCAGAAAATTCGCCTTACACGGCTCAAAACTTCCACTCGCTTGGAAATGCAAGCAATATACAGTTGATACATTCCTTTTGGAAGCAAACCTGTTTACCAACAACAATTACAACTTGTATTTTCCCTTCCCAAATAATCAACAAAAAATGCTATGAACAAAAAGAATCGGTCGTCTTTTCCATGTATATATCCTGCACACCAAACAATCGAAACAGAAGCGCCAAGACCAGTCTTTTGCCGACACTTCATCTCAGCAGAGGATCGAGCGTGCATCGATAACAGACTGCGGTGGGTCCAGGTCCTTGTCCTGGAGAGCGTTGCCCAGTAGCTTCTGCATTTCTGATGCAAACACATCGTCCAGGATCTGCACAGAACTTGTCATGGTTAGCAGACTGAGTATCACCAGAAGGCTAAATTACACTGCAACGACATAAATTATTGTTTCTTTATACATCCTGCAACTCAGCTCCTGCACTTTTCGCTTTCAGTGAAATTTCATGCTGGCAGCGTTGGCTTTTCCTAATCTAAGGTTATCAGAATTTAGTGTAAAGCGCAGGCATACGCATACCCCTAAAGCATAGTCGGATCCTCGGTACCAAATTCTGTTCTCCTTTCTGCTCTCGAGAAACCTCAATACAATCTGCTCAAAAATAAGTATGACATGTAAGCACAATGACACAAAGTGGCAGTGCAAAAGACTGATCTGAAAGAGACTCTGGCTGGTTTGTTCTTCTCTGATTACCTGGCCTAACTTATCCCAGAAGCCTCGACAAACAGCAACGAATATTCTGCTGGAGAAGACCTCGTGCAGATTGTGAATGGAGTCCGAGAGCTGAAGACAAAGAGCCTGCATCTTCTCGCGTATATCGCTTTCACCATCAGCCTCTCTTGTTTCTTCAAGAATGCGTTTTAATCTAGTAGCCTTGTTAGCTTGTGCCTGAAAATATCCAAAAGAAAAATTTGTGGATAAACAGTTAAGTCCCTTGGGGCAGGTTATGAGTGCGAAGAAATTTCTTACATTAGAGACAAGCTTCTCCACTATCGCCTGCAGATATTTCTTGTACTTCTTCCTCAACATAACTGTGATGGAGTTCATTTGCTCTCCGAAAACAGTGTGCCCATTTGTTATGGTAAGATAGGCCGCCCATGATTTGAGAATGTCTTCAACTTGGCAGTGTAACACATCAAGCATCCTTTTAACGGAGTTCATGAACATTCCTAGCTGTGATGAAGAAGAACAAATTGGTCACTAACTACGAGTACGAGTGGCATTCACAATAAAATATATCAAAGCATAGACAATAAAATATATACCTGGTTTGGCACAACGTAGGGAGCTATAGACTGTCTTCTAGTGAATCTTTGGACCTGCTTTTCAAGAATTTTCGGTATGCCATCTCTCAGAGGCATTAGAGTCTCCATGTACTGCTTCTCCAATGCCTTCATAATTTCTCTTTCCACATCAGCAATAGCCTGAATCATAAAAGCAATAGCAATTTAATTAATCCACTGGATGAGAATCACGTGAGCTGATCAAGAAGTGCAGATGTGTACGTACACTTTCCAAACTCATCAGATACTGAGGCCATCTAGTAATAACCACTCCATACTCATTTATGCTTTCTTTTATTTGCTCGTACATTTGCTCAATAAATGATGAGGTTGTTGACACCGCAGGGCATGACAGCTGAAAAGAGAGGTAAGTGAAATAAGCAAGGTTGATCAACCCTTTCCTTGAGGGGGTAATTCAACTTCAGTTGACATGTTTTTGAGCAGCGTATGTTTTTTATTACCTTCTCAGCTTTGCAGTTATCAAGTAACTGCAACCGGGTATCCTCAATCCACACCATGATGTAGTCATGAAATAACTCCCTCGAAACTACACCCCCATGAACAGGTCTACAACAGTACATATCAATGAATCAGCTAATACAATTATTGTTGCATAATGAATCAGCTGAAAACAGATGTCGCAGTTTGGGGTCGCATATTAATTGGAGAAAACAGTAACAACATATCTTACCTGACTTGCCAGGAATCAAGATCCCTCTCAAAATCAGCAGTTGCAATGATAAGCTCAGCAACATGTTGTACTGGCCTTGATGGGGGACTTGCAGAAAGAAAACCCCTCAATCGTTTGCAGAGTTCAGTACTGTAGAGTGATGCTGCTATGTTTGGCAGATCTATCGAGCTAAAATAAAATGCCATATGTGAGAGGAAAGTTCAATGGGGGACATACAGAAGAAATTCATTCTTATTAGGCCAGGCATGGGTGCTACCTTGGAAGTATATTTTGATTGTGAATCTTAATGTCTGCTTGAATCTCACGACTTATGTTAATGCAAAGTGTCTTCATTTTGAGATACGCAGCAGAAATAGTCATGGGGTCAGTAAGAAGGCTCTCATTATTGCTTGACATGAATTCATCAGTCTCAATCATATGTCTCCTGCACCTTTTCGCAGCAGCAGTCTGTAAAAAAGGAATTTATGTTATTCTGCACTGCATATATGTAAAGAAAAATCAGCAGAATACATGGAATATGTCCATCATTTGAACCAGTCATTAAATGAAACATATTTTCCAACATATTCTCGTTTCACATGCATTTTTTGCTATGAAAAAAAGAAGTCTTTGAAATTTGTGGATGATTTGCTAATGTCAAACAATCACATTCACATGCATAAAGTCATTACTGCTACTATATCGCAAGTTATAAGCCTCATTATTTCATGGTACAGGGTTCCAACAATCAATCTAAAACTACTTCCTCAAAATCAGGAAAAAGCATCCACCATGCTTATAACTTGTTCAATTGTAATCAGATGATAAATAAAAATTTTATTGCTCATAACTGTTCTGAAAATGACACCTCTTAGAGTATATATATTTCTCACCCTATATAGTTAGAAACACAGAGGGTTGCTTCAAGAGAAAAAAATGCAAAGAAATGGCAAAGCGTCTTCCTGATATCTGACCTGCAAATAGCTCCTGAGTATGTCTTGTGCCTCTTTGGAGAGTATATCATGCATCGAACTGAATATCTGAACTGCTGGGGCCAAAGCTGGTGCAGCAAAATCTGATATGGGGCCAAATATGTTGGACAAGCCAGTAACCGAGTTCTCATCCAGTGACTTATAATTTTCAAACACAGCTGCAAGCAGACTCTTGATACGATGCTCACAGTCTTGCATTATACTTCTCTGTAATGAAACAAATCTCTGTGACTGATATATTATCAAATTTCTGCCTATGTGTTAATACTAAAATAAGAACTGATAAAAAGTTCTCAGCTTGCATAAATTATGTCAAGTAAATTGTGCTACCAATAGCATGAAAATAAATGAAATCAACAAATATCCTGCCTGCTAGGAAATGAAATTGTGTCAAGTGAATAGTGCTACCAATAGCTGGTCTATTTTTTAAAAAGGAAGTTACCTCTTGTCTCGTTAAAGTCCTATCATCACGTGCTTTCATGACAGGGAGGAGAAGTTCATATATAAGTTCCAAACAATCCTTTGTTGGTATTGCCACATTCATAATGTAAGACAAATACCTGAAAAATGTAAAGACGTCTATCATGCTGTACTATATTAGACAACCATCATTGAGTGACTATTCATAACTGAACAGTGGATCACCTCAATTTTCTATAAGCATCAGACACTCCGTAGTAATTTGAGAACTCGTCCAATAGCCACTTCCATGGACCACTAATATGGAGCATTTTGCTGTGGAAGTTTTGAGCCCTCATTGCCGCTTCCAAAACTGTGTCATATATGATGGTATCCACAGCTGGACCACCTTGCAGCATCTATGATTGTGATAATATCAAAAGAGGTTAGACATCAGTTTGATGGGTGCAGAACAAAAAGAAAAGGGATAAGAACAGACCTTCGCTGATCCATAATTGTTCGAAGACATGGATACATTCATACAAAGCTGAATCTTGCCAACACATTCTTGTTCATCGAGATATAGAGGCCACCACCTTATGATTTCCTCCTGCTGTTTTCCAAACATTCACAAATAAGAAACGCTGTTTCTCACTTTTCAGAATTACCATGAAAATGTCATGCTGAGTTTGTGTAACATACGTGAGTATCAGTGAATGATGAAACTGGAACTTTCGCACGTCCTATGACAACCTTATTATTGTCTTGTACTTCAACAAGAATAGTTTCCTCGTGGCTCTCTAGATAACTGAAATAGAAGTGATAATAGATGGATCAAGAATATAATCTGAGTAAAATTTTAAAGTCCACTGATAAAATGAAAAGAACCATAATTAAGATAGAACTTACAAGAGCTGAGATTCACCAGTCCCTGGCTTCAAATATTGTGGAGAAATGGAATCTCTCTGGTGATCTCTGCAGGATCTTTGCAATTCTAGTGTGCATGTGAACATTTCTGCAAGTGTGGCACTGCGTTAATAATGATGAAAACAAACTGTGACTGGTAAATGAATTTCAGAAATTAAAATTATTATGTTACCTTCTGGCAAAGATGTCGATGATGTGGATGTCAACATTGTAACCTGGCTCTTCAGAATTTTAGAAATTTGTTTTACATACTCGCTGCCAGCTTGCATGTAGAGATTTCTGAAGGATGATGTTGCCCGAAGTTTTTGTCTTTGTGGTACCACACGAATCTTTTTTACTGTAAGACAAACAAAGTGTGATTGTGATGATACCATAATTGGAAACAACGGTCAACATCACATATGAGTAGAGTGTGAAATAATCCCACAGTCAAGGAATGTAGCCTGCTTAAAGTAAAAGTTAGCTGACATAGGAACTGCAAAATGCAGGGGCGCATGAAGAAAGGAAGTTCCCCCGACAGCAGGTAGTATATAAATTATTAGTTCTGCCATGGGCCATGGCTTGACTATTAAGGTTCTGAATGTACTGTTACAGTGTGGAACAAAAGAGGAGGTGGATTGGTGGAGTGACGTTATGTGCTTAAGTTACTGCTTATTCATACCTTCGATCTCAATCTGTTTAACAAGTTTCCTAGCCTTTATGGTACAGCTTCCATCCTTATCGTAGGCTTGCTTCCCTTCAACCTGATTGTCTTCCTTTGGATGAAGGAGAAAATTCTGTATTCTGTTCATAGAAAGATATCATAAGATATGTGATCAAAGCCAAACAGAAAAAAGCTAGTACTAGGTAACTCAGAAATGAATTAATTCATGAGTAGTTGCATACCCAAACGCGCTTCGCAGCACTATGCACTCATCCCGAAGGAATTCTGGAGCCTCCATGCAGTTTCTTGCCCATGCGTTCAGACAAAGCCGGAAGCATGCATCATATGCCACAAAAGATTGCCATGCGTTTTGGATACTAACAAGTACCAAGCAATCAATAAGAACAGGTCGCGGAGCTAACAACATCAATGGGGGAAATCAAAACTCACTTTGCTGTGAAGCTCGGTATCTGAGCTAACAAATTATTCTCGACATACGGCACCTGAACACCATCTTCCTGAACATTTGAGCTGTACATTTTGTGACCATGAGATAATGTAAATCAGCTAATTGTTTTTTGCAAACTGCAAGCACTTTTATAAAAGCCACAATCCAAGACATCCGACTTTACCTCATAGGAAGCTCGTGAGCATCTTGAGCCAGTATATCTGCTACTGACGATACACCAGTCCTTTCGAGGCCTCCAATCGTTTCAGCTGTTTCTGTTTGGAACATCAAACGATGATTATAACCGCCAGTTCCAGGGGAAGTGATGAAAAATTGAACTGTATTTCTACTACAAATGCTCTGATGTTCTCACCAACGGCATCATACATAACCTCCTCGTCACCCCCGCAACTGCAATCGGAGGAGCACTGGGTGTATCCAAAGTCTGAAACTTATGGCCCTCATCAAAATAGCGTCCCTGAATCAAACAAGAGTTGGTGAACATCTATGCTAGTTGAATTTTTAACAGTCAAATATATGCGTATAAACTGAAATGAGGATTAACAGAACTGAACAACAGCAGGTGCTCGTGTAGAAAACGGAAGCGCGTTATCTCAAGCTGTAGAAGCCTTACATGAGATGTGGAGGAGTCCACGGGTTCCTGGCCACCAGAGCACTTCCTGGCAGCGAAGGCGCTCGGCGGTCGCACATCCACTCGCAGGAACTCCTTGGACTGCCCCCGCACGATCCCGCCGCCGCCAGTCTTCCTGCTCAGCTGCGAGGTGACCTCATCATCCCACCCACTGCCGCACCGGTCCATTGCCCTCCGTAACAGGCTTGAGTCGCTGGAGCAGGCGCCGTCGTCCTCGTCGGCCGTCTCGGAGAAGCAGTTACCGCCGTAACGGTCCTCGGTCAGCCCCCACGACGCGACGCTCTCCCGCTCCTCGCCGTCCCACTCGTCGTCGGAGGCCGCGGCCGAGAGGAGCACGGAGTGGCGGCCGAGCAGCCCGGAGCGGGCCGAGGTGGTCTTCACGGGTGGCAGGCCCTTGGGGGAGAAGAACCCGGCGGCCGCGGCGCCGCAGACCTTGCTGTGCAGCAAGGGGCTCCTCGGCGGCAGCGCCGCACCGAGCTGACCCACCGGCAGCCGCTCGGCCAGCGGTGACCGCGGCGGGGCAGGGGCGGGGAGTCCGTGCCCTGCTTGATCCAGCTGATCGCCGACTCATCGAGGCCCTCCGTGAACATCATCGTAGCCGCCGCGGTGGGCCGAGAGGAGCGGAGATCCAGCGGCGGACTGGCGGTTTCGCGATTGGGGATTTGCCGAATCGGGCTTCGTGGGTTAGAGATTTGGGGATTGGAGAGGAGGAGACAGGAGTCGGGAGGGGGTAGTAGTAGGAGCAGGAGGGGGCGCCGAGGAGGGAGGAGGCAGTGGGGGAAGTGGGGAGGAATGGCAACGGCTAGTTCCTCGGGCGCGGGTTTGACGGGATCTACCTTGCTGAGCTGGAGACTGGGCTTCAAGGACCCACATGTCAGTGCAATTTCCTTAACAAATGAGGCATGCTGACAGGAATGAATGATGATTGCTCACCAACTTTTGGGATAACATTCTATCAATAAGAAAACTATTTATATCAGGGGTGACATTTTTTAGAGAGGGGTTGGTTCTCAGAGCATTCTAATTCTGAAATTCATGATGCAAGTCCCTCTGAAATTGGTTACGGTGGTCATCAGTGGTAGTAACCAAGAAGTCCCAAGTTACCAGTACAGGATTATGAAAAACTTGCAAATCTGGTAGTTCCCGTAATCGCTTTTTATTTTCAATAAAGGGATAGCTATGAAGTTAGTAGTTGGCGTGTCAATCTCAGGAGGTGGTTTTTCGTATAGAATTCAGTGGCCTGTCTGCAGGTGTCGAAGATTAGGTGCCCTTGTCTGAGGTTCCATACTTCCAGACCTGCAACCTTCAATTCCTTTCCGGGACCAGACAGTACCTCAGGACGAGGCGCAGAGAACCGATACATCATCCAACCAAAAGAAGCTTCAGGAGGTTCGGTTACTTCTGCATGCAAGCGTGATCCATATGTATTCATTTTTTCCATGTTGCTGCCGAATTCCTCTTCCATCAAACTGAGACTAAACTCGTAGTAACTAGTAAGATGAAGAATCAACAGCTGGTTTAACCAAGAGAAGTAGTAGCACGATCTTGGAAACCAAGAGAATTTTAACAGGAGTAACAGACTGAACATGCAGGAACGATCACGCAAGTCGTCCATTCCACCAGATAGTTAACGAGATGCTTAACAGCTTAATACAGAAACAGAGCAAAGCAGAGCAGACATGTCGATGCTTATTTCATAGAACTTGCCGCGAATCAGTGTATATGTGAGTATGTACAGTACAGCTCGCGCGCGATGTTAACACGGCACGCCAGCGAGTTCAGCGATCAAGCTGAATTTGACGCGCGAGACGGCGCCGCAGCTGCTGCCGTGGCTCGATCAGGAGAGGTAGGTGCCGCAGACGCCGTCGCCCGCGCGGCACCCGCCGCAGCCGCAGCCCTTGCCGCCGACGAAGACCGGGCCGTTGGAGCGGCGCCGCCGCAGCTTCGGTTCGCCGTCGGAGGCGGCGCCGGCCGCGGCGAGGATGATCACGGAGAGGGCGGAGAGGCACAGGATGGCGACGAAGAAGACGACGTCGCCGCCCCCGACGGCCGCGGCCGCCCCGGCGCCGTCGTGGCGCTCGAACACCATGCCGCCGGCGGCCATAGCTCTCGCCGCGTCTCTCTCTCTCTCTCGGAGAAATTGGAGAGTTGTTTGTCGCTGGGTGCGGAACGAACGAGGCGCGAGCGAGCTGGTGGAGGCGTCTCTTATACAGGCGGATTGACTGCTGAAATCAATGCGCTCGCAGCCGATGGCGACCGGTGGAAACTTCCACGCGCGCACGCCAGCGCCGTGCCGGACTCCGGCGCCCGTCACGTACCGTACCGGCGCGAGAAATACAATGATGGTTTGCAGAAATCATAAGCGAATGAAGCGTACTAGTATTCTTGATTGTTTGATTTCAGAAAAAGATTCGTTCGATCTTGTTGCCCACTGCCGTGTGTGCTAATTGGAGCTGTTTGGTTGGAGCACTTTGCCAGTAGTAGGTTATACCACCACCATTATGGGTGTCCAATAATGGAGGCGGCAGATTCCAATTCGGTTTGTTGGGTGAGGGTAATAATGAATGGTTTTATTTGGTCCCTTAATTAACCACCGATTACTGAGCTTTATGACGTAGCGGAACGAACTGACAGAAACGGCACCCTTAAGTCCCTTTTCATCAAGTCATCAAGAGGCGGGGAAAGGCGCACACAGGTTTGACATGTGAGAATGGACGTCGAAGCCTGGACGACGTAAACTCAGAGTCACTGCCCGTCGCTGTCGCTATGTTTGACATGTGAGAGTCTCGCAGCCTCTTCACGACAGGGTCGATGTGCCGTGGTGCGCGCTTTGTTTAACGGTGGATTTCGGTGCTTGTGCGCGAGCGGGAGATGACTTGACTCGGTCCGTCGGGAGCGGCGCACGGTCAATTTCCCCGCCGAACTGACCTACCAGTATACGGCAGTGGCGCAGTAGCGGTATCGGTATCCATACGCCGCGCTCAACATGCATGGCTGCCGAGTCCTAATGGTCAGGCTATAGTTTCTCTCGGCGTACATGTTACGTTCCGACATTGTTTACAGCTGGTCAGTGGTCAGGCTATAGTAGAGTTTAGCATTAAAAAAAGAGAGAGAGAGTCGACACTTGTGTTCGACGGCTGAATGGTGTACGCGACCACGTGTCCACGTTTCTGTTGTGTGCACGAGCGCAACGCAGCACGCAGACCACGATCACAAAGCTGCGGTGAAGACCGTGGGCCTTGGGCCGAGCCATGTAGCAGCTAGATGGGCCCGTCGCCGGTCCTGTCCGCCGTGTACGCCGTGGTCTCTGATTATTGGCCATTGCAGTTGACACAAGCGCGACAACTTTGCCGTGGGATTGGGGTCCTCTGCATTAGAGGTATAAATTCAGAGACAACACTGTTGTAGGAATTAGTCCTATTTTTCAACCGTTGGATCCTAAAGCAAGGAGCTAGATGCGATGCTACAGGAACCCGATCTACAGTAGATTTTACAAACCAGTACACTATTGCTACAGTACTAATTCAGGCTACTGTACCATCTCTCTCATATTACTGTTTGGATTCCTCCTGTACTGTGAATTGATGCCTCCAATGCAGAGGACCCCAATCCCTTTGCCGAGGCTCGTCAAGCTCTGCAGGGGAGCTGAACCGCAAGTGCGTAGCAAGCTGGTGGTTGTACGTGACTCTCCTACTGCACGAAATGCTGAACCGTTGGGTAATCAGTGAAGTACTGGCTCACAGTTGGCTCTAGCCGTAACTGATCTTGAGAAGAACAGATACGACTGAAGGACTGCAGAAAGGATACGTAGCAACAATCCCAGAACGTCCTGGTTCTTTTCTGCAGTGATACCAGTTACAGGTCAGTGACTCACTCTTGCGAGGGTCGGTGTACATTTTAACTGCTGATGAGGCGAACAACAGGGACGAAGATGGTCTCTGATGACTGGCAACTGCATTTGATAGACAAAGCGCGACAGCTGCGGTCCTCAAGCTCGACGCCGGAGTTCTGAAGGTACCAAACTGGTGACTGTTCCTAACTCTCGTACTGAATGAAACGCCGATGAGCTGAACTGGTCACCGTTAATCAGCAGTAACTGATGTTTAAAAGAAGATTGGACTGACGGATTGCAGAGAGAAGAATGGCATCACATCGGAAGATGTTACCGTAGCTCAAATTTCTTGGGTGTTTTCTCAAGTCTTGGTTTCAGGTCAGCTTGCAATGGTATGATTACATTGCCCGAAAGTTCAAGATAAGCAAAGAGGAAACGTGTTTATATCCTTTGAAGAATTGTGGGGATTTCTTATGCGATGACCGTAAAAAAAAAAAGACTTCCCTGACGCTGTTTTGACACATATATGCATCACGTATAAATAAATTAGCTGGTCATGGTGGCTAATTTCAAACCCGACCGTAATTAAATCGACGACTGTTTCAAATAAATTTACCAAAAAAACATGCGATCAATAATTCACATCTTCGTCGTTTATATAAATTCCGTCGAAGTGGTCAGACACGCGGAGGGATCTCATCTGGATCGATGTCGAGAATCTTACCTCGCATTTTTGGATTCGTATTGGGCAATGTGAAATCGATTTACACCGTGCCGGATTCTTTCCAACTCTGCAAGCAAGCCTCGGTTTGACGGCCGTGGACTGGACTCGCCCGCAACAAACACGAGCGAGACGCTCCCCCACTTCCGTTCCCTTCCGCTCCGACCCTCCCTCTCTTTCTCCACCAGCGAGTTAACCGGCGGCGGGCGAGATGAAGGTCACGGTGATGACCGCCGATGAGCAGTTTCTCAACCTCGACGTCGACCCCGACGAGTCGGTAAGCATGCCCCCTCACGCAGTCTCGATCTCTAGGTGTTGCGGTCGGTCCTTCTCGCCGGAATTGGTCATGAATCTGCAAGTGGAGTCGGGAACTCGGAATTTGGGCTGGAAGAAGGCGCGCTTCAACCTAGGCGGCGCGCAATTTGGTCCTTGTAGTTCGATTTCTCGTGTCAAGTGTACGGATTGGCGGGATCTTCTCGAGCTGATTCTGGTTGTTCGTTTAGTTTCGAGATGTCCGCCCGTTCGGTTCCCTACCGCGTGTAGATTTTCGTAGCTCCATCTTGAGCTTGCTCAAAATGCGAAATCTAATAAAAATCGTTTTCGCTAAATCCTGCTTCTGTCGTGCTTTTGCAGGTCGAAAATCTGAAGGCGCTTCTCGAGGTCGAGGTGAGCCTGGGCTGGGATCTTGATTGAGCTTCTTATTTGGGGCTATGTGATCGCCGGTTTGATCTCACATTGTTTGCCTTTGGGCTTGTGCTTGTGTGGGCAGACTAATGTGCCGCTGCAGCAGCAGCAGCTCCACTTCAATGGCAAGGAGATGCAAAACGCCGAGAAGCTCAGTACCATTGGCGTCCGGGACGGCGATCTTGTCATGATGGTTCCCGTAGTTCAAAGGTGTTCTTGATGTCCTTCCTAGTGTGTAACTACATTTGTTTGAATTTGCTGCTTGTGATTGTAGGTTTTTAAAGGGAAATTCCTGAGGTTGAGAAAAGTTACAGTCATTTCACTTATATATTTTCTTGCTGGCTTACTTGGCTACATTCAATAGCCCTAGAACATGTTTTAGGTTCTTACAGGTGAACCCTATTTATTCTTCTTTGTATCTAGGTGATTGCATTTTATTTTTAGTTTAATTTGCCTTTTAACATTGATCAAATTTCGATGAGATGCAATTTCTTTATTAGCTTAATTCATTGCTTTGTTGGAATTGTAATAGAGAGAGATGCAATATCTTTTCATGGTTAAAACTGTGAGTTGGTGCTGTATAGAAGAGCATGCGATTGCACTTATTAACTGTTCTTATAAGAACCACAATACCTCTAAAGTGTCAATGCTTTCCTTCCCCTAATGCTTGGGATGAAAATTTCAGACCTCCTGAGGATATTACGAGGGTAAACCATGACGGATCTGCTGTGAATCCTCAAGCTTTTCTACAACATGTTCGAGCTGATTCACAACTTATGGGACAACTCCGTCAGGTAAACGATTTTTGTGGTCTGTTTTATTTATCAAAAAAATTATGTAATATGTCCTTGTATAATGTTTAGCCTTGACCTGTAGAATGATCCATCACTAGCGCAAGCTATTCTTGGGGATGACATTAATGAGCTTCAGAATATCCTGCGGACTCGCCACCAACAGAAAAAGCGTAAACAAGAAGAAGAGCTTGTGAGAATCTCTTTATTGAATTTTGTTTGCTCACCAATAGATATCATTTCAAATGAAATCTAGACTGTAGGGTCTTCCTGGTAGCCATAGTATATATGATATAAGATTTTTTATGTTCAGCAGTTTTATGAAAAAATTAACTAATCACTCCAGGCATTTAAAGGACATGTCACAAGCAATTGACCACTTCACAGCTTCCATATTCACTCTCTAGCTTGCTTGGTGAATATAGTAGGTTGAACAATTCATCGTACATTTTGACTTTTGTAGGCCTTATTGTATGCCGATCCTTTTGATGTGGAAGCTCAGAAGAAAATTGAAGCTGCAATTCGGCAGGTAGGCATACTTCTTATCAGAATAATTTTTTTTTGCATTGATATTTCGTATATCATGGAAAGACTGACATGGATGGCTTTTTTTTTTATTATTGATTGGTATCATGACATTCTTTTTGGTACATTGTTTCTTACTTTCTCCTGATCCACCTCTTGATGATTTGTTCCATACATATTAATATTATTGTTACTTGTCAAATCCATTTCAGAAAGGAATCGACGAAAACTGGGAGGCTGCCTTGGAGCACAATCCTGAAGCCTTTGCTCGTGTGGTGTGTTTTATTATCATATTGCTCTTTATCTTCTTCTTTTTTCATTTTATCTGGACGGAAGAATCATTTTGCTTTCCTATGCTCAGTGTGTTGTGTACTCATTAATCAATCATCATTTTTATGCCAGGTTATGCTGTATGTGGATATGGAAGTCAATGGAGTACCTTTGAAGGTATTGAACTATTGCACATATCTGTTCCTATATAGTCTGCTGAGTACTGGATGCTCACAGAAGAGCATTGGCTGTTCTTAGAGTAGTGTTTTCTTGTTAGATTGCCAATATCAGAAAAATATATTGCTATCAATCCTATTGCATTCAATGTAAATCTAACTGTTGTACTCGCTAACTATACTGTGTACCCAAATAATGTGGGTTTTACTGTTTCTTGCCTTGTTTTCACTTGTGAAACTTGCACTACTACTATGATAAAACAGTAGTTGTGATCTAAACAACATTTGATTGCTTCCTGTTGACTGATTTGGATGAGGTCTTAACTTATCTGTCATCTGCAGGCTTTTGTTGACAGTGGAGCACAATCGACTATAATATCAAAGAGTTGTGCTGAACGTTGCGGGTATGATGAATGTATGAATTGTACAGTTTGCAGTTTGTTGTAGAGTCATCATATCATATCTTTTAATACATTGTGCAGGTTGCTGAGGCTTCTTGATCAGCGTTACAGAGGGGTTGCTGTTGGAGTTGGTCAATCTGAGATACTGGGAAGAATACATGTAGCCCCAATAAAGGTATGCCTGACCAATTTCATTGCTTTATTAATTTTTTATTATTGAGATTGGTGGCATGACTTTGGGTATGCTGGCATATTGTTTCAGTCGTTTCCTTTATTGGAATAAATGTGTTCTAATTCAGTGTCAAGCTATCACTTTATCTTGTATGTACACAAGCTTTAGCATTTAAGAAACTTGCTCTCAATACATTATACTGGTTAGATGAAAATGCATTGAGTAACAGATCATGTTTGACAGATTGGCCATCTCTTCTATCCTTGTTCATTCACCGTACTGGATGCCCCCAACATGGAATTCTTATTCGGGCTTGATATGCTGCGAAAGCATCAGGTAAGCACAAGTAATTTTTGGACCATGTCATAGATTTTTGACTATGGTTATACTTCACTTTTTTTTTTTCTTCAGTGCATGATTGACCTAAAGGATAATGTTCTTAGAGTGGGTGGTGGTGAGGTTTCAGTGCCATTCTTACAAGGTTAGTAGGTTATCAGTCACCTGTTTTACGGTTTGTTCCAGGCCTCTGGCTACGGTTTTTGACAATGCCCTACTGAAATAAGCTACCAAGGAAAATAGTTGTTAGATATTTTTAATTGCTTCAAAGTATAAAAAGTTACTACATTTATCTGTTCATTAACATATTCAGTTTGTAAGATCCCATTTACCAATCCATCTACTGTTTATCTTCAGAGAAAGACATCCCTGCACATATACATGATGAAGAAAAATTGTCCCAGTTAGCATCCCTTGGCAAAACAACTGGAGTAAGCATAATAATGATATTTGTGTGATGTACTTTTGATTTTCCTTCAAGTATGAAATTTATCATTGACATATCCTTACTCGATATGATCCAGGAATCATCAAAAGCACGCGAGGGACTCCTGATGTGCCGCAACGAGCCCCTCCGACAGGTTAGTATTTTTTTCTTTTGTAATTTTGTTGTCTAAAGGGCTTTCTATGTTCTGGTAAATGTGAACTAATTAGAAATCACCATCTTTACTTTCAGGAGCTCCAGCTGTGAACCCAGGAGCTTCAGCTGCGAACCCTCCACAGGTAAAGGCAGAACTACTTTTATACATATGAGGTTCTGCACTTCTGCTATAGTCAGTTATATTTATCTGAATCGTTGCTGGAAACTCTTCTTGTCAGGGAGGAGAATTTGAAGCAAAAGTCGCAAAACTCATGGAACTAGGATTTGACCGAGCATCTGTAGTACAAGCACTCAAGTTTTGCAATGGGAACGAGGAGCAAGCTGCTGCATTCTTGTTTGGTTAGAATCTCGGGAGCAGCAGTTTCTTGCTTTCTGTTTGCTCAACCCTTGCGCAGGGTTGAATAGTTATGCAAAGACTGATTGATACATCTTCCCTTAGTGAAATTAAGCCTTTGTTCGGCTAATGCAAAAAAAGCTTTGCTTTTAGGGTGGCTTCAGATTTTCCTTATTCCCCGATAACAGACATTTTCTTTTCTCTTTACCTGATACATAGACGAATGCAGATAAAATTGTGAAGAATGGTATCTTGATTTTGTCTGACTGTTCTGGAGGCTGTTGTGAACGGAAATGAGATCTTGCCTAAAAGATATTTGAAACATCTATTATTTGTTTTATGCAAGTATCTTGAAAAGCTTTATTTTTCATTTCCCCAAAATGATGCATCAATTGCAAAGAATGCTATATACCTGATTGTCTGTTAAAAATCCAATGCAACCGAAACCATATCATCAGTGTCTAGCTCAGCTCGCTGCTGTCTTCATATGCCATTATTTTGGGTGTGCATGGACTTTCCTGTGCATGTCTCGATAATAATAAGCTAAGGAAAGTAACAACGCGCCATATCGCACCATCAAAATCTCCTGCTATTAACTCGTCATAAAAAAAAAGTGCTAAAGAAAACTCGTCATAAAAGAAGATGACTGAGAATAGGGCCACCTCAAGAATACACAGAAGATGCAAGTAAATAATTTGTCTAGCAAATTGGCACGGTTGCTTACACGCTAAAATACATGTATAGTTGTTTTACCTTCAGAGTGTGTGATCTTCCTTGTACCACGTGCATGATCCAAATGATAGTGTTAGACCAGAGGAAATTGTGATCTTCCTTGTACCACGTGCATGATCCAAATGATAGTGTTAGACCAGAGGAAATTGTTAGATCTCCGCGCAAAAGTACGGGCACAATAATACACCTAAAAGCATTTGACGGGTTCTGTTTTACCCAAGTTGAAAGACGCAGGATCCCTGAACTTTAGCAAATACCTGAATCGGGATACTGTAGACACCGCAGTTGCTTTGAGACCAGTTGAACATCGGGAAAAAAAGATCCCTATGAGCATCACGAATATAAAAAGGCTTCAAACTCTACTTTTTCATTTATCTAATCACTGAAATTCACAGAATTTATTATTGAATTAGAGGCCAGGCTTACAGCCTCCGATCCGTAACGAATTATGCATCGTCATAATTGCTTCCTAAACTAACTGAAATTAATTAACCTACGACTACGAGACTAGAGATCAATCGGACAACGCCTTGACGGCAAGAGGGCTCCTCACGAACTGCATCCCGTTGGTCCACACGAGCGAGCCAAACGAGTAGTCCTTGGCCAGCTTGGGGTTCTTCACCTCAAACTTGACCTCGAAGCCCTTCTCGTCGCCCTTGGCCCCGAAGTGGAGCACGCTGGGCGTGACGGTGACGGCGACGCCGGCGGGCTCGGTGACGAAGGCCTTGTACGTGCCTGGCGGGCCGACGTTCTTGACCCTGCGGCGCGCGGTGACGCCGGCGGCGGTGACGTTGACGGCGGTGATGGAGGGGTAGTTGAGGTCGGTGACGGCGCGGGGCGCCTCGCCGGGGCACGTGTAGGGCTTGCCGTTGAACATGGCCATGACCGTGGCGTTGTACTTGAGCGCGCAGAGGAAGTCGAGGTAGTCGGCGTCGCCGAGGTCGTAGACGAGGCCCGGGCTCATGGCGCGCGCCGGGGACACGTGGCCGGCGCCGTAGCCGAAGGGGCTCGCCGGCGCGAAGGACGAGTTGAGGATGGCCTCGTGCTTGTTGTCCATCACCGTAGCTGCGTCGTTAATTATTCACGCATGCATGGCACGTGAGTCAGAATTGCAGAAATCATGCATGGTTCTGGTTCCGTGCGATGATATATATGATGCTCTTACCGGTGGTCATGATGGCCGATCTGATGGCGGCGGGGCTCCAGTCCGGGTGGAGCGTGCGGAGGAGGCCGACGATGCCGGAGACGTGCGGGCACGACATGGAGGTGCCGGACTCGGAGTTGTAGGCCACGCGCCGCTTGTCGAAGGCCAGGTCCGTCGGCGAGTTGGCGCGGGTCCACGCGGCGATGACGCTCACTCCGGGCGCAGTGATGTCCGGCTGCACTCAAATTAATTAATAAAGCATCATCAGTAATTAAGCTTTCGATCGAAAATGACCGAGCCATTAGTTGAAGAAGATCGCATACCTTGAGGATCTCGGGGGTGACGACGTTGGGCCCCTGCGACGAGAATGCGGCCATGAACGGCGCCGGCTTCGTGGCGAGCATCGTGGCGGGCTTAGTGATGAAGCCGGTCGGAGTCCTTGAAAACGACAATGTCAATGTCTCGATGCAGGAGAAAGAAGCCGTCATGTCTATGAGGCTTACTTGGTGGAGTTGAGGTAGGCGTAGAGGACGAGGCCGTCGCTGTACTTGACGTGCGTGGCGGGGAGGACGTGCGCGTCGGCGATGATCTCGTTGCCGGTGGTCTTGTCGTTGGCGAGCACCATCCCGACGCCGCCGGCCTGCCGCACCGCCTCGCCCTTGGCCACGCGCGGGCTGATGCCGCGGAGGCACACCACGATCTTCCCCTTCACCTTGGCCGGGTCCAGCGACCCCACCATGCACAGCTGCCTGCACGCCATCAAAATCATTAATTGCCGTTCATCAGTCATCTCCTGTCGTTCAAATGACAGCAGGCAGTGTGGAGACTGTCACGTACGCGTCCTTTTCGGTGGCGTTGGGAAGTGCCGCCTTGGCCGAGTCGATCAACGGGTATCCGGTCTTCTTCGGGAGAGAGGACGCCGACAGGCTCTGCCCCTGCAACAATCACAAGATGTAACGTTAGAATAGAAGAATCACATTTAGGTCTATAGAAGAAGAAACAACGAGGGTGCCTGCCTTAATCTTTGTGAAGTCCGTGTGCGGCGGTGGTTTCGCAGAAGGCGAAAAGGCGTGCAGCATGTTGCCGTAGATGAAGTAGGACGGGAACTCGCGGTCCATGGTGCTGGCGCCGGTGGTGACGATCCACGGCGCGACGTTGGAGACGGTGCCCAGCCCGGGCCCCGAGTTACCGGCCGAGCACACCACCGTGATGCCGCGCCGGACGGCGTGGAACGACCCGATGGCGATGCCGTCGTTCAAGTAGTCGCTGGGGTCGCCGCCCAGGGAGAGCGACAGCACGTGCACGCCGTCGTGGATGGCCGCGTCGAACGCCGCGAGGATGTCCGCGTCGAAGCACTCGCTGCCGTTCACGGGCGGGTAGCACACGCGGTACGCCGCCACGCGCGCGCGCGGGGACCCGCCCGTGGCCGTGCCGTTGCCGAAGCCGAACACGGACGCGCCGGCCGCCGGGGACCCGCCGGCCGTCGACAGGGTGTGCGTGCCGTGGCCGTCGATGTCGCGGGGCGTGTTGTACATGGACGTGTTGAACGCGCCCACCGCAGACGCGTAGCCCTTGTTGAAGTAGCGCGCCCCGATCAGCTTCCTGCACGCACCATGGAAGTATCAGTGCTGACAACATTACAAACTATGCCCACATGTGGGACATTCGGTTGACGTTTTGACATTTCGATATAATAATAATAATAATAATAATAATAATAATAATAAACAACTCAACTTCTGTAAAGTTTACTACAAGATAGATACTTTGAAGTGGTATACGTACAGTGGTCCAAAAAGGGAATAGGATTCTTCTTTCCTCTACAATCCAGGCACTGCCTTCCTAAAGTGGGTGTTTTAGGTTTCCCTTACAAAGCGCTTAAGACCAATCCAAAAACGAAGAAAAGGATGCATATGCTTGTCCTACTCAGAATATGCAGTAGAATATCGCGACATCATTCAGAAAACGTTGCGCAAAAAAGCAAAGCTTCCTTCTTTTTTTAAAAAAATAACTTACAATTTTATTCTTGGTACAAGAATATCGATGAAAACTACAGATAGTTTTATGAAGATCTCTGCTTTTCAAACAGGCCTAAAAGGTTTGGAAGCGGCCCTCTTTTTTCTGAGGGAGAATTTTGGAGAAGCTGCGGTTGTGGCACAGCATCAATCGATGTCATGCTACTGTTCAGTGGGGAACAGTGGGATCAGGCTGAACCGTTATGCATGGATGGATTGCCCATCATCATTGCCGCCTGATCCCAAGGCATCAACTGGTGGTGGTCTCAGGGCCACTGTCGTGCGTGCATTGTGGTGGTCATGCTCAACTCTCTATCTCAGCCCATCAAAATTGCTAGTGCTACACTATACCAACCCAAGCAATGGCAATTTAACTTTTGGAATCACATACAGTGCATGGCCTCCCAACATGGATCTGAGATTCTAAAAACACCATTTAAAGCTTTTGAAATAATAACAAGAAAGTTTCTGTCAATTGGACTTGCATAGGTTGTGCATAATAATGCAATTATAGGGTTTTCTTTCATATATACCTGTTATGTTATACTAATATGAATTGAACTCTAATTACCTGTTGCAAGCGAAGTTATCGTCTTGACCTTTGTCGCACGCTCCTTTCCACTGGGATGGAACTGGCCCCAGGCCGTCATCCCTAAAGCTGTCAGAATCCGGCCATACACCTTACAGATTCGAAAAAAAAAGCAGGTCAAAATTCCACTAAAGAGCACAGATACAAAAGCATCTTTTATACGGTTAAGTCAAACAGAGAGCCAAAAATTCAGGTATACGTTGTGACCACTGAACAAATAGTAGACGACTGATCCCTTTGGCTGCATATCCGACATTCCGATGCGTTTACCACATAAGGTCCCCAGAGCAAAGAGAGCGCAGGAAAAGTTTGGAGGAATGCGCGCATCAGCATGCCAAGAATCATTAGATGGTCCTGTGCTCCTCTGACGAGGACGTGGATTGGTTGGTTAGCTCAGCTGATGGGCAAAGTCAGCAGCAGCGCAAGGCTACTGTAAGTGACATGCTCCGTGCTGCTCAATCAGGGAACATGTGCGTCTTAGTTTGCATTAGCAAGGAACCAAAGAGTTTAGGTGCTTAAATTAACCATCTGGATAACATGCTGCCTAATCATTAGCTGCTCACACGCACTGACAGCAGGAATGTTCTGTCAGCGAATCGCCTGTTTTCTAGATGTTCACTGGGCCCGGGCATTTTGCTGAAGATTAGTAGTATTGGGTAGGTCGAATCAGGGCAGAACTACGTGGTGGATGCTTCAGCACCAGTTGTAATCAGTTTTCAGTCTATTTCTCAACCACTGCCTTTTAATGTACGACTCAAGAACGAAATGAGCCTGCAACCACCAGCGAGTAGTTGCTAATGTACAGTAATTTGCTTTTCGTGTCTAATCAAGAAAAGCTCGGATTCTCTTTTGGCTGTACTACAATCCTACTGCAGCACATCTGATATAATCAACCTGATTAAGTCAACTGGCTAATGATCAAACTGGAAAGAATTGCCATAAAATTAGCTGCAGAAAAAGTTGCGTAAGAAAGGGCGATGCCTTTCCAAGGAAGGATTAAACAAAAATCTGAATCTGTACAAGATTAAAGAAAGAGAGTTTGGCGCGACTGAGAGAAGCAATTAGCGAAGCCGACGAATCGGCAGACCAGCTGGTACGGCATCTTATCGCCAACTGCTGCTTCGAGAACGATGGCTGTGGCGAGCGTGTGGAAGAAGAGTGGAAGACGGAGACGGGCGGGCATTGGCCGAGAGAGCAGGGTCAAAGATTGGATTTGGGTCACTCACCGGTGTCGAAGTTGCCGATGATGGTGTCCTCGCCGAAGCGCGCCTTCCGCCACGCGCCGCCGCGCGGGACGACGCCGCCGGGGCCGGCGAGCCCGAGGAACTGCCACGACCGCGTCGTGTGCAGCTGGCGCCCGCGGTTGGGGAACACCGACACCACGCCGGGTTGCCCTGGTCATCATCATCACGGACGAAAAGCACCAACAGAATCGGTCAGTTGAGTTGACGACTCACTAATAATTCTCGGAGGGGGACGAGATCAAGAACGGTTGTCAGAGGCTCACTCGCGATCTCGGCGGCCTCGGCGGCGTCGAGGTTGGCGGCGAACCCGTTGATGTGCTTGGTGTAAGAGTAGAAGATCGCGTCCCGCGCCTTGTCCTTGCTGCATTGCGGATCCCGACATTAATCTCAGTTAGAGAATTGGGTTAATTAATCAAAGTTAATTAAGAACGATCGATCGCGCCCGTACTCTCCGAGGACGCCGGCGAGGAGGTCGTAGTGCGCGTCGGCGGCGTTGGTCTCGAGCGCGGCGAGCTCCTCGGCGCCGTGCGTGCCCAGCCGCGCGCTGTGCGCGTGCTCGCCGAGGTACACGACGTACGAGGACCGCTCGGCGGCCGCGGCGCCGAGCAGCGCGCAGAGGAGGAAGACGACGAGGGCCATGGCTCTCGCGGCGGCCGTGGGAGTTGGGATGGGGGCGAAGTGCACGAGCGCACGGGTGTGTGTATATATACAGGCGGGCGGTTAGTTTTGGCGACTTGGTGTGCGTGGACTCTGCTGCCTCCGGCGTCGTGAATGGCGCGGAGACGTTCATTCCATTCCACCCCTTCTCATCTCATCTGGTGAAGTTTGTTACTGGGATAACAATATCTCATGGGTGGTGGTTTGAATGCGTTCCTTCTCTAGAATGCAGATTGTCAGGGATGGAAACTGACGGTAAAACGGGCCATGTACATTGACCGAGTTCAGGTTACCCAATATTATTGTTTTCCAGAGGAAGGTGTTGATGTCCAATCCAATAACCTTTGAAACAGATCAAGTAGTTGATTTTTTCTTCCCAGGAAAAAATAGTTGATTTTTCCCCCAAAGTTAGTTAATATTTGCTATATCAGGATAGAGAAAAGTTTTCAATGAAATAGATAGATATCGGATATTTTTGGTGTAGGAGTGTGCATGAAGGGATCCATAGATCTCCTCTCCTCTAGTCTAGTAAAATAAAATAAAATATACCCAAACATATTTTGGCTTTCAAATATATAATAGGCAAGTAGTATCTCTTAAACAAAATTAGACAATACAACAAATATACCCAAACATATTTTGCCTGATCATATTTCTGTTATTGTATGGAGAAATGAATGCTTAGTTGTTTCAATAATAACTACTCTCTGTTCGGAAATTCATGTTGTTCCTCACATGAACTTTGCACTAGCCGTAAGTTAACTTATTTTGTTGGGAAAAATGACATCATTTACGGACAAAGGAGCACACTAACACTAAATTTTACATACTAACCCAGGCGGTCTAAACCTCAAAAAAAAAAACCTCATGTTAATGTCTTGATGAAATGTCTGTCCTAATAACTACAAGCATATATGTCTACAATGAGTATATATATATATATATTGTTTTATACAATGTGGAGCTAAAACAATTCATAAATGGAATCCCTATCCAATAATTAACTCATTCTTGTTAACTTCAAGCACAAGGGAAGCCAGCGCACAACCTATTTGTAATTCCCATTTGATATGTGACAGATTGGCATTCTTTTTTAGTGTTGTGACCATCACCATGAACCCGGGTTTCAGCAACACCAAACATATATATTGCATAATTTTATTTATTAATGGCTAGGTTAACTACTGATGAGTTTGTCTTGGAAAAAAGATATCTTTCTATCCGAATCTATCTCCGTCTACATGGTAATGCAAATGATCAATCAGCCAGCTGCCGGCAGAGTTATTATAAATTTGTTATCTTTCTGTATTATTTTACTTTCCTAGAAATAACGTGCTACATATCTACCATCTCAACTTACAAAAGATTGTTATACAAACCATTTTTAGAGCAATATTGTGAAACACGACAATTATTCTATTTTCCTATAAGTAATTAAGTATTACTGTTATGTACAAACCATGACCTGGATAGATACACCCACGAAAGAAACAGGACACTAGCCAAATCCAATTGTGAGGTACGCGCAAGCCATGCATCATTTTATTTTGCTTTCTTCATGTCTTGACAAACTACAAGTTTCTGACCATTTATATTGCTACAACCCAAACTATTAGATCCAAAATATAGTACCAAAATGATTTTTTAGTAACACCAATATTGTTCACTACAATGATAATGCAACATTGTGTGCAAACATGCAGAGGCTGAAAGTCACTTACATTTTCTTAAAAAAATGGCAGTCCAACTTTCAGTGGTGGATGCTTAAGATGCCTGCTGCTGAAAAGGCTACGATTTATAGTGGCAAGTTGTGCTGATGCTTGTTACTATAGCCTTTGATGGCTCACCACTGCAGATCCTTTTTATAGTGAAAATAGTTTAGCCACCTAAATACACTAAATTCACACCCAGGTCTAGCTACAAAAAGTTCTGGAACAATGAGTGATCAGTATGAAGTATTTTTGAATGGGACCTCTGGTAGTACAAAACAGGATCCTAACACTAAAAGGGAAACAATGGTGTCATTCCAACAAAATACGATAAACTCTGGAGTAATCATAAACAGAAACATCGGCAATCCCCAGCTAAGTATTTCCTCTGTTTTTTAATGGTATTAGAGAAGGCTTGTTGCTTTAACACGATGAAAAGTTTGGAGTTGAAAGCATTTTGCTCAAGTAAGAATCATCATAATAATCATTTAAATGGCAGCATCTAAGTTGGTATTCTGTATCTCTCATGAGGTATTATAATTCGTAGATAGAGGTATCTCTCGTGAGGTATCATAATAACCAATTGTGCCTTTCAAAGCCATCCCCGTGGCAAGCCACGCAACAATTTATCCACATGATCCTATAATAACCATATCTTGGCACCGTATGAAAGCAATCCACGCCATCCTCATGTCTACGATTATGTTGAAAGTGATATATGGTATTCAACACGATCGAAAACTCATCATTCATCACGTTCGCGTATGGTACGAGCTGTGCTGGCCAAGCAACTTCGCTGGGGGCATGGGTGCGTCTGTCTTTTCCTCTTGAGATCATTTGCATCAATAGAATATTCCCCTTTTTTTGTTACATTGAAAAATAATCTAGCCGTTTTTTGTGACATTCTTGCGCTTCCAAAAATTCTCTGAATTTGAATCATCCACACGCGGTCGCACCATACCTTGAGTACGTAGAATACAGGTCACCCGCAGACATGAGGCACAATGATAAGCCCAGAGAGGCGATGGCTATCATGATTTAATTCGGCCATGATGCGTGGATAGAATCAATCAAGAGCTGCTGCAACTGCAAGGTCGCCAGCTAGCGCCCAAGCACTGAGAGCACTCTTTGGTTGACCATGCTTGCCCGATGTGGCGAAGGCTCACGTCAGACAAGAGAGCAGCCACATTTTGGACACTGGGACCCATTTTGGCTGAGAACCCTGAGACTGAGAGGACTGCATAAAACATTTTCCGGAAAGTTGCTGAGACTGGGAGGACTGCACCGGCACCGTTTCAAGTGAAACATCACATGAGAATTATTGCGTTCAAAAAAGTTAGAAGACGTGAATTGCAATGCTGCATCGAGCTAGAATGACTTGTCGGTGTACCAAACAGTCATCTGGCACTGGCACTGGCAACATCCAATCCCCCATGAACCGGCCGGTAGCAATTGAGAGGGCGTTCCGCGTCCAATCAAACCGAGCTTGGTCATCCCTTTTTGTTTGACTTGTCATGTCGCCATCCGAAATGCCGGCGAATTCAGGGAATTTGTCGGCGTCTGGATCATCAACCTAATTAAGCATCGTTGCGACAAATGGATATATGCTGGGCGTCACGAAATCGAGCAGTGTATTGGAGTGGTGGCATTATACAAAGGCACACTCTACACATGGCACGGAGTTTACAAGGGGAATTAGGAGCATATGCGTACGGGACGAAGTCACTGAAACCTTACAAGATTTGGGGTGGCTCGTCGTTTTGTAAAAGTAGAACGTCCGCGTCACAGATATAGTTGGTTCTTTGTACAAGTTGTGTGTATACTAAACGTACAAGGGGCAGGCTGTAGCCCCATTCAGCACCAAGATGCATGGTGAACGATGATAAATCCAAAATCCTCAGTTGGATTGGACAGTCAACCTTGATGGAGTGGATCGTATACTAGCGTGCTGGTTTGAGCGACGCCTCCGTGGAAGTGGAATCCTTTTTTGTTGACGCCGGTTAGCTCAAGCGTCAACAAAAATGATCAGAGGGGCCAGTCAACAAATGGGCAGAACCGCAGGCTAGCTGATGGCCAAGTAATTAGAGCATTGTATGCGCACTTCTTTGTAAGCTGCTTTGCTTTCTTTTTTTGTAATGGAAATGGAACCTCTGCCCTCTCTACCTCCGAAGAACGAAGATGCACTGGACGGTACATATTTTATTCATTTTGGTTAGCTGATTACTTTCGTCAGTCTAGATAGCTAATTAAAGGTGAAAATAGATGGTGTCAAGATTATCGAAGCACGTGCCGACCGGACCGCAATGTATGAATGAATGTATCTGCACCTGCAGGATCTGAACGACTCACCATTTTGCGGCGGCGGCTCGCCAGCAGGCTACACCCTACAGGCGGCGGCGGCACGTATACTTTGTTGACGAGGCGGGTTTGTGGATGAGAGCGTAATGGTCAGAGTGTGCCTTTGCATGCCATCGCCGCCATCATTCGCGACGCAGGATATCATCTGGCCGCGACTCGATCCAGCGGCGACACGTGAGAAGCGCGCCTCGGTGACTCAGGATCATGAAACATTTCTTCGTCGTCTTTTGAAATCCAAACCAACGGACGGAGAACATCATGAGCAATTCAAATTAATCGTCGATCAAGTTAGCTGTGATTTACCATGCATATGTCCCGGTCTTCTTCAAAAAGGGAAGTTGAGCCACAGAAATCAGCTCGTGCGACCACCGGGTCAGCGCCGGAGTCGGACGTACTGCTCGCCGGTGGAGGTGGAGCACGCACAACTCTAGAAAGGAAAGGCCCAGCTCTCGGTGCCGTGGTGCGTATATGCCCACACAACTTTAATGCGGCAACCAGACCGCAGTTGCTAGGCGCAAAAGCAAATGCATGGAGAGAAAACCGGGGTTTGCAGTTCGCACGCTGGCTCATTTGACAGTGAGAAACCATTTATTATCCTTTTTTATTTGGACTACTGTATATGTATGGTCGTAAGCGACGCAGCACTCACCCTCTGTGGACGGCGGACGGCTCGTCCTTGTCCGGCGTATCAGCGGCGGCGTCACATCCGGACCAGACGGGCAGTCGGGCACCCGGCGGCCGGCGCGTTATTGAATTTGTGGCCTCGTGCGGTTTGCATCGTGGACTAGGCCGGGAAAGCCCAAATAGCCTCGGCCCAGAAAAACTAAGCCCAAATAGCTCAGGGCGAGCGAGTCCGTACTCAAGCGTGCCGGAATCGGCGCCACTAATCCGAGTTCGACACGAATAGTAGAGTGACGAGGAGGATTCTTACGCACGCAGCTCATCGACGGCGCGGCCACCTTCTGACCTGACGCCGTTCCATTGCGAAGACGGCGGCAGCTTGGCAATGAATATAAACCTAGTGCTAGTGCTCCTCCGCCGCGCTGTGGAATCCAGGATACAGCTTCGGATTGCATCAGCCAGCACTTCCTTCAGATTTCGTTGTTGCCGCAGTATGATCACTAATCACGGCCGTTCTCCGGATGAAATTGTGCTGAAGATTTCAGAAATAGTGCGTTCCTCGATCGGCAGTCCTATTTCTGAAGCTCTCGTGCATGGGAATATGATATATTGTGGCCATTGTTTTGCTTCTTCTGTCTATAAATAGTAGCAGCCGGCTGACAATGCAGCACGTCATCGAGTTACGGAAGGTGAGCATCAGACTAATTTGAGGCGCCCGTGACCCATTTTCCTGCTCTTTCTCTTCTCTTTGCCATTTTTCCGTTTCCGTCAACCTTCTTTCTCGCGCCCAAACAGAATTTTCTCCAGATAATGAAAAACAAGAGTTCTCTCCAAGTAATTGATTGTAAACAGACGCCAAGGTATGTTCATCACCTCCAGTTTCTTTGATGGAATGTCGGTTCAATTCGTGTTCTTCCATTCGCCGGATTACACTTTTTTAGTTGCTGAATCGATTAATGTTGTTCGTGCCCGCGCACATGCAGCCCATGACGAGCAGCAGGCTAATCTTTGATCGCCTACAACGTTCTTGACAAAAACAAACGTGGAGTACCCGGTGGCCGTGCGTTTGATTCTATTATTATTGATATGTAATCACAACGACGGATTGAACAAATTAATTCGCCGATATGATGCACAAGCGTTCCAAATCGTTGGAGCCGTTCAACAAGATGGAGGAGCACGGCGGGGGCCCCACGGCCTCCGACGACTCCGCCACCGTCCGGCCGCCCTACTCCTCGTCCTCCGCGGCGCAGTGCTCCACGGTCTCCGTCTACCTCACCAAGATCAACGGCGCGGCGCGGCTGGTCACCGCCGCGTGGAACAAGAGCCTCATCAACCAGTCCTTCACCGTCTCCATCGACGCGCCCAACGCCGACGACGCGGTCACCCACAAGGTGGAGCTCAAGCCGTGGCCGTTCTGGAGCAAGAAGGGCGGCAAGGCGCTGGACGTCGGCGGCGGCGACCGCGTCGACGTGTTCTGGGACCTGCGCTCCGCCAAGTTCGCCGGGAGCAGCAGCCCGGAGCCCGCCGCCGGATACTACGTGGCCCTGGTGTGCAACGAGGAGGTCGTGCTCCTCCTCGGCGACGCCAAGAAGGAGGCGTTCAAGCGGACCAAGTCGCGCCCCTCGCTGGAGGACGCCGTGCTCGTGTGCCGCCGCGAGAGCGTGCTCGGGCGGCGCGCCTTCGGGGCGCGCACGCGGCTCGACGGCACGAGGACCAGGGAACACGACATTGTCGTGGAGATCGCGCCCGGCGTGCCCAGGGACCCGGAGATGTGGGTCACGGTGGACGGCGCCGTGCTCCTTCACGTCAAGAATTTGCAGTGGAAGTTCAGGGGGAATGAGACCGTGCTCGTCGAGCAGGCGCCGCTGCAGGTGATCTGGGACGTGCACGACTGGCTTTTCAGCGGGCCGGGATCGCAGGCGGCCTTCGTCTTCAAGCCCGGCGCGCCGCCGGAGATCCAGGAGGACGATGGGAGGAATGGCATTCAGGATGATGAAGCGACTGACTTTTGTTTCTTCCTTCAGGCTTGGAGGATGGAGTAACTAGTATTGAGGAAGGGTGATCTTGTCGTAATTTTGATCTGTATAACTACCACTGATCTATCAATACGAATGACATTGACAACTTATTCAGCTTTATTTATGAGTTTGTAACGAGGAATAGTTCAGTGAATTCCAACACCGTGATCAAATCAGATGGAATCTTTTCATCAATATTATCAGAGTGAAGTGATAGGGTAGTTGGTTAATACGACGAAAAGTTGAATAAGAATATTATACTAGTATCTAAGAACAGACCGATGGAACGATAATATTATTACAGGCAGTTCAACAGAAACAGGATTTGCAGACAACATTTCAGAGGCTCCCTGAGCAATCACACAAGAATCTTCATGTCATGATAGATACAACAAAAATAACCAGAAGCTGTGAAGCATCAGTTCATGGTAATGGCGACATTCCATAAGAAAAGTTGTATTGAGCCCAAAGAACAGCTTATTCTAGAACGAGTCATGTCTATCGTTACATCAACTAAAATCTCTAGCTCCCTTATCACCTTTGCTACCGGTGGAGCACAACTATTTTTCTCCATCAACATAGAAGCACTGCAACGTGTGATCAAATGCCTGATCATGGTACCAAAAAGAGGTTGAAAAATTAAAGAGAAGATCCTTCACTCCATCACAGCAACACCGCCAGCTACTTTAATCTTCTCTATGATTGCTTCTGCTTCCTCCTTTGTGAGTGATTGCTTCAGAATGACTGGGGCCTTCTCCACTAGCTCCTTAGCCTCCTTCAGCCCCAAATCTGTAAATGTCCTGATCTCCTTGATGATCTTGATCTTTGCTGCAGCATCAAATTTCTCCAACTTGACATCAAAAACGGTCTTCTCAGCTTTCTTCTCTTCAGCCTTGGCTGCACCAGCCCCAGAACCACCCTGAGGACCAAAACTGAAACCCTGGCCAGATATCGCCTGTGGTGGCTCTTGGTTCAGTCTGAGGAGGAGGGCTGGAGCAATCTGTTTGATCTCCTCAGGAGGAAGAGCAGCTATACGGTCAGCTAGATCCACAACTTTCTCTGAAGGTGGTGCCATTGGCCCATATGGGTCATATGCTTCAGGGTATTTGTACTTCTTAGAACCTGTCTCCTTTACAGTTTCGGTGCTGTATACACGAGCCAAGACTGCTGAAAGACGACTGCCAGATGATGGTCTTGAAAGACATAGTCGTCTTCCAAATGTATAGAGACTCATCTTACTATAAGTGTAATAATCTTTGGCTGCAAAAGAAGAAAAAAGAAAAGGAAATTAGCATCAAATGGGATACATTGACATTTCTACACACAGTCCATTTGAAACCCATAAGCTCCCTCATAAGTCGTAACAAACAAATAATATACACATCTATATTTAACATTTGAAAGAGAGTGACAAACTATATCTTACAAGTTTGAAGCAACTGCAACAACGTAAACAACAAATAAGATGAACTGATCAACGCGTGCACACTTCAATAGATAGTAACTCATTCCCAGGGAATAAAAGACCTCTGCATATGAGCCCTTCCCTGTTATCCACGAAAGGCAGAATGCTGTAGCTTTTCCCTCTTCCCAAATGTAGGAGCTAGCAACAGCTAGAGTATATGATGCTCTATTCTAGAGAACATCCAAAATTTCACAGGTCCACGACCCAAAGTCTACATGATTCAGTGATCGAAGCTCATCTATGTTTGCCAAAATTTCAGACCCACAATTTCACAGGTCCACGACCCACTGAAACTCAGACCGACAACGGCCATGAAAGATTGAAACTCATCTATGTTTATCGCCAATGCGCTAGAGTAATGATTCCTACAATCCAGTCTGGTTTGGTCGCCTTAGTTCAGTCAATCAACAAGAGCAACCAAAATTCCACATTTGTACAAACTATCAGCATGATTCAGCCGATTCACCAGTCCACAGCCAAATTCGAAGAATAGGGCATCAAAGGTCGATGCTCGGCAGCGGACGTACACGAGCAATGTTTCCTCCGAACAGCGCTAGTCGCCTCAGATCAGACGCCGCGGGAAACGGATCCATATATCCCCCATAGTTTTACCGCCCCACGGGCGACGACGATATTAGGCAAAAACAAACTACATGAATCGAATCCGCGACGAAATGGATCAATTGGGGAGCATGAACATCCATCACAGAATGACAAGTTTGGAGTTGGCTACATACCTCCGTCGGCGCGCGGTTAGTGCTGAAGCCGCTGGAGGCGCTGCGTCCACGCCGAGACCGAAGCTATACAAAGGCGGGGGCGTCTCGGAGGGGCGGCCGGGAGTGGGACGAGGAGGAGCGCCACCGGGCTCCTGGCGCCGTCGTCCGCCGGGCGCGTGCGGCGCTAGGGTTCTACGCTTCTGGTGCAGGCGTGCGGCGGGTTCAGTGCGACGCCGAAGAGCGAAACGGCGAGGCGAGCTTTGGGTGACGGTGCGGGTGGGCCGTTGTGCTCCTACAAAACTGGGCCGGGCTGCGAATCTGCAAGAACAATCGAAATTGTACACCGTGGGCTATTTATTATGGGCCCTAGGAAGGGTCCGTGTCTCAAAGTCAAAGGTACGGCGCAATTTATTAGGGAGAAAAACGAAAGAAGTTTGTGGCGTCATACACGGCTAAGCCGGCGTCTTGGAATGTAAGACTGCGAACGTTGACGATATTGTCATATTGATCCGAACAGTTCGCTGCCATGCACTCATCCAGATCATTTGTCTTCGCACTGAACATGGCCGATGCCGTCATCTCCGGAATCGTCGGGGACGTAGTGGGCCGGGCGATATCTCTCCTCTCCGGTCACCTCCAAGACCGGCGGGGCGTCGAGGAGAAGCACCGACAGCTACGGCACCTCGTCGTCAAGCTCGAGAGCGCGGTGGAGGCGGCGGACGCGTGGAGGATCACGAGCCGCGCTCTGCTCGCGTGGCTCTCCGAGCTCGTCGACGCCGCGTACCAGGGCCGCTACTTCCTCGACGCGTTCCAGCGCGAAGGGGCGCTCGACATTTCTTCAGACGAGGACGACAATGGCAAGGGCGGGCCCCACCACTCTTCGTTTCTGCCGAGCTCGTTCAACCCCGCCAAGCGCCTGCGCGTCGCTGCCAGGAGATTGGTCCTCCGCGGCGGCGGTGGCGAGCTTGACCGCGTCCTGACAAGCCTGCAGAGCTTGTCCGGCGACCTTGCCGAGTTCATCTTGCTGCTGCAGGGCTGTCCACCGGCGGTGTACCGCCCGCTGACCACGAACATCTACGCGGACAGCCAGATGTTCGGCCGGCACGTCGAGCGGCGCCGCGTCCTCGACTTCCTCCTGCACGACGACGACGCCATCGGCAGCGACCTCGGCGTCCTTCCGGTGATCGGTCGCCACGGCATGGGGAAGACCACCCTCGTGCAGCACGTGTGCGACGACCCCGCGGTGCGACGCCGCTTCTCGCTGATCGTGCTCCTGGACTTCCACTGCACGAGCCTGATCACGCCGGCCACTGAAAGCTGCACAGCTCCTGCGCTCCCTGTTCACCGTCCCCGGAACTGCAACAAGCGCCAGCCTCGCCGGCGCGCTGAGCCTGCTGGAACGCAAGCTGCGCAGCAAGAGATTCTTGGTCGTGTTCGACAACGTTGATGGACACAGGAGGCACGTGATACAGACACTCATGCCGTCGCTGCGCCGCGGGCGGCGCGGGAGCAGGGTCATCGTGACCGGAACCAACGCCAGCCACGTGGCGGGCCTCGGCACCGTTGACCCGGTCACTCTACGCCCGCTGCCGCCGGCGGAGTACTGGTCCTTCTTCAAGGCCCACGCGTTCGGCGGCGCGGCGGACCCGCGGCTGGCGGCGGCGGGCCAGGCCGTCGCCGCGCGCCTGCAACTGCAAGGCTCGTTCCTCGGCGGCAAGGTCGTGGGCGCGCTGCTGCCCTCGCGTGCGGCGCGCGCTGCTTGCAAGCTGCTACGCCGACCCGTCGTGGCTCCGCAGCAGCGGCCACGTGGCAGCCTCCTCCCCGCGCACGTGACCGTGCGCGGCGTCGCGGTCTCGGGGGCGCCGGTGAGAGGGCTCGTTGGCCTCGATGACGCTGCTTTGGTGGCTCCGCCGCCACACCACGGCGGGACGGAGTTGCCTGTGCTGCTGTGTAAGTCGGTATTCCCTTTCTACTGTCTGTACTACACCGCTTACTGCACCATCGGTGGAGACAGTAGTAAACAGTGAAAAGGTCATTGCAGTGGTATTCAAAATCGCACTCTATGTTCAGGTTTTCGTTTTGAATTACCATTGCATCTGGCAGCTATGGATCGATCATGTCTACGCTGGTGTGGAGTCGAAAATGGCTGCTTCTGAACATTTCAGAGTGTCGGAAGCCTGATGATATCTGTACTAATATATAAAAAAAGAGGAGGGCTGCTCTGTGTCTGTTTCATTGACCCAACTTATCAATTAGTACGTTTTCAGAGTGAGAAAATTTGAAGTTCAGTATGAACACGTTGATTCTTTTGTACATGTGTTGATGTGTAAGTACAGGTACCGGTTCTCATGGAGTCTGTCTCTACATTGACAAGATTGACAACATGATACGTAGCACAGAAGCAGAATCACAGGACCTTCAGTAGCTGAACCTCAAACACCAGTGGCTCCTTGGCATGTGACAGCAGGCTGCGCCGGGGTCCAAACTGCAATTATGTACAAAACAAAGCACGAGAGTCATCGCCAATGCGCTAAGTGAATCTGAATCATTTCACCTCAGGCACCAATTAGGTGCCAGAAGCACAGTTCAGAATCCAAGCCGTGGTAGTCTTGTTTCTAAAGAACAATCGGGGAATATAGTGCACCTCTTCCGGTATGGGCTTCAAGGTCTCATCAACGTAGCCTACCTCAGGAGGAATCAGAGCCCTTCTCTTGCCTGCGTCACACAAAGAATCCGTGAAGAAAACTGAAAAACGGTGATCACCTCATGGCAGTTTTTTAACTGCCAAGATTGACGGTTTTGTCCGTGTGCTCCCTTATTACCTCCAACCTTCATCCCGATTAGGACATCTTTCAGGCCTTGGATCATCTGAACGACCATAAACGAAATCATGGATTGAATTTGACGAGATTTAGATTTAGGAAATATGTGATTTTTTCAGCATTGATTCTCATGTATAACCTCTTTTCCGCCGAGTGGAAGCGTCACAGGCTTACTCTCCCCGCTGAACTGGTCTACAGTGCTGGGTAACAGAATACAGGTAAATCATGATCGTAAAGCATGAGCAGCATCTGTTTCAGTTTACAGACTACATATGACCATTGTCTCTGTATTCACCTATGCACAAAATAACCATTTGCGCGGCGACAGACGTAGTTGAACTGCACCAGATCACCTTCCCGTGCTTCCGGTCCCTCCCCTCGACGACATCTTCAGATCAAGAAGCACAATTCTTCAATGACCAGTCATAAATATGGCTAAAACTGTGCATGAAGAATGAACTCATCACTACTTGTACCTTCAAGTTTTACTCCATTGTCCAGCTTCCGGTACCTGAACACTTTGAAAGGAAATCCAGATTGAATTCCTCGCCCGTCCCATGTAGCAGGTGAAATCGTTGAGACAGGTGCTGCGCATCGTTACCTGATGACATCGGGCTCCTGCATTGCTGCTTGCACCGGCATGGACAGGGCAAGAAGATCGATGCAGGAGGCCGCCGCACCAAGACCCACCATCCCTGAGACTGCCGTCCTCCGGGAAAGCCTGCAAATCGCCTTCATAGAGGAAGCCCGTCCGCGACGCGCCGACTGTATCTTCTGCTCCGGTGGACACTGGCGTCTGATTGAAAGCGCAGGTGAGTGGCCGAATTAGGTCCAAGCATGCAAATGTACACAATCTTTTTTATTCGTCTGCGAGCAATTAGGCCACGAGAGTTTGTGGTGCTCTGCCATACCTTGGAGTCGGGGAGACGCGCTGGAATGGGTTGGTGAATGCTGTGAGCGATGCCGACTCCATTATCGTGGCTCCACGAAAGGGGAACCGAAGGGTCGGATAACGGCATCAGAATGAATTTGCCTTTAGTGGATAAAGTATTATACATACACCGTTTAAATACAATAAAAGCAACAGCCTTTCAACAAACGTTGAGATGGCCGAGTTGGTCTAAGGCGCCAGATTAAGGTTCTGGTCCGAAAGGGCGTGGGTTCAAATCCCACTCTCAACAATTTGTTTTCCTCCTCTTTTTTTTTTTTTTTTTCATTTTCAGATTCCGCGATGAATTTTCCCCATCCTCAATACCGATTAATTAGAAGACTGACGAACAACGGCGGCACCGGCACGAGGCGCCGGGGGATGCATTTCACATCCGCAGCTGATCTCTCCGGCTCGCCTCAACCCTAACCCCAATCGGTCACACGCTACCGGCGATTCCTGCCTCCTCGGCCGCCGGTGCTCCCACCGCCAACAGAATCAACTCGCGCCGCTGCGTCACGCGGGCTCTCCCCTATTCGCTCGCGCCCGCCATCTCCCCGGCTGTTCCTGGCGGCGAGGCGCTCGGCGGAAACGGCTTCGCCACCAGAATTCGGGAAGGTTTGTGACTACGACTTGCTACCGCTACTGAAATCTTCGAGTCCGTGATCATGTTTTCCGTATCCACCTTGCTACAGTGTCATATCTAACCTAACCTCTATTGAGATCAGAGATCGTCTTGAAGTTGAAATGGTGAATTAAAGATGTGGAAACACACACTAGTATTTCTGTCTCATTGGTTATTATAACATTTTTTAATAACATGATTAGATTAAGAGCCCCAGAGGAGGCCATGCTTTACTGAAAGAAGTAACGAGATTTTTTAGCTGGGGTTGACAGCTTACATAAGCTTTAAAGTTTTAATAACTTGATTGATTGCAATTGAATGGAAGGTCGAGGCTGTCATAAATTAGCCAATAGTCAATGGGTCGAAACTGAACTATCATGCGTAGTACTTGTGCCCACATCCACCCTAATCTGTCATTCTACTTCAGTCACCTTCTGAATACTACTGCAAATGCTCTTTTTAACTGTTGCAGATGATATAGCAAGAAGTACAACCTGAGAATTTGTTGAATCGGCTTATCAGCACCTGTCGGCAAACAGTTTAGATCCAGTGCTCGCATATTATCAAGTTGTTAGTTGTCTGACCAGCGACCAGATGACATTCACTTGAACTTACAGTTTTTTGCATTTTGATGGTGGTATGATCGAGGATAGACACTTTCATTTTGATGGGGGTATGATCGAGGATAGACACTTTCTCCTCATGTTAAGAAGCCAATATCTTAGCATTCTTGAACAATATGTTAATAGTTTCTTCCTTCATAATAGTTACCGTGCTTTCTATCAATTTCATGTAAATATGGATTCATCATGGCCTCTGCCCTCTGCATGAAAATTTTACAACTATTTCTCAATTGCTGGAATTGATTTCAGGCTATAACCTCAATTTTCACCTAATACGTGACAGCTACTGTTGTTCTCTGCAGAAATTATAAGACTTCTCGATAGCAATAGGGAATGCATTTTGTATTGTTAAACTTTGAGTAGAGATACATTGGTGGATTGAAACTGCACGTACATATCAGAGGTAGTAAACATGTTGTTACATGGCTGGATTGAAAATAACAAGAATTGTCTGTTAACATGCTCTGAAATCTTCATGTTAAATCTCTGACCCTATTGAAAATAATGTTGCGGTGGGTCTGATTTTTTTTCTCCACCAGTATGTGAGAATCTTATATTTTGTTGGATCCTAGTATATGATAGGGTGAAATGGATCTCAAACCTTTTGGTTGCACACTGTTCTTTAAATACCATGTTTATTCCCCAGTAGTTAAAAACTTCCTATGTGTTTCTTACTGGCACAAGATCAATTGATTCTGATGCCTCCAATATATCTTTAGCAATATTTCCTATCTTGATTAGTATTTTGTCTGTTTTTCTCATGGTTTATTGTCTAACATATAAGTGTTCAATGTCCTTCTAGAACAATAAAATGTTTTGTTTTAACTCCCATTTCAGTTGTGCATTTGCTCCAATCATACTATTTCAGAGATCATATTATTAATAATCAAATGGATATATGCTGATCAATCCTTTGTCTTCTCTAGAGCCTAAATTGCATCCTTGACATGAGAGAAACCAATGATGATCTTGATGAGCAAACTGAAACAAAAGAATCTCAAGAAAATGTTCCTCAAGATGCCCAAGGGATCATTCTTGCTTTTTTGCCTGGTAGGGTTGTTGTCAAGCTTCGCAGAGTATGCAAGTTCTGGCGTGACATTGTTACAGAGCCTAGTTTTGTGGACCGTCATCTCAGTAATTCTTTCCGCTGCCACCAGTCAATTGCCTGCTTTACCTCGCTTGATCGTGGCCTTGCCCATATGTACACATTTGACCCCAGCTCAATGAATTTCAAAAGCGCTGAACTTGTGCTCTCAGATAGGTTTCAAATGTCAGGCCCCTGCAATGGCTTGGTGTGCGCCTATGATTATAAAGGCAATGCTGAGATCTTGAATCCAACAATGCAGAAGCAGTTGGGTCTGCCAGTTTCAGGACCCAAATTGCAATCTCTTTGTTCTGAATATTTTCTTGGATTTGTGCACTCTACAAAAGAGTACAAGGTGGTCTCTGTTCGTCATCGCCTGCAGTTCTTGACATTTGAAATATGCACTATTGGCACCCTGTCATGGAGGATAGCGCGTGAATCAGCAGAACTCCTGAAGACAACAAAGGCAGTCATTGTGAACGATGCAGTCTATTGGCTACTTCTTCATGAGGCATCCTCTGAGCTGTGTCGAGAAATCCTGATGCTCAACCTGACTAATGAGCAGTTCTCTAAAATTGCTCTCCCTAATGCTGCAAAAGGCCATGATTTGACATTACTCGAAGGGGAAGGAAAACTTCATTTGTTGTCAACGCCTGCATCTGGATCTAACAATACAGTATCAGATATTTGGGTGCTGAATTGCACTGAGGAAATCTGGGTTCAGTTGGAGACAGTCGCTCCTCGGGTTCCTGCGGGTATGAGCCTGTTCTTTCTGTGCAAGATGAAGATCTTCTGTGGCACCGAAGATACATTATTCTGCATAGATCTTCTGGATGGCACGGTTTCCTACATCCACATGCCTTCTGGCGAGAGTTTGATATCCTGTGGCACGTTTGTTGAGAGCTTTGCACCTGCAGTGGCAGGCTTGCATAACTCAACTGGGTCATCTTCTTCAAACGGTGCTCGTCTGACAGAACTGTCTTCAGCACAAACTGGATCTTCGTCTTCATCCTTGAGAGTTCTTAGACCGTCCTCTGACATCATTGGATGGTCCGAAGCTGACCTTGAAAAATCTCTTGAGAGAGCGAAGAGAACAGTGAAGATGGAGTGGAAAGTGTCAAAACGAGGTTTGATTCATATATTTTCTCCGTAATGTACGGCATCCTGTTGCTAGAAGCTGGTTCCTCCTGTGGATACAAGCTGCCAGTTCTCAATACTATACTGCATCTTATTACTAAACTCGGATCCTCCTGCCGATACAAGTTGCATGTTGTTTGTCAAGTAGTGACAGAATTGAATTGCCAGTAGAAGTGAGGCGGTATACAAATAGAAAAGGAAATTGAATAAATCGTGAAGTATCATGTTGACTATCAACTAGTATGCTTTTTGGTGGCCGGGTTTTATAGCTAAAAATTGAGAAGATGTAGACTTGGGATGGTAACTACTCAGATTCTTGTTTCAATTTGTACGGGTAGAGTGTAAGCGAGGAACTGTACCTGTACGTATGCTGCATTTATCAACTTTGAGGCAAGGGATTTTTTTAAAAATAAAAAAACAGCATTTAGGCCAAGGCCGAGGGTAAAACTGTTGCATAAATAAATCATACCAATTCAAAACTCCCAGAGCAGTCAAACATTTTATTTGCAACATTATCTTTGCTTATTCAGCAACATTATCACTCTGATCAAACAGTGGGCAAGGACAGCGACGGCGGGAAGCCGAAGTACGGCCAGCAATGCTCGCCGGCGGTACCGCCCGCCCACCGTGCCCTGCACACTCTCTCCACCTGGAAACTCTTGACGTCGATCTTAAACAACTCGACGTTCCTGGTGCGGTGGACTGACATGAACGCCGTTGTCGCGTCGGCGTTGACCTCGATGATCAAGCTGCCATTAGCTGCGCCCCGGAGACAGAACGGCCGGCCCTTATCCGCCGGCCATGGCAGCACGATGGTCTTCTCCAGCTGCCACCGCGGTGCTTGGCCGTCGTGGTCAATGGTGTAGTAGCAGAGCTCGGCCTTGCCGCCGGCGTGGTAGAAGTCGTGCGCGAACACGCCCACCTTCCCTTCCGGTGCCTCCACCACCGCGACGTGCTCCTCCCAGTAGCCCACCGGCGAGGGGACCTCCGCGACGGAGAGCTCCATGGCGGCGGTGTCGAGGACCAGCCACCGGTTGCTAAGGCAGTCCGGCCAGTAGAAGCGGCCGTGCGCGTAGTGCCGCCGGTTCCATACGGCCTGGATCGGGCAGCTGAACAGGGACCGGCGCCGCCGCCACACGAAGCAGTCCGGCGATGGCAACGCGCGCCACCGCCCCTCCCGCGAGGAGAAGGCCAAGGCCACGACCTTCCTCGGGCACCGCGCTGTCCAGATCACGGTGAAGGAGTGTTGTTCGGCGTCGGCGGGGAAGAGGAAGGGGTCGCTCCGGCGGCGGCCGCCGAAGACGGTGAGCGGGCTGGCGACGGCGGCGGCGAGATCCGCCGGGATGGGCGGGAGCAGGGCGTAGCGGCGGGAGAGCGGGTCTGCGACGGCGAGCTCCGTGAAGAGGGTGTCGCCCGCCGCCGCGCGGTCGAGGAGGAATCGGCCGTCGCGGTGGTCACGGACCATCCACGTGGCGCCGTCACCGGCGGCGTCCGGGAGGAACCCGAATGAGAAGTCGGCGGCGGCGGCGAGGGCGCGCGCGGCGGAGGCGGCCGGGAGGGGCGGCTCGGCGGGGTGGAACGTGGCGGCGCCGTCGCTGTCCGCCGCATCGTCGCAGAGGGAGAAGGTGAAGGCGCCGAGGAGCACGCCGGGGTCGGACGGGTGCAGCGCGGCGTGGCGGCGGAGGAAGCACGGGGAGGAGACGGCGGCGCGGAGTCCGGCGCTGGCCGCGGCGGCGCGCGCTAGGGCGGAGCGCGTCGGCAGGCGGAGCAGGATCTCGTCCGCGATCTCCTCCGGGATCTCGCGGGCTGGCTCGTCGACGACGCCAGCCATGGCGTCAGTGTAGCTGTAGCTCTGCTGAGCTGCGTGGCTTGCTCGGGAGTGGTGGGGACCTGGGCTCGATTGTTTGCGAGCTCGAGTGAACTTCTGTGACGTGATCCGCGCGGGCAAATTAACAAGCGTGGTGGGACCGGCGCGTGTCACGAAGTCGTGGTATGTGGGCCCAGTGACAGCGAAAAAATATTTTAAAAGTACATAATTGTATGTACTAGTTAGTACATTATCATAGAGTTTTAAAAAAAGCTTGGCCTAATTTAAGTCGACGACCACCTGTAGTTGCATAGCACAGGTCGTTGCATTTCGTTTTCCTTCGTCAAGCTTTACCTCTCGAGTAACCACACGATGTGATGTCTCGGAGTTGTCGTCCTCATCACTTGTGGCTTGAAGGGTCCTACCGTCGAGTCACCTCATCATATTGCCCTCATTTTATCGGCTCCCTTAATCTTGAAATCCATGACCATCAGCACAATAATCTCAAAATCTTAAGTAGTCGCTCAGCTCTTGCCGTTGACTTAAGACATGTAAAATCAGTAAAAGAAAAACAAAATCCTCATGATATAGATAGCCTTTCCATAGTCCAGAGTAACAACATGCGCGTGTGTGCCGTGCGTATACCATGCTCTTATCTAACCGAAAAGCAAAAACATCAGCTATATCATCCAAAACAATAGTGACATACGCCCTATGGCAACGCCTGTTTTTGTTTCTAGGAAGCAGTACAAGAAGGTATGTACATGCACTTCGTCTTCTAGGCGGAGAGAAATGGATTTGAACGGGGTATTTCAATTACTCTTGGCACCACTGTATTTGAAAATTCAGGATAACGTTATACCCTGTTTTTCCTTGCGGTTAATTCTTAAGGGAAAATAATGTAAAATAAGAGATAATTCCTATAGTGAACCAACTATATTTGCTTTGACCTTCGATCAACGAAAATGTCCTAGACGAGACGTGATGTGCATTGAAAAGTACTGGTCGACATATAATCTTATGTACTATCGAGAAACGCGAATCTCCCATATGGACTCATCAAGAATTCGGAAGGAAATCTTAAACGAGGCGTGGAGTGCCCTTATCAGTCAAGGCACATGGCTCGCGTTGAGCCAATTCAGTGTGTGGGTGGCTGTGCTCGCCTCAGACGGATGCATCAGCGTGTGTCCGTAGCTTAAGATTTTTCTATACTCCACATTGTACAAAATGTTGCGAAGAGGACATGTAACTTTTTTTTGAGAACGGAGGACATGTAACTTGGTACTGTACATAGCTGAAATTCGATTGCCCAGCGCCCGCAACGCTCTCGACGGCGACGAGTCAGAACGGCGCCAGCATTGGGCCACTTGCGTGGCGTCAATCGTAGGAGGGCCTATCAAGATGAACAGTATAATCACATGTGCGCATGTACATGTGGCCATCCAACGAACCAGTGATGTTGCTTGTACGGATGTGTGGTCTATTGGCATATCCGGACAGATCAGATTTGCGAGGACGAAAGTGAGCTCTGAGCTGGTCTGCTGTTTGTCTGAGAAGCTCCCACGTGCTTCGATCGCGCGTATCGGGCCTTGGGCTTGTTGGGCATGGGCTTAACCACGTCATTATTGGGCCTAGAGGAAATCATAATTGGGCCTTGTAGCCAATCGAACCCAACCCTAAGTAAGCTTGGCAAAACCCCCGACCCATTTCCAAATCCCTCGTCCTCTTCCTCCTTGTTCCGCCGCCGCCACCGCCGCCTCCTCCGCCGCAGTCATGCTCCGCGCCGCCTTGTTCCCCGGCGGTGGCCGCCTATCGGCCCTGCTCCCCCGCCACCGCGCACTCTCCGGCTCCTCCATCGCCTCCATCTTCTCCGACCTCACTCCGCCAGCCGATCCCTCCGCCGCGATCCAGGCCGCGGGCGTCGACCTCGCCCACCCCGACACCGTTCCCGCGCTCCTCCGCGACCCCGAACTCATCGGAAACTACCCCGCCGCCTCCCGTTTCTTCTCATGGGCTGCGGCCCAGCCCCCGACCGCCGCCGCCCTCAACTCCCGGTCCTTCAATTCCATGCTCCAGCTCGCCGCGGCGAACGGCGACGCTGATCGCTTCTGGTCATTCGTCGCATTGATGCGGGCCAAGGGATACGGCATCTCCAAACCCGTATTCCAGGCCGCCTCCGAGAGCTTCCGGGCTAAGGACATGGCCAGAGACGCCGAACTACTCCAGGAGGCCTACGCGGGGCACGCAAAGAACGCCGCGGTCGCGGAGGTGTGCAAGATTCTCCGGGCGCAGCAGAAGCTTGACTCCGCCAAGCTCACCATGCTCAGTGAATCAGGCGTTGAAGTGACTGATGAGCTGGTGGCATCGGTGGTGGAGAAGGTGGGGCAGTTCCCGCCGCAGGCCATGGTTTTCTTCCGGTGGGTGGAGCAATCTGCCAAGGCAGGGATCGACTGGGGCAAGGTTTACAATGCCATGGCAAGAGTCCTTGGCCGGCAGGATTGCATCGAGGATTTCCGGGAGGTCCTGCGGAAGATGAGGGCTAAGGGGTTTGAGATGGATAGGGATGTGTATGTTACTGTCACTGACAGATTCCTCAAGAGGAAGATGGTTGAGGAGGCGGTGGATTTGTTCCGGTTCATGGCAGGCAGGCCCGAGAAGCTATCAACGGATGATTTTGTCTTCTTGTTGAAGAAGGTTGTGGTGACTGGTGATTTGGATGTGAAGCTGGTGACAAAGGTCGTCCGGTACTATCAGAATGCAGACAATGTGGTGAAAGCATCGGCCTTTAGTGCTGTTCTCAAGTCGTTGAGGAGCGTAGGGAGGCTTGGGGAGAGTGGCAGAGTTCTGAGGGCAATGGAGGAAGGTGGCTTTGCACCAGATAGAGCTGACCATGAAAAAGCTGTTCTTGCAATGTGTGAGGCTGGTAATCTGGAAGAAACGTGCAAGTATTTGGCTGCTGTGGAAGAATCTGGATTTAAGCTGGGTCCAAAAGTATGGTCTTCTTTAGTTGAGAAATATTCTCTTGGTGGAAATGTTGATAAGGCAGTGTCATGCTTCCATGAAATGTTTGAAAGAAGTGGCAAAGAAGAGTTGGGCTCTTCTTTTGAGGTTCTGGTGTCTGGATTATGTAAGAAGAAAGGAGCAAAGGAAGCCTTCAAAGTTCTGAAGACCCTGGTGTCAGAGAAGGCTGTGGTTCCCTGGCAAACTACTTACAAGTATTTAATACACAAGTTGATCCGCCAAGGTTGTGTGAAAGAATCATTTGAAGTGCTGGGATTAATGAAAAGTGATGGATTTCCACCTTTCATCGATCCATGTATTGTGCAAATTTCAAAGTCTGGGTCAGTGGATGATGCCCTGGGTCTGCTGAATGCAGTGTCTTCAAAGGGGCTTGTTCCTGTCAAGAGCAGTTTACGCTTGTTTCAAGCATTGATCAACGAAGGAAGGCAGGATGTTGCCCAACAGTTGCTTTCTCAGTCTCCTGCTAATGTCCAAAATCATACCGATGTTCGTAACATCTTTGAGAATATGAAGCTAGAAGAACCTGCTGCAGCAGCTTTGGCAGACGGTTGACACATGGTTGCATGTGATTCCTTTTTATGCCCATTATTTGAATGGCAACTTGAATCTGCATTTAGACCTTGTAATAGGGTTTCCAGCCAGAATCAAAATTGGGATGCCACAAACTTCTTTGCCATGCTAGATCACCTGCACCATTGGCTGAAGAAATAAATTACGTTTTCGTTTTTTTTCCTTTAAACTTTTGTTTGTGTGATCATATCTGGATGCCTCCTATAGCAATTGACACTTGGCAATGAGGAAGAAGCTAGTAGCTTACCAATTAGTTTGATTTTGACAATTGTTTTATGTTGTCTTGGCAATTACTGCAATTAGAGATGCATTCTTTGCATTTCATTCCTGTAATATTGTGACATTTTTTTGTATATACAGCTCTGATTGAATTCCTACCTGGGCAAAGTTGAATCAATCAAATAGACACGACTGGGGCTATCTGTGCAGAAACTCTATTCACTTATAGGTTGGCGATCTGAGCAGAACTCCTTTCACATATGCTGGCCATCTGGTCAAAAATAGTGGGCCAGCAGCAATAGTGATGAGCTGGAGCAAGCAGACCAACCATGACTGCAGCCGATGTGTTTCTTTTAATCTACCTGGACCAATCTATGTTTGTCTTGCATGGGTTATCAGCTTGCACCTGGAATTCAAATGAAAAGGTACAGGTCAGTATCGCATATGTTCGATTCGAGATCGATGAAAGGCAAGGCTTCACGGAGTAGCAACTGTTGAGTTGGCAAACATAGGAGACATGCTTACCATGACATGGTATAACTTGCTGTGTCGCAATATTATTTTTTAGAAACTAAATGGGTACCTTTTCTTGATGTAATCTCCTTTTCGACCTCTTGAAAGATCTCCCTCAACCTGGTAGTGGAATTTGCAATGACATTCTTTGTAGCCTTCTTCTGGTGCTTAGCGCCCTTCAGCCAGGCTATCCCTAATAGCACCTTTATGCTGCAGGTGTTGGGTCTCAAGGGGGTGCTTGTCATGTGATACCTCAGTTGGATCTGCAATTTCAGCAGCACTGCTGTGACCTAACACTTTCAAATGAAACATACAGATATTATATTTGACAAATTTGGCTTCGCTTATCTTACACTGGAGTAATCTTCATGCAGGACGCCTTGGAGGGTCATCACCTCCTCAATGACCCAGCCATCTCTGTTTGGTAAGTTATACTTTTTCTGTGTGGTGGTTGCTTCTCCTCCATATCTTGATGAGCTTTTGTCAAACCTAAAGCTTATCCGTCGTTGATAGATATTACGATTTATCGGCTCCCATTCTGCCGCTGAGTAGTCGACACAACCAGCTTTCTCCATCACTTTTTGCTCCAATGAACCTCCAGAGAACATCTCCATCAACGTGCTGATCTGCAAACACATAATTAATAATATTTGATAGATGCCTTAGCAACTGCATGTACTAGGTTCCAGGCATGCATCCATTGACATACTCACATCAATAGAAAGAACTGCTGAATAGACTTCTGACATTTTTACATCTTCATTAGTCAATAAAGAACCTTCTTCACTCAAGGTTTCTTTCAATTCAGGTTCTTCTTTCTCACTAATCTCTCCCTTTTGTTCTAGACCCGATGATCGCATTTTCCAAAGTGCCATTATGATTCTGTCACATTAACATCGGCATCAACTATTTCTGTTCGATAAGACATTGTTGTTGCATTTGTAATGGGAGAATGGAAGTTCAGTCAATACAGCATGAATATTTCTTTCAAAGCATGTTGCGTGTTGAAGATATTCTATCAGAAACTCAGGATAATATGTTACAGCTAAGCATTCATGATAACTCTTACTTAAAACCACTAATGTGTTTTCGGGTTCAATATATCTTCGAAATTCAGTAGATCATCAAGAAAAACAAAATACAGATCAAAAGGAAGAACCTGTGAGCATCACTGAATGAAACAAATGTCTGGAAATGGAATTTCAGTCTTCCTTGAGGATCCAATGCTTTCGCACCATGCCTGGCTTCCAGACCTCTGTCTTTACGAAGGATTATCATCAAGGATGGACTGCCAACAGTTGCTAGTTTCGGTGGAACAACCTGGATATCATCAATGTCTTCCCAAAGAAAGAAAAATTTGGTTTTCCGCCCAAATATATTCGCATAAAATCCAGTAATTCTAGGTGAAAGAAAGAGGCGTCCCTGTAAAAAATCACTATTTCAGTTCTTGAACAAACATTTATGCAATATATGTAGCAATAAAACCAAGGACACACATGTACAATTCTATTTTTTTTCTTTACTTTTCTTTTTTGATGATAATTGGTTGTTGTGTATGTCTTACCCCAACTTGTGGGGACAAAAGCCTTTGCTATCGTTTCTTTGTTTCTTAATGAAAAGCTCCAAGAATTTCTTTAGCACTGATAGAAGAAGTATCTACATTTATTTTGCACATATAGTGTTAGCACTGTATATATGGGATCAGGAATTAAAATTTGTTACATACAGTATGGTGGAGAAATTAAAAAATACATCAGCGCCAAAAATACTGCATTTAGAAGTTAGAGAAAATAGTGGAGCCTTCTTACCTGCAGAGGCATTTTTCTTTTTAAATGGCAGGTGAAATCATCTATAAGGAATTCTTCTGGAGGTAGACTAAAGAGCTTACGGAATGCTGAGTTTGTCTGAGCAGAGCGCAAGTGCATCTGAACATTCAATGATGCAAGTTCAGTAAAAGTTGTAGTTGCTTATTCATGTCATAAATAAAATTTGGGTGATAAAGAGGAAAAATATGTAGCACAAACCATGGACTAGATGCAATCATGCAAACTCTTTTGAGAAAATACATATCGAAGTTCCAAAAAAGCTGAGGGCAACTCTTACCTTCTTACCAACTTCTTTTCCCATTTTTTCCAGATAATTCAGAACAACTTCAGTCCCCCGAGAGTTGTCTAAGAAGATCCGCAGATGTAATTTGGGCTGCTGCCCTTGAGCAAACCTTCCATCCAGCGTAAGCCACATGTCTCCTAAGTCTGACAAATTGTTTTTCACAAAGTTGACTTCTGTTTGACCAATAGGAGTTTCCTTCAATGTACCATCTGAATCGTATATAACCACATCCAACCTTGCTGGAGGGTCATCCATGGCATCAAATTCAAATATCTCTATGAATAGAAAAAATAGAATTAAGGAGGTTCTCTGAGATGAAAGAAAAATTATGTAGAAGCATCAAGACTGACCATTCCACTTTGGTTCGGATGTCTGATATTTGACTGAGCTAGTTTTCTTCTTTCCATTGCAGGTAAAAACTACATAAGGATCAGGCAAGCCAGGTGTTCCTGCACCTACTACACCGCTTGCCTCAATAAGTGCAATAGTCAGCAACCAACCATCACCATGAGCTTTGACCCCATGGTCACTACCTAATGTTGGAATAAGGAAAATAAATTAGATGTATTTGGCAAGGAGAATTTTGCAAGTTGCAGCGGAAGGTAATGGCATTGCAGTTTTTGATGAATAATCCGTTCTGTTTAAATCAACTAGAGGGCTCACAATTCTAGAACTAGGTAGTGGTGGGTACTGAAAATTTCACTTCGTCTGAATAAAAATTTGAAGAATAAACTATATTGTACATCGAAAAAGACTTGTAAATATGTAAAACTCTTAAAATGAAGAGGTAATTACCACGCTGTTTCAAAGCATATAAAAAGCGTTGACCTATTTTGAAGATGTTGTGCCCTTGGACAATCAAAATGATACAAAACACAACCTCTCCGATAGAATCTGGAAGATCAATACCAAAATATTCAAGTCCCCCTTGCATCATGTTAGGCTTGGCTAAATGAAGATGTGTAATTATATATAGGGCTGTACTGAGAGAGAATATGAATGCAAAGCTCCCAAGAAAGTGGGCAACTAGCTTCCAGTTTGACTCTTTTTGTGTCTGCAGTGAAGCTAAGATCTTATCTTTACTATTAATATCATCAAGTTCAACTACTTTAATTTTCTGGGCCAGTACTTCAGAAAACTGTGAGTATCCTTCTGCCAAGCCTTGTTTGGTCCCATTCTCGATCATTCCTTTCAGCATTGTACTCTGGATGAAGTTCAGACGCCAACTTACAGTAAGTTGTGCAGTTTGTTCTTCAGATGGCAATTGAGGACCCGGAGTTATTGAGTACAATATCTCTACCTTGAAACAAGCACCGCAAGGAACATCAGGAGTGCTAACGGTAGACAAAACTGCAAAAGAGTCTGTGGCTGCTCTCAGGTACTTCTGCTCTTCTGTAGCTTTAACAGATTTAACTAATTTGCTTGCTGCTTTTGTATAAGTTAATGTTCTTTTCAAACAATTCTCACAGGCGTCATGTTTCCAGGGCTCAATTTGAAACCCACTGGTTCCTTGAACTTCTGCAACTGCTGGCAAGAATTCTGAATTTGCTGAGAACAATAGAGAATTCAGTTCAGCTGGTGCAATAATGTAAGATTGGTCCACTAGCACGCCCCCAGGCAAGTTCCCTGGCATTTCACGAACTTGATCTTTTGACCCCATATTTTTCAGTAGTTCATCAAGACTAGCCTCAAGCATCATGCTCTTTTTGCCATTTTCACGGGATTCAGAAATTGTTTGTGCATCCCGGAGCTGGCCTGCAGATATAGGATCTGATGTAGCAGAATGTGCAGCATCAGTAGATTTCCGAAAGTACCGAGACATGACCTCGACTACCGATGATGCACTAGCGGTGTCCCCATCATCATCTTCGGGCTCCAGAAGAATGGACTGTTCTGTGCTGACACAGGATGGCGGCCCTGAACTTCTAAGTGCTGGTTGCTCCATGGATTTGGTGAATGGATCCCCATTGCTGCGAGATATCCGATCCATGCTGCCACATGCTGACATATCCAGGCTGCTAGCAGCAGCTGATAAGGATGAGTCATTTGTTTCAACTGACCTTTGTGAGCTGGAAGCTATATCATCAATATGTTGTGGAAGAGCATTATAAACATCGTCGCAAAGGGTTGCCCTAACCGACAGGTATATCCTAAGGAGAATTTCACCTGCAATGGGAAAGATTTGAACGGTGAATAATGATACATTACTCGCAGTTTTCTTTCTTCTGACTGAGCAAATTGAAATCAGCCTTCTACATTTCAGCGGTATGAACAAAAGAAAAAATAATAATAATTAAAATTATTACAGGAGCAACAGAAAAAACTAATTAAAATCACTATTAAAGAGGCATTGCGCTAGGACGTATCAATTGATGACTATGAACAACACGATCAAGAACAAGTTGAACATGTGTAAAAAAACCATGACTGCTAATCTGCTTCCATGCTCAATCTACCCCCATGCCCATTTCTCTGACTACATTTCCGACACATGTTTCCGCAGCTTCAGTGCTACATCACTGATGAAGTATCCATTTCCAAGAGAACCAGAACATCAATCTAAGAGCAAGCGAATATAGCAATGAAATCGGCGGTTCCTAGAAATGCAAGATGTGGCGAAAAAATGGATGCATGTAGGGGGAGTACCGCGCCTTTTCCTCCTGAACTTGCCGCCTTTCCTGGGCTGGAGCTGGTACCAAGCGGTGCCGAGCGAGAGGTCCTCTGTCTCCATGATGGCGGTGAGGGGCACCCGCACGCGCCCGAGGAAATCGGAGCTGAAGAAGCGGTCCTCGTTGAGCACGGAAACGACGAGCTCCTCGGCGACGTCGCCGACGAGGAAGCCGAACTCCTCGTCCCACACGGGGCTGAGGCTCCGCTTCACCACCGTGGTCGCCCTCGGGCGGCGCCGCCCCAGCTGCAGCCGCACGTAGGGGTCGCTGGAGCCGTTGAGGTAGATCGCCGGGAGCCCCCGCGCCTCAATCACGTTCACGCGCAGCAGCATCGGCGCGTTCCGGCGGCCCGGCTCCACGGGACCCGCGCCCGCCATCCGCTCGCGAAGGAGAGGTCAAGCAACAGCGGATTCGTGGCCCCCGTCCAATTGGGGATTTGGAGAGCCCGCGGATGTTTGAATTCGTGGGGTGTTTCCCTCGTGGCGCTTTTTTCTCTCTCCGAGATTCGCGCGGAACGGGGAGGATTGATTTTTGGGCTGTCGGATAAGTCGAGCGGGACGCGGCCCAACACGTGGCAGACGCTACGAGAAGCTTGGGCTGCCTCATGCTACATGATGTTATCAGCTTTCCAATTTGGGCAGGACGAGGTAACTAAGCAGTATTGGAAACAAAATAGCACATGAAGTCGTGCTAAAGCCTGAAAGAGGCAGTTTTTGTTGGCTCTAGCACTGGATTAAGCATCCTATAAGGTCAAACAGTCACGGGACCATATGTAGTAACTAGAAAGCATAGTTCATAAGAGGACGAAAGCTGAATTCAGAGGTGAAAAGAAATTATCCCTTTTATGCTACCGAGCAGGCAAACACACTGTTAAAAAGTACACGGAGCCGTCAAAGCAAAGTTACAAGACTGAACAGGGAGCTATCCAAAGATAATGTATGATCTACAAGAGCAACTGGTGCAATGAAAATTGTACAATGGTCTCTCGCAATGCTAGCTTGACAATCCACTTGACCTCAACTTTGCACATCAGCAAGAGCATCTGGTTCAAATTTTGTAATTTCTCGAGTGGTTGCTCCAGATTGCAGCCTACACATAGCTGACTGTTCTGTTGCTTCTGCATCTGAACTCCCCGATGTTATAAAAAGTAAACAACAGTATGCATCGTACATTTACTCTTTGCCGAAGTCTGCACTGTAGTGCGCACTGGACTCGAGCTTCTTTGCATCATTTAGCTTCCTCACCGCCTGAAACATAAGCATGCAAACAAATGTGAGCGCCCATGCACCAGTTTCCTAAGCATATAGAAGAGACTTTTCACCTTCATGAAATCTTCATGGACCACATAGTCCCTTTCTGCACGAATTGCAGCCATACCAGCCTCAGTACAGACATTACGGAGATCAGCTCCATTGAAGCCCTAAAGGAGATAAAGTTAGGAGAAACTAGGCAATGAGACAAAGACATATATATGATCACACAAATAACTCACTTCAGCTAACTTTACAACAGCTTCATAATCAATTTCCCCGTGCTTGGCAATACCAGCTGCATGGATTTTCAGTACTTCCATTCTTGCTTGCTCATTGGGTAGTGGAATCTCAATCTTCCTGTCTAGGCGTCCAGGACGCAGGAGTGCAGGGTCCAGAACATCAGGCCGGTTGGTGGCCATGATCATCTTAACCTGCGCAAGCAAATATTCTTGTCAAGCATAATCCATATGTATATATACAAAAAAGGTGGTAAACAAGATCCGAGATTTTTTTGGAGAAATATCGATATGGAATGATATTCTATGTCACCACAAAACCATATCAAAAGAAGCAAATTATCTTCGTGATTTTCAGATGCTTTCCTGATATACTTAATTGCTGCCCAGTAGGAGTTGCGAACGTGCTATGGGAATATCTACTCTCTATATAAACAAGACCCACTGACACGGATGAGTACCTCATGCAAGCATTTTACTTTCAAGAATCCCAATATTTTCATTTCTCGGTTTATGAAAGCAAACAAATATCAAGAGGCATCTTGCAAGCCTGAGATGGTAATAGTAGGTTGGATGATAGTGCCTCACATGATTTTTTGTGAATTAAATCGAAATACCGAGAGATTTTTATAAATATCCAAAGAACAATAAATCCAGCTGATTAAGCTTTACCTTCCCAAGCTCATCGAATCCGTCTAACTGGTTAAGAAGCTCCATCAATGTACGCTGGATCTCACGGTCCGCACTAGTACCTTCACTAAATCTTCGGCCACCAATGGCATCGATTTCATCCATGAAGATAATGCATGGCTACATAACAATTTGGAAAAACAATTCAGTGTTGAAACTAAAATAAAGCACTCAGTTAAATGCTATAGTAAATGCACTATTCAATTAGTAGTGCCACAACAGGTTAAAGTAGACATTGATCTCCAGTGATTTGTTCTCTTAAAGCAAAGGCTATAATGAGAAACAAACATTAAGGCATGCTTAATTTTGGAAATAACAATGGTAAAAAAATTATACTTGAGGCTGGCATATACACTAGCTTAAAGTGAATACAGATTCTACATACTGCTTCTGATAGCATCTTCCAGCTTACTATAAATAATATAAAGAAAAGAGTGAAACAGGGATTTCACAACTTACTTGGTGCTCACGTGCATAACCAAACATTTCTCTAATCAAACGAGCACTTTCTCCAATGTACTTGTCAATTATAGCACTAGACACAATCTGCCACAAAAAAAAAGGATGAGTAATACATTTGATAAGTAAAAAAGAATGACTGCTATCAATGAGTGAAAATCTACACACTTTCAAGAAGTTGGCATCAATGTTGCTGGCAATAGCCCTCGCCAATAGTGTCTTCCCGGTTCCTGGAGGACCATAGAGTAGGACACCCTGGAACAATTTTCATGGTCAGAATATCTAAATGCATTTATCTCCTTTCCTTACATTTCAAAATTTGGGATAAACACATGTATTTCACTTTACCTTAGGTGGCTTAATTCCCACCCGAAGAAAGAGTTCAGGGTTCATAAGTGGCAACTCAATGGACTCCCTGAGCTCTCTGATCTGATCAGATAGACCACCGACAGCTGAGTAACTGACATTTCCAGGGTCTTCATGAAGCATGTTATATACCACGGGGTCCACCTGAAGGATGATTCATTTCATATCATATCTCAATGCAAGGATGAATTCATATAATAAAACTACTAATAGAATCACCAACTAGAAAATGCGAATACATACCTCCCGCGGTAGAGTGCGCATTATCGTCAAGGTTGTCATGTCAAGTACAACACGAGTTCCAGAAGTTAACTTTTCCTTGTCCACTTTACTTCGGCAACCAACAACATATCGTGGACCACTGCTGGCCTTTACAATAACTTGAAGAAACAGGTGTTTCAGTTGTACAGTTGATAAATAAGAACAGAAATAAAGTTACTGAATTGAAAAAAGGATAATGAATATCAAAAGCACATGTATTACAGTGTAAAAAGTGACCATTCCACAATACAGGAATACAGTTGAAAATGTTTCTCACTCACAGCGTTCATTATCAAGAGGCCGGAGAACCTCTCCAATAATCTGCCCCACACTTTGCAGTGATTTCAAGTCGTCTTCAGTCTTCGTAAAGTCCTTCTTAGCATTTTTTAGGCTTTCTCTTACTGCATGCAGATAAACAAAAAAAAACAAAGATAAATAGAATGAAACGAGATTTTTCTAGAAATCAAGCAAACAATGTACTCTGAAAACGTCTTCGGAGAGTACCCCTAAAACCAAAGGCAGTGTGGAACACCACAACAAATAATAAGTGAATGTGTATCTTATTTACAAAGAGGAGACAATCAGCAAGTGGCATGCTTCGATAGCTCTATCTAGGTGTAAAGTATACTAAAATAGAGAAGATACTGGTGAAGAAAAAAAACCTTACATGTTGAAAAGAAAAGGTGAAACTACATTACTACAATGAGACATTTAAGAAGGTTATAAGATATCGGTGAAGAAAAAAACCTTCCATGTTGAAAAGAAAAGGTGAAACTACATTACTACAATGAGACATTTAAGAAGGTTATATATAAAAATTGGGGCAATTGCAAAACAAGTCCTATTTTGGATCTTAATTCTGAAAACGGTTCACTTTTTCAAAGTTTGCAAAATCGGTCCACTTTTTTGAATTTGAAGCCGCACTTAGGTCTTGTTTTTCAAAAAAGTGGACCGTTTTTGCAATAAAAGTAGACCGGTTTTGCAAAGAAGTGGACCGATTTTGCAAACTTGAAAAAAGTGAACCATTTTCAGAATTAGGTACCAGAACAGGACTTGTTTTGCAATTATCCCATAAAAATTTTAACACGAGATGTGCTCTGTGTGCTTTCATGATATGTAACTACACAACAGGCTACAACTACCACACCCTAGTTCTCAAACCTCAATATATCATTTAAATAATAGCAAAGTGCCAAACTTAAGAGCAATTGTGTCATGTAATCACTGTACAACAAGCATCTTCAAATGTGGAGGTTATTTCACATCCAGAAATTGCAATATGGATCGAAGTGCAGTATATTACATAAATTCCATAGAACGGTTTTAACACAAAACCAAAACCAGTGTAGTTTACGATTGCAATCCTTCTGTGGGTTTTTACTTAAGGAGAGCTACAAGGTGATCAATGAACACTCATGTAACTCATCTCAATTAGGGAAGAAAACAACTTGAAGGACTCAATCTCGCATCAACCACTATAACAGACCAAACTAAACCCTGAGCCAGCTCATACATGCAAAACTTCAGATCCGCATCAAGCACCCAGCACCAGACCACCAGATTCAGGGCTCCAAAACCGAATCTACTGGATAACAGGCCAAGCCAAGACACAACATTCTATACCCCGATCCAGCATCAGAGCGCAACGCGAGACGAACTATTAGCCCCTAGCAAAGCCTCCACATCTCAGGGTATCCCAGCGGCATGGCAAGCAAATCTGCACGGAAACTACTCGACATCAATAGCTCGGACGAGATCCCGCGCACGCAGCTACAAAAGCATCCATAGACACTGAAATCGATCGCTACGAACCCTAGGTAGACTCCAACGGAGTGGGATGGATGCAGGAAGGGGAGAGCGGATGACGCACCGGTGCTCACGCGCGACTCGAGCTCCCTGCAGTTCAGCAGCTTCTTGCGGTAGTCGGCCACGACAGAGCGGCGGCGCGCGGCGGCTGCGTCCTCCCCGTCGGCCATCTCCTGTGGTCCTGTGACTCCTCGCGCAGCTTTTGCTTCCGTCGCAAGAAGAAAGAATCGCGCACGCGCCCTGCGGTCTGCCGTCTGCGGCCTCTTCGGATACGTAAAATACTTAGCAGCGCTTATCCGGGTTGTGCTGAGAGAAGAACGTGCTGCCTTCATCAAAAGAACGCGTATAGTAATGAAGCCCGCCAAGCAGTCCTGACAGCGGTATAATTAGTGCAAGATACCAAAACAACCAGGGGACTCGTGACAGTCTTTTTGAGTTGTCTTTGATCATTTATTTTAGTAAAAAATAAAATGTTATATATTTTCATAAAAAATATTCACTAAAAATAAAAAGTATAATATATACTAGTACATTTCAACAAATGTTTTAAATAATATGAACGGTCAAATGTAATTAAAAATGTAAACAACACCAATAATATTGGAACGAAGAGAGTATAAACAGATATTTTTTTACAAAATAAAATATATTACGTGATATTTTAGTATCTGCATTTATCGATACATATAGTTATTCATTATTACGAGTTTATAATCAAGATCAACACTAAACTCACTAAGACCGTTACACCACAGAATCAAGAAAACAAAGTTTGTATCCATTTGTTTATGACGCTAGCTAGCTAAAGAATATGATAGAAGGTTGTTTTATCAGAGAGTCTCAACCTGTTGTGAGGTGGAGACTCTCGATTATTCTACACCCATTGAGATAAAACAATTAGGTGGATTTGCACATCGTCTTCATCAATTAGCCATCCTCCACCTTCTCTTCATCAATTAGGGATCCTCCACCTTTTGTAACTTGGATCAGGAGCATGACCAATGTTAGTGACCAATACTTCCATATGAAAACAACCTACAAGTAAGAGGGTAGTTACGATCTAACAAAAAACATCATTACAACATAGTCACGATCAATGTTTTTGTGGCGTCGACTAGGCGTCGCCTAGGCATCGAGGCGCTCGACCATGGCATGGCGTCGCGGTCGCCACGCCGCGGAGCCTATGGCGTCCGCCTCAGCCAATTTGGCGTCCGATGGACGCCGCAAGGCCCGAGACGGGCTAGGACGAACGCCATATCGGGGATCCGCGGGAAACATTGGGGATCGGGAGGGCAGGAATCGATCGATATATGCCCTATTACCCGCTCGATTGCATCCGTAATCCGAGAGTGAGAAAGAGGAGGTCCGGAGAGGGAAAGAGGTGGCAACGAGGTGCTCCATCGGGCTGCTCCTAGCTCCCGCCTCGTTTGGCGGCTTCCTCCCAACTCGCTCCGCCTCCTCCCGTGCACCCTACCTCTACCAGCAGCGGATCCGTAGTCATTGCTCGCTTGTTCCTCCAACAGATCCAGCCTGGACCGGTCCTTCGCCTTCTTCGCTGCCTCTTCCTCATCCAAGAAGTGACCGCCCAACGAGTAGCAACCGGCAACAATGTCTCAACCTTCGCCTCCCTCGCTTGTGCACCATGTCCAGGTGCCCCGGCTCTTCTTCCCCCGCTATATGTCTAGCTTGTCATCTACTCATCTTCTCCAAGCCCGGGCGCCTCATGGCCCTCGGGATGTGTTTATGGCGTCGCTTAGGCGCCCGCCATAAACGTCTAGGCGTTGTGACGGGGTAGAACGTCATAGGACGCTACAACGCCACAAAAACATTGGTCACGATGTTGTAATTTGTGAGTAATTTCTGTTTATAATGTGTTTTGAGAGAAGAAAAATGACATTGACTACCTATTTTTGAAACTTAATTTTATATATGATTTCCACTTTCCAAAAGTAACAATCAAATGGCATGTCATTAATTTTCAGAATGTCCTCAGTCCCTGGGAACATATAAATTCATGTATTAGTTGGTTGGTTGGTTTGTTACCTTTAATCTTCTATAAATTAAAATATCTGACAAGCACTTGGAGATTTAAAGATGTCAATGAGGTAGGCAAGCGTCGATGTCGGTTGGTGACTTGGTGTATATGGTGAAATACGTGTAAAAAGAATTTGGAATGTTATGACAATATCACAAATAGAAATTTTATTACTTTATGCGTAGAATTGTATCGTGTTGTGCTCCTACAATAACAATTTTGCCTATTGGGAAAACAAAAAAAAAGGCATAATTTTATTGAGAAAGAACATGATCTAGAAAAACGGATTTCACTTTTCACGTGTCATGAAAATACCAAATATAGCTTATAAAAGATACAGAATATACTGCAATACAATACTATTATTCAAGTAATTTAGTTTTACAATAGCCAAACTGCCATACCGTACCTGTTTTGATCATCAAATATCAAATAAAAATTAATACATATGTTACTCTATATGCATAAACTAAAGCTTGCACGGCAATAGCTTAAATTATCGAGTAAGTGGAGCAACCAGATTTGTCTCTGTACTTTCCTCTTGTCCGAGTGAAAACTGTTCATTATGGAATAGGAATATTTCACAGAATATACCCTAGTGAAATTGATTGTATTTTTGAAAGAGAAAATTGTAATCGACATGGAAGAAAAAACGTACAAGTTAGATCATGCTATATACAACACTACTTTGCCAACTTCAGCGACCAATTCCTTATCCTAATGTTAACAAACAAAAAAAAGACAGATGGTAAGTACAAAAATGTGGTCTTATAGTCCGCCTCATGCATGACACGTAATCTCAAGACGGTCTATTAGACCACTCGTATAATAGATAGTTGTTTTAGTTGTCTTGTAGAAATTGATATTTCCTAAATTTGGGGATGAGAAAAGGAATATTTATGAGTTGTATGACAATCACAACTTGTATAATGGTGTGTAAGCCGTCTCATACTCCCGAATTCTAGCGCATGAGGTGGTTGCTTCGCGAAACAACCGTCTCTTTCTCTCACCTCCCTCTCTCTCTTTCATATCATCAAAAATCCTATGTGACATTGCATGAGACAGGTTATGAGATTGCTGACATATAGCGTTGTACCTGTCCTAAGTATACGGCGCTTTTGTTATCTTATTTTTATAAGCTAAATTTAATTTAGAAAACACATATTATTCATAAATATCCATAAAAGTAAGGTGAATAACCCATTCAAAAATTAAATAATAAAGTTGACCATAGTTATCGTCAAACACTGTTGATCCTTATTGTATTATTGTGTACAATATTTACCTTCGTAAAAAATTAAGGTAGAAGACAGTGGATGCATCGCTCATCCTTATTTGCTTGCTTACCCGTTCCTTATTCAACAAATATTGAGAGATACATATTCAACATTACCATTGCTTCCATGATTTCCAATATACAAGTAGATATAAGCCGGCACAGTCGTCGGTTGCTTATGGGTTCGTAGGAAGACACAACTAACGTTTTTATTTTTATAATTTATAATGCGTACTAGTCCTTTTCTCCATTTGCTCAATCGAACTCTTTCCTAGGATTGTGCATATCATATAACTCTTATATTTCTTTAAACACAAGCTATGAGATAGGTGGATTTGAAAGCGAAAGTGAGCCTAATTGGAAAATCATATATTGGCGAAATATTTTTATTCATTTAATGTTCCATTTTTAGAAGCCATTTTACATTTTAAGACGAAAAAAAAATCTTTCCTAATAAAATGGCGAGGTAGCCTCAGCAGTCCACGCGCCGACGCGCGTGACGAAAGCTTCTCCTTGCAAGCGACACACACTGAGACCGCCGCGCAATCAGCCATAAACAGAAGCAAAGGTGCCCACGGGAGCGGAGCAAAGTACATCCAGGCAACAAGGCGACCTCCAGCCAAATCTGAAAGCTGCCCGCTTCACGCTTCTGATTAGGAGCCAAGTCCGCCGTGTCAGAAGCTCGGATCGCCTCCGGCGGCAATGGGGGCCGACTCCGAGGACGCTGTCAGGCAGCTCAGCTTGCTCATGGAGCAAGGTGCGTGCTTTCGTGTAGTTTTTGCTGAAGCTCGACGCCGTTTTCGGCTCTCTTTGCGATTGTTGCGGTGTTCTCTCTTTCTGACTTTTTTGTCTTGGTCTGGATCTTGGCAGTGGAGGCGCCGCTCAAGCGATCATTTCAGGTATGGATCTGAGTTCCCTGTGGCCACTCCGTCGTGGAAGCATGGATCTTGGTGTTTTTTATTGCGGATTTTAGCCCGTGCAGTCGGATCATAGTATTGCTCACCTAATTGTAGCGAATTAGCTAGGAGAGTGAGCTATTAAGTGTATTGTTAATGCCGAAGATCTGTAATATCCTCATCATAGTTCAAAATGGGGGCATTTTACTTCTGAACCTTTCTTGTTTAATATTACATGTTAGAGGTGCTGTAATGCGGCCCTAAGCTGCTAGAAGAGTGCATCTTGAGAGTGCTGCTTGATCCATGATCTATGAGACTATGACAAGATTGTATGCAAAGTTTGCTGCGTTGTCAACGGGCTGGTTAGGGGTAGTGTTTCTCCTCTGCTTGACCTCGTCTAGCATGGTGGTTCTTCATGTGTCATGAGGCTTGGTATAGTCCCCGTGTCCGACTCGGTTGTCCCGTGAATCATGCTTCCACCGTTTGGATTGTTGGGGTCGTGCTGGTCGCAAGTCCACTAATTATATTTCATAAGTTATTTTGTATTCGACACGTGGCATCCGATATGCCATGTTGAAAATAGCAATGCAAACTTCCGGAAACTTCTATCTTATTCATGACCCAAGATATTTATACTAGGAGTATTCTAGAGCTAGTATCATGGTAACTTTGGAATAGTGTGGAACCTAGATATTTAGTGGAATGTTCTAGAGCTTGGACACTTGTCCTAGTGTCATGGCTCACCTAGGCCTATAAATAGAGGAGCCACCCCCTTGCCATGGCATCCCATACAAGGGGCATGGTAGAGAGTGCTAGGTAGAGAAGTGTGAGAGTGTGAGTGTGAGGTGAGAGTCACCAGCCAGCCACCTCGAGTGTTGTGGACACTTGTGTGTGTAAAGTATTTTCAGCTATAATAAAGCTTTGTTAGTATAAGTGCCGGTCTCCAAGTTTATAGTTCTAGGTCCTCATTAGTGGGTTTTAGGGCCACCTAATTTCAACAATTGGTATCGGAGCAGGCGGTCCGGGACCGTTATTTTGGGGGTGCTTAGCGTGCTAAGGGGAGACTCTGCCGGTGCATAGTCCGGGACTCGTGAAGCTGAGTGGTGCTGGGACCAAATAAGCTTATTGACAGAGGAGTCAATCACTATGGCAGATCTGTTTGGCTCAAGTTGTGGGATTAGGAAGCTCAACAACCACAACTATGGCTACTTGGAAGACCTGCATGGAGTCCTACCTTCAAGGTCGGGACTTATGGGAGATTATTGAAGGCAGCGAGAGAGTGCCCCCGGCTCCGTCCAAGGAGGATGAGCTACGAAAGTGGCGCATCAAAGCTGGCAAGGCTATGTTTGTGCTGAAGACAACCATTGAGGAGGACCTGCTAGAGCATATTCGAGATGCGGAGACTCCAAAGGCAGCACTGGGAGACTCTAGGGAAATTATTCTCCAAGAAAAATGAAGCGCGCCTCCAGCTGTTAGAGAATGAGCTTGCTGGTATCTCTCAAGGTAATATGACCATCTCTCAATATTTTACTAAGGTTAAATCAATTTGTAGAGAGATATCCCAGCTTGAACCAGAGGAGAAGGTTAGTGATGCCCGTATGAAAAGGATCATCATACATGGCCTTAGACCCGAATATAATGGGTTTATCGCTGCGGTGAGAGGATGGCCCACTCAACCTTCATTGGTAGAGCTGGAAAATTTATTGGTTAATCAAGAGGAGCTAGCCAAGCAAATGGGTAGCCTTACCATAAAGGAGGAAGAGGAGGCACTCTTCACAAAGAAGAAAAAGGGTCAATCTTGGAGGCCAGGAATGCATAAGCAAAAATGGACGAGAAGGTGACAAGCATCATCCAAAGGAAAGAAGCCACTTTTCAGGGGGAGCACGAGGAAAAAGAGAAGGCCGGCCGTACGTGAAGAAGCAAAATGATAGTTGCTTCAAGCTGCGGTAAGCAAGGTCATTTTGCTCGAGATTGTTGGCTGCCAAAGAGACGCTTTGAAGGAAACATGGCTACTACCACAATGAAGAAAAAGGAAGAGGAGACAGCTTGTGAGTGAAGAAGAATGGGATGTCTGAAGCTGCACTCTCCCTAGAAGTTGAGGAGTTGGAGAAGGACATCGAAGATCCAGCTTTTGCAGCAACTACTAGTCCAAGACTAAACTACAAAGAGGATTGGATAGTTGATTCGAAGCTGCTCCAACCACATGACAAGTGATCATGAGAAGTCTGGAAGATATGGATGACTACAAGGGAAGCGAGTGGTGTTAACAGCCGACAACTCAAGGCATTCAATCTCGCATGTTGGGACAGCCACTATCCCAAGGTATGGTCCTCATCAGCTCCAACTCGAAAATGTTTATTACGTCCCGGGATTGAAGAAGAATTTGTTGTCGGTACCTCAACTAACGGCAGAGGGAAAGTATGTTCTCTTTGGGCCAAACAAGGTAGCCATATTTAGATAAGTGAAGGTGATAGGTACACCTATCATGGAGGGAAAAAGGAGACAATCGGTTTATGTGCTCTCCGCTGAGTCCGCATATGTGGAAAAGACTCGGAAGAATGAGAACTGTGATCTCCGGCATGCTCGTCTTGGCCATGTGAACTATACTAAGCTGAAGGAGATGATGAAGAGACAAGTACTAAAGGGGCTTCCTCCATTGGACATCCGGACGAGATGTGGTTTGTGCTTGGTTGTCGGTATGGCAAGGCTCATCAATTGCCATACATGGAGTCAGGATATCGGTCCAAGACACCATTGGAGCTTATACACTCGGATGTCTTCGGCCCGGTCAAGCAAAAATCTCTTGGAGGAATGCGGTATATGGTGACATTCATTGATGATTTCTCAAGGTACGTATGGGTTTACTTTATGAAGGAAAAATCTGAAACATTTACAAAGTTCCGAGAGTTTAAGGAGAAGGTAGAGGGTGAACTCAACAAGAAAATTCAATGCCTACGTATCGACAATGGGAGAGAATATTTATCAAATGAGTTCACCATATATCTTAAAGGGAACAAGATAAGAAGACAATTGACATGCCCTAATACTCCACAACAAAATGGAGTAGCGGAGCGCAAAAATCGTCATCTTGCTCGAAACTTGTCGTAGTATGCTCCATGCTAAAAATGTTCCTGGAAGGTTCTGGGCCGAATGCATGAGGACAGCCGCCTATGTGATTAATAGACTACCACAAGACAAGTTGGGTTTCAAGTCACCTCATGAGTTGCTTTGGAGAGAGAAGCCCACGAGTAAGTCATTTTAAGGTTTTTGGATGTGTCCGCTACGTGTTTGTGCCCGATCACCTTAGAAGCAAATTTGAGAAGAAGGCGATCGGATGCATCTTTGTTGGCTATGATGATGCACGAAAGGGTTGGAGGTGTTGTGATCCAACCACGGGAAAATGTCACACCTCAAGAAATGTGGTATTCGATGAAGCATCTGCGTGGTGGACACCCGAGAAGATTGAGCTACCGGACTCTCATGCCTTAGAGGAGGTTCCGGAAGAAAATAAAGAAGAAGAAGAAAGAATGGTTGAGGAGGAAATATCGACTCCAAGTAAAAGTAAAGAAGGATCACCGGTGAGATCCAAGAGCCCTTGGAAGACCGGGATACATTCGGAAACTATGGATGAGTCTACACAACGACCGATAAAAGTATATACCCGAAGAAATAAACCAAGGTATGCTAATGCTTGCTCTTGTTGATGATTCTATACCCGTTGAGCCATCCTCATATGAAGAAGCGAGCACAAGGTCCAGAGTGGCTTAAGGCAATGGAGGACGAGATTAATGCACTAAATGAAAATCAAACCCGGGATCTAGTACCAAGGCCAAAGGATGTGAAACCCATATCTTGCAAATGGGTTTACAAAGTGAAGACTCGTCCGGATGGCTCAATTGAAAGGTATAAGGCTCGGCTTGTTGCTCGGGGATTCTCTCAACAATATGGAGTTGATTATGAGGAAACATTCAGATCCTGTTGCCAAAATCACAACTATCCGAGTATTGCTCGCATTGTCCGCTTGCAAGTCTTGGAAGTTGTGGCGGATGGATGTCAAGAATGCCTTCCTACATGGCGAGCTTGACAAAGACATCTATATGGAGCAGCCACGAGGATTTGAGAGTAAGACTCACCCCGAGTATGTCCGCAAATTGAAGAAAGCCCTATATGGCTTGAAGCAAGCTCCAAGAGCATGGTACGGCAAAATCGGTGAGTTCCTCATACAAAGTGGATTTAAAGTTGCTCCATCGGATTCAAGTTTATTCATAAAGTTCAAGGAAGGAAGGTTGGCAATAGTCCTTGTCTATGTTGATGACTTGATCATCACCTGGAGACTACACCGAGGAAATACAAAGGACAAGAGAAAATCTCTCCGTCCGATTTCGGATGAAGGAGCTTGGAGAATTAAGACACTTCCTTGGACTTGAGGTGGAGCATACAAAGGAAGGGCTATTCTTAGGCCAACAAAAGTATGCCAAGGATCTTCTTCAAAGGTATGGCATGCTTGATCGCAAACCTATGTCTACACCTATGGATCCTAATGTGAGGTCGAGACAAGATGAAGGGAAAGACCTAGAGGATGCAACCATGTACCGACAGGTGGTCGGTAGTCTTATCTATCTCACACTAACTCGACCGGATATATCTTACTCGGTTGGTGTGGTTAGTCGATATATGAGCAAGCCAAAGAAGCCTCACCTTGATGCGATCAGGCGTATCTTGAGGTATGTTAAAGGCACCATTAACTTTGGTATTCTATATAAGAAGACAAAAGAATGCCGGGTGAATGGGTATTGTGATGCCGACTATGCTTGGAGACTCGTGACACAAGGAGGTCAACTACTGGATATTGCTTCGACCTTGGATCAGGAGCCATATCATGGTGTAGCAAAAGGCAACCTACAGGTGGCTCTATCAAGTATCGAGCGAGTATCGTTCAGCAGCTATGGCAGCACAAGAAAGTACTTGGCTCAAGCAACTAATGGAGGATCTTCATCGATCGACGAGTACCAAGTAAGGATTCTCTGCGATAATCTATCATCTATTCGTTTGGCGAGAAAATCCAGCGTTCCATGCAAGGACCAAGCATATAGAAGTCCAAGTACCACTACATAAGAGAAAAGGTCCTTGAAGGTGAAATTGAGATGGTGCCTACAAGAACCGATGAGCAGATCGCCGACATTCTCACAAAGAGTCCGAACAAGGCAAAGTTCGAGAAGTTTCGAAAGGCACTTGGCATGGTCTGCAGGACAGCTTTGGGAGGAAGTTTGCCTTGAGGGGGAGTGTTGAAAATAGCAATGCAAACTTCCGGAAACTTCTATCTTATTCATGACCCAAGATATTTATACTAGGAGTATTCTAGAGCTAGTATCATGGTAACTTTGGAATAGTGTGGAACCTAGATATTTAGTGGAATGTTCTAGAGCTTGGACACTTGTCCTAGTGTCATGGCTCACCTAGGCCTATAAATAGAGGAGCCACCCCCTTGCCATGGCATCCCATACAAGGGGCATGGTAGAGAGTGCTAGGTAGAGAAGTGTGAGAGTGTGAGTGTGAGGTGAGAGTCACCAGCCAGCCACCTCGGTGTTGTGGACACTTGTGTGTGTAAAGTATTTTCAGCTATAATAAAGCTTTGTTAGTATAAGTGCCGGTCTCCAAGTTTATAGTTCTAGGTCCTCATTAGTGGGTTTTAGGGCCACCTAATTTCAACATGCCATTTTGTAGGTTTGCAGCTACCCGTCGTCTACCGGAACTTTTCCTTTTTGGGTGATGTGGTGTGGTGCATCATTTTGGCTTTTATAGTTCATCAAACTTGTGGTCTAAAGTCTCAAAATATGTGTTTAATCATATAACTTATGTATGTAATATGTATCTATGTCACCACGTTACCATTTTCTGCCAAAAGAATTAAGACGTAATGTTTTATGCGTGCGCTAGATTGTGAGCCTGGAATGCTGATTTAATATCAGGTGGAATCTTTTGTTTAGTGGAGTACAAGAGTTAAGATACTGGAGCAGAATTCTGAATCAACACTTATATAAAGTGCAGAATCAGTTCCATCTATTGCTTTAGCTAGTGACTAGAAAACATTCAGGAATATTCTAGAAGAAACAGAACGCTTTGATCCCATGCTGGAAAATTGTTTTGAAGAAGAAACTCCTAAATCATAAGCGAAAATATCCAAATGCAATATAGTTTTATGTTTTATATTGGGAGATTTCAGTTGTCAATTGCTGATAAAAAAACTCATGTTTGTTCATTGAGAGGGGTTGTCAATAATTCATGTTTGTTGAACAAATTAAATACCTTAGAATTCTGAATCGTATCTCGTAAGAAACTATAAGAAAAAGTAAAATGAATCTTAGTTGGTTTAGGTTGTTATGTTGTGCATCTCCATTCATTTTATATTTGAAAGAATTTATCATCATTTGTGGTCGAAGTCAAACAGATGCTTAACTAATTTACATTACTCCATAGAGGATTGATGCTTCTTTCAAATCTTTGTCTGCTTTCTATGTTGGACTTTGTACTACCTGTCATGCTGCCCTATTAAAGACATACTATATGTTAAATGGATATGATGTTTTTTTGGAAAAAACATTTTGATATATCATTGTTTCATCATCAACTTTGCTTGTGACTTGTGGAATTTTTATTTTCCCGAGGGAGAAGATCTAAGCAAACCTTGTTTATTTCAGAATATGCACCAGGGTTATCCAAAAGAGACGCTGGTACGTTTCCTCAAGGCCAGAGAGTGGAACGTATCAAAGGCTCATAAAATGGTAATTTTTCATATGAACTTTCACAATAGCAGGAGAACTGATTACTTAAGTAGCCACTAATATGTTTGTTTTTACAGATTGTAGATTCTTTGAACTGGAGGATCGAAAATGAAATTGATAGTGTGCTGGAGGTGAGCAATCTTTTCTAGAATATAATCTTAACAGTCTTTGCTAATCAGGTAGCCATAGGAGCTCCGTTTGTTGTATATTTTTTTATTTGTGCCTAATCATTACTTAGTTTGAATTGTTTGGTCAATTACTATATCTTATACCGTCTCTATTTTCACTTAGTTTGTCTAGCATATTGCTTCATAATCGTTGTCTGCACTGTCCATCTGCAGAGGCCCATAGTCCCAGTTGATTTGTACAGATCAATACGTGATTCACAACTTGTTGGACTGTCAGGATACACGAAAGAGGTACAGCTATGTACTTAACTAACAATCTATGTTTGGTCGAACCATTTGCTTTCAACATGTTTCGTATCCAGTTGAAATTGATTGCGATGCAACAGTTTATGGTCTTGAAATATGCATTGCATTTTGTAAGCCCACCGTATGATCTAGTAGATTCGTTTTTAGGTGCACCACCTTCAGTGAACACTAGAACAGGATTATTTATGACAGATAAAGATATTAACATTGATGTTAAAGGTCTTCAATTTTCCATAGAGTTATGTCCTAGTGACAGAATAAGGCAACCAACCTTTTGGCTGGAGAAGCGGGATAATGCCTATAAAAAGTCCTGGGGATTTATAGCAACATAATACCTGAGTTGAGCCTAGTATTAGTTTCAAAGTAAGGTGTATCACCTCACATATTATATTATTTGGATTGTCTAGTACAACTTAGCCAGTAGTGAACCATTCGTAAAATTGTTTGCTTTACTGCCTTTTATGCACTACAAGAGTCAATTGTTATAACAACTTTTCTCTTTCTATTCTTCCATTTTTCTGATTGTCAGGGGCTCCCAGTTTTTGCTATTGGTGTTGGACAGAGTACATATGACAAAGCTTCGGTAATTATTCCATGCCGTTTGTTCAAGTAGATCCAAAATTTTAAACCTTGCTTCATTTACTTTATGCCATAAGAGAAAGGGCCTTTACTTCACTGGTAAAGTGGCTGAATAGCACCTCCCGGTTCCGGCGGGTTCGACTCCCAGGGGGAGCGAATATCTTGACTGGGCTAAAAAATCCCTCGCCTCTCCCCGCACCAAAGCATTTGGTTAAGGCCACGCCTAGACACCTGAAAGCAATGGGAACGCATGGTGGTCTGGCCCAGGTTCTCAGGCTGCATGGGGGGGGGGGGGGTCTCGACCTGTGTGAGAAGGTCTTCTCCTTAAATTCAATGTCCGGGGGTCTTCTTACCCCCCACAGGTCGAGTTTTTACTTTATGCCATAAAAAATGATATTATTGATATTCACTATTTTACCATCATCCGCTGCCCTGCCGGTGACTTGAAAAATGGTTTTATTTGAGAAACTTATGGTATCTTTGGCATTGAGCTTCTTTCTACTGAGTTGCATTGGCCAACTAAAGGTATGTGTATTTTCTCTTCAGGTCCACTACTATGTGCAATCCCATATTCAGATTAATGAATATCGTGATCGTATAATTTTGGTAAGTATCCAACAGAGGGTATTAGTTCAATATATTATTTGTGATAACACATAAATCTGTCTAATGTTTACTTCTATTATATTAGCCGAAGTTGGCAGAAAAGTTTGGACGACCAATTACTGGTTGTGTAAAAGTTCTTGATATGACTGGTTTGAAGTTATCGGCGCTTAATCAAATGAAGGTATTTTTATCAAACCCAAAATCTTGTTCTTTACTGAGCTCATATGTAAATGTTTTAGTGGTCTTTTGTATATATGTTCGTATGTATAAAATGTCAAATCGTGTGGAATAAGCGTGTCTTACTAGTATTAAATCAAAGGATGAGAATATCTTATTAGTTATCGAGAAGTTGTTCATTATCCGGCTCAGCTCTGTATGCCATGCAAGTAACAAACTGAAGTGGTAGCACTAATTTTCAGAGACTAACTTTTCATTTGTCACATAATCGCTGTGATCGGTTAAAATTCTTTTAGCTGCGGCTGCGGCTGTTTGTATTGATTTGTACTGTAGTTTTTGCTTACTATACCAGCTGCAGCCACAGCGGAAAAAGCTCCTCCATTTTTTTTAATAAAAAAAACTTGTACACCATCATCATGGCTTGTGTTGTTTCTTGGTTGTGACTGATGCATTTTCTTGTTAATATGGTTTTAATGTTGTTTGTAGATGTTAACTTCTATATCAACAGTTGATGATCTGAATTACCCTGAAAAGACAGAGACCTATTATGTGGTTAACGTTCCATACATATTTTCCGCCTGTTGGAAGGTACTGCCAATTTCAATTTTTTCTAGGCATAAAATTTATTAGCTAGCAAAAGCTGATGACAGATTATTTGAGCTGCTGCTAGGTTGTGAAGCCTTTGTTGCAGGAGAGAACCAAAAGGAAGGTTAAAGTTCTGAGTGGTTCCGGGAGAGATGAACTCCTGAAGGTAAATCACTGCCTTTTTCTTCTCTCTTACTTGTTGCATGCTTATTTTTCACACAAGTCCTTTATTTCTGGGTGAAATATTTGTTACTCTTTGATGAAATTTATCGTACTTGTCCTTTTAGAATTTTTTTCTTTAGTATTCAAAGGATGGTGAACAATCGCTATGCTTGATTTATGTAGATTATGGATTATTCAGCTCTTCCCCATTTCTGCCGACGGGAGGGTTCTGGATCATCAAAGCATTCGTCAACTGATGCTGACAATTGCTTCTCCTTTGATCACCCATTCCACAAAGAACTCTATGGCCACATCAAGGAGCAAGCTTCACACAAAGAACTAATCAAGATGGGGTCTTTGCATGTCAGTATTCCTGAGCCAGATCCAGATGACGCAAAGATTGTTGAGGTCATCCAGGCTCAATTTCAAAAGATAGGCGAGCAGAATGGATCCAGCAATGGCCACAAGGCTTAGCATGCATCAAGGACGGTTGGGACACCTTAACCGGTTGCTGATGACCTCTACCGAAAAATTAATTATTCTCATTAATTTGATTCACAGTCCCTAGTTGCCTGGGGAATATAGTAGCGGTGTCTTGCATCTCCATGATGCAAGCTTGAGTTTATAGCGGAGAGACCGAGAGATATGTACATTAGATGGATATGAAGTATAATAAAATGCCTTTTTGATAGTGTAAGCAACATCTATGTTGAGCTCTGTTACAAGGAAAGGAATCCATGTAGAAGAAGTTATTAGTGTTGCGGTTCCAGGTGGCGGGTCCTCGCTGCTCCGGGCCGTCAGTCACAGACTCACAGCTCGGCCCGTGCACCACGGCCAGCATGGAGGTGGCGTCGAACGTGGGTCCATGCGAGCCCGGCAGCTCGACCTCCCGCATCGTCGAGCCCATTCGAGCTGCCGGGCTCGCATGGATCAACGCTGGCTCTTGTTCATGTGCCAAAACACGAACCCCTTCACTGTCAGACTCACAGCGGTCTGCTATCGGTCCACAGATGACGGCGAATGCGGATCAGTGTCCATCTCCCTCCAAACACTGCCGTTTTCCATCGCTGAATCGAAGGTGAACACCTCCATCGCCATGTCCAGCGACCGGACCACCTTGTACAGTTGTACTAGAGCCACTGTTGCGATGGATGACCGGGAGAAACTTGATGAATTAGTAAGATAACTGCTGCCCATCATTCAGCAAAGCGCATCTGGTGTAGTGGTATCATAGTACCCTCCCACGGTACTGACCAGGGTTCGATTCCCTGGATGCGCAATTTTTTCTGCCAATTGGTTTTTTTTTCTTGCTCGGCTGCTCGCTCTGTTGCTCATGCAGAGCAGCAGATCAAACATTTGTTGTTATGTATCCCTGTTAACATTATAGCAGATCGCTCAAAAGTAAGTTCTAACTTTTTAGTTACCGCTTTCCAAGATTGGAGATACCTCGTTTTCGTGTGATCGAAACTAGAAAGTTATTATAGCAAAGGAAATGCAAGAGAAAAGATAAGAATCTGCGGCGTACTTTTTTGTGCTCTTTTTAAGTTTTCAGACAAACAACTTTATCGATGATCAAAAGGTGAAAGGAAAAGAAGACGAATCGCTGGCTCCTCAAATCTTCCAAAAGTCAATGAAATGATACCGATAATTGTCTGCAACTATTGCTGCTCACATGGCAGGACTGCGAGTTTGCAGAGCAAGACTGGTCTACGAAAATGTGTTTTGCTTTTTTCTCTAGGACCTCTTCTCTTTACAAAAAGCAGTGGCTGGCCGGTCGAATATGTTTCCGCAGTTCGTGTCATTTGATGGAAACTTTTCAGTGAATTACTGCAATACTTTAATTTTTTATATGAATGGGTGAAACTATTAATAAGCAAAGCATCATGAAATATCTTCTTTGCAAGGCAGCATCACCTAGTTGGACTCTATTGCAAGCAGAAGATTACTAGGTTCCTAAGCTGTGCAAGTGATCCTTAACTTGAAGATATAAGTTTCTTCTCCAGAGTTTGCACTGGTAATCTGATGCCTTGAGTGACATATAGCAGTATAGCACAGTGATTCAACGCAGCTTACCGGGGAAGAAAGGACTCTTCAGTCACAATTGTGTCTGTCTGTCTACTGTCCATCGATGACACTTTTTTAGCGAACCGTCCAATGGCAAATTGGAGTACAGGCAGAATAATTACATGAATACTCGTCTCTTACCTTTTTGTTGTCGTTAGGACAAACATTTCGGTGCAAATTTACACTAATTTGTTTGTTCTGACGACAAGAAAAAAGTAAAGGAGGGAGTATGTTTATACCTTATTTTTTTTCGAACAGATTTCTGTCCATATCCATGAACATTATTTTTTTATATAAGGGAACCATTCACCACAAATTGGAGAATAACTACGTGAAGAAGTTTACTTTTTTTATTTTGAAAAAAATAAGGTATCACAGGTAATTTTTCATACCGAGCTCTCGATATTAATTTTCCCAGATAAAGAGAAAATTATCTAGTAATCATGTTTCATGACAAGGGAAACTGAAAACTGAAGTCTGATTTGAATAATTCCTTGAGTTGCAATAACGCAATTTTCTATGAAGCTCCATGGAAAGAATGAGTATTAACAAACTGAATGCACCACCTGTCCGCATGGAGCATCCAGTTGAAGAAGCATGTCAGTTTTGCACAGGGATGTCGAGTCCTAACACACTCACTATACACGGGGGTAGTGTAGTCTGATCTGAGATGAGGCTGCTACAGCTAGAAAATGAATGTGCACAGTAGAAACAAGATCCAGCCCCATGTCTGCAAAGAAATTAACAAGATCATCCTATCCTATATAGAGTAGAGTAATGCAGCATAAGGGGGAAAAAAAAAGTAATGAATGAATACCTTGTTGAGAATGAGAGGCGATGGCGGAGAGGATGATGTGAGTCCCTTGAATCCGAGATCGATGGAGACGCTTCCGTCGGGCTTGAATAGACCGAAGTGGCGCTCGGAGGTTGGGCCGGGCTTGAGGTTCTCGTTGAAGAGCGCGAAGATGTATGCCTTGAGCACCGTGTGGGGCCTGTGCGGCGTGCCCTTGGTGAGGAAGAGCCTCTTCCTGAGCGCGCGGTTGTAGGTGACGGCGTTGAGCATGTCGGCGCCGGCCTCGGTGGGGTCGCCGGCCGAGGCCCAGCCGGTCTCGGCGACGCGCACCTCCATGTCCGGGAAGCCGGCGGCCTCGAGCGCGAAGTAGGCGGCGTCCACCTGCGCCTCGAACATGTTGTCGTAGTGCAGGCCGGTCTTCTGGTCCGTGATCCCCGGGTTGCGCTTGAAGAGCGCGTAGTTGATGTCGATGTGCTCCGGGTCGCTCATGTAGGCCAGGAACGGGTAGGCGTTGACGTAGAAGGGCGCTCCGGTGCGGGAGAAGAAGGCCAGCAGCGGCCGGAGGTACGGCATGAGCTCGTCCTTGAACACGCACGCCGACGGCGGGTACGAGACCGCGAACACGGCCTCCGAGTGCGGCGTGGACAGCTCGATCTTGTCGGCGAGGCGCAGCATGACCAGCGCGTCGTGCACGTTGAGCACGGCGCCCACGAGCGCCTCGGCGAGCCCGGGGTCCTGCCCGCCGAGCACCTCGTTGCCGACGGTGATGCCGACGATGCGCGTGGCGGGGTAGTAGGGCTGCACGTTCTCGTTGACCCAGTCCATGGCCTTGCTGGGGTTGGCGGCCATGTCCTTGAGCAGGCCGTTGGGGATGGCCACCACCAGGTTGAGGCCCGACCCGCGGAACGCCTCCAGCACGCTGTGCTCCGCGTCGTAGATCTTCACGTTGCGGATGCGCGCCAGCTTCAGCAGACGCACCACTTGGCGGGGCTCCGGCAGGTTGTCCGCGATGCGCCCGTAGTTGATCCCGTACGTGCCAACGAAAGAGTTGGGACCTTTGTTGCGATGGCTGGAGCGGGAGACGTTCGTGTTCGTGGGGGCCTGGCCGTGGCAGGGGAACGCCAGCAGGGTGCAGCAGCACAGGACCACCAGGAGCCACCGCTCCATCATCGCCATGTCCAATCGGCTCGGAGTTGCAGCGGCGGGCGGCACAAGCAACTGGGGGAAATAATGCAAGACCATCCTGGTGCGGAGGAGAGGGGCGGGCATTAGAGCAGGCGCGCGGCGGCGTGCGGGCCAAGTTGCGTGGGGCGGGGGCACGGCCATGGCCTTGGTTAACCCCCGCGCGCACGCCGGCGAGGCCGCCCGCCGCTTGCTTGCTCGCTCGACGGGGTTGCCAACAATGGAATGGAATCGGGTCTCTTCCTTGCGTTGCCTTCCCGCGCTTCGCCTCTCTGACTCTCTCTCTACCTGCGACGTGGCTGCTCCTCTGCTTTGCTCTGCTTCTCCGATCCTCTCCGCCCGCGCCCAGGCCCCAGGCCCCAGGCCCAGCTCTCGCACTGCAATAGTGCTGAGCTTCTTCTTTTTTTATGGAATAGTGGTGAGCCTCTTTAGGAGCTTCGTTTTGCTTAGCAACAAAGGAGGCAGCATCCTACAATGGACAGGTCAAAGGGTTCCCAGGAACAAATGGAATGCTGACGAGGAACATGATCGGAATTCATAGAGCTGAAACCACAACCACATCTGAGGATAACCATGGAGCAGTGGCCAGTATGCTCCGAGACTGACAGCGACGAACAACGTTCAACTGAATGAGAATTGGAAAACAAGTGCACTTTTTTTTTTTTTTTTTTTTTTTGCCGCTGATGGCTCAGCTTCAGCCTGAATACACGATTCTAGCAACCGCACTTTCATCTTTCTTCTAGCCTAAATTGGCACGTGTGTTATCTCTTACTGCTATTTCCAGGCAGATCGATCAAGCGTAGCCTTTCGGACCCGACCTTCTTTACGATATCTCTACTTAATTATAAAAGGCAGCTCTTCTGCCCTCTTTCAGAAACAAAAAAAGCGTCCATCCTCACGGCTTTCAGCTATGTTCAGTGCCCGCATATACCTTTACGCCTTTAGCCGTCGCAGTTTAAAGTTTTCTTATAAATTAGTAGTGGACCTGGGACATAAATATTTTCCCAGAAAAGTTTCAGCTGTTCTGCTTTGAGGTTCCACAGATCCAGAACTTCCAATTTCGTTTTGGAACGCTGTAGTGCTGTATCGTCAGACAGCTTTGCCCAAACAAGCAGCGAAAGAAACGGGCGGTCTCTGCTCTGTTCATCAAAGGCGACGAGAAAATATTCCTTGCGTTGTTATTCTCCTTCAATCAAGGATAAACATTCTGATCAGGACTAGTCGGAAACATGTCATGGACTGTGAACCGGTGCCACTCGATAGAATAGAACCATGTCACTGACGGCCTGACGCATTAACACGCTGTGCCCCATGCTAAGCAACAGCAGAATCAATATATAGCACACAAGAACCGTTGCAAATTGCAGGGAAAATGCAACATGGAGCTATTTCAAATTGCAGCTCAAAATACAGCATTAATTTTCCTTTCTTTCTTTCTAAAACGTAGTACGAACCCTTCCTAACCCTAATTTAACCCTTCATGATGATTGAGAGGACGACTTGAGAACACTGCAAAAATAGACAGATATTGCTAATCTTGTCCAATTGCGATGCCAGATGGGATAGAAGCACACCTGGGTCCACATGTTAGTATCCGCAACATGAGCGGGTGTCTAAAGACAGCGAACTTGATTTGCCTATGGATTCTATGGCCATCGAGATCCAAAACAAGGGCTCATCTGTCATTCCTTATCAAATAAGGAAAATGACTTGTCTAAGGCCCTGTTCGTTTCCTCGCTCTCTAAAATTTAAAGATCATCACATCAAAGAGAATCTTATTATTTATAAATATTTTGATTAATTTAATGACAAAACCCTATTGACAGATTGGATCTAATTTTCGAGATGAATCTAATGAACTTAATTAATCTATATTTTGCTAAAGTGATGCTACAAGTAATCGTCTTCTAATCGTGACTTAATTAACCTCATTAGATTCGTCTCGTGAATTAGTCTAGGGGACTGTAATTTATTTTATAATTAAACTTTATTTAATATTCATAAATAAGTAAGATTCTTTTTGATGTGACAAATTCTAAAGTTTTAGACTTCAGAAAACGAACACACCAACTAGAAGTCTAGGTAGGAACAGTGCCAGCCTTGTCATTCTATTTGTTATCAAGACGCATAAGTTGAGCAAATCATCTGCTCATCTTCACCATGAGGTTGCAGCGACTTCGGACTTGTATGCACATCAACAATATACCAATCATTACACATGTGATGTATGCCTCATGGGCAAAATCGTGTTGTTTACAAGAATTAACAAGTTACAATATTCCCTATTCGAAAAAAAACAAGTTACTAAACTGGTGTTGTTGCTACAAATTCGCAACAACGAACCAAATTGTTACCTGTCGACTAGGTACTGAAATAGGGTGTCCCCTGCTCCGGGCCAGCCTTGCAAGGGCTATGTTCTTTTTTTTTTTTTGGTTCAAGGGGAAGGCCATGGTGTTTTCTCTTTTGTCAGGAAGGCTATGGTGTTGGTGCTCCCATCATTTTGATTGATTGAATCGGTTCCAATCCCCTCTTCCCATATTAGTACTAACTGCTGCCCTTCTCACATGAACAATCAAAAACTGAGCTGAAGCGCACGAACCCAGGTGTTGCCAATACTGACATGTCGCATCCACGTGGCTCACAACATGGTTGAATCGTTTTTTTAATACAAAACAATGTATAAAAGTACAAAAAATGTAAAACATGTTCTATTTACGTCGAAGTGATATAAAAAGTTGTATTTTATGTATTTTTAGTTTTGAAACTCAAATATTTGGTATCACTACGACATAAATTCAACATTACTTATAGTATTGATATTTTTCATATACCGCTTCTATTTTAGAAAAAAACTGACTTAACCGGTCAAAATATTGGGACACTATTTTGTTAATGCAATAAAATATTGAAAAAAATTATATTTTTATATTTAAAATAAAATTGATTTGAAACTCAAAATACAAAATTAAAGTTGATGTTGATGTGACGTGTCACGTAGGACTAGAGACGAAATTGAACCTTCTAACTAAAATTCAAAATTTTGGAGCTTGTGAAAGTTGAAGTTGGATTTGAGCTTTAAGCCATAGTTGAGAAACTAAGTTCAAAGGTGAAATTGAGCTTTGACCTATAGTTGAGCTTTCGGCTTTAAGGTGGATTTTCATCCGGGAGATTTTAAATTGAGAAAAAAAACACCATCACCATGCACAAGACTCACGTCGACCTCCAATCAAACCACCCTGGTATATGTCGCTATAAGGTTTGAACACACACAAAAAATAAGAATGTGTGTAAACAATTATGTTCATCCTATTTATGACTCTTATTAAGCATTTGATTTTAATTATAGTGGATATAGATTGTTGGAAATGTAAAATGATGGTTAATAATAATGGAAAAATTACATCAAAAATTTAAAACATGTCATATGCATAGCAAGCTGTATAGCAACATGAGAGGAGATATGGAAACAAGAAACCGGGGACAAAAATAAAAGGAAAACAGTAGAAAAACAAACAGAAAAAGGAAATCAGAAAAAGACAGCAGGATTGGAAACCAGTAACCACCACCTCCAGCACGAACGCAGTCACCACCTACAAACCCCCGCTGTCTCCTCCCCTCTCTTGCTACAAGCGGGCCTTCTCCGTGGAAGCCGGCGAGCCGCCGCCGCCCCGCTTCTCCCGCCGTTCTCCTCCACTGTGCCATTCCTCACCTCTCCCGTCCGGCGAGGTAAACAGACAGTTTCTTCACCTTTTCCCACCCTGTCGGGGCCTGTTTGTGCAACCGCCATTTCTCGCGCGCTTACCTGACCAGATCTGCGCGCATTTCCGTTTCTTGGGTGTAGATCTCACGAATACCTCGTTTCCCCGAGCGTGGTGGGTCGGTGGTGGCTTAGTCAAGATGGAGGATGTAATCGATGACGTCACCGCCGCTGCTAGAGCGGCGGTTGCCATCGAGAATGGGGTCAATGGAAAGCCAACGTCCCATGAAGGTGTAGAGGTTCATGCGGAAGAAGGGCACGAGGAGCGGGCCAATGGGGATAACTCAGGGGAGAGCGAGGTGATCAACCCGCCGGAGGAGGCTGGTGGGGAGGCCACCTCGCCACTGGAGGGCAGGAAGCCTCGCCTTTCCAAGGTGAGTTCTCCCCGTGATGTTTAGTAATGATTCAACCAATAATCTCCCACTAGTTTAGTGTAATGAAGTTCATGATACATTGCACATTTGCACCGACTGAATTTCCTACATGGTTTGCTTTTAGGGAGATCAAAGTCATGGCCCTAAGGTGGTCAAGTCTAAGAGCCCAAGGAGTGGGGATGAAGGGCAGGCAAGGAGAAGAGCCCCCAATTCCTCTCTTTCAAAGTCACCCATTGCTCAGGTATCTTGTCCAGACCTGCAACGATGCCGGACCAATGGCGATGCCAGTATTAGTAGTAATATAAGCACTTGTACATGGTCACGCACAGTGGCGGAACTTTGCACTTGGCAAGACTAGGGCCACTAGCACTGGATCAAGACCACTAGAATAGACGAATTACCAATGTAATAAAAAGTTAAGCAAGAAATGGACATTAAATTTTGGTTTTATTCTCATTATGATCAGGCACCACATAGACAAACTAAAAGTGAGACAGAACTTAAATACCTAACTAGTGTAGATTTTATTTGAGCTAGCCTCTCTCGTCAACCTAATTCAGTGCCAATTAAACCAAGCTATTAAAGCACCGGGGGTGGTAAAGACCTAAGATCATTATTAGCCTGAGTCTGAGAGATTTTGTGCACCTTCGATCCTTCGGGTCTCAGGTGTTGTACAGTCTGGCACGCAGGGCCGCGAGAGTGCGAGCCAGGTGGGCATCCGGATCGGCGATCGCAGCTTCTCAGAATCACAGATATAGGTCACGACTCATGATTATTTTTTTGCGGTGTTCACGAGCGAACAAGTACAAGCAACTATGAAGGTTGATCCGTTCATTTGGGCAAGCTCTGTTGAATATTTCCGTTTTGTGGCCACGACTAAGGCCATGGCCCTAGTGGCCCTGTATGAAGTTCCGCCCTGGTCACACACTTCCTTTCAGTTAGGGGTCCAAATTCGTGAAACTTAGGGTCACATCGGGACCTTGTTAGTTGAACTGAATTCATGAATCGGGAAAACTAGTTCATCTGGTTGAACTAAATGGGTTCGGAGGTGGTGCTAATGTTCATGAATTTGCAACCCCTATTTCAGCCTCGTTTCGAACTGACTTCATGTTCAGTCAAGTTTGATCTTACACTTGTTTTACTTGTATCAGAAAGCTGAGAAAAATGAGGCTCGCTCGGCTCCCAAAGATCAGGAGGCATCATTGCCCGACGATTCAAAGTATGCCCCTTATTACTCTATTTTTCTCTACATTTTAAGGTTGTACAAATTAGACAAAGAAGGAATATGTAGTTAACTGCAACACTTTTTCAGCCCTTGTTAACTGCAAGTTAAAACAAATCTGAAATATTCTAGAGGATTCATCTTGCATCTTGGACTCCATAAATTTGTCCAGTAAAATTATCATGTCACAACCTTTTATATTCACTCTCCAAATCCAGGGATAAAAGGAAAATCCAAAAGCCATCAGGTCAGCATTCTTCTGTCAAAAAAGATGAATCAGAGTCAAATTGCGAGAGTTCAAAGCCTCGAAAAATTGGCAACACTCCTTCCTACGGCTTCACCTTCAAATGTGACGAGAGATCTGAAAAAAGACGAGAGGTAGACTTTTATTAACCATTGTGTTCTCAGACTATTTAAAAATGTGTAGATTGGCTGTTTTGTCTACTGAACTGTGTAATCTTGTAGTTCTATTCAAAGCTTGAGGAGAAAATTCACGCCAGAGAGTTAGAGATAAGCAATATGCAAGCAAAATCAAAGGTAACCTATTTTTCTTATTTAAGTAATATAATATTCCAACATCACATCATAAATTTCTCTTAAATAGTGTTTCCTAAAAATATACAGGAAACTGAAGAAGCTGAACTCAAAATGCTGCGGAAGAGTTTGAAGTTCAAGGCAACACCAATGCCCAGCTTCTATAAGGAGCCACCTCCTGCCAAAGTGGAGTTGAAAAAGGTGATCTGCTCATGGCTAGCTTCCTAGCCATTCTCTTATCCTTTGAATTCATGACTTACATGATATTTCTTATAATCATCAGAAAAGGTTGTAATAGTTTCTCAAACTAAACATACCACCGAATGTATCTGGAAGCCACAAATTGTAGTCCTGTTGAATATGCCATGTGGTTGCAATGGAACGAGTAGTGCCAAGCTTCCCTGAACCAAGGATTTTAATATGTTGAAATTGTTATTTTCGTGATCATCTTGAGTAAACAAAAGTTGAAGAGGGACTCAACTTCTCACGGCTAATACATGAACACTACTCATGGCTGACTACCTAATATTTATTGTCAATTCGAAAATGGTACTCATATAACCAAAGTTGATATCTTACCCCTTGAAAGAGATTTGATAACTAATGCAGTGAATGTCAGTCGGTCTTTGTGTCTTTAGCATGGATCAACTATTCAACTGTACTGTCATCATGCTTCTGTGTTTCACTGTTGGTTTTGGTTAACACAATTATGTTGTTCATTATTAGGTAAGCGCAGCACTAGTATCTGAAATGGATACTGAGCAACACAATTATTCAGTTCAACATAATTGTGTTGCTCATTATTTGGTAAGCGCAGGAATAGTGTCTAAAATGGATACGGAGCGATAATAGTCAGCAACTATAAGGCATAAGCATGGATTTTAAATTATAATTAATCTGTTCTAATCATTTTTATAGTGATGTGTGGAGTGGAATGATGTGTCTTTCTTATGATGCAGGCTCCACCCACTAGAGCTCGATCACCAAAACTTGGGCGCCCAAAGAACAAGTTGACACCAGAGACTGAAGAAATTAATACCACAAACCAACCAGTTCGTCTGAGCCTCGAGGACAAGGTTCTTCAGAATGGTGCGAAACATTCAACCCCATCAAATTCAGTGAAGAAACCCCAGAGGAAGTCTCTTCCCAAATTGCCATCAGAGGAAACTGATCCACTTGATGCCGCAGCGAGCACCGTAGTGAAGGCCATTGGTGCTCAAGGGACTGGATCTTTGACAGAGGAGTCACATGGAACTGAAACGAACACAGATTTTGTTCAGGGGCCAATTCGAGCCGAAGTTACTCCCAATGAACAAGAACTCAGTGAACATATAGTTGCTTAGTGATCATGGCGATCAAACCAACTGATTTGTGTTGGATGGCGTGCCACAACTTTGTATAATCGTGTTTGTCTACAAAAGTATCTAGTGACCTATATTGTATAATTAACTCTTACCTTATTTCCTGGATTTAAGCCCTCTGTAATGCTTATTTAGATAGTTTTTGTTCATAGTCTAATGAGAGCTTCAATTTTTCAAATCATGCGCAGTTGGTAGCACGTTCAAATGGTTATCTCCTAATTTTAAGTGCTTCTATTGTTTAGTTTGAACATGCCCTGGTTTTACTGCTATGTGCAACCAACGCATTGAGAAGCCATGCTTGTTCTTCATTTGTGCATTGACTGAATTTTTTTCCAAATGTTGCAACTTGTGCGCACTAGTTTAGTGAGGGCATTCCGATTTTTGTGCGCATCCTGATCTAGTTTAGTGAGGGCATTCCGAATTCAACTATTCTTTTAATCAATGGTTTTATAAGTTGTGATTTGGATTTTGGTAAACTGTATTCACCTTTGATCTGTAAGGTAACATTTTGGTTGTTTTGCAGAAGGGTTTTCGGTTCAGATACTCCAAAGTAACCGTCTGGTAATTATACTTTCCTTTGAATTTTGCAAATTTGGTGTAATGATAATGATCGATGGTAGTATTTGTTAATAAAAAGTATCGGTATTGAAGAGTATCAGCAGCAGCAGCTGGTTGGTTTCACGCGGGTTAAATTTTGAATGGTGCTATTACACCGTTATAGAAGTGGTAGCTGATAAAGTTACCGCGCTTGACTTTCTGTTCTTGTCTGTCAATAACGTAATTACACTCCAAAGTCATATTTCTCATTAGCTTGACTCAGATAGGATGGCAATTGAAAGGTTTCACGCATGTAAAATTCTGCACAAATCTTGAACCACTAAAATTGTGGGAACCGCCACGAGGTGCATACTATCAAGAAAAAATGTTTTAATTGAATAACAAATTTGATGTGCTGTCTCCACAGGCACAGCGATCAACAAGGCAAGAATTAAATGAGTTCATTCTTAGTGAAAACAATTGTGGGAAAACAAGTTTACCCGTGTTCCATAACAGAACCACAGAACAATACACTAGTCTCATCCTGCAAACAGCATGAATTTTGTACACATTCCATTGAATCAACATGGTCACAGTTACTGCACAAATCCAAGGAACAAAGTCTGAACATAACACATCATTTATTCATAGAGGGTCGCTAAGATTACAGCACTCAACATTCTGCCTGTAAAACAAGGGATCTGGCAAAAAAAAACAACCATAAGGTTGTCAAGGCAAGGCTCTAGTATGCGCCTTGCAATGGCCAAGATCACCATGAACACCAGGCATCCCAAAGAGACTGCAAAAAAAAAAAAAATGCAACCCTACAAGACCCGTACACACCACATAACAGCACACAACACATTAAAGACTCAGACAGACTGTGACTCGACAACCATACTGCACAAGTCCACAAACACTCCATCATTGGCAGTCTATACCAGCAACACCGGTGATTTGGTTCGGATACTACAGAGCTGCCGTTGATGCAAGTGCCTGCAACTTTCATATCAAATAAGGAAATAAAAGAAAGGACATGGATACTACGGCAACCTAAAAAAACCTTATGGCTATAATGGCAAGGACCAATATATGGATAGAGGGGCAGGAAGCCTGTGATGGCAGCCAAGGCTCAAAAACAGTTCAACCTCCTGAGAAGGTGATCTGTGAAAAACGAGCACTTGGCAAGAAAGCACCCCCTAAAACAACTGGTCCTTGAACAATGCGGAAGCCCACCACTGACTCGTATGCGAGCCAAAAACCTGGAGATCATCTGGTCGTGCTACTGCTACGGTATATCTGCATCTGGAAGTGGCTAAACGAGTAGATGTCAGCCCCTCCAGCCACGAACCACCTTTTCTGCCTAAGCAAGAATGTCACACCACCAGAGCTGCTTCTCCAATGATGCAATGTTGTGGTTGCCAATCATGTTGCAGAACTGAAGATTGAGGCCCTCCAAAGACTGGCCCAGGTTGCTCAAGAATGGCACACTCTTCTGGGTAACCTTGGAGCAGCCAGACAATGAGAGAACACGAAGCTTGAGGTGCCTTGCAGATGCCAGGACAGCAACACCGTAGTCACTAACCATGCAGTTTGAAAGATCAAGCTCAGCAAGCTCCGTGCAGCTCTCGGAGATGGCAAAGAGGCTTGCATCAGTTATCTTGCTGCAACCTTCAAGACTAACCTTCTTAAGAGATTTTCCATGTGCCTTCACCAAGGAGGAAACAGCTGCATCTGTAACATTTTTGCAACCACTAAAGTCAACCTTGATCAGACCAGCCTCAGAAGATTGGATCAATGGAAGGAGTCCATTGTCAGTAACCTCACCAAGACCACTGAGGTCAACCTGCTCCAACTGAGGGCAAATCATCCCAACCACAGCCAAGCTTGCATCGGTGAAACCTGGGCAGTCCTTGATTGTCAGGAATCGAAGTGATTTGCACAAAGGAAGCTGTGCAGGCGCAGAAGAGATGTCCTTGATTCCCGTGCATTTCACCAAAGAAAGAGCCCTGAACTTCTGGCTGCAGTTGAGGAGGAAAGCAAGAATACCAACAAGAGTAACCCGGTTGCATTCCTCAAGCTGCAAATTCTCAAAGGACTTGGCTGACTCAGTGAAAGCCTTGAGGCCAGCATCAGACACATGTCCACACCTCCTGAGGTAAAGCTGCTTCAAGCTTGGGCAGAACTTGGCAATAGAAGCAAGCGCAAGATCAGTAACTCCAGGGCATGAGGTAACACTCATGCATTTGAGGTTCTGCAGACCAGCAGCATTAGCCATCACCCAGAAGCCCCTCTCGCCGACAGTAGGAAGACGGGCAAGTGTGAGGTCCGTGACAGCCTTCCCATAGTAGCCAATCACAGCTAGCGAAGCATCGGTGATGTTCAACCCCTGGAGCCGGATCTTGGCAAGCGAGGCTGTAGCAGAGCACACCAGGCTGGAGATTCCCTGATCACCAACGTTCACACAATTCTTGATGTTCACAACCTGCAACTTTGCGCAGCAGCGTCCAATGGCCCTGAGGCCTTCATTGGCAACACCGGAGCATGCCTCAATGGTCAGCGACACCAAGTTGGGGCACCCCTGCGCGACAGCGGCAAGACCCTTGTCTGTGATAAGAGGGCACCGAGAGATATCCAGACGCTCCAGCAAGGGGCACCCTGCAGCAATCTCGGCCAGTCCGGCGTCGGTGACAAGCGGCACATCCCAGAGGGCAAGCGAGAACAGGTTGGGGCTGGCGCGTGCAACAGCCGTGAGTCCCTGGTCCGTGACGCCACGGGTAGGGTGGCTCCCGCGGACGGCAAGCTTCTGGAGCCCGCCACGGGACCCGGCAACGACGGCCATGGCCGCCAGGCGGACGTCGGTGGCCTCCTTGCCCTCGAGGGCCCTCTCGACGCAAGGATCTGCCGGCGACTCGTCCTTTTCCTCTTCCATGACGAACTCCTCGTTGAGGTCGGGCAGGGACGGGGTCGCCGCCGCCGCCACCGCGGCCTGGTCGAGCTCGGAGGCCCGGATGCTGCAGAGGAGCGCAAGCCAGCGGCGGGAGACGCAAGCGGAGGCGCCGCGCTCGCGGCCGCCGGGCACGCGGCGCAGGATCTCGAAGAGGCACTCATCAGGGAGCGCGTCGAGCGACGGCTGCAGCAGCTGCCTCTGCTTCTTGCTCACCCTGACGCACTCCGCCGCAGCGGCGGCGACCGCGGACGCGGCCACCAGCGCGCGCTTGCGCTGCTGCACGCCGCGGCAGAAGAGCCCGGCGAACTCCGGAGGGGCCGAGACGAGGCACCCGCCATCTGATCCAAGAAGGAACCAATTAATCGTCAGAAATGCGAACTCGCGCGCCCCCAACAAATAGGGGAGCAATCGATCCATCCCCAATCGGATACTAAGTAACAAACAAGAAGAGATTTTTCTTCCTCACCTCCGTACGCGTTGAACGCAGGCATGTCTTCGAATCCTCCAAGAAGGAAGAGACCCCTTCCCCTTCCACTCGAATCAAGGCAACAAGAAGGAACGAGAGCAGAATTACCGCCGGATCTGCGCCGCCGGTGAGGGCCGGAAGCATTTACAGCCCGCCGGAGCAAGGAAGACCGAACCCTATCGCCGGGGCGACAGGGAAAAAGAGAGCAAAGGAAGGGGAAGGGAGCCTCTGAGAGAGGAGTGGGGAAAGACTTGGGGAGGAAAATGAGAGGGGAGAGGAATATAGTCAGTCAGCTAGAGCGGAGCGGATGGATCGGGGAAGAGCCGCCCTTGGCGCGCTCAAGGGGCATCGTCGCCAAGTTGCACGCGACGCGCTGGATTCATTGAACCTCCTCACTGTACAGGTAACAGCGTAGGGTAGGGATTGTCTGGCTCCGAATGGATGCACGGTAGCAGTACCAATACTTTCTCTAAACATTTATTTTTGACGTTAGAAAACGTGCACCCTGTAGTAGTTTACAAGAACACAAAGAAAAGAAAATACAAAGTGTGCTAGATAACTAGCTTCACAATTTGTCGTTAGCTATTTCTACAAAATATTACATTCATCTAGAAATGTAACCATTTGTTGACTTTCCGACATCACGTTTGTCCAGCTGCCTTATTCGAAATACTGTAAAAAAATCATTGCATATACTCTTCATATTAATGATTAATTTTTATATTTTTGAATTAAATAAGATAAATGATCAAACACGACAACTGAAAGTCAATAAATACTTACATTTTTAAACGGATGGAGTATTGAGTTTTGAAATAAAATAAAATTTAACAAAGAGAAAACTAGCCGCACCATCGAAACAATTATAATTCTTTCAACCCATACGGACATCGATTTTTGTGCTGCAATGAAGCTGTAACATTTTTTTGTGGATTTAGCAAAAGACTTATGGTTTGAAGCTCTTATATTATGATTTATTGAACTATATCGAGGTAAATCTTGCATTAAGTGGGTTAAGTTAGATTCTTTGTTTTTTTTTGAAACTAAAAAAACTGGTATTTAGAAACCAAACAATAAACTGATTTTTTTTTAAAAAATGGAGCGGTTGAAATGTAGCTTAATATGCACAACATAGTTTGAAACTCCAGATCTACAACATTATGCTAGTGCAAGAGCATGAGACAATCGAGCTTTTAGAAGTTATTAACATTAGGCCTTGTACATGCTTTCCATGTGTGACAATTATTGTTATTTAAAGATGTTAATCCTTGCATTCTAGATGTTGCCTGTTTGCCAGAAAATGCTCTAAAGGGCCAGACTCAACTGATGAAATTTTAAGTCCCTCACAAAAGGGGTAGATTAAATAAAAAGAAACATTAAACATACACTGTCCATTTCACCAGAGACTACATTATATGTTGGTGATATCAGAAAGGAAAGCAAAAAAGAAAAGAACACAAAGGCTATATTGCATAGTACTAATAGAAAAAAACATGAACTTGTAACGGACTATGACCTCTAAATTTCTAATTTTGGACTAGAAAAGAAATTAGAATCGTAAGACAACAAACAGTGACAATGATTTCAAAACGTGAAAGAATAATTTCGACAGTAGTTATTGGCTCAAACATTTCTTGGGAGCTTTTTTTTTCTGGCAGGCTACATGTCTACATCTACGAGAACATATCTGGTGCTCCCACCGGGTTAGGTGCTCCCGTGCTCCCACAGTTAATTTACACTATATAACACTTGCAAAAAATTATAACAAAAATATATATAGATAGGGGATGTTATCATCTATCATCATGTAAAAGCATAGTTGTAACAAGTAATTGCGCAAGGCGCAACAAAAAGAGAAATCAACCTTTAAACAGTAGCGGGTTGCGGGTCTAGTATGAACAGTTGCAACCCGCAACTATTGAAGCTGATTTTCTCTTTTTTGTTGCGTCTTGTATACAATTTTGTTGCAGCTGAGACTTTGCACGATTGTAGATGACAACATGTACTGTACACTCATATTTTTGTTTGAATTTTTTGTAAGTTATTTTTTGCATTTTTTATGTGTGAGAGTATGGGAGCACCTAATGTGCTTGGAGCACCTGATATGTTCTCCTACATCTGGATTGCATCCGTGCGCGTCATGGTCGTCTCGTCACCCGTCCGCCCGTGCGTCGAACCTGGCACGCCATATCCCTCTCAACCGCCTACCCCACCCACCGTTCTCCGTCCCCGGCCGGATGCGCTGCATCCTCTCCTTGTGATTCTCGCCTATCCTCTCCTCCGCCCAACGTCGTCCCCAAAGCCGGCCGGCACGTCCACGTGGTTTCCAGAAGGCTGTGCCCATATAATAGCGCCACTTGCACCGCACTTTTGGTGCTACCGGCCTAACATAATCGTAATCCCCCACTTGTGTTTGTTTAATAAAGCCCAAGTTGATCAATGATTCGTACTACTATATCCTCTCCGGTACGCGCCACTAATCAAGTGATTAGCCGGGATACGTTGAATCCGCTGCGCTTGTCGTATCAGCGCTTCAGCATATTCTGACCGGGCTAATGCAGCGCAGCTTTCGTAACCTGCGCTGCGCCGTGTAAAGTTGGCGTGATTCCTGTAATGGCCAAGTTGATGGGTGGTTTATAATTAAGAACGGCCCTAATGGTGTAATCAGTGACGCTAATTGGCGGGGAGGAAGTTTCCGAGCCGAATGCGTCGCACCTGGTCACGCGTTTGCAGAGATGGCTCGGACCTGTTTTCTCCGATTTTTGGTGGCTACTATAGCGTTATCTTCACGTGGCGGCGTCCAAGGTCCGGCGGTGACGACGTGTCGCCTCGGCAGCCAGGGTTCCTCCACCAAGTACGGAGGGATTCGGGAGGGGAAGGAAGAAGAGTTCAAAGGCAGCGCATGGGGCGCACATGCCGTGCAGTTGAGTTCCTCCCTCGGTCTCGGTCCTGGCGAAGAGCATGGAGCCGATGGCCGCCAAGCCTCTGTTTGTTGTGAACTCCCTGTTCCGGCCGGCCGGGTGCCCGAACCGCCGCGCCCGCCGTCGGGAAAGGGGAGCGACTGCGACTGCGTGGCCATCCATTCCCGTTCGGTTTCGCTTTCCTTTTGACGATTCCACTCCCACTCCACCCGAGCAGAGCAGAAAACGATTGCATTGTCGCCGTCGCCGGTGTCACTCCCCCTCGTGGAGAGACCGCTGGATAAATACGTCTCTGTTGGACCGGGTCATCACTCACCCAAAAGCCACTGCCCCTTTCCGATTTAACGGGCCCCATATACCCAGCCCAGCCCAAACAGTTAGCCCGACCACGCACGTGCAAACGCTCGTACGACATCGGCCCAGCGCTGCTCCGCAGAGCAATTGGTGTTTGGTCGGCGTGTCAGCTCCCCTCCGCTCTGACTTGTGTGGCTCCACCGGACACTACGACGCGTGTGACGGAGGTGATCTACGACCGCTGACATCTGGCATCGATTCTCCGACAGGCGCGGCGGCGATTCCAAGAGCATGTTATGGTGCAAGGATCGATCGATCGATCGATTCGGAAAAAGAAAGATGCCATTACAAACTTTTTACTACAGTGCCGAAGCGCACCTGATTTCATTTCGCCATGTTCTTCACCCACCCCACCCACACACGAGATTATTATTATTATTTCCAGAACCGACGCCGCCACGACTACTGGACTCTGACCTCGGTGACGTTGCGCTTCCGCTCCCCGGTGCGCGGCACGGTGACGTAGAGCACCCCGTCCTTCACCTCCGCGGTGATGCCCTCGGCGCGCGCGTCGTCGGGCAGCAGCAGGCTCGCGTGGTACCCGCTGGCCGCCCACCACTCGCCATCCTCCTCCGCCTTCTCGCCCTCGATCACCAGCACGCCGTCCTCCACGGCCACGCGGACGTCGTCCTTGCCCAGCCCCGGCACCTCGAACCGCAGCCGGTACCGTGCCTCGTCCTCGCGCACCTTCCCCGACAGCAGCCGCGACGGCGACAGCCGCTCCAGCGGCCGGGCTATCGTCTCCGCCACCTGCGACAGCGCGCTTCCCAGCCCTGCACATCCACGCACGCGTCAGACCCGTTCATTCATTCATTCGTGTCAAGGAGTCAGCTGCTGGAGAGTGTTTCATTACATACCGTCCACGAGGCGGAACGGGGTGAAGTCGCGGAGGTCTCGCCACGCCCAGCGCCCGCCGCGGCGGGGAGCGGCGGACTGTTCCTTCACGGCGACCTCCCGTCGGTTCGCGTCGTTGCCGCTCGAGGGAGCAGCATCCGCGGCCGCCGATGACAAGAGGGAACGAAGGTTCAAACCGGCTGTAGCTGGTGCCGCGGCGTACGCCGGCCTCGCCAGAGCCCTTGCCTGGCCGGCGAGGGCCTTGTTCAGGCACAAGCGAGCCAAAGCCATGGTGTCAAAGCTTGACGTGTTCCGGCGAGCACTTGATTGCCGTTGAGCTTGCCCTTGATCTATCGATTGATCACGCTCTACACTGTTTGCAGAGTCGATCAGGGACGGTTCGGATATAAAGGAGAGCAAGACACCCAAGCAGAGAAGACCTGAGAGGCATCTGGAGGACAGGGGCGGTGGAGACATCTACCGAGTTCCATGCCATTCTGGGAGCAGCTACTAATGGAACCTTTGGAAGCAGATTTGACAGAGAGAGTAGAGATTCGTTTCGCTTATTCCAGATTAGGCATTTAGGCCAGGAATACACAATTGTTTTGCACAAATAATCATGTACCCAACAAAAGAATTTACCAAAGTAAGAACCTGCATTTGCGCCTTTTTCTTTTTCCCCAACTACAATAGAAAGCTGAAATCACAGAACTCTAAAATATGTCAAGAAACCTCAGATACAACTCGGTTCATGGCTTACTGAAGCTTGCAATAGTTCTGGTTATCTGGCAGCCTACTATGGAAGCCCACAAAGGGGGAAAAATAAAATTGCTAACGAGTTTTGGGAACATATGATATAATTCTGCAAAGGAACAACTCATGAACACAATTAAATATTGGGAACAACACTGGTGAAAATATTTTACATTTGCAGGCACGCCATCCGTTATCCTGGCTATTCCTCATTCATCACCACACAAGCTTACAGCAACAGAAGAGTGTGTGTACAATTCAACGATTAACAACAATGTGATATTTGAGCAATACTCCTTAAATACGAAACTAATCATATAAGCCTTCCTGTTCCCAGCTGTTGACGAGAAAATCGATCATTTCCTGGTAATGAAAAAACGAACAAACCAGTAAATGCGTTGTTTCATATAAGATGTATTCGAACAGGAAGGTCATGATATCTTACAGCAAGCGGTATTGGTTGGGCAAAAGGTTTGGTGCTTCCAAGCAGGCTCTCGTATGTAGCATTCCAACTGCAGTTAACAGCCATGGGGAAGTCAAAACGGTGTGGTGCAAAAGTTGACATAAGAAACTAATCCCAATTTCTGAGCATTTCACAAGATTTTGCAATCGTGGAGTGCCAATAATATATTGATAACCAGGTAACAAGCACACGAAATATCACTGTAGCATATAAAATGGAAACCACAGCACAACACACTTTGTGTTATTTCAAGTATATGGCAGAAGAATAAATTGAATCGCTAGAACTCAGAAGGTATTTCACATAACAAATACTGCAAAATAGAAGATGAATATTGGATACTGACAAATAAGATAATTTCAGGCTTTTGTGATCTGATAGAGAAAAGGGAATTGCAGATAATTAACCTTATTTTCGGTTCTCGGCGTTGTTGACCCTGTGAATTGCGCATTCTGTTTCCAATCCACTGCTGTCTAGTCTGGTTCCATAGTAAAAGACCTAAGAAAGCGTGGAAAAACATCAAATGAGTTAATGATCCATCGGTGTTTTTTTTGTCATTTATATCATATAAATAGCTGTGACAAACAACTGTCCCCTATCGACTTCCTTTCATGGATAGTAATCAAGAGTCATGGGAAATGATCATCATTAAGAACCTGCAATCGTTACTACATTCAAAGCAATATTATGGATAATGTTGCCAAATTCCTAAAGACAACACTTATACAACATAAACAAACCATGATGAAATGCAATCTATTTGAGCATGAACGGACATGAAACTATCAAATTGGGTCAGTGTTCTCTGAATGTAAACGGTAGCATGGAACAAGCATTGAGGAATATTAAACAAGGGAATGAAAGGAGCACCTTTCTAAGTACATAAATTATTATACCTTGATTTACAAACTCATTAGGGTTACTGCTGCTTCCAGCGGCTTGCTGATCATTAGATTGTGCTGCCGCGCTCATTGAAGACATACTATGCCGAGAGTGAAAGGCATTATTCTCCATTTCGTGTGGGCTTGTGCTCCAGAAATCCTCCGATACACTACGCCTTTTTATTGAGCGCCCTTGAATTCTTAAGCCTTTTGTAGGTTCATCAACAGCTATTATTGGAGTAGGATGGGCGCATCCAAAACAACCTCTGCTCTGTTGCAAATCAGGATTGACCAATAAATGATTACCACCAAATAGTTGAGATAAGTAACATGGAGATGGAGGAGAGTACACGTTATCTAGCCAGGCAGGATATTGGTTTAGGATGATTACTTCGTGATTACCATGAAAAACCTTTACAAAGTCGATTGCTGGAACCCACAAAAGCAGAAATTTAAAAGAAAAAAAAAATTGTGCATGAAACAACCGTCAAACAAGGAACTAGACAACGTCTGCATTTGTTTAGAATACAAGTAAACTACACGCCTCGTTCTATTAAGAGTTAAAACAGTGACCTCTTTTCCTCTATTATTTCTGAATACGTATACACTACAAATGTAACCAGGAACAAACTCAAACTTCTTCCATTGTAAAAGCGCTGAGTGGCTGCGAATCCGACTAACCAGAGTAGAAGTTTTGCAATGAGGTGGAGTGCAAAAAGGATCTGAAAGGTACTACTACAAACAGCAAGCAATCATTCTAGTCTGGTCCAGTTGAAAGGCCATTACGATTTTGGAGCATGTTCTGTTAGAATTAAAGTGTCAGGAGCCGGCTGGAAATTAATGACCATTTTGAAACCTGTTTATGATTCAAAAGAGTACTAGTACTGAGCAGCAGCTCCTAACGGTAACAGAATCTAACCGAACGGACGGCTACAACCTACAGTCAGTATCGTGTACTCGAGGAACCCAATCGACACCAACCACGTCATCTCGTAGGAGCAAGCAGCCAAAGCCCAGCAATCACCCCGCGGATGGGAGAGAGAGAGAGAAACGAGCGGGTAAGAGGGAGGTGCACGTACCCGACGCAGGCGACGAAGCGGCGAGCCCAGGAGGAGAGCGACCCGCAGCTCAGCAGCATAGCATCCGGTTCCGCTCGCCGGCGAAGGCGGTTACAACAGCAGCAGCAGGACGCACGATCTCGGCCCACCCCGCCGCCGCCGCCGCTCCAGCGGTGGAGGCACCAACCCTAGCACCAGCGGACGGACCGGGACTCGCCGGAAAAAATCGCCCGCACCGCACGCCTTGCGCCTTTTATTTTCCTTTAAAAAACTTGTCAATCAGGTGACGAGGCGCGCGATACGAACGAACGCGATAATGGTGGCCGTGGCTCCTCCTTATCTGCTGCAGTTCGCCTCGCTTTCGAGGGAGGAGAGGGAGGCGGAATCATTGCGGCGCGGGCCCCACGACAGGTTGGGAGGAATCCGACGCGTCCGTGGCCAGATCAAAGGCCTGGAAGCGGGCCAGCGCGCGGGCCCCATGGAATCGATCCGGGCAGGGGCAGGGGTGAATCCGGTTAACCCACCGGTGGCGGTGGCGGTGGGTTGGGTCCGTGGTTATCGTGACGTGACGGGCTTTCCGATTCCATCAAAGCCTGCCGTGCAAGCCGCGGCAGCCAACCGTCCAACCGTGGTTGTTAGGCCATCGATTACGCGATAATTAAGTGGCGAATAGTGCCGTACTGTGGCCCAAATCTCACGCGGCAGCCGAGTTAATAGATGGACATCAGCCCACGCTGCCTGCAGGCTTAAAGAGTGTGTGGGTTTCGCAGGTCGCATAGAATCGTTTTGGGCCTGGGCTGCTCCCACGTCATTCGGCCGGGTTTGAACTAATAACGTACTAATTTTTTTAAAATATAATAACTAATAACGTACTAGTAATAAACCAATTAATACCGTACTGCTTCTGAAGCGTGGTCCAGCCGGTTTAATAGGAGGTTTGAGTGAACTCCTTCAGTTGGAGGAGGGAAGTTGATCTGGAGCCGGAGTTCCGAAGGTCGTACCAGCAGGCTGGGTATCAAAGGAATGGATAAACCTTTCATTCCGAAACCCAAACTCGTGCGTAGACCTTGCAGCTCAATGGACTCGATAATGGAACTCCTTCCAACTTTTTTTCGACTGGGCCCTGTTTCAGTTTATGGATTATACTGTTTCAGCTTATGGATTATATTCGTCGGATATATACATTTAAATACTACTTCCTCTATCCAAAAATCTTAAACATATTTGAGCTGGACACCGTTATCATAGCAGCCAATTAAGCATAGCAGTCCATTTAACTGATTAACCTTCACTAGTAATGTGCTACTAAAGCTTGCACTCCCATCATTCTTATATGGGTGTTTAAGATTTCCTAATAATTCCAAAACTTAGGAGTAATATAAAGGTGAAAATTCCTTCTATACCATTGGAAAAACTTCCAATCCCTTGTGTACCATTGCTTTAATTTTCGTTGCCTCTCCGTACCATCGCGGTCAACTTTTACACTAACTGTTGTTAAACTATGCATTGAGAGAGGGTGTTTCATCCTAGTTTCAAACATTTTTAGATGACGTGTCACTCTAGGTAACCGTGTCCATGAAACTCCCATTGAGATTGGCCTTATAGTCTTGTCATATGTAATGAAAGTGTATCTCTACAATTTCATAGGTTAAAGGGACATTAAATGTTACCAGGTGACACGATCTTGTTGGTTGATGGTATTAAGGATGAAAGAAAGGCTCTCAATGCACTCTCATTTGTCTTTCATTAACTTGAAAAAAGAGCCCATGACCTTTCACTAGAATGAAGGTTTTCCCTCTTTCATATTAATTACCTTGTCATATCTTTTTTTTATGTGGCTGGTAATTAATGCCAAATGGAAGGCTCATTGAGAATGGACTAAAAAAGATTTGTTCTTGCATAATTAACCAGCCGAAGAGCTTATAGATGAAGGTCGTGGCCAAGTTCTTCTACTGAGTCCCCGTTAGTGGGCGTTAGGTGCCGATGTCAGGCCGTAGAGTCGCCCTGAGGCTTGTCCGGCCTGGCCATGCAAGACGGGTTAAGGCAAGTCCGGTCGTGCTTCTTCACCGCGGGCATGGCTGGGGCTCACGTCATCTAGGATGGCGGTCACGCCGTCGAGGCCGTCCAAGCCTAGCCTAGCTGCAATAATGCCTCGGGCTAATGTCATGTCCTAGCCCCTACCAGTTGGTTGTCATCGCCATGCCCTCCTTCATCCTCACCGAAGAGGTTGATCGGAAATTGAAGGGTTTCAAAAGATTAGCTAGGATTTGGAGAAGAGGAAGAGAGACCTGTGCTCGAAGAAGGGAGGCACCGCTTGGAGCTAGGAGCGCACCGGAGAAGAAAAAGAACGACGGTAGTAAAACGGAAGGAAACCTTTTATAATAAGTGCTAATTGCGGGTAATTTTCTATATAATTAAAATAAGTAGCGGGTCTTTTATCAAAATAATCAAAAGTAAACATCTTTTGAGGAGACTATGGATTATGATAATCTAAGCCACTATATTATATAATAATTTAGATAAATAATCTGATCTGTTTGTTTGCCTAAGTAGATTATTCCATCTGATCTAGTCTAGTTGGATTATAAGCTGAAACAAACTTGTTCTGAGATCCCTAATAAAGAGAGAGGTTCATATAGCATCGTTTGACTCCTTGTGTTCGAAGAAGGGAGGCACCGCTTGGAGCTAGGAGCGCACACGAGAAGAGAAAAGAAGCGCCCATCACCCCATCCCACCCACATCCACGCCTAGGTGAGCGAGCGCGTGTGCTTTCCTTTTTTCTTTTTCACATTTGTAAGAAAGACGAGTATCTAAATTTATAAGTTGATCTCCCTCTACCTTCACTAGTAATGTGCTACTAAAGCTTTCACTCCCACCATTCTTATATGGGTGTTTAAGATTTCCTAATAATTCCAAAACTTAGGAGTAATATAAAGGTGAAAATTCCTTCTATACCATTGGAAAAACTTTCAATCCCTTATGTACCATTGCTTTAATTTTCGTTGCCTCTCCGTACCATCGCGGTCAACTTTTACACTAACTATTGTTAACAATGTGGTAAAGTGACTTTTTTACCCCTCATGCACTTGCATGGTATATTTTTCTCTTTGCCCTGTATACCACTGAATACAAACTTTTCTGAGCATTGCACAACGAGGCATATAGTTAACTAAACATATTTTATGAAAAAAATGAATACGCAGGCTTAATCAAGTGGAACAAGCTCACATATAGCAGTATATTTCATAGCACAAGCACCCAGACTAACACTTCAGATCAATAGTTCACAAAATAAAGGACCAGTTGATGTCTTGGTCATATAACAAAATAGGAATCTAAAATGCCATAATAGTTTAACTAGTTGATTATTTTAATGAGATATGACACTGATCAACCGTTCCCTCACATCTATTGACGGTGCACTAACAATAAGAAAAAGCAATGCAGTGCTTCGCTCCTCACGCAGGCTCTGTCTAGCGCCAGGCGGTTCTCACGCGGTCCCGAGCTAGCCCATCCTAATGTGGTTCTAGCTGTCTAGCACTGGTGCCTGCGTCTCGTAGCTGCTCGTGCACGTCCTGCTCGCCGCGTTGTAGGCCCGATCGATCTGGTATTGCCCGCTGCCGTGCCTTGATTCGGGATCTAGGTTTTCGGAGGAGAGAAGGCAGACTATTTCGGGGAGGAGAGGAGGCAGACTCTGAGTCCGTAAAGGCAGGGACATCAACAGTCTTTTTACAATTTACTGTCTGGTGGGCCAGTCCGTTTTAGATGGACTCTCAAACCTTTGTTGACGGCAATTGACGACAATGGTACTAAGGGGTAAGAAAAATTAAATCTATGGTACATAGGGGTTGAAAGTTTTTTTATGATATATAAAGGATCGGAAGTTTTTTCAATAGTATAGAAGGAAATTTTCTCAATATGAAGCGGTTCTCCTGTTTCAATTCGTCTTCAATCTCCCCGGTTGCAGGTCGCAAAGAGACGGGAAACGAAACGGGGCAACACGTCCCCTTCACCGCAGGCACAAGCTTTGGCTGTTGATGTGAGGTCAGGCCGTGCGTCATGAGGGCCTTCCGCTGGTCTCCGACATGGGCGGCGCTCCTGATTTGGACGGCCGATGTTAACCAGGGCCAGCGGCAACGGACACCAAGGAGCAGCTTTCTTCGGGTGAGGTGCAAGGTTGAGATAACCGATCGAACAGTGAGAACCGTCCGGGACCGGTCCACCGGTTAACCGGATAACCGGAAAAACCGGCCGGTTAGCCGGACGAAATTTGATTTGTGGCCGCGCCGGTCGCAGCCCGGTTAACCGGCCGGTTTCTCCGGTTAACCGGCCGGTTTGCCCGGTTAGCCGGCCGGTTTTCGAGCACAGTGCAAATTGCAATAGAATCAAGAAAAATTCAGAAAAATAGGGAAAAAATGCATTAACTGTCCTAAAATATTAACGATAATTTTAGACATAAATTCATATTATATCCACTTTATAGGACACAACACAACCATATTGCCCAATGAAAAGTCAAATATAGTTGTCTAACTCATATTGTTCACAAATTCATACAACAACAAGATTAATTGTACATAATACATAGAAAATATGACTTTCACTCATGTCTCGGCTATAGTTGTCCAAAACATAGTCTTCAACAAATATTATACATCAAGAAAATTTGGGAGAGGGAGGGTTAGTCGGCCGGTTATAGCGGTTAACCAGCGCTTTGACCGGTTAACCAACCGGTTATAAGGTTCTATAGCCTTTTTACCTTTATTTGTATTCCGTAAATTTTTTCTATGTCAAACAACTTCAATTTCAAATTATTCTTTTACTATAAATCTTTATTTCTTCTCTAGTTTTTTAACAAATTTTTTATACAAATTTTTTCAAATTTTGAAAAATTTTGAATTTGAACCGGGGTTAACCGGCCAACCGGTGCAACCGGCCTGGACCGGTTTACCGGTTAACCGGGTTAACCGGCCGGTTAACCCCGGTTCTTTGAACCCTGGGAGGTGGCTGTGGCTCGAGGTCCGGTCCAGCTTGTGCGGTGCAGACGCTTGGAATATTCGCTCAATGTTTCCGCGCCCTTGACTTGAATATTCGTCCTTGACTTCGTCAGGCTTTGTTTTCCTTCTCCGGCGAGGCTCGATAATTCTTTCCCATTGTTTTGGTTACGTGCTCTTTCCTCACCCCTCCTCTCCCTGCGATATGCAAGTGCGTAAGATGACCGTAATGATTACGGATAGAGAAACGACCGAGTGGAAAGGTTACTGCTGGTGATAAAGGTCAGTCACGGCGGTAAAGCAAGAAAACAGCGTTGCGTTGTGTTTGTCGTTGCCATTCACAAAGCTCGACGACGATGACTGACGAGTGAGAAAACACCCGTCCGTGCAGGTGTGGATCGCTTGAACAAACGATGATGCAGCAGCGGCCAAGTATAGTTGTGCTACGGTTCATCCGCAATTCGGCACCGAGAGCTAGCCCAGCGAGTTGCCAACACGCGTGACTTAATTAGATTAATGGCATCGTCCGTTGCTTACGATGCAAATCGCTGTCCGCTTCAGAAATCCTAGCGGGTTTAATTAAGCTGGGTCAAGGTCGTCGTCGTCGATATGATAGATGGCTTGCTTGCATCGCAATCTAGCCTGGCATTGTACAGTACAGAGATGGGCGAGGGAAAATGACATGGTAATAACTAATTAATGTACTAAGCACTCTGTCTGCTCTCTTTCCGTGCACCTTCGCGTCGTATGCACTAATGCTTGGGATGCACGTTCGTCCAAAAGGTGGGCATTGTGATCGTCTTTATGACACTGATGATGCCAGCATATGCTTTACCCGATATGGACATGGATTTAATATGGTTTTCTAAATAGACATTGGAGGCAAACGATTACACCATCAGCACCAGATAAGTTTGTACACTAGCAGCCCCTGAAACCAGTGTGAGTCCAACAACCCCTCGAAGCAACCGAAGATTAATTTGGTGTCGACAGTTGCAAACTTTCCAGCGTTTTCTGCAACCTGCTCCGCTGCTTCCAGCTTCTGTCCTTTTTTCTAAGTATTTCCGCTTTTGTTGGCGTGCTCATTGTACTGCGGCTGCGGCTGCGAGTGGATGATCTGGACAGATTCCGGAAGTGGATAGAGGAATCTCCGTGGCGGTTGGGAGCTGGCCCAAAACCGGCAAAATCCGCCTGTTGTACCGGAGGAGGACTACAGAGAGAGAGAGAGAGAGAGAGCGTGGGCCCGCGGACTCAGGCCGTGTCGCCGACGTGAAGTCTCCGGTGGTGGTGATCCGTTTCCTGACACCCGTAGACGGCGACCTGGTCCTTCCGTGACGCGGCCGCGAAGGAGTCGGCCTCTCGTTCACACCAAGGAACTTGTTTCGTTTCTCTCACGAGGACACGCTTCCCTTTTTCACTTGTTGAGTTTGAAGGAAATCGCGAGTAGAGGCTCGAAACGAACAGGTACTAAAACAGGAAGAGATTTACTGCGCGAAATTTGGATTTGTTTTCCTTGAGCGCAGAAGACGACAGCGTATGTAGGAGTACAACGGAACACAGCCAAACACAGGTGAATCTCTCTCTACAGCAGCTAGTACTACAAGTACAAGAAGAGAGAATAAAGCACAGGAAATTGTAAAAAATCTATAAACAATCACCCAGCTGCAAGGAAAGGCAAGGGGAAGATGACCCCGGCGAAACGAAGTCAACAGCCCGCCTACCGCGACTAATTAAACACGACGAATCAAAGTCGTAACTAGTATTGACGGTCGCCGGCCGGCGGTCAGTAGGTGCAGGTGACCCTGTGCGCGGAGCGGTCGCGCAGCATGCCGCGGTACAGCGCCTCGCGGTTGGCCGGCATCCGGTCCTCCCGGCAGGTCGACCTGGCCGGGCGCGGGGCGCCCTCATTGTCGACGACGTCCTCCGCGAAGCGCACCCGCTTCCCGGCCTTGCGCCGCGCAACCGTTCGCCGCCGCTTATCTGCGTACAAGAGAGGAAAGCCGGCCGTGAGAATTCCAATCCGCTGTGGAGACAAGACGAGGCATTATTACAGAGGCAATCGACGGATGAACCTGAACCTGATGAGGAGGAGAGGCAGGGGCGCAGGGCCGCCGGGTCCGTGGAGGACGGCGGCGCGGCGGCGGACATGTGGGCGCGGCAGAGGGAGAAGATGACGAGGGAGCCGGAGAAGGCGACGGCCGTGGCGGCGGCGAGCGCGAGGGAAGAGGAGGACGACGACGACGACATGGTCGCTGCTTCCTTGTTCCAGGTTTTAGTCGAACAAGTAGGTGGGCGTTGAGTTGAGAGAGCCTTGGACGTTAGGTGGGCGGCGTGCTCTCCTCTTTCTCTCTTTCTGTCACAGGCCTGGACCGGAGACTGCGGCCGAGGTAATAAAGCCGATCCGATGGAGCACGGAAGACCACGAGACAGAAAGCGGCTTCCAAACTCCTCCTCATCTGTTTTCTTTTTCTTTTCGAGAGAGAGATCTGACGGCGACGATTCGCGCAATCATTAATTGTCAGGTCGCGCGGAGTGCCGGAGTTGGACTTGGTACTCCCGCGTCCACACGAGTCGGAGGGCGCTCCTTCCTGCTTTGAAAGCACACGCGTTGTATGGAAAACAAACACGCAAATACTACTGTTTTATTTTATCCGCATTATTGGTCTCGTCCGGAGTAGTATTTTGTATAGGGCGGGACGGGAGCACGATGCCTGCTGCCCTTTGCAATACCGGAGGAGCACAACGAACCGCCCAACCCAACCGTATAATATAATAAAAATAACAAGACCGATGGAGGGCTCGTTCGTTGGTTGAACGGTCCACGATTAGTTTAAGTGAACGGACCCGCGCGTACCGACAGGATATATCCGCAGAGGAGCTGGATTTGACTTCGTTTTCAGTTTTGGATGTACCATGGCCTCGCCTGGTAGCCCCTGGTGTCGTGCTCGCCGTTACCGTTGAAATTCCCGTTCCCTCTCGCCGGGCCCAGGTGTCATGGTCGCTGTCGTAGAAAGTTGAGTTCCCTCTCACAGTCACAGGGACTCTATTCGATCTAGCGCATTTATATTCTCAACATTTTTGCTCTTGTTCAACTGTCGCTCGCTAATAATCCCACTTGGACCAAACCCCGTGCGGCGATGGGATCAAATGAAAAATTCCCCGATGAAACTGGCAACCAGCTCCCAACCGCGGGCGCGAGAGCGGATTGGAACAAGGTCAATGCGCGTGCTTGCAGGTGGCGTTCATGCAGTGTCTGTGTTGGGCAGCGCAGCGTCCAGCTGCTCTTTCATCACGGTCACCGGTCCAGAGCGTGGTTGGCGTTTCCGGCGCCAGAACTCGTCGCCTTCCGTTGGCAGTCAGTCCACGGCGCGCGTGGCGACGTCGATGTCCATCTAGAAGGCACGTTCCCTTGGGTCCATCTAGAAGGCACGTTCCCTGGGACAAGAGCCAGTAGCACAACACGCACCACCTGTCCGCATACAGGGAAGGTGGCGTCGTTTCTTCTGAGATGGGCCTTTTCCCTCGCAGAGTCGGTCGCAGTTGGTGGCGTTGCGCCAAGGTCACGGTGGTTTATGTAGGAGTACCTGTCAACGCCACTTTGATTGCGAATGGGGTCTCGCTTTATCCATTTCTGCCTTTTCGGAAAGGCTACGTTGCCGACGTGATTCGTGCCGCCGCCGGCCACTGCTGGCCGGCACGGCTACGTCACGCGCGCACATGGATGGCGCGCGGTGAAGAATGCATCAACCAGAGGCCACGGCGGCGGAAATCGCCGGAGAAAGAAAATAATCGGCAACTTGCACGGCGCTGGTCGTGGAGTGGTCCAAAAGAGGACGATCCGGCCGGCAAGTCGCGCAACCGAGAGAGTCGGAGAAAGCGACGGGTCTGAATGCTGGGCACGGCTTCCTGATAGATACTACAGTACCGACCCTGGGCCCTGCCGCCGAGACAGGGACGCCATTCCATCGTGCCCCTGGGTGCACGCCGCAGTAGCTGGATCCGGGACAAGTGCTTCTGCCGACTAACCGGCCGACCAAGCGTCACCTCCCTCGCCCCTACCGGTGCAGAAAAGATAAATCGGCCCACGTTTCCGTGCGTGGACCGGATGGATTCGGGGTCGGAGCAGAGCAGAAGCCTCTCTCTCGCGCGTGACGCCTCGTCGCTCTGCCGCGTGTGCTGCCGCCTGTCTCGAGTCTCGTCGCGGCTCCGGCAAGGTTGGAAGCCGTCGTGGTCAGGGCTAGGTCTAGGTTGCCACCTGTCTCGCCTGTGCCAACAAGTGGGAGGAGGTCCCCGCAACGGAACGACGGCAAAACTCCGTTCCTTCGTTGTCACCATATGGTGTGGTGCAAAGGATGGCCAGGAGGTGATGGTCACGTTGCGAGTGGAATCCACCGCCATTCGGAGCAGAGGCACATCTATGCCGGTCGGAAAATTTTTCCACACACCTACTCCTGCGTGTCGTATCTGTATCTGTATGATGGACCGAGACGGCGACACCGGGGCCCTCGCTCGCCTCAATTCCTTTCCCCAAAAAATCATCGCACTGCGCAGCTGCAGGAGCCTCTGGCGGTTGCCTCTGGACCTGTTCTCCCGTCGCAGTCTCGTCTCTGCCGTCGCTTTTGGACACTTGTCGTCGGGTCGAGGTCCCGTCACGCTGTTGCTGCGGAACGGAACTCGCCCAGGTGTCCGCCGCGACGACTCGCCCAGCGGATCAGTCGCCACCTGTCCGATCCGTCCTTGCACAGTCGCACTGGAGCTGTGCCGATGGAACGGAGCGGCAGTTACCCAAAAATCCGCAGGAGCCGCCCGTGCCACAGCCAAATCAGCCACAGCGGTTCTTCCCTCCGTGTACCGCTCGCCCGTCGCTGTCCGTCGACCGGGCCAGGTAGTGAGTAGGCCAACTCTGCTGTTGGGGACACTTGGCGAGGCCACCTCCGGCGCTCGCTCTCTTCCGCTTGGCCGCGTCCAAGGACCAAGGGTGAGTTCCAAAGTTATCAAAAGAAAAAAAAAGGGTGAGTTCCAAGACCTAGCCCCACGTGTTCGCTGCATTTACACCAGTGGCCGCCACCCGACTATGGCCCGTTTGGGACAGCTATGGGCTGAACCGTTTCTCCCCAAAACTAGTTTTCTATTGAAATCGCTGCCCACAGAATCACGTTCGAGTCAAACACGTCGATTATCCAAATCGCGTCGACGAGGAGCTTGGTGTCCGGCGGATGAGGCGGAGCATGGGCCGGAGGTGGGGGAGGTAGTTCCGACGGTGATGGAGAAACAACAAGTCGCTTCACCCATCCAGCGGACCTCGCGCTCGAGCAGCGCATCGCGCGTCGGCGCAGCTCGCGCGCCCACCCCCGCCAGCCGCTCCTCGTGCCAGAGGTCACGCTGGTCTTCCTTGGGGCTGTGGCAGCTCGGGGCTGGTGTGGAGCTCGGCATCCGACGGTGATTGAGGCGGGGCTGCTGGCGACGGGGCCATTAGCGGCGGAGCTCGGGCCGGAGGCGGGGAAGGCGGGTCCGCCGGCGAAGGAGGTGGCCAGGCGGAGCTGGTTCCAAAGCTTGGGACTGGAGCTCGGTGGGGGCAACGGCGGAGCCCAGCGGCCGGTGGCTCGGGCCGAGGCGAAGTGAGGCGGGGAGGCTGGGAATCCACCGCGTTAGGGAGCATCCAGGGTGAGGTCCGATTCTGCGTTGCAGGCAAAAAAGGACTCAGGGGGAAATCGTGTCCATAGGAAGTGCTTTGAGAATCCTGCTGTTTGGCTCTTCAATCGGATTAATTCCAATAGAATCTGCTCATAAGTTGTCCCAAACGAGGCCACATCCGCCGTCGTGCTCACTAAAAGTTGGAAAAAACGAGCTTCACGCGGAGGACCCTTGCGCCCGTCAGTGGACGCTTCAGCTCGCCTCTCTGTTGGACGGACTCCGCCGGCCGTCATTGCTCGTAGGGTTGTGCCAAGTGATCTGGGCTGTGCTAGGTGTATGTCTTCAGAGATCCACGTCTCATTATCCTTCGCGTATCGAAACATATACACTATCCGGATCCATACCGGCTGCCGCCCTGCCCCGCCGATCTGCTGCTCCGCGGGGCCGGCTAAGCGCGCCCTGACCCCGGTTAGCCAGTCGGTACGTAGTGATGATAGTACTACAAGTCACATGATAGCAACTTTGCATCTTCTGACAGTGATCCGAGAGGTTATGTTGGTAATCTCTTTTCCACCAGCACCAAATATCCAATCCACGAGTAATATATAAACAATTTCAGTACAAGTTCTTCCACTACGTTGCCAATTGTTTTCGCAAGATGTTTAGTTTAGAGAAGCTACGCGACATGACAACAGGTGAAACATTCAGGACCTCGGCGAGCCCAGCATCGTCCACACATGCCTTATCCATCAAAAGGGGTCCCACTTCAAGACTTGGAGCATGTCACCGAAAGTCTTTTTCTCGGCGTCCAACGAGTCCGCTTGTGCAAAGGCTTTTTTTTTTGGATAACAACTTGTGCAAATACTTTCACCCTGTTCGGCTGGCCTATAAGCCAGCATAAGCTGGCTTGTAGTAGTATAAGTAGATAGGCTGCAGCATCAGATAAGCTGCAGCATAAGCTGGCTTATATGCCAGCCCAACAGAGCCTTTATTAGCACTAGCATATCGTGCACTTTCTTCACTCCCGCGCCATGGTGAGTTTCACATGGCACCGCCGTGAGCTGGAGCTCGTGGCGCCGGTGCGGCCGACGCCGCGCGAGATCAAGTACCTCTCTGACATCGACAACCAGCGCTCCCTGCGGTACTACGCCAGCATCGTTGAGTTCTTCCGTGGCCAGCCTGCGTCAGGCCAGCAGCTGCCGCGGCGTGACCCTGTAGTTGCCATCAGATCAGCCCTCGCCGAGGCCCTGGTCTACTTGTACCCCGTGGCCGGTCGGCTGAGGGAGCTCTCGCCCGACGGCAGGCTGGTGGTCGAGTGCACGGCGGAGGGCGTCGCTTTCGTGGAGGCCGATGTGGATGTGAGCATTGCGGACCTCGGTGAGCCGCTGCAACCGCCGTACCCTTGCGCGTTGATGAGCTCCTGTGTCCGATCGACGACACTAAGGTGGTCACGGACAAGCCTTTGGTCTTTTTTCAGGTGCGCAACATCCACTCTACATCTCTGTGTGTAATTTTGGTCTCCTTAGACTATTATATATATATGGATTTCTTCAGATGTAATAATTTTGGTCTCCTTAATTACAATATTTCTGTAATGGAGGAGTATTTCGAAAAAAAAATCTACCTAGCGTAGCCTCAAAATTGAAGCTGAGTGAAACAAACCGGACCTAATATTATGTACCTGTACAGGTGACTCGGTTCAGCTGCGGTGGATTCGCGGTCGGCGTTCACTGGTGCCACAACATGCACGACGGCTTCGGTATTTGCAAGCTGATGAAAGCCGTAGGTGACCTTGCTCGAGGAGAACCACGACCAACGGTGCTCCCCGTGTGGGAACGCGAGATGCTGACATCGCATGCCCCGCCACGCATCTGGCGTACCAGCCGCTCAACGACAACACTGGAACTGGAGCCGAGGACGACGTGATGCTTGACGACTCCGCCGGCAGACATGGTTGGCCGGTACTTCCTCTTCGGCCCGGCGGAGATATCCGCCGTTACGGAGCCGTGTCCCGGCAAGACTGGCCCCGTACTGCACCGTCTTCGAGCTGCTCGCGGCGGCGATGTGGCAGTGCCGCACGGCGGCTCTCGGGTACGGCCCCGACCGTCGCGTGCGGCTCATGTTCACGAGCAACGCTCGCCGTGGTTGGAAGCGCGACCCGCCGATCCCAGATGGATTCTACGGCCTCGCGCTCGTCTGGCCTGTTGCAGAGGCAACCGCCGGCGAGCTGTGCGGGAACGGCCTCGGGCACGCGGTGGAGCTGGTGCGCAGGGCCAAGTTCGAGGTGGACGACAGGTACATGCGGTCAGTGGTGGAGCTGCTCGCGAGCCGGAAGTGGCCGGCTCTCGTGGTGGACCGGACCTTCATCATGTCTGACCTGACCACCATCGGGGAGGACGCAATCGATTTTGGATGGGGCACGCGCGTCGGTGGGGGCATACCGATGGCAGCGGATTTCTTGAACACTTTGCTCAGCTTCTTCATGAAGTGTCAGAACGCCAGCGGCGACGAGTGCACCGTGCTGCCGGTGTACCTGCCGAAGGCAGCGATGGAAAAGTTCGCAGCACAGATCTCTGCTTTGTCTAACAACACACAAGAGTAGGGATCTGTGTCTGATAATCGCTGTTCTAAAAGCGAGCGGGGTTCCTTTCACCATCAAATAAAAACCCAATCTGCATGGTTCGGCGCCTGGTGTGAAGTGTGTGTGTTCTTGAATCATGGCAACATGTTCTTATCTTAATAATTTCAATAAATTTGCATTGTGTACTTTTTTCAGTGCAATTTTACTCCCACCGATTTTACCTATTAACGTCCAAACAAGGATTTGCACTCCATTCCTGTCATTTCAAACATCCTCAATTCTACATAAGACGGAGTATATGTGTGAATATCACATAATTGAATGGGAAAAATTCAAGATTGGAGACAGAAGAGCAACATGCAGATCAAAAGGAAGCTTCGGCTGACGGAACCCACGTTCGCCACGGAAATAATAGTTACACCCAAAAGCCTACATTGATGGAGAAACATATGCAATTTACTTATGGTACGGTGTAACAACACTCCCGCTTCCTAGAAAAGGAAACAAGGTTATTCAATCGTTTACATTTATTTGACCTCACGATGGCGAAGCCACAAATGATATACATATTCAACTGATGATAAGATAAGGTGATGAACCGAAATGATATAGCGGCGGACGGACGCATGGGCGTTCAAGCGAACAAGGTCGTCACTTGTTGTGCAGAGTACAGAGGCAGTTCTCCCGTCCTAAATCACGTGCAATGCATGGAGATGGGCGCACTCCATCTTGGTACCAGGTTGCCCGCATCTCTACCAACTCGCTTATGAAATTGTTCAACATGTCGATGGTGACGTTGGGCATTACCACAATATGAGCTACGTCTCCCTCGCAAGCAAGCTGCCACCGTCGTACGAACTCCGCATCCGGTGGCCGCTCGAACACTACTGTGCTGCTGAGTTCATTGCGCATGGAGCTGATTCCTGCATCCTTGAGGCGCTCTCTCAGATAATTTGCATTCGTCAAACACTTCTCAACTTCATTCTCAAAGCCTCTGTAGCCTTTCTTATTCAGGCTGTACCAGAGGAACAGTGCAGCATGCCCGTTCCTGCTTCCCGTGATCGTAGCATCCCTCGAAGCTATGTATTCCACATTGGTAGCTAGGCTATTGGTGTGCTCCAACCTTGTTATCAGGACACCGCAGGGCATGGGACTTCCCACAAACTTATGACCAGACACACTGATACTTCCTATAGGCTGCTTGAAGGATATCTTAGATGCCTAGTGAACAACGGTTTGTAAAAGACATCAAGAACAGTTGATTGAGGCACATGTGAATATAATGACATGGCGAGTTACTACCTGTTTAACAAATGGCATCATCACCCCATACAAAGCACCGTCGCAGTGTATATAGAAGCGATTCTTAAATCCATTCTCATGGAGTATTCTGATAACCGAGTCAAGATCATCAACTGCTCCCTTGACAGTTGACCCTGCAAGAACAAGTGAGTTTATTAGAAACAAATAAAGCCACATTCAGGTCATATATATGAGGACTTCCAAATGATCTCTTAAAGAGCTGGCTTGAAGCGGCGGAATATTGAGGATCACTCACCAATGTTGATATTCACGATGGCTGGCTTGTCTCTATTTTTAACGAGCTTTTCTGCAAAATTTGCAGTGTCCATTTGTCCAGATACAAGGGTCTCCACTTCAACACATTCCATTCTGTACATTCTTGCTGCTTTGAATACTGAGTAGTGGGATTCACGGGAGGCATACAAGATCCCATCAGGAAAACTTTCTCTCCTGTCAAAAAATGTTTGCCGATATAATTATTTTAAAGGATGTTAAGAGTTTTGCAAAGATAGAGTAGTGGTTTCTGTGATAATCACTACAGGTACTAACCCTACAAGAATCCCATGAAGGTTTCCCTCGGTGCCCCCAGTGGTAACATATCCCCAATATCCATCCGTTTCAAGTTCCCATAGACGAGCAAACCAATCCAAGACCGCCACTTCAAACTGTCTGGAGTGGACACCATAGTTGCTCTCAATAAATGGATCACCAAGGTTGATTATGGAGAATTCCTGCAACTGGGCAAGTGCGACGTAATTGAAATCCAGATTGACTGGGTAGCCTGTGTATGCAAACGTTTGCATGTTATTATTAACGAGTGAAATACCTTCAATTTAATTATGACGACCATTCATGCGCTTATATACATGACTAGTACTATCAAACAATTTAGCTATCCATAATATCACATCATTTTGTTGGTGTATTAAACCAGGTCCCCTTTAAACGGTTTGGGCTGCAGGACATCGGAGGCCTCTATTCCATGGAATTTTTTTATAATTAATAATCAATTTTAATGATTTGATATTAATAGCAGTTCGATTCAAAATTTTACAAAACTAGTTGCCATGTCGTCAGCTGAATAATTTATAATAGGCACTGTCTATGGGCTGCGTCGCTCTGTCTGAGTGGGTGTCAACCCAATTTTTCTAGGCCAGGCGGCAGGCTAGGCTATTTTTTTTCTTCCAAATTAATAGTTAAAACCTACCAAAGTCTGAATTAAATACATTTTTTACTGATCCAAATGCAATGCTAACTTTTATGCTAGTAATCTATATGTTGAGGCAATCATTTTAGCTTATAATACTCCAAAAGGTATTGGTAAGTTTAAACTAACAATCTATAAAATAGGCTTAACGATGGTAAGTAATTTTTTTTAAAAAAAATATGTCCCACCACACCTGTGACCCAACTAGTGGGCGTCGCCCGTCGGAGAGAATGCAACAATGGCAAAAACGCGCCAAGGTCCAAGACACCAACAAGAGAAGAGAACTCCTCCCTTCGCTTGATGCCACGCCCTCCCGTGAGCGTTTGCCACGGGCTCTATAGGTGAGTGCATTCTGTCCACTAAAAACCATCATCGTACTACTACAGTGTGCGCGAGGCATGTGACACGACGTAAGGACTGGCAGAGCATTGCTTTGAAACAAGATGTGTCATTCAACATGGACACGACCATCGTGAACCAGAGCCCCTGACATGCAACGGCAATATATATTTCTAGAAAAGCGTTGATGGATCGTCGATCATTTATTGCTCCCCTTTAGCTAAAAAAGGAGAGATCTCGAGCCTTAGAAGGACAGGTAACACATATACAATCAAAATACAATTAGTGAGCAATAGAAAACAAACAAAACTTGGAGCTTTTCACCTCTAGGTGGCATGAATTTGGGTGAATGTTTGTGTTCATTCTCTAGATCTTAGCAAACCAATCAAGAACCGTTCCACCCCAAGTATAATCCAGAGGTGGTCTTGTAGACCCTTGTATTTTGGTATTCACACATCAACACATTTAATCTTTCCCTTGATGCGCTTATCTCTATTAAAAAAGAAAAGAAGCTGTCACACTAGTTCTCAAGATCAGAAAACTGCCTATTAATTAGAGAAAAACAATAAATTAGCCACCACTAGCATTATACCCCGGTCCCCTCGCACCAAAAGTACCAATATGTATGTATTTTTTGAGTCATTACAGTACAATTGACACGAAACACTTGTATACCTATTTATAATCTGCCACCAATGCCACTAAAACAATCATAAATATAAATCTTACATTTTCACACCACCAATATACCTTTTCCAGAAATGTCATTAAAATCTTACATTTAGAAAAACACAAGATTCAGAAAAATACCTGCAATTCAAAGAGATTTTGGCTATTTACCACGAATACGATGAGCTTCGCTCAAATACCCATTAAAGAATAGGCTTCTCTAAAATACCCACGAAACCCGAGACATACCATCACAATGTTTATATGTCTATTTTTATTCTATTTAATTAGTTTTCATCCACCAGTGGACATGAAAACCTCGGGCTCGTGGCAATGACGGCCACCACAAATTCAGCAGGATATCGATCAACCGAAGTGCAAGGATTTAGTATTTAGATGTTTATTCTTTCCAATTTTACAACCAATTTGGAGTTTGCCAGTTGACTTCGTTTTCTGAATTTGGTTCAAACTATGAGTTTATTTTTATTGTTTGTGCAACTCCTGGGCTTCATGGCTTCATGGCTTGGACTTGTGGTGTGTGAGGTGCTTGTTTTTTGGCTGGCTCATGCTTGAATGGCGTTGGAATGTTTGAGAGGGAGGGAGGGACAATTCTGTCCTTTCTAATGCCTTTAAGGTGAGAAAGAAAAACAAACAGCTCAAATTATTGGTATGAGCATTTCAAGGGTGTATCATCTCTTTCGTGTGCATTTTAGACAAGTCCAATCTTTGATGCGCAGTTGAGCGAAGTTTGACATGTTCGTGAGAAAATAGCAAAAAAGTCCAATCCGAAGGGTCCTAAATGATCCTTTCTTTGCGAGGGCGAAATGATCTTATTTAAACATGTAGGAAAATAAATTAACATGGTGTAAGGCATTATGGTATGCTCATGTTATTGAGTTATGTGATTATGCCCATAGAAGTGTAAATCTTAGTAGAAGTTAGAAAGTGATTGTTTAGGCCGAAAATTGATAACAACGCAAAGAAGATACGCCACAGTGCACAACAAATTAAAAATTTGATAATTGCTAGACAAATCCTCTGATTAGTTAACCTAATATTAGAGGACCATTAGCAGCTTGACGATGGTGGTAATTTCGTCGTAGGGCAGACAAACTTCAATGGTTACAGGTGCAAAAAAATATGGGCACCGCACGTGGACCTGTAATGCGCTTATGCGATAGTAAAACTCGGATGAGGATCCTCTGCAGTAATACTCCATGCATTAACAATCACCGACATGTGGGCTCGGACCCACATGTCGGTGACAGTGCATTACTGCAGAGGATCTGAACGCGTAAAGCTCACGACAAGGTGTCAGAAGTCCTGAAGGAAGGAAAAATGAAGTCAAAACCAATTACCGAGGTGATACTTGGTGCGCTCGTCGAGGTAATGGCGGTACCACTCGAAAATGCTAGCCATGGCGGCCTCCCTCTTACCTGTGTTCTCATCGTCAGCGTCGGGCTCCTTCACGGTCAAGAAGGACGTGTGCACATTCTGTGCTGTAACAATCTTCTTCTGCTCCCCTGCTACCACGGGTTCAAACTCGTCGGAAAGCAAACCCACGGCGGTCTTCTTCTTTGGTAGCCTCGACTTCCTGATCTCCACCAGGTCAGTGCCGACACTGCTCGTCATGGTGGCCTAACTGCGGCCCCCTCTCTCTTGCAAATGAAATGGAAGCGTTGGAGCCAGTACACACAGTTAGGCAGATGTGAGACGTAGCGTGTTATATAGGCTCACTACTCAAACGAGTGCTTACATCGATTTTCGAAGCCTAAGTCCGTTTTATATTTCCACTAAAAACATGAGAAGTAGCTTAAATCTGCAATGTGAAACAAACAAATTTCGGATACTAGTGCAGATTTTAATTAGCATTTTGCCATCTACAATATGAAACAAACATGATTTAGATCCAAAAGTCGTGCTTTGTGTTATAAAGGTCGCAAATAGCTACAATTTTCTTCTCCCCGATTGTACTCAAAAGTCACAGTTTTGCTTTACTTTCGTGCAGATACTTGTCATTTTTGAAATTTACTGTTTTCCTTTTTTTTCTCATTAATTCTCACTTGGTGCAATGGACGAAAGACTAAATTTACCTCAGACTCCCGTGTAAACAATTGACCAGATCTCTCTCTCTCTCTCTCTCTCTCTCATGCTTCATTTGTTTCCGTTTTTAGTTGAAAAACAAGAAACTGAAACAAACATGGTTCTGAAAAGTTGAAAGAACCAACATTTGATGGAATGAATAAAAAGCTTGAAAAAGCTTCTCGAGAGCTGTTTTTATGCCTTTTTGGTGCACATAGAAGCTGAAAATATATTATAAGAGTCAATAACAAAAATCTGACAATAAAAAAGTTAATATCATAAAACCTCAACTATTTAGTCTCTTGTTGTCAAGACCACAATTTTTAAACCAGTTTCACAAAACAAATATTAGGCCATTGGTTGCACAAAACCATGATTTTAGTTCCATTCCCACATGCCAGCCTCTGTTGCCACCATGCACTTCTACGGAGGCTGACATGTGGGACTAGAACTAAAAGTTATGATTTTGTGCAATAAATGGTGCAAATACTTGTGATTTTGTAAAACTGGTTTCAAAAGTTGTAATTCTTTGTAGGGCCATGCGGCGTGGCGAGAGGATTAGGGCGGCCGTAGCCATGGTTTAACTTACCGCTAGAAATCGCACAGATTATCGCGGTAGCCGGACTAACTGGTCCGGCTCGGTAGGAATGGATGTCCGGTTTATCGCAAAAACCAAGCTAAGTTAATGTAGCAAAAACGGTAACCGCTCGATTTCTTCGGTTTACCGTTCGGTTTTTAACGGTTTTAAAAACCGGTACTCGTAGCGGTTTTGTTATCCGTGGCCGTAGCTGGCTCGTGTAGAGGTGGAGTGGGGGTTATGATGAGCTCGGCCAATGGCTTGGTCCGGCAATAAAGGTGGAGTGAGATTAGGTGAGGAAGAAGCAAGGGTAATTTGGTCCAAAAAATAGGTCGTGATTACTCTACCGGTGACTTTTTGGTTTCATGGGTATTTTACCAAAGCTCAATGGGACATGGCATTATACATAGCTCAACGGTTTGGTAGGCAAAATAGCAAGAATCTCAACGCACGACGACAATCTGTCTTGTATCCGCCGTCGCGAGTTTTTCTGCTAAGGCGGGAAACCAATGCAAACAACGGACACATAAAGTACAACGCAAACGCTTCCACTACGACACACTGCATGCTCGGGACTAATGCTTCTCGGGATATTCAACTGCGATGTTCACATCTGCTGCCCACAACTCAAACCCTAGCCCCCTAACGTGCTCCCCACCAACCCGACCTAGGGTTCCGCTGCTGCAGCCACCGCCCCCTCCGGCCGGCGCCTCGTCGTCGCGTGATGTCCAGCGTCTGCCGCTCCCGCTTCAGGCCGCCATGGCTCTCGTCATCGAACTCCCGCTTGTCGGCGGCGGACACCTTGGCGGTCTATGGAGTGCTGATGTGTACCCCAATAAAGTAGAGGTGGTTTCTCCCCCGCCACTTGCTTCCTCCGCCGTTGCCATTGAGATTGGACCTGGCCTTCGATCGGTCAACGCCGAATCCACGCCTCCCTAGGCGAGATCCGACGGGGACGACCCTAGATCCGGCCCCTCTCGCCGGTTCTACCGATGCCTCTCGGTGCAATCGATTCTCGCCAGCCGCACCTACTCCCATGTCACCACCACGTTCACCATGCCGGCGGTCATCCCGAAGGGTCGATTGTCGACGGTCCTCTCGGCTCTGCCACGACCGGCCCAAACCCGTTGCTATTGGATCCACCATTAGTCGTGCTGGATTTGCTCTCACCACCATCCCTACGTGCCCCCACTTTCACCCTCGCCCCTCATAGGCCCAAGTAGGTCCGACGACCTGCTTCCTATCCGGTCCTCGGGGCCGTTGACCATGGCACCGGCGTGGGAGGCTCAGCCCCCGTCTCCAAGGAGCATGCTCGGGACCTCGGAGCCGGCGGCCTTGGCACTGCCACAGGAAGCCCCCTCGTGTGCTTCTCGGTTGTTGCCTCCGCTGAGGTGGAGTCCACAACACGGATGCAGTGCACACACATCTACACATTCCCCCAATGCACTGCTCCTTCACACCAACGCCAACAGCAGTGAGCTTCATCCTCCTCAACAGTATTTGCATCATCGACATCCTCGACGGTAACATGCCATACTCACAAACTCTCCATAGTCCGTGACCGCTACGGGTGCTTTGTCCATGCGACTCATATTTAGTAAGTTTGGCCTCCGGTGATCTGCCATCGAGAGACAGTGTTTCAGCCTACCTCATGCGTCCGGATGAACTAGAACCATATCAGTGTTCATCAACGATGTTTCTTCACTAACCTCAGCCATTGCAGCGAGGCCCTTTCGATGATCGTTCGACAGCCGGCCCATCGAACTCCACTCTTAGCTCGAGTTGTTGTTGTTTATGTAGTCAATATCTTTGGCATGTGCGGGACTTGTATCTTACTCGTGTGTGTCTTGTTAGCCGGCAAGATAGCCAGTCATGTGTTATTAGGTGCTAGCCACCGCAATCTCACACTATACATTAGAGTGTCTATGTACTATGTTGCTTTAAGTTAATATAATTTCTCTTTATAAAAAAATGCCTATCGGGATAAGGTGCTATTCAGGAGCACAAAGGCGCATGAGCCTTGCGTTCGTCGTTGGTTGAGCTCGTCATGTATTAATAAATGAAACACATCCATAGGACCAAAAAAAGAAAAAGAAGCTAGTCCGACCCAATATCACTACATTGGAAGGAGTATTTGGATATTAATAAATGTTAGAAAATTGATAACTAGCTTGTTCTTTCCTAACAAAAATAACAGGCCCACAAAATTGTTGTTTTATATCCCGCTTTATTGATTTTGTGTAAAAATAATAAGCTCACAAAATTTGAAGAGTGATGCTCAAGTTGGGATCTATTTCTTAGTGGCTTAGTGCTAGACCTTGGTAATTTAGTGTGCAAAATGCATAGGCATGCATATGAAACTTTAATTAGTGAACATGCATAAGAATTGTTCTTCGAACGAGTTGGTGCATGGTTGGTGATGGCTCTTGTACCAGATTATTGTTGTTTAGAGTTGGCTCCGTCATGCACTGATCATGGATGTATGGTTGTACGAATCAGGAGTGTAGTTGATATCATCTACCTAATGTAACATGACAGCATATAACCCATCACCAATAAAGTGAAGCATTTACAACAATGCAATGATGGAATAGTGATTTGTACAACGACATTGATGGATGAGGGAGCAGTGATTCGTACGATATTAATAATGTAGTTTATTTTTCCTCAAATGAACAGACCCAGAAGTGTAATTCTGTAGCTTGCTCTACTGATCCTTTACACCTAGAGCTAGGTATCATCCTTGGGCTTTGACCGCCTATTGTCTTGCAAAACAATATAAAGAGTGATCCTTCGGTCTGTTGTTATTGAGTCTATCTCTCATTTGTAGCTAATCTAGACCGAAAGCAGTGCTAGATCTTCACTATAACAATTAGCCACTGTAGTCACGGTTGGGAGATCTCTATAGCTACGGGCTGCCCCAACCGTAGCTATGTTTGCGACGTCTCCCGTAGCTATAGAGTACTACTATAGCCATACTATAGCCACATTCTCTATATCCAACCATGGCTATATAGTGGTACCTTATAGCTACGGTTGACAATGCCAACCGTGACTATAGTGGTACTCTATAGGCACAACTGACAATCCCAACCGTGACTATGAATCTAATCAGAAAAATTTAGGACCTATATATTTGAGTTTTTTATGGTAAATATTTCTATGAACATACGGACATGTGATCACAAGGTGACATGGACATTCCGTGAATCCTCCGATGATGATCTTATGGCTAAGATCTAACAAGATGTAATATGGCACATGGTGCATGAATTCAACATTTTTGTACTTTAAAATTATGATTTGACACGAGACATATCTACAACTAAGTTGACATGTTTAATAGCACAATCATATATTTGTTAATTATATTTGATTATAATTAGTTAAAAGTTAGTTGTTGCTTTTTATAACATTTTTTAGCTTATTTATACATTAGTTGTTTGCTAGGGTTTCTAGTTTTTGAAGGACGGGCTTGTAGTTGTTGTCCCTACAAACGTATTTGTTTCTTAAATTTTAATTCATTTTCATAAAAGTAGTTTTTTGGGGTTCCAAGACACAACCAGAAAACCTAGTTTGCTAGGGCTTCTAGTTTTTGAAGCTGAAAATTTGTCAAACGTTCCTTGTGTGGTTGGTCAGGGACTCATTCGTTTGTTTTATAGAGCTAATGTTGCTGTAACAGTGGTACAAAAAGTGCTAATTAAGAGTGAGGTTGATATAACATCTAATTAATGTGTCACGAGCGCCACACAATCATACCAACAAAGCCCACAACCATGGTTCTATAAGGCCAGTCTCAATGGAAGTCTCATGGACATAAATTACCTAGAGTGTCACGTCATCTAAAAATATTTGAAACTAGGATGAAACACGTTTCTCTCAATGCATAGTTTCATCTATTGTTGTTTTTTAGGTTACATACAAGATACAAGCTGTCTAGGTAACTATGTATGCTGGGTTTCATCCTCAGGAAACTCATTTCATTAATACACTGTCACATTATAAAATATGTCTACATGACACTATTTATTGTCCATGAAACCCTCACTCGAGACTGGCCTAAACCCCGCTCTACTGATTATTCAAAGCCAAAGCCAGTTATCCACCAACCAGGGCTCCAACGCTCTCGTACTTTGCGAACACCAATAATTTATAAAGAGAAATCCTGTTATCTGTAGCTATTATGATAATTTTCCCTCTGGTTTGCAGCTAATATTGTCTAAAAGCATCCAATATAGTTTTGAAGCAGTGCAAGTCGTTGGTAACCTAGTTTGCAAACAAACACCTCCGGCTGTGCATGTGAACTTTAATTAGTAATCGTGCATTGGAAATTTTTCATGGATGGAGTCGGTGCGTTGTTGCTTATATGGCTCTAGTACCTAGCTACTGATGTCTAGAGGTGGCTATATCATATGTGCTGCATAAGGACGTACGGATGTGCCGCTTAAGGACGTATGGACCCTAAACCTCAGGAGCAAGGTTTCATATCTTACTAATATAACATGATAACTTGTAGTCCATGACGACCCATGTGTGCAACAATGACTAAAAGGAGCACTAAGTTTTTTATGCGACATAATAAACGAAGAAAGGGTGATTTTTATGACATCAATAATGTAACTAGCTTGTTCTTTCCCAGTCAAACCAACAAGAAGTCGACAAGCATCGTACGAGCCTTCACCAGTAGAGCCTGGTGTTGTCCAAACTAGGTGCTGCCCCCCCCCCCAACCCTCTTGGAGTGTAACAATTTTTTGAACTTGCTGAGTAGATTTGTACCTATTGGGGTCCATTTTCTCCTAGTCCACAACAAATCAATCTACAGTGTGAAAGTGATGCTAGATCTTAGTAATCTAGTATAGAAATCTATGCCTTACTGCCATGTCAAACTTTAATCAGTGAACATGCATCGGCAATTGTTCATGCCTTTAGTTCTTGAGTGGTTGGTCATGGCCATCTACTATTGTCTAGCTAGAGATGTCTCCAACATATGCTTGTCATGGATGCATGCATGAATGTACTAATCCGGAGTGATGATGATATCATCCAACTAATGTGACATGATAGAATCTGGTACATCACCCGCGTGAAAGCTTTTATAACAATGACTGATAGAAATAGTTATTTGTATGATGCAATGAACAAAGTGGAAGTGATCTATACAACATCAACAATAATGCAACTAGCTTGTTCTTTCCTAATCAAACCACCAACAAGCCTAGAAGCATCATTCTATATCATGCTCTAGTGGGGCTTCGTTGTTAGAGTAAGATATAAACTAATCTTGGATTTTGACACCATCCAAGTGCAAAACAATTTCTAAGTGTGATCCTTTCTGTAACTAATGGGGTCAATTTTTCTACGGTCTCTAATATAGTCTAAAAGTATTGCTAGAGCTTAGTAATTTAGTGTGAAACAATAGGCCTACTGCCATGTGGAACTCTAATAAGTGAAGATGCATCATCCATTGTTCATGCTTCATGTCAATGTGTGTTTGTTATGCCTCTTGTACCTAGAAACTGTTGTCTAGAGCTAGCTTTGTCATATTCTGGTTGTGGTTGTGCATATGGATGTACTATTTCCAAATGATGTTGAGATCATCTATAACCTATTGCAACATGATAGCACGTTGTCCCTCACCAATGTGCATTTGTAAAAATGAACAAAGGACGCAAATTTATTTGTACGATACAATGAACAGAGAGAGCAGTGATATATATGACATCAGTAATGCAACCATCTTATTCTTTCACAATCAAACAATCAAGCCCACAAGCATCATTCTATATCATGCTACACAAAGTCTTACACGATAAAGCTAGCTAATGTGGGCTTTGACTCTTTCTATTGTGAAACAATTTCTAAGGAGTGTGATACTTAGATTTGTAGCTATTGGGGTGTACTTCCCTCTGGTTTGCGGCTAAACTAGGAAAAGGATTGCTAGACCTTGGTAATCTAGTGTGGAAACATAGGCCTACTGGTATGTGAAACTTTAATTTGTGAACACGCATCACAATTCTTCATATCTTGAGTCGTTGCATGGTTGCTCATGGCTCTTTTGCCCGGCTACTATTGTTTAGAGATGGATCAACTAGGTTCTGGTTATCGATGTAAAGATATGCTATCAAGAGCACTGTTGGTATAATCTAACTAATATAACAATATAGCATGTAATCCATCACTAATGTGAAGCATGCATAACGATGAATAGTGTGTTCTCTAAAAAATAATGAATAATGTGTGGAATGATTTTTGTATGACATAATAAATAGAGAGAGCAATGATTTAAATGACACCAATAATAATGCTTGTAGCTTGTTCTTTCGTAGTATGACTAACAAGCCCACATGCATCATTCTATATCCTTCATAGGAGGAGAGCCAAGTATCGGCTAACAACCTTTTCTCTAGACCTATTGCTCCATGAAACAATTTCTACATAGAGTGATCCTCATGTGTATATATATTGCAGTCTATTTCCCTTTGGTTGACAACAACCATATGAAACTTTCATCATTGAGCATACAACTGTTTATAGCTTGTGCTGTTCCGTGGTTGGTCATGGCTCTTGTACCTAGAAATTGTTGACTGGCTTCGCCATGTGATGATCATGAAGGTACAATAATTGTACTAGTAAGGAGAGGTGTTGATATCATATATCTAACATAACATGATAGCATTTAGTCTATTAACCATTTGAATCATATTTATAACAAAGAATAAAGGGAGCAGAGATTTGTACAATGTAATGAATAAGGAGATCCATGATTTTACAACATAAATAATGCAACTAATCCAAAAGGCTCACAAATATTCTTTCAATATACAATTGTACTAATCCTTCAAAGGTAGAGCCAAGTACCCAATCTAGGCTCAATCCCCTTGGTGCAACTAATTTCTGAAGAGAAACCCTTAGATCTGTGGTCATTGGGGGTCTATTTTCCTTTGGTCTACAATATGAAATCAATGCTAGACCTTGGTGCCATGTCAAGCTTCAATCAGTGAACATAGGCATTGATTGTTAGTCATGGTTCCTATGTCCGACGTTTATTGTCTAGAGTTGGCTCCATCATCAGCTGATTTAACATGATATAATATAATCTCCATCACCTATGTGAATCATATTTATAACAATGAGTAAAGGGAGCAATGATTTGCAAGACATAATAAATCGACCTAGATTGTTCATTAGCAATCAAACAATCAGACAAAAAGCATCAATCTATATCCCTATATAATGATCCTTTATGGGATGGACCTTGTGTACTGAGCTGCATTTTTTTATGGTTTGTTATCTAATGCACCATTTATAGGTGGCTCCATCCTCAAATGTGACTCTAACTTTCATTTTAGGATTCACAAAATTCACCAGAAACCTTTTTATCTGTACATGTCCTTGTTCCAACAAATTTCCTCATAACTACATTTTTCCTTGTTCTAGTAGATCAAGGTTTGCTTGCTTGCACTCTTGGAGTCTCACCACCTTGATCCACAATGAAATCTCTCCCGCAAATGAAATCTATGTTATGTACCCATTTGATGTTCTTAATAACGTGGTACTCATCCTTACCATCAGCAACAAATTTCACATAATCAGTAACCTTAATCATGATTGTAAAGGCAGTCATAGTCCAACCTACCGAAATAAAACCAAATAAGAAATACATAATAAATTGAAGAATAAAGAGAAAATAAACAAAATAATCACCCAGAATCTAACCCAACATAAGTGGTGAACAAGCCTACCCTTACGGAACCCACGACAAGTTCAACAACTTTGTAGGGAGGCAGTGCTATAAGGCACCCTCACTAGTCTCTTGGGGTGTTATTTACCTCGTGCTCCTTCTCAGCTGTCCATCTGGCTTAACCAAGACCAGTGGGGTAGAAAACGTGGGTGGCAGGGACGATTTTGTCTTGCAACTCCAACTGTAATTCTGTGAGGCAAGACATGGCACATTGTTCATTTGAAAGTTCCTACTATCTCTGGCCATGAATGTCCACCCACCATCAGATTGTGCGGCATAGTGTGGTAAAAACGAGCGTTGAGGACTATACCACATCATCCCCACCTATAAATACCACCTAAATAAGCCAACGCAAGGTACAACTTAGTTACAAAGCCTTAGTATCACATAGACTTTCTTCAAAACTCCTTTGCCATGGTGAATTTCACTTCATGCCGCCGTGAGCTGGAGCTAGTGACACCGGTGCGGCTGACACCCCGTGGGATCAAATACTTGTCCGACATCGACCACCAACGCTCCTTTCGATTCTACGCCACCATTGTTGAGTTTTTCCGAGGCCAACCCACTAATGCTCAGCTACCATGGCGTGACCCTGTAGTAGCTATCAGGTCAGCCCTTGCTTAGGCCCTGGTGTACTTCTACCCTGTAGCCGGTCGGTTGAGGGAGCTGTCGCTCGACGGTAGACTGGTGGTGGAGTGCACGGCGGAGGGCGTCGTTTTCATGGAGGCGGACGTGGAAGTGAACCTCACGGAGCTTGGTGAACCGTTGCAACCACCGTACCCATGTGTTGACGAGCTTCTGTGTGACCTGGATGATACTAAGGTGGTCACTGGCTAACCGCTGGTCTTTTTTCAGGTATTTATCCATGTCTCTGCGTTTCTTATATTCCGTTTAGATTTTATTCCATCGTCTGTGGGTCTTCCTTTCGGGCAGGTCCATATATAAAATGATTGCATAACGCAATAAAACGGTGTTTGAACTTATAGAACTGTCTAACATTTGTGCGTCATATAATGTTTAACTTAGTGTGTCATCTCGCATGCATCAGCTAAAACTTTGTTATCTCAGAGTGTATGAGATTAGAGACGTATCAATTTAAATCAATATTCTAAGGTTGAAGTCTGAATATGTGTGTTTTATTTCTAATCAATAATGTTAGAGGACTGTCTTGATGTAATATTTTTTTAGATCACAGCTTTAGAAATCCATGGCTTCAAAGCAGTCTTTCATTGATTCATTTTATTGTAGATAAAGTAATAAAGATCTTACAAGAGAAACAACTAGCATATGTTCGTGTGCAGGTGACCCGATTTAGTTGTGGTGGTTTCTCAGTCGGTGTTCACTGGTGCCATAGCATGCACGACGACTTTGGCATTTGCAAACTGATGAAAGCTGTAGGTGACCTCGCTCGAGGAGAGTCACAGCCAACGGTGCTCCCCGTCTAGGAACGAGAGATCCTGACAACACATTCCCCACCATACATCACGCGATCGCATTTGGGATACGAGCCGCTCATCAGCGAGGGCGCTGCAACTGACGACATGATGTTGGTGACTCCAGTAGCCGACATGGTTGGCCGGTACTTCCTCTTCGGCCTGACGGAGATATCCGCCATGCGGAGCCACCTCCCGGCAAGACTGGCCCCGTACTGCACCATCTTCGAGCTCTTGTCTGCCGCATTGTGGCAGTGCCGCACGATCGCGTTAGGGTATGCCCCGGACCAGTGCGTGCGGTTCATGTTCACCAGCAACGTTCGCCGTGGCTGGAAACGCGATCCGCCGCTCCCGAATGGCTATTACGGCTGCGGGTTGGTCTTCCCTGTTGCCGAGACGACCGCCGGCAAGCTGTGCGGGAACGGCGGCCTCGCCTACGCGATTGATCTAGTGCACAGGGCCAAGTTCGAGGGGAATGACAAGTACATGAGGTCCACGGTGGAGTTGCTTGCGAGCCAGAAATGGCTGTCTCTCGTGGTGGATCGTACGTACGTTGTGTCTGACCTAACGACCATTGGGGAGGATACAATCAACTTTGGATGGCGCAAGCGCGTCGGTGGCGGTATACCGATGGCAGGAAATATCATGAACAAGCTGCTAAGTTACTTCATGAAGTGTGAGAGCACGAACAGCGACGAACGCGTGGTCGTATCGATGTACTTGCCGAGGGCAGTGATGGAACGGTTTGCAACACAGATCTCTGCGCGGTTATAGGATATCAGTGTCCTTTTGTTTTATCAACAAATAAAAACACAATGCATGCACAATGTACTCTATAGTTTCCGTGCATTTGCTGTATCAAATAACCTTGTGGAGTCCATGCTTAATTACAAATCATGTAATTTATACTCTTCCATTCTGATTTTGCTATCATTTCTTAGGGTTGATTTTGTTATCGTTATGACATACCAATTATTGTAAATTTGAACTAGTAACCTTGAACGACAAGAAAAACAGAACAGAGTACTCCAAAGTCAGAAGTGTACTCAATGACGAATTAGGAGTTTTTTTTCCTTGACATGATGTGGACTGAGTTTTACTGGAAATCATGTGTACTCCTCAAGAAGTACAAGATTCAACTAGAACCACAAAAACAAAGAAGAACCCAAAAGCGATGCCATCCTGATACCTGATGTCCATGGGGCCTGACCAAAAGTTGATGTCACCATGTCACGCCCCACACTGGCAAGTGGTTTTGGTTCTAGCAGCATCAGACGCGGACTAATAGGGTGTTTTGGCAGCATCACTCATGACAGCGCCTCTAGACCTAGCATCGATAAGGACATCTGAGTTGCTCGCGCAAGTAAAATCAATCGGCCGCTTTGAGGTGCGCTTTACTGACTGAATGGCAGAAGTGGTGCCTCTGCTCTGAACGAACGACGACAATCAGGTGTGCTTCGAACGAGATGATATGACCATAGCAGTACGGCTGCACAAGGCAAAATGATTTATGCTCCCGGCACTACTAGTATTGGTTATTATATCCTTTTGAATCTCTTGACACTTTTTAGATCAACGGTCCTTGATGATTTGTGTTTATTCTGTATGAGAATTATTTTTGCATGTATGGAGACAAAAGAGCCGACTACTATCAGCTTTAGAGGACAGGTAGAGTCATTTTTAAAGGACAATGCCATCAATGCACAACCCGCACTCATGCTTGAATTTTGAACTCGCACTATCTCTTGAACACAATGAAGATGCAAATAAAGTAGAAACTTTTAGCTCTAGTACAAGCATAACATTCTTTTAATATATGTATAATAATATTTCTTTCAATTTTGAACCGTCATCTCCGGTACCTAATCATGCACATTCTGCACAACCCTACCAACATTTATTTCCACCAGTACAACTCTAGATGTACTTCACACACACAAAAAATATAGCAGACAAAGAAAAATATCAAATAGCATGTTCTTCACCTCATCTAAACACTTTACAAACAATAATGAAAATCAGAGAAATAAACCATACAACTCTCTATACAAATTTGTTAACGCAAGAATTTTGATTGTACAAGTCTGAGTTAAAAAAAACTAGCAACAATTATGTTTTTTTCCTCAATCTATTTAAAATTCATAAATTCATAAAGTGTACATGTGAGGTACACACTCAAAACGATTTAAACTATAGCCACAATGCCACATCAGCCTTGAAGACAATCAGATCCAGCAGTCGGGCCTCCAATGAGCAGATTTGGCCCTATGAGACCCGCACATCCCAGATGTAGTAGGGAAGGGCATGGCTGGTGGGTCGATCGGTCAGACGTATGCACGACTAGCTGGTCGTCTGGAGCAGCGCGGGTGGTGGCGCGCGGCCACGGGCATCCCCAGGATTTTCGCGATGAGGAAGCAACGCCATTCTGTCCGGCGTCCTCCTCCACAAGACTAGTAGAGGCTTCATCCCTTTTTTCCTCGTGGTGGTAAGGCCAAATCAATCGGACATGAGATGAGTAATGGAGCCCCATGCTTGTTCGTCGAAGTCGTAGGTTAGGAACTAGAGAGGTAGCACCTCTTACCCGTCGGATGGGGCCGGTGGAGCCATGGCTGGCGAGGTCTTGCCGTCGATGTGGGTTGGAGAGAGAGAGAGAGAGAGAGAGAGAGAGAGAGAGAGAGGGAGAGAGGGAGAGACGGAGTGGGTGAGAAATGAAAGAGGAGAGAGAACGAGTGGATGAGAAATGAGAGATGAGGGACACATAGTGGTGTTTTTATAGATTGTATGTACTATTCTATATACATCTACAATTTTATATGTATTGTTCCATGAGTGTGACATAAATCAGAATCACTGTCACCTTTCTGCTTCAATACGCTTATCTCGGAACACAATCGACGATCAGAATAACAGGCTCACGTAGTGCCAGGTATGTACATAAATTTCATATTAGGCCGCATAGCACGAATGCTGCCGCCTTTGCACTTCTCAACGAGGTGATACGATCGCTAGCGAGCCCGCTTCTCGACGTTGGACGAGGTGAGTGAGTTTTGCGCTCGTTGCCTTGCCGAGTCAGGCCGCTCTCTATGAGCGAGACGGGGAAATTACTCTCATAGCACCCTTAAACGTTCTCATCCCCACAACAACACTGCTATAGGTGTCATCCAAAAAATAGCATCAACAAACAATCCAGCCCCTCCTTCACGGCATTTTCCTATTTTCTATTGTTTTGCTATTTCTTTTAGACCTAAAAATACAATGAAAAGAACAGAAGTGCCCCTGCCTCATAATATACGTGAGCAGACCATCTTCTCGCCAGTATCTAGCGTAATGTGTGTTGGTTTCAAAAAAAAAGTGTGAAGTGTGCTGAGTATTGAAAAAAAATGCTTCATCACTCATTAATACGGAAAATTGTTGGCGCTTGGCTTCCTTGAGCAGGGGTCCGGGGCGAAGCCGGGTTGCCGCCAACCTTGCCGATGCTAACATGGATCGAAGACAGGTCATGGTCGGCTCACTGACATCGATCGCGAGGTCAGGTCGCTCGCCCCTGCTGCGCTTCAACGGATCGAGGTTGGGTCGCCGCCCGTTACTGCATGACTACTAGATGCTAAGGTTAGGGACGACGTTGGTTTGGCAACGATTTGGAACATGCAGCGAAGAAACTCATGTCCGACTGTTTATCTTGGATGGTCAAAGAGCCAAGGGTACTTCTGTCCTTGTATTTTTAGGCCTTAAAGAAATAGCAAAAAATAGAAAAGGAGGAAAAATGTTGTGAGGGAGAGATTGGATTGTTTGTTGATGCTATTGTGTGGATGATGCCTATAGCAGTGCTGTTGTGGGGATGAAAGTGTTTAAGGGTGCTACCAGAGTAATTTCCTCCGAGCTGGACAGGTGGGCGACCAGGCCAGCGCAGAGCTAGTTCGTTCTCGCCCTGCCTACATGGGCTAACTCAGCAGATCGATCAGGGACCCCCGCGTTGCCGGATTCTCAGAACAATGGCAAGCACACGCGCTGCAGAAATGGAAACTGGTACCACCAGTGTTGTCCAATGGCACAGGTGCGCGCACGCGTCAGTTGCATTCCTCGATGTTGTCATTTCCGGCCGTCTCCGGCTGTTCCTCAGCTTCTACACCAAGTAGTACTGATATGATACCTACCACTACATACTATTCAGATTCACCAGCATTTATGTGAAACAACCTTGCAGAGGAGAACGGATGTGCTACAACACATATACATTTGTTATTTTCCCCTCCTGTTTGCATCGATCGCTAGCTACTCGGTCACACATATGAATCAGCTCTTCCATTATCCGGGACAATAGCTAGGGAAACAGAACACCCACCAGGCCGCCAAGTAATACTAATACATCAAATACTCCATATAGTACTCAATGAAAATAAACTACAATAAGAACATCGACACTGTCACGAGAATCAATGTGGGATGGTGGTGGCAGGAATAAAGCAAATACGAGAGGAGTGTCAATTAAAGTGAACCTTTCACGCGAGCAAACCACTCCCGTTTGTTCAAAAAAAAAACCACTCCCGTTCCTAAACAAAAACAGAGGTTAATTCGTTGTCATTTATTTGTTCCCATGAAGGCTGAACAACAAAAGGATAAGTGGTAAACAGATGATACAGACAAGGTGATCAACAAATGATGTAGTGGATGGAAGGACGCATGACTGAAAGCGAACAAGCTCACTTCTTGTGCAGAGAACAGAGACAGTTCTCTTGTCCTATATCTCCCGCAATGCAAGGAGATGGACGCACTCCATCTTGGTACCAGGTCGCCCGCTTCTCTTTCAATTCACTTACGAAATTGTTTAGCATATCGATGGTGACGTTAGGCATAACCACAATATGAGATATGTTTCCCTCACAAGCAAGCTGCCACCGTCGCACGAACTCCACATCCCGTGGACGCTCGAATACTACTGTGCTACTGAGTTCATTGAGCATGGAGCTGATTCCTGCATCCTTCAGACGGTGTTTCAAATAATTTGCATTCGTCAAACACTTCTGAACTTCATTCTGAAAGCCTCGATAGCCTTTCTTATTCAGGCTGTACCAGAGGAAGAGTGCAGCATGGCCGTTCCTGCTTCCTGTTATCGTAGCATCCCTTGAACCTATATATTCCACGTTGGTAGCTAGGCAATTGGTATGCTCCAACCTCGTTATCAGGACACCACAAGGCATGGGGCATCCCACAAACTTATGACCAGACACGCTGATACTTCCTATAGGCTGCTTGAAGGATATCTTAGGTGCCTAGTGAACAAAGATTTCCAAAATAAATCAACAACAGTTGATCGAGGCACAGTCATCATGCACGTAGCGCTAAGTGAAGCTAATGACATTGCGAGTTACCTGTTTAACAAATGGCATCATCGCCCCAAACAGAGCACCATCACAGTGTATATAGAAGCGATTCTTAAATCCATTCTCCTGGAGTGTTTTGATAACCAAGTCAAGATCATCAACTGCTCCCTTCATAGTTGACCCTGCAAGAAAAGTGAATTTACATATAGACGTATAAGGCACATAATAAGATCATACAAAGACACCGATCGATCTTCCTAGCAGAGGAATTAATATTGATAAATTACCAATGTTGACATTGACGATGGCTGGCTTGTCTCTTTTTTCAAAGAGCTTTCCCGCAAAATCTGCACAATTCATTTGTCCAGATACAAGAGTCTCCACTTCAACACATTCCATCCTGTACATTTTAGCTGCTTTGAATACCGAGTAGTGAGACTCACGGGAGGCATACAAGATTCCATCCGGAAAAACTTCTCTCCTGTTGAAAAAAGTAGGTCGATATAATCTTTTTTTTAGAAAAAGAGGATGCAAAAGAGTTTTCTATAAAAACTAATTTACATATAAAGAGTGGTTCCTAGGATAATTAGGTACTAACCCTACAAGAACCCCATGAAGGTTTCCCTCGGTGCCTCCAGTTGTAACATATCCCCAATATCCATCCATTTCAAGCTCCCATAGACGAGCAAACCAATCCAATACCCCCACTTCAAACTTCCTGGAGTGGACACCGTAGTTGCTCTCAATAAATGGATCACCAAGGTTGTTTATAGCGAAGTGCTGCAACTGTGCAAGTGCGCCGTAATCAAAATCAAGATTGAATGGGTAGCCTGTGTATGCAAACATTTGCATGTTATTAATGGTGGATAACAAAAATACAATCAGTTTTTTTTAGATCAAGCTGGCTTATCCTTTTGACAGTGCTCATAAGGATATGGTCTGTGTGTGTATATTCATAATTTCATATAGGTGGATACGTGTATATAAACTATTGTGTCTATACTGTGATCATACACAAATCAAAAGTTTAATTAGTGGGATCACTCACACCTCATACGTGACTCGTATCAAACTATCTAGCTATAAATAATATCACATTAGTTTAAGATTTCCCTTGATTGCCTTATCTATTCCTTGCAAAAGGGTAATATGTTGTCTTAATATTCGGTCATGGAGATAAGCTCTGATGCTAGTTTTGAAGTTACAAAAATCACAATATAGACTGCCGTGTTTTTTTCTTTATTTTCTTGCCAGGTTCTGGCATGTAAGGGTTTGGTTCTCTTCTCCTTAATATAATGACACGCAGTTCTCATGCGTGTTTGAGAAAAAAGTTACAAAAATCACCACTAACATTATGAAAAAAGTAACGTAATAAATTATCTCTAGGACAACCATAAAACAATTTACGCCAAACACTGGTACACTATCTCACAATAGTGCCTATTAAAAGAAATCAAAAACATAAATCTTACATTTCTGTACCAGTATTCCTCTATACATATTTACAGCAATATCATAGAAAGTTTACATTTTAATTTAAAAGTAGTACTTGGGAAAATATCCTGAATCCAAAGGGGCCCCACATGATCGTCTGATTTAAAAAATGTAGGTCAAGAAGTTAGCATGGTGAAAGGTACTATGGTATGCTCATGTTTAATTAATAATGTTATTTATGCCCATATATAGAAGCTGAAATAGCTAGGATTATTAGGTCATATAAAATTGATTACAATGCAATGAAGATATCACACAATGTGCACACGAATAAACTACTAACAACAATTTGATAATTGATATTAGGTACACAATGTGCTGGTTAATCAACCAAACTAGATGATTAGCACTTCAGCAGCAGCCTGACGATCTTGATTTCGCAGGGCAGGCAACTTCAAGTGTTACTAGGTTTTAATTTCGTCCCACAAGTATTGCAATCACTAATCCTAAGACAATCAGACGACTACACATGTGCAAGTTATATGGGCATGGCACATGAATCTGTGTAATGCGCATAGTAAAACATGAACCAAGGTGCTAGAAGTCTTGAAGGAAGTAAAAATGGAGTTAAACCCCATTACCGAGGTGGTGCTTGGTGCGCTCGTCGAGGTAGAGGCGGTACCTCTCAAGAATGCTGGCCATGGCAGCCTCCCTCTCACCGGTGTCCTCATCATCAACGTCTGGTTCCTTCGTGGTGAAGTAGGACGTGTGCACATTCTTCCCTATGCCGATCTCCCTCCGGCCCTTTGCCACCGCCAACCCAAACTCCTCGGGAACCAGCTTGACAATGGTCTTGTCCTTTGGCATCCTTGGTTTCCTTGCCTCCACCAGGTCATTGCCCACATTGCTCAACATGGTGGCCGAATAGCGGTCAAGGCGAAAGCTGGGTGCTGCAGACGATAGAAGGTGAATGGCAAATGGCAAATAGCGATGGAAGCTACAAGCTAGTTATATAGGGCTTCTTTCGTAGTAATCACGCGAGTGCTTATAATATTTTTAAAGAAGAATTGGCCCTATATAAGTCCATGTTTGTTTCCACTGAAAACTTGAAAAGCAACTTCTAATTGATCTGCAATAATATATCTGAACCAAACAAACTTCAGATAATTGGACTATCAGAATCAGATTAATTAACATTTTGCGATCTACAAGATGCAACAAACATAGTTCAGATCCTTATGAAATTGCAGAAATAAACATGTTTCTAATACTGGTTCAATATTTGCGATCCGAGCGGCCTCGACCGCGCTCTAGGTGCAAATTACCAAATCAAAAATGACGTACACCTCGCTTGACAAGAGCCAAACCACTAACATTATTTTTCCAAAATGGGAACGTGAGATGCCATCATCGCATTCCCGGCCATGCATCATGCGCCTGCAATTGGGATCCAAATCTGCTAAGCGACAGCGCTGCAACCAACGACGTATGGACGTGATGTGGCTGAAGCTACCATCACCTGACTGATGTAACATGCTATCGTAGTTGTAGTGCATCACCCATGTGAAGCATTATTGACATCGTGCAATTAATCACTGATATCCCTCCATTCATTTTACTTGATTAACGTCAAATAAATTATTCTCAAAAAAAAACGTCAAATAAATTACAATCACGATGTTAACAATTGTTTTGTGAGATCCGTGATCGGTTTGATGAAGATACATCAAACTTTTAAGACTGGACTTTGGCAGTCTACTATGTTTTGGTCAGGCTAACATGCCCAGATGCCAACAAGTTAACAATATCTTAATTACTTCATCGAATCCATTAATCTTCGCGACACTTGATTCATTTATTTTTCACAACGAATGCTCGGAAACATATCATCAATAAGTTCAAGGAAATAGATGAAGGGTCAAACTAGTTGAACATGCAATCTTCATATGAACTGTACACACTCATGGTGGAATAGTTGCTCACGCCGTATGCAGCAATTGGACGCCTCAAGAAGCGTCGTGTTCATCGATGCCGCTGACGTGGAAGTGAGCATGTCGGACCATGTTTAGCCACTGCAGCTGCCGTACACCATTGCTTTAACGTTCTGTATTGCCTCGAGTATACTACAGTGATCATGGATTCTTTTTCAGGTATATGTAAGACTTCTCTAATCTTATGCCTATGTTTTCTAGGCATCCCTGTTTTCTATATGTCTATGTTTGTGTGTTGTTTCATTAAGGTTATTTTTTAGTAGTTTTCTGATCCAAAATAATGGCTATTATTTTCCAAAAGCAAATTACTATTAGTTTGATCTTTTCATGGGTGGTTTCCTAATTACACTATTAATTAATTAATTTACAATTGTTTTTATGAGATGACAAGTGGTCCACTGAGTAGAAAAATGGCTAGAAACCCGAATGTAACAGTATTAATTAATAATACTAATAATGAATCTATTATGAAAATAAATTAAGTTACTAATTTTGATTTCATTCTGAAAGTAAAAATAATTATTATCATTATATCATTATGACAATTAATTATTAATAATTGATAAAATAATGATCAATAATTATTGATTTACAACATCAGATCTACACTATTAAATCAAACTAATGATCATTAGTTATGTAAAATAATGACCGTTATTTTGGACCCAAAAACTGCTCTTCACAAAATGTCTATTTTCATCCCGATATATAACGACCACATAACATTATGAGAATATTATGTTTTTGTTGTATTAACAAAATGGTTATGAATTTTTCTAATCAATAATCATTATGAGGAATGTGTTGATATAATGTTCTTCTAGAACATAAGCATAAAAGAAGCTCACATATACATATATACTCGCCGCACCAACATACACCTTACCATCATATATGTCTATGAAAGTACAAATGACTATATCAGCATGTTTGAGATTGTTGAAGTCATCAAATGTGACTAATTGTTGATTTACTTGTTTCCTACTAAAATATATAGTTTGTCGTGATGCAAACTAGTGGCATGCTTCCATAATTCTTTTTTTTTGTCTTGGGAACATGATGCATGCGCTTGCTTAATAAAAAGGACTTTCTCCTTTTTGCAATGCATTTTCTAGCTGTTCCTACTAGTGTCTAGTAATATCATAAACCGCTTGCATATGCTCTTGGATCTGCTCATAACTAGCTTAAAAAATCGATAGACCCTATGATTTTTTTTGTTGCAAGAGATAGACCTTTTTTATGAAAAAAAGAGGTAGGACGCAGGAGCGCTGTCAATTAAGGTTAAAAAAATGTACAATCTAATATTTACCCATTCCAAGGGTGAGGAACAAACAGAATTAAATCTCTGGAAGATCAAAAGTAGAATTGAACAGGTGTATATTGTCAAGAATGAGAGCATAAACTTGTATATGGGAGAGCTCTTTGTGATCAAATATGCGCCTGTCTCTTTCTTTTCTTGTCAAGAATGAGAGCAGAAACTTGTATATTGGAGAGCTCTTTGTGATCAAAGATGCGTCTGTTTCTTTCTTTTCATATGTGCCACCAAAAGAAGAACATGCCGCATTTCTTTTCTGTTCATTGCTTGGAGCCTGTTAAGTTGATTACCAGTAGCAAATCGGTCAATTCTTGTTAATTGAAGGTCTTTGATTGTTTTTTATTTTTTATTTCAGATTTTGAAAACAATCTGTAAACTCAATTCTAGTATAGACCATGCAATTCAAGCTATAGCATATATTTACACCCAGTTTTTTTTTTGTTGAACAATATTTACACCCAGTTCAGCTGCGATGGAGAGTGATGTCTTCGATGAAATCTGTAGGTGATCTTCACTTCACTCGATTGAGGAGAGACACGACGGATGGTGCTCCCCATGTTTGAAGCGTGAGATCCCAACATATCATGCATCATGCGCTAGGATCGGAGCCACATGGTGACAACGCTGCAACCAACAAATGTGATGCAGATGAAGCTAGCTAGAAGCACCTTACTAATGTAACATAATAGCATGTAGTTCATCACCCATGCATGTGAAGCATTAATGCTAAGCCATTGATGTTAACAATTGTATTGCAAGATCCGTGATCAGTGTGTAAAAACATAAAAACTTGCAAGACCCAACTTTGGCATTCTATAGTATGTTTTGTTCAGGATAGCATGCCCGGAAATGCTAAATAAAGTCATTATTTTACTTCATAGAATCCATTACAATCTTCAGGACACTTGACTCATTTATTTTCCGCATCAAGTGCTAAGAAACATGCCATGAAGTGCAGGAAAATATATGAAAATCATACTAGTAGACCATGCATTATGTGTATACTAATGTTGTCGGTGCGTATGGACAAGCAGCATACAGCACGGTACATAGGCTGCTCAGTTTGCTAGACTTATTGGAGCTGTCAGGTGGTAATTGTTGGGGGAGGTGGGTGGTTCGTGGGGTGGGGTTGTCATTATTAAAAAATAGTTTCTATATGAAGCTATCTTATTAGTAATTGTTGCTGGGTGGGGAGGGACGTGGGGTGTGATTGTCATTATATATAAAAATAAAATTTCTCTGCACGAAGCAATCAGCATATCTGATTATGTAGATTGTAAGGTTGTGACACGATAGGATTGATGTAGTTCATCACCCATGTGATGCATTGTTGATGTCATACAAATGATTGCTATACATCATGTTAGTAATTGTGTTTTGACGAGATCCGTGACCAGTTTGCAGATACATTAAACTTGAAAGACCTGACTTTCGCAGTCTAGTTTGTTATGTTCAGCCTAACATGCCTGGACAAATGCATATTGTCCACTCGATCTATAAATAGCACCTCAATAGGCTAATGCGAGACACGGGCTAGCTACAAGCAAAGAGCACGGCACAGGTCGTTTCTTAGTTACAAAGCCTTAGTATAACACACCATCATGGTGGCCTTCATTGCACGCCGCAGTGAGCCAGAACTAGTGGCACCGGTGCGTCCGACACCCCGTGAGATCAAATACCTCTCTGACATCGACAACCAGTGTTCCCTGCGGTTCTACGCCACCATTATTGAGTTTTTCCATTGCCAGCCAGGCGGTACCCAACTGCCACGGCGTGACCCTGTAGTTGCCATTAGATCAGCCCTTGCCCAGGCCCTTGTGTACTTCTACCCCGTAGCCGGTCGCTTGAGGGAGCTCCCGCCAGATGCCAGGCTGGTGGTCGAGTGCACGGCAGAGGGTGTCGGGTTTGTGGAGGCTGACGTGGAACTGAGTCTCGCAGAGCTCGGTGAGCCGCTGCAGCCGCCATATCCTTGTGTTAATGAGCTTCTATATGACCTCGACAACACTAAGGCGGTGGTGGGCAAGCCGTTGGTCTTTTTTCAGGTATATATCTATCTGGAACATGGAAACCACCAAGATCAAAATAGGATAGTGTAATAAAAGAAACTTTTCTTATAAATTAATAGATTTTTCCTCTATCAATATGCTACATAACTCTAAAAATATGAATTCTAGTACAAATTATGTCGATTAGAAATTTCTAAACTTTCAGTCCATTGAAATGGAGGAACGATGTTATTATTTTATAAACTTAAAGTGGAACGTGGAGGTATGACAAACTTGGCAACTTTATTGGTAAAATTGTTAGAATACATGTTACCAGTCGTGAGTTTTTTCTTTATACTTGAATATATATATATACCAGGTGACCCGGTTCAGCTGTGGCGGATTTGCCGTCGGTGTTCATTGGTGCCACAACATGCACGACGGTTTTGGCATTTGCAAACTGATGAAAGCTGTAGGTGACCTCGCTCGAGGAGAGCCACAGCCAAGGGTGCTCCCCGTGTGGGAACGAGAGATTCTGACATGCCATGCCCCACCATGCTTCGCCACAGCAGGCCTGCATTTGGGATACCAACCGCTCAGCGACAGCACCACTTCAACCACCAACAACGACCTGATGCAAGTGACTCCACCGGTCGACATGGTTGGCAGGTACTTCCTCTTCGGCCCGGCGGAGATATCCGCCATGCGGAAGCACGTCCCGGCAAGACTTGCCCCGTACTGCACCGTCTTTGAGCTGCTCGCGGCCGCGGTGTGGCAATGCCGCACGGTGGCTCTCGGGTACGCCCCTGACCAGTGCGTGCGGTTCATGTTCACCAGCAACGCTCGCCGTGGTTGGAAACGCGACCCACCGATCCCAGATGGCTTCTACGGCTGCGCGCTCGTCTTCCCCGTTGCGGAGACAACCGCCGGCGAGCTGCGTGAGAACGGCCTCGCGCACGCGGTGGAGCTGGTGCGCAGGGCCAAGTTCGAGATCAACGACAAGTACATGAAGTCCACTGTGGAGCAGCTCGCGAACCGGAAATGGCCACCTCTCGTGGTGGACCGGACGTACGTCGTGTCTGACATAACGAGCATCGGGGAGGATACGGTCGACTTCGGATGGGGTAGGCGCATCGGCGGTGGCATACCGATGGCAGGAGATATCATGAGCAAGTTGCTAAGCTACTTCATGAAATGTAAGAACGCCAGCGGCGATGAATGCATGGTGGTGCCCATGTACTTGCCCAGAGCAGCTATGGAAAGGTTCGCGACGCAGATTTTTGCTTGGTCCAAGAACATAGAAGGGTAGGAGAAATGGCCTCCCACAGAACTCTGCTTTAGCTCTAGAGGCCGGCCGGTAATGCTGTATTTAATCATATCAATGTACTTTTATTTTATCAAATAAAAACCAAATGTGTCGTGTACTCTCTAGTATCTGTGCATGCAATGAAATAAATCTGTGGAATCCATGCTCAGTTACAAATCATGTAATTTTATAACAGACAACAGTATGTGATGATGCATTTTTTTTAGAAAATGGAATAATTCCGGCCTCTACCAAAGTACACAACGAAAAGGTTTTACGTCCAATTATTATGTTTTCACCCATGATTAGCTATCTCTAAAGCGACCGTCTCGAGGGATATTTCGTATCTCTAAAATAGCCTGCATAAATGAGGAATATTTGGTATTGTTAATTATAATATCATTATGGCATCGCGTAATAGCCCAACATAAAGCAGCTGGCCCCACTAGTATTATCATCCTCTCCTTCTTTATTATTTGAGAGCCAACTCCCCATCATCTGGGAGACTGAACTAAGTGGAGGTAGACCAGTAGCTAAAAACACTATTCGCCATATTGTCCTGGCACGATGACGGTAAAAAAGGTGACCTATTGTTTCATTTTGATTACAGAAGCAACAATTATGATTACCTTTCCAGTTTTTCCTCGTTAGATTGTCTTTTGTTAGTACCATTTTTGAAGGTACCACAAGAAAATCTTAATCTTGAGAGGAATTTTTACCTTCCATATCATTTTATTGTGGAAAAGGACATGTTGGTCAATCATAAACATATACATAGAGCGTACTGAAAAAATACCACTTCTACTCAGATTCCATCTAAATATATCTCTACCCCCTTGTAACTGCACATCAATGGTTGTAGTTACTAGGTCCAGCCATTCTTGATATTTTCACCCACCAAATCCCTTCTGAATGAAATATTCGGTGGTCTAGTCTCATAACACTTTCCACCGAAGCATGTGGGTGATAAGCAATGTTATATAAAGTTGGGTATCGATCTCTGAATGGTTGTTCCCTACCCATGTATCCTCCCAAAATCTCATTTGATTACCATCTTTAATTAGAAAGGAACCACAAGACAAGACTTCTTCCTTAATCTTCATTAAGCCTCTGAAAAAATGATAGTCATAAGGTTTAGCTTATACTTTGAATTAGGGACTTTGACTTTAGGCATTTATTCCTATGTAGAGTTTATTTAAGTTATAGTCTTTTTATTCAAAGTTTTGTGTTTTGTTATAAGTGTGCTTGTGAGAGTTCACTAGTTTGGATTGCTTTAAGTATCGTGTTGTTTGAATAATTACATTATCTAGAATAAAGCTAGAATCAGTTATCTCATTGAAAGACTGAATCCCCATGATATTTATCTTACTCTTTAATGATCAAATTGGCTGATTTCTTGGATTGATTGAATGACACTTGGCTTTTTGTGCTAAAATTTGCGAAAACCTCTTCCAATCATTATGAGCTGAAAGTTTAAAGGTTGAGGTCATAAAATACCTATTTTCGTCAGCTTAAGTGAGTTGAGAGCAAGCTACACATAACTCAATTAGATTGCAAGTGACTTTGTCAACCTTATGCTCATAATTTCGACCATGCTAAGAAAGAAGGATCCACTTTGTTTATCTCTGAAAATTCCAGCCATCCTTGTCCATCTGTTTCTTGCTACCAATAAACCCATATGTCGTTGCTTCTCCTCCCCCTTCCTCCTTGATACAACCTATGATCAAAAAGGGAATAAATGATTTGCTAAGTATATCAAGCTGAGTTCTGCCAGCCAAGAAGGAAGAAGACTGCAAATATTGGTGCCGCCTCCCTCCCTAGTCGAGTCGCTCTCTCAGCCACCATGATCGAACTGCCATGAGATTCAAAGACGGTTATGCAAGTTTTCGGCAACTTCGGGTGGAGTTTTAGAAATTGGATTGTGTTGTAATAATGGCTCCACTAAAACTTTGTTGGGTTACTCTTTTCTTGTGTTTTTTTACTCATTACAAATGATTAGGCAAACGGAGTACTGTCCTTAATAAAGTTGGTTGTAACCTCCACGGAAGCTAAAGTCGGGTTATGAACCCATTATCTAAAAACAAAAGAGATTCAAAGTGGGATGGCGTGTAGTGGCAGGAAGAAAGCAAATCAGATAGGAGTGGCCAATGATCTTGGCAAGCAAACCACTCCTTTTCTAAAAGGAAAAAAGTTTATCCTTTTACATTTGTTTGACCTCAGTCGAAGTTTTTCGGTCCGTAATAATGGTCAATAGTTTTTCAAAACTACTTACCAGTATTTTGGACCGAAAACTCCTACAATCATGAAGGCAGAGCAAGAAAATGATACATTGTGAACAGATGATGCAGACAAACTGATGAACAGGGTGATATACGGAAACGTGCAAGCGAACAATTAGCTCACTTCTTATGCAGAGTACATAGGCAGTTCGCCGGTCCTACATCTCCTGCAATGCATGGAGACGAATGCACTCCATCTTGGTGCCATGTCGCCCGCTTCTCCACCAACTCACTTATGAAATTGTCCAGCTTCTCCATGGTGACGCTGGGCATTACCACGATACGAGATATATTTCTCTCGCAAGCAAGCTGCCACCGTCTTACAATCTCCTCATCCTTTGGTCGCTCAAATACTACCGTGCAACTGAGGTCATTCAGCATGGCGCTAATTCCTTCAAGCTTGAGGCGATCTCTCAGGTAATTTGCTTTTCTCATGCACTTCTCAACTTCCTTTTGAAAGCCTCTATAGCCTTTCTTACTCAGGCTGTACCAGAGGAAGATTGCAGCATGACCATTCCTGCTTCCCGTTATCGTAGCATCTCTTGAAGCTATACATTCCACATCAGTAGCTAGGCCGTTAACGTGCTCCGATCTTGTTATCAGGACACCACAGGGCATGGGCCATCCCACAAACTTATGACCAGACACGCTGATACTTCCTATAGGCTTCTTGAAAGATACCTTACGTGCCTAGTGAACAACAGTTTTCAGAAAAAAAATCAAAGCAATCGAACTGTCACAAAGAGAAGCACTAAGAGAAGCTAATGACATGCCAAAGTTACCTGCTTAGTAAACGGCATCATCAGCCCCATTAGAGCACCATCGCAGTGTATATAGAAACGATTCTTGAATCCATTTTCCTGGAGTGTCTTGATAACCAAGTCAAGGTCATCGACTGCTCCCTTGATAGTTGACCCTGAATGAAGCGATACAAAAGTGTGAGTTCAGAAGCATAAAACACATAAGATCATATAAAGATGTCAGTCGATCGATTTTGACAGCAAAAGGAATACTGAGCATAACGTACCAATGTTGACATTGACGATGGCTGGTTGGTCTCTGTTTTCAGAGAGCTTTTCCGCAAAATATGCACAATCCATCTGTCCAGATACAAGAGTCTCCACTTTAACACATTTCATCCTGTACATTTGTGCTGCTTTGAATACCGAGTTGTGGGACTCACGAGATGCATAGAAGATCCCATCAGGAAAAACTTCTCTCCTGTTGAAAATGTTAATGGATATAATTTCTTTATAAAAAAGGACGTGCAAAAAAGTTTCTTTGGAAACTAATTTTGCATAGGAGTGGGTCCTCTGATAGTCACTAAAGGTAGTACTAACCCTACAAGAATCCCATGAAGGTTTCCCTCGGTGCCGCCAGTCGTAACATACCCCCAGTATTCATCCGTTTCAAGGTCCCACATACGAGCAAACCAATCCAACACCCCGACTTCAAACTGCCTGGAGTGGACACCATAGTTGCTCTCAATAAATGGATCACCGAGGTTGTTTATGGTGAAATTCTGCAATTGGGCAAGTGCGCCATAATCGAAATCATGATTGAATGGATAGCCTGCATGTGCAAATAAACGTTTGCATGTTATCATCAAGTGATAGCGGACGATAGCATACGATCAATTTAACTAGCCGGATCTCCAACACATTTACCAAACTTGTATCAAACAATCTACCTACATATAATATCGCGCTCCTTTAAGTTTTTGGAACTGAGACACAATATTTGGTCTAGAAAAATATCCATAAATTACCATATTAATCATAGAGAAAATACAATAAATTACCCATCAAAACTAGTACAAAAAAATAACTCTAATTTCAGTCACTTTTTCAGTCATTGAATGTTGATCCAACCACTCAGAATTTTATTCAATTGTGGCAAAAAAGAATGTTCTCTTAAAAAATCAAAATGTTCAATCCAATAACTATTTGTTTTAGTAGTATAGTTTCATTGTTTCAGAGGTACAATTTCATTGTTCTAGCAGTATATCATTGTTATGAAATCTGACCGAAAAGTATCAAATCTATTTATAATTTACCTCTTCCATTAAAAACATCAAAAATTACCCTCAAAATGTATTCATAAATTACCCACCAGTGTGATTGTAAATCTAGATGTAAAATCTTCTCTATCTACCGTCTCTGTTATTACTAGAAAAATATAAAGCTTGTTTCAAAAAAAAACAATATAAAGCTAGGACGACTGACAAAAAAAATGGTTCCTGCAAAGATTCGGTGCACCCTGTATGCATTTAAGAGATCACAGTTGCAACCTACAGGAATAAAATCTAAATGTCACATAAATTGTACCGTAATTGCATAGACAACAGTTCAAATTTATGTATGAATTTAAGAGATCATATAGATGCAGCTCAAATGAATTATGACATAGGAATGCCACATGAATCATACATTTCCATTTCAGGGAATCATACATAGGGTGGGCTACTTCGAATATTATTGTCGCAAGGTTTGAATTTCCTTCCACAGCCTTGCATGCAAGTCTTGCAACGACAGCCTGAGACAATCATACAACAGATGCAAGTACTATGGGCACCGCGTGGAACCATCAACGGTGGAGCTGTAATGTGCATGCGCGATTTGATGCCCTGACGGAAGCAAAAGTGGAGTTAAGCCCCATTACCGAGATTATGCTTGGTACGCTCGTCGAGGTAGCTGCAGTGGCGGTCGAGAATGTTGGCCATGGCAGCCTCCCTCTCACTGGTGCCCTCAGTGTCAGGGACTGGCTCCTTCACGGCGAAATAGGGCATGTGCACATTCCATCCTATATCGGTCCCCCTCTCCTCTGCCACCGGCAGCTCAAACTCGTCCGCAACTGGCTCCACAACAATCTTCTTTGGCAGCTTCGGCTTCCTGACATCCACCATGTCATTCCCGACAAAGCTCATCGTATTTGCTGAACGATTGCACGTCTGTCTCTCTAGCCGAAAGCTATGCGAGGGGACAAATGGAATGGAAGCGTGGAACCTGGTATAGCTAGGCAGATGGAATGGTTATTGGCGCATAGCAAGTAGCGATGGAAGCTACAAGGTAGTTATATAGGTCTTCAACAGGCACATGAATCTGAAACTTGAAAAGTTGCATGTAATTTTTAATACGAAAGAAACCATACTTCAGATAACTAGGCTACTAGTAGAATCCGGTTAATTAGCTTTGTCTATCCTCCCTCCGGGCTCATTTGGGTTTCATCCGCGTATGGAGAGCTCTCACTTGTCTTCCGGGGACTATTACATGCCAAAAGCTGAAAAACTCCTTTACCCTTCTTTTTTTTCCTTCCCTGCAACTGTGTGTTTTTCTTTTTTTTTCCTTAGATTATTGGCTCATTTTCACGTGTTTTTCTTTTTCTTTTCCTTCTTGAATCCTTTCTTGCACACGCGACGATAAGCACCGTCAAGCAACTATAGGAAAGCGGATTTTCTACGAGCGGGATAAGATGACATGCCAAAGATTTCAAATAAAATAAGCACAACTCCAGTATCCCTTGCATGCTTCTCAATCAAAACGTCCTAGCTGCAAGACCAGTATTCCCCTACAAGCACATTAGCGTAACAATATAGACTTACTACATCATAGTGAACATATGAACACTTCATATTTCACAGAACTGTTATATGCTTTTACAAGGCCAAATAATAGCAAGAAATACACATGTTCTAATTTTTTTAAATAAAAACGAACTTGTTGTCCGAACGAAAAATATATGTAGCTATAGGGGCTGTGTGATTAGACCTCAAACGCAAAATAATAAAGCAAAGGACAAGCATATATCAAATGTACGCTTTGCATGTGGGTTATGCATCCTAATAATACCTCCGAGCCTCCAAGATCCGTTAACAGTTTATATCCTGATAGTAAGAATGTATGGAGTCGTTGACTCTAATGATATATACTTGATGCCCGAAGATACGGTAGTTTGTTACGAGATCACTGATTGAGAAGAAATGGTATATCAGATTTTTAGAACACAAGCTGCTTTTCTCTATTAATAGTAAACGTACGGAGAGATTATGTATGATGTAACCGCTAATCTGCATTAATAAAGTCAGAGATCCATTCTTGGGGCACCCGTGTCAGACAGGAGAACCCCACGAACCCCTCAACAACCCATTATGTATGATGTAACCGCTAATCTACATCAATAAAGTTCAGATCGGCCTTGGTCTACCGTAGTTTCAATCAAAAAAATATTATTTGACTCTAATGATATGTTACTTGATACCACAAAAGTACGGTCTATATATAATGTGCTTCACTGATTGGAAATATTGGAGTATCAAAACATTAAAACACAAGGGATTTTTCTATTAGTAATGGACAATCACATTCCCTGGTTGTGGATTATTATTTCACACCGCCCCAGTCCTTCCATCCACATGCATCAATCTCATTCTGCCTGCACACTTAGTCAAAAACAATCATTTGCTTGAAGACACAACCAATGTTCAAAAAAATCTAATATACCACTAGATTGTTGTAATTTAGTTTTCTTTTTCCTTTTCGTTTAATTACTTCCAGAACACACCTATTTCGCAAGGTCATTTTTAATCCTTCTCAAAAAGATATTTTACTGTTGTTATGCGCAATGTATGCCATCAGAAATTAATAAACATATATATATATATATATATATATATATATATATATATATATATAACCCTGCGCTAATGGGCACCCTGGGTACTGAATACCCAGGTCAGACTACTGCACCAACCAAAGCCTGTACCCACAAACGCACCTGGTTGCCTTTGTGTGTTAGCCGTAATAAAAAGCAGATATTTGCATTAAATATTCCTGCATGAAACCTAACACCCGCCATGCCTTCCATTTATCATTAGTTTATTATTTTTTATCCGTTTCTTTAATCAACAATCAGCGGAAGGCCCCGTTATTTATTTTTTCGAACTTATAGGATCATAAAATAAAACATCTCTAACCATAAACATTGTTCCAGATATATCCTTCCCTTCATTCTTCAAAGCTGTAAATAAACATCTCTATCTTGAAATGATTGTTTAGTTTGTGGTGATATTAAAAATCAAAGGACGGTAATACTCACTTGATGATTAAAAATTCTCTATTTTTACTACTAGAATGATTTTGTGGTAAAAGGATAATTATTTTAATACCATGGGTTCTTATGGACATGAAAAAGAATTTATAGTTTATGAACCCGTGATGGTAAAAGATTTATTATTGGATCAAGCATTCTGAACATAACATATTAACTATTAGATGAAGGTGTTTTTACAGCTAATACGTGATCATGAATAAGAAAAGTGGAAATCACGACAATAATGACAACACATTAACTATTGGTCAACAACTGCATGGATTAAACTTCTGGCGCTGCACACACATACATGCAGAATACACCCAATCTTTCGTTCCATATATTATTCATTAATTCATTTTTAATTTATTTCTAAAATCAATGGTAAACAAAGCCCCGTCAGCGTCAACCCTTCCATTTAGAATTGGTTTATTCCTTTTTTATTTTTTATTAAACAATCAATAGCCAACGGCAGCTCTAATACTTGGTTGTTGCACGTATAACCTTTCTTTACTCTTTTCTTGCCTATGTAGTCCTTAACTAGGTTTGTAAATAATATTCATCATAATTTTATTTGTAGTCCGAAACTATTAGCTCGTATGTGTGAAAATCATAAAGTTCAGCTCGGTTTTAGCATAAAACAGAGTTCTTGGATTGTATATATGTTCGGATGTGTAAGTAATAAACATTTTAATTACTCTAGTGTAAAAGTTATACTAATTTGACATGAATTTCTCCAACAAGATACTTCATTTTTAATAAAAATACAAATATTTATTGGTAAAACATAAACATTTTACAATTTCAGAGACACGTGCAAATGTCAGCTTGATCCTTGCATTAATATCTCCTGATGTGTAAGTAATAAAAATGTTGATTACTCTGGCGCAAAGTTATATTAACTTGACATGAATTTCTCCAATAATCTACATAGGCAAGAAAAGAGTAAAGAAAGGTTATACGTGCAACAACCAAGTATTAGAGCTGCCGTTGGCTATTGATTGTTTAATAAAAAATAAAAAAGGAATAAACCAATTCTAAATGGAAGGGTTGACGCTGACGGGGCTTCGTTTACCATTGATTTTAGAAATAAATTAAAAATGAATTAATGAATAATATATGGAACGAAAGATTGGGTGTATTCTGCATGTATGTGTGTGCAGCGCCAGAAGTTTAATCCATGCAGTTGTTGACCAATAGTTAATGTGTTGTCATTATTGTCGTGATTTCCACTTTTCTTATTCATGATCACGTATTAGCTGTAAAAACACCTTCATCTAATAGTTAATATGTTATGTTCAGAATGCTTGATCCAATAATAAATCTTTTACCATCACGGGTTCATAAACTATAAATTCTTTTTCATGTCCATAAGAACCCATGGTATTAAAATAATTATCCTTTTACCACAAAATCATTCTAGTAGTAAAAATAGAGAATTTTTAATCATCAAGTGAGTATTACCGTCCTTTGATTTTTAATATCACCACAAACTAAACAATCATTTCAAGATAGAGATGTTTATTTACAGCTTTGAAGAATGAAGGGAAGGATATATCTGGAACAATGTTTATGGTTAGAGATGTTTTATTTTATGATCCTATAAGTTCGAAAAAATAAATAACGGGGCCTTCCGCTGATTGTTGATTAAAGAAACGGATAAAAAATAATAAACTAATGATAAATGGAAGGCATGGCGGGTGTTAGGTTTCATGCAGGAATATTTAATGCAAATATCTGCTTTTTATTACGGCTAACACACAAAGGCAACCAGGTGCGTTTGTGGGTACAGGCTTTGGTTGGTGCAGTAGTCTGACCTGGGTACTGAATAACTATTCAGTACCCAGGGTGCCCATTAGCGTAGGGTTATATATATATATATATATATATATATATATATATATATATATATATATATAGGTAAAATTGGATGAAATCCTATCATATTTGAATAATCGTACCAAGTTTGAAATCCTATCATATTGTATTATGGAGATATAAAAGTTCAAAATTGCAGTGTGTTCTAGCTAAAAACGTGATTGTGAGTATACTGAAGACGAAACTGCTGATTCTCAGTGCGGTTCATCCAATTTTACCTTATATATATGTTTATTAATTTCTGATGGCATACATTGCGCATAACAACAGTTATTTGAATAATTTGCTTGACAAGTTAAATATTAGAATGATGAGCAAATTATGCAAACAATAAAAAGTCTAGCTTTATTTTTAGTGATAGAGAATGCATCAATGTATATTTATGTAAAGTTTTAAATTATAAACGATTTTACTTATTGGTAGACGACAGCTACAACCATCCTCCCTGGTTTTTCTAACCAGCTCACTATCCAAATTCCGTTGAGAGAAGAAACAGTTGGAAAATAATTGTTAAACAATCATAGTGTGTCACGAAAAAAGAGCCCCGGTATCATAGTGTGCTTGAGCTAAAAACACGATGGTGAGTGTATTGAGACAAAGTCACTATTCTAGATAATTTTGTGCCTATATATAATGGATAGGAGATAAGAAAAAACCACATAAACAAACCATAGAAGGCCATTATGACTCTGACAAACCAAGGTCCACATCGATTATTATAATATAAGAATTTTTCATATAAGTAATTAATGCCTCTAAATGCATCATTAGCTGAGATATATTTGCAGTTTCATGGACCGCATGTTTAAGTTCAATTGCTCGTTTTCTTGACACCCGTCGGTTGAGGACGGAAGAACACACCCTCCTAATACTATATCTCCGATCCTCCAGGATTTATCCTGCAGCTCATATAGACGTGTTGACTCTAACTATACTTGATAGCAGAAGATATGGTGGTTTGTTACGCGCTCACTGATTCTAAACGGAGTTTTAGAACTCAAGCCTCCCCGGTGGAGATGTCTATGTCTGGCGTACGTCGCTCTCCGTCGTGTGTCACTGCCGATCGAGGCGCTGACCGGTGGAGACGACTTCCGCCACCACTCTCGCTGTCAGAGATCCCCGACGGAGGCGTCGAGGTCACCGACTACGGCCCGGAGCTCGCCCAGATGTCCGCGGCGGTGACTCGAGGGAACCCGCCACCAGGATCGCCTCCGCCTCTCATCCCAAATCAAGCTTGTCTCGCGCTAGAGACATCCTAATTTTCCGGCCGTGTAGGTCTTGCTCCCTCGGCTTCAACAATTTCTGGAATAATGAATGAAGTAAACTTTGTAGAACTACATATATTTTGACAAAACTATCAAGGAACTACACATTTAAGGTTCAATTTCATAAAACTACACATTTTGTATACAGTTTATCAAAGAACTACAGATTTTAGTTAAAATCCTGACAAATGGACCCCAGCTGCAGTGTGATAAGGCTAAGAGGAAGAGAGCTAAATCTATAGTTATCTGATAAATTGTTCACAAAATGTGTAGTTTTGTGAAATTGGACCTTAAATGTGTAGTTAATGTGAATTTTGATCCCGTTTCTAAAAAAAATGTGTTCAAAAGTTCAGTGTCATGGTTGTGAGTATCCTTTCAGCAGAAATCAGATGATACCGCTAAGATTTACAGTCTTTAAAAAAAAACTTGTTTTCCCCGGAAATAACTGCTTTCACTGCTAAGGAACAAACAAGAAACAGCTCTTCCCGTGTTTCGTGCCATAGAGGAACACAACACACATCAGTTCTATCAAGTAATACACCAATACTCCTATAGCACTCCATTCAAAATACTAGTATATCTGATGAACATTACACTGGTTTGTGAACAGTTAGCCCTCTGGGTCGATTTACCTTCCTCCACATTTATGTGGTGCCTCTTCTGGACACAATGTTTGTTAGGCACAGGAGATGAACAGTTATGGCTTGTTTTGATCAAGGTATTGGACCCAAATCATCAAAATGCAACTCAAATATGAACTATATCCCAAAAAAATAATAGCAGTACCCACGTCAAAACAGTATACCGACACGATTGATAAGGATTTTATTCAGCATATGCAGCGGATAAGAAGCTTTCTAAGTGCAGTCAAGAAAAATACCAGACTACAGAAATGGTCATAGTAAAGCCCAACAAAGAAGGCCAACTATCTGCATTGCAGTTTGACAGTGCCCTTGGTGATTTGAAATGTTTAAGTTCTATTTCTATTAATAAGAAAGTGCCTGCTGCCTTCACTCTATCCTGAGGTCAAAATACAATCTCAGACTTTTCGGAAGAAGTTATGTTAGCACCTATCATCCTACTTAACCAGTAAGGTTTTGCTGCAATATTATCTCTACAGTCAGCCATCCTTAATAGTGGTTGCAGATATATGCGAAGCCCACAAAAGAATTTAATCTAGGGAGAGATTTTTCTTCATAGTCTCATAAACAAGATAGGTAATACTTGCAGCTGGCACCACTTTGAGAAGATTTGGTATAAGTCCTTTATAAAATGCAGAAATTCCCTCGCCATGTAGCATCTTCCGAAAACAATCGGTCATTCCTCTATATGCGGACTCTGAATTGGCTTGCTCAGCTTGCAGTCTGCAAGTATTATTAAAGGGAAAAAAGTATGTGTGAGAGAGTCAAGGTTGTACAAGTATACATTTGTGTCAACAAAAGCTATTGCTCACCTTGTTCTGACAACTTGCAAAGGGTAAACACATGTCGCTCCAAGTGCTCCTGAGATTGTTCCACAGCCCAATTGTACTAAAGGGCCAGGATCTACATAAGAATATCATATCTTAAGAGATACCAACTGAAAAAAGGGCATAAGTGCAGACACAACGTTTCAAGAAATGTACCACTGTCCTTGAGGACATATGTCTTCGACATTTCTTTCAATGTTTCATAAACAGTAAGATCAATTCCAGCATAGGGGACCATGCCAAGCAAAGATGGAAAAAGACCTCTATAGAATGCCCGAGGACCTTCGCGCATCCATATGTCCCTTGATAGTGCACCAATGCTTGGAATTCTTCTGCCCTCATAAGTCTGAAGGCGAGTTTTCACTAAATCAATGGGATAAATCGCTGTCTGTGCAATAGCCCCAGCCAAACCTCCTGCCATGAGGCGTCCAGAAGCACCAATGTCATCCTTATTATTTCCTTTACTCTTCATTATGTATTCCTTAAGCATTTCATAGGTGTAGAATCGTATGGCACTTTCTGGTGCAACTTTAACTACATTTAATCCATTGCCTCTGAAGAATCCCAAAAATCTGCCATCTTTCCATATATTCTTAATTGCTTGTGAAACAGTTGTATGACCTTTTTGCACTTGCATAATAACTTTAAGGCGATCAAGAGGTGCTGTTGCAGTACGAGATGCTGTACCGGCAATCGCTCCTGCAATCAAATATTTGCTTGCACTTACATGTTTACTTATTCCTTCTGGTATAGCGGCCTGCTCCCCTATATCTACAAGGCAGATTCGTTCCCAGTGATGATAAATGTTTTCAATTGTTGCTTCATGAGGGTAAAGCAAAAGAAAATCTCTCCACTCCTCAAAAGTTATAATTCCATCGCTGTCCTTATCCACATGCTCAACAAATCGTACAAGCTCTTCATCATCAATTTCTATACCTGAAAACAGTGAGCTTATGTTACTTGTAAAATTTATGAATTATAAGATTGAACCTTAAATCCACCATGTAAATACTTCAATATATGTAATTTCCAGGTCATGGCTTAGTCAGTCATCAAAGGGAATATTATCTCACACAGATATCATCAACAGACAGAGTCATAAAATTTCTAAGTGCCTAAACTCATCCTCAAGCACATCATAAATCACTGTGAAAAGATACCTGTTAATACAAATCACAATTGCTGATATACGCTCTCTGAAGCAGGTGTTGCATTATGCTTTCAGCTTTTTCACTCAGAATAGCTGATAAAGGTTCCAGCAATAGTAATAAACAAAATTGACTACTTTTTTGTCGCAAACCTATACAACAACAACAACAAAACACAACTACAGAAAGGCTGTATAGCTCAGAAGTCACGAACGTATACAAATGTGTATCATATAGTTCCACAGGGAGGATTTGGGCTACTAAACCAGGATAACAATGTCAGCAGCTGCAGCACTAGAGTACATTTTATCCCTTTTGCTTTTCAGGGAAGCCAACTTAATTTCAGTCGCCAGCATGAGTATGCCACACGACTGAACAATTTATTTACTATATAATATGGCCCCACAAAAACAAAAGAAATCACCACCATGCTATATGCCTCGATCAACATTCTGTATTGCATTCTGATCACCAAATTTGAACTGGGATACCGAATTATGAAAGTAATTTATCTTAATTTCATTCTTTCAGACGACAGTGGTCTCGCCTAAACTACATTTAAGAACAGGAAGCCCACTACATCAGAGGAAGCACATGAAGGAAGGAGTCAAAGGGGGCGGCATTGGAGTTACCAGCCTTGACGAGCGCGTGCCAGAGCTCATCGGGCAGGATACAGCCGTTGTGCTCGACATCGATGGCCTGGAAGATGCGGTAGAGCTCGAGCTCCTTGTCGTCCATGTACTTCCGGAAGTCGTCGTACCCGACGCGTCCGTCGCGGTCGCGGTCGCAGGCGCGGAGCAGCGCGCGCGCGTAGTCCTCGGCGCCGGAGCCGGCGCCGCTCCCTCCGGGACGCGCATCGCGGCGAGGCCGGCCTCAATCTGCGCGTGGTCGAGGTGGCCCCGCCCTGCTGCGTCGAAGAAACCGAAGACGCCGCGGATCCGCACCTCCCGCTCCGCCTCCGTCTCTCGCAGCGCCAGCAGCACGTGCTCCATCGTCGCCGCCACCCGCGCCGGCGCACCGCACGCACCTCCCCCACCCCTCGCCGGCACCTCTTGAGGCTTGGTAGCAGCAGCAGCCGGGGAGCGGTGCTCGCGGCGGCGGCCGCTGAGCGGGGCTCTACCGCCTGAACCGCCGCGCCGGACATGTCGCCGGCGCCGGCGGCAGCTAAGGTTCGGGCGCGCAAGCAAGCGGAGGAGGTGGCGCTGCGCTGTGAAGTCCCTCGTGTTGCGTTGCGGTGACGATGCTGAACTGAAGTGAAAGATGGTGCTTGCGCCTGTCTGCGTCTGGTCTCCGAAGGGGAATCGAATATCCGCGGCGCTTTTCACGACGGCGATGCAATTACGGGTTTATTCACCGGAATAATGCTATATCAGCTTTTATGTAGCTTTATTTATTATTCTAATTTTGTAATATTTATTAGGATAAACTTGTCTAAAATAAAATCAAAGTCCAGATAACTCTCTAAACTATCATTCCGTTTATTTTACCTCTCCAATTTGATAAAACGGTTCATTTTACAACTTTTATCGGTATTTTAGTCCCAAGTTACTCATGTGGATTGAAATTATGTTGGGATTTCTCATACAATCTCACACCTAGATTGTTCAAACTGACAAAGCGAGTGAACGGTCATATAACACATGCTTATATAAAGTTTTTGTGTATAACCGACTTTTTCTGCTTACTCACACAACAACATTATTGAGAGATACAACTAAGCTATAGTTATAGGATGCGAATGGTGGATGAGGTTGATGACACCGCAGTGATCAAGATTCAACGAGAACAGTGTGGATGCATCGGTGAACACAAGCTTCTAATTGAGTATCTTCAAAACATATGAGAAGGGAGAATGTGATCGAGTTATAGATGATATTATATGTCACGTTGGTTATCTAGTCATATCGACAACACACACAATAATTTCAGCTTAATCCCAGTCTACAATAATAAACTAGAATAAGATGTAAAATAAACTCTTTTATCAAATTGTAAGGTAAAACAAACTAAATAATAGTTTAACGGATTATCTTGATTTTTGTTTAGTACGGTGATATTGTAGGCACAAAAGTACAAACCAACTTGAGACAAGTCACTAAATAATTTGGTAGGAGAAAGAGTAGTGATGTCTCTTACATTTCGTATCCGGGTCAACAAAAACAGGGCCCAACCAATATTAAGCAAAAATGAAACGCATCGGAAGTTTGCTCCAGCGTCTAGAACGTCAAAGAGTCATAATAACGGAATAAAAAAGCATTTGGATATTGACGGTGGACGGCCTCGACCGTCAAGATTAACGGCATGGAAAGGGAGCAAGTGGGAGCATTTGGAATTTTCAGGATCAGGCTCGGACTCCAAAGAGATCGCGCTCCAACGGCGTTGCTCCAAATGTTTCCAAGGCCAAAGGAGTAGGGAGGGAATGTGCCACGAATGTGCTCGTCTTCTGCAGTTTGGGCGACCTGACATCCAGACCCTACTCGCCAGTAAGCTGCACTAAAAAAGGCTAAAGCTTTTTTTTTTGAGAAAATCGGGTTCTATATTTCACAAATATATCTGATGGTTTACATCCTAATACTTACAAAGACGTCCTTAAAAATATAGAAAATTACATTCAAGTCCTTGCAAGCTTCTTCCGGTTGCCCTCGACACCAGCGGCCAAAACAATCTCGTTGAAGCTGACCCTCCTCCCGACGAAGAAGCTTCGAGTTTTTGGACGGCACGAAGAGCAGTACACCGGCATTTCCGACATACCTTTTATCCGCTAAATGCACGAGGCCTAGCAAAATGGCCAACGACAATCTCCTCGCCGGAGAACGGGAAGTCCGACGCCTCACCCATCGACTTCCCCGAATGCCGGCCAACCGAACACCCCGGAGGGAAGGAAACCACCAGAAAAGGTGAGAGCAAATCTGCCACCTCCAGCCACGCTAGCAGCCAAAACGACCATCCGCCATGACTAACGAGAGTCAAGCGGAACAAGCATCCCTAAGGATGACCACAAAACCCGTCCTTTCAGAAAAAGGCAGGAAAACAAACCTCGATCCAACGCCGTCGCACGGACTCGGGAAGCCATCGGAGATGACAGGGAAGAGGAAGCCGAAAGAAGCTCCAACACACCCTCTTGCTCGGTCTACCGCCGTCGTCGGCCAGAGACGCAAGAGAAGTACCCTAACCAACCTAATCTTAGGCTAAATAGACAGAATAAATACACCGAACGACGATTCCACAGCCTCCCATCCACCTGCAGCCCCAACAGAGACGCCGGAGGCGAACGGGAGCCGGCGCAATCGACGCCAGAACGCGGATCGCCAATTCGCCTCGATCTACAGTAGCGAGGAGAAAGGAGACGAGAGTCGAGAGTTTTTGTAGGAACTAAAAAAAAAGGCTAAAGCTATGCACCAAGTTCAAATTTCCAGGCCAGAACCAGAGCGGACACAGGCTTTACGGTCCGCTTTTGTACAGCGTAAGCTCGAAAAGGGCCCACCCAGTAAGGCCTCATTTGTGGTGGGCCGCAATGGACACGGCTGGCTGTCCACAAATCTCATAAAAGAGTTAAAAAAACTTACTGCAGCAGATTTCTTTTGTACACCACTTCAGAAAAGAGAGAGATTTCTTTTTGTGCAAATGTTTTTTGCTTCGAATGCAACACACTCGAATTTGATCGTGAAATTTCACATCCTAAAATAATGTTACACATTCTAACATTTACTTACATCAGTTAACCACACAATTGAGGAAGTATTCTTTGTGTTTGTGTACCTGTACCTAGCTAGCCGTTCTAAAGTTAAAGTACATGTAAAAGACGTCAAGACCTAAACTACACAGATACACGGTCTGCATTGTGTCCACAAACACCTTAGCCTTCCACGCTCAGGAAGTTTTCTCTGTGTACCTGTACCTACCTAGCAGTTATAAAGTTGAGGTCTAAATTTTATAGCTATCACATCAAAAAGAATCTTACTATTTAGGAGTACTAAATAAAGTTTAATTAAAAAATAAATTATAGCCCGCTAGACTAATTTGCGAGGTGAATCTAATGAGGTTAATTAAGTCATGATTAGAAGACGGTTACGTTAGCATCAATTTAGCAAAACATAGATTAATTAAGCTCATTAGATTCATCTTGAAAATTAGCATCAATCTGTCAAAAGAATTTTATCATTAAATTAATCAAAATATTTATAAATAATAAGATGCTAAATTTCAGAGGGTAGGAAACGAACACATCCTAAGCTATATGAACAAGGCTTCAAGACCTAAACCATGCGGATATGGTCGATTGCATTGTGTACACAGTCACCTTAGCCTACCATGTGGTCAGTCATAGACATACATACATACATAGGCAAGATAACTATTTTAAAAATTTCCTAGAAAGAACACTAAATGAAAGTTGAACTAGTAAATCATATGTCTTTTTTTTTGTGAAACACGATATAGAAAGATAGATGCTAATATAGATGTATGAGCATTCACCCTAATGAACAGATTGTTAAAGAGAACTTACTTATCATTGAAAGAATAATAAACCGTAAATACAATACAAGATGTGAAGCGGGTGAGTTGGTTCCACCACACACAAAAAAAAACTAACCAACTAAGCCATGCTCAGTTTGCATCTAGCAATCATGTCCTTAACGTCAAAATAAACATCCAGGGTGACATATATAATAGTACTCCCTCGATTCAACTTAATTTGTATGACTTTATCTCTATGCACACAAATTAAGATGGAGTAAATTCCTTATTTACCATTGGAAATTCTACCGTTCCCTTATTTTCCATCGAAATTTTCTAGTTCCCCTATTTGCCATCAGATTAAAATTTGTATCCGTGCCACTCTAGTCATTTTAGTTGATAGAAATATTTTCTTCCATCTCTAGAATGTTTATGCCATAGTAGTAAATAGGTTTGTCTTAGTATATACTTTATGTCAAAAAAGTCTCAAAATGTTTTGGATGAATATTGGTGTTAAATATTGGTTTTTCTCAAAACTTAATTTTCATCCGAAATTTTTGATTTTTTTTACAAATAGTAGAGACGGACCTATTTTGCTACTATAGTATGAACATTACAGTAATAGAAGCAAAATTTTCTATCATCCAAAGTTACTAGAGTGGAAAATAAGGGATTCAAATTTTAATCCAATGGCAAATAAGGGGACTGGAAAAATTTAATGGCAAATAAGGGAAAGGTATAACAAATAAGGAATTTACCCAGCATTAAGATAAGAAAGTGAAGAAGAGAGATAGATATAAAAGTGTATGGGGAAGAGACAAAAGTACACAAGGATGAAGAGGGTGTCATATAATTCAAAAGAAATTTTGAGATTTGAGAAAGCTAGGGTGTAATATAATTTGAAACGGCAGGAGTAGATCATTAACATAACTATATTATTAGACCAACAGGTTTTCAGATAATAAATTTCACTTATCTAAACAATATAGTAACAAGATACATCGGTCTCTTCGTTGTCGCATTAGCTGTACTACTCCGCGCTGCATGTTGTATGTTCTCTCCTTCAAATTATCTCTAGGCAGTAGACACTGATTATGAATTGTCATGTCACGTACTCCAGCCTCTATTTTCACGTACAGCGACGTGCAGATGCTCGACCGCTGATGCCACAACCCTGCAACAACCGTAACAGGACATGATGGTAACGGTCCCGACCACCAGTATGTAATGTGTAGTACACCGTAGTATAGAACTTACGAAAGGGATAGCTAGGTAAGGTAACTAATCTAGAGAACATAGATCAGCTCGTGCAATTACTCGAATTAATGATGCTTTAGCTGAGGTTTCGTTTGATCGATCGCCAGCTCCCTTAATTGCATTGGAGCTCGCCTCTGGGTTGCATGCATGTGCAGATCGATCAACCACCATAGAGACAAGCCCTATCAATACTGTACACCCTTACCATTCTCCTCACTTTTTCTGGTGGAAATAGAAAAACAAATGCAGCAGCAAGGGATACGTTTGAAACATTTCCTGAAATACAGGTATTCACTGTGATATCGCATACAAAACTCTTACAAAACACAGCTTTTGGTTTCTGGAGAGAGAGAGATAGAGAGAAAGCTAAGCTTTGCATCAAGGATTCAAGAAGTCGTATATATATACCATAAATACTCCAAAATGCAGAAGTAAGTGAATACTCCTCTTGTTTCAAAATTGTGTTGTGGTTGTTGACTTTTTTCTGTTACGTTTAACTATTCATCTTATTCAATATATTTTTAAAAATATAAAAAATATAAGCTATATCTTAAGTTTTATTTAGCGATAAAACACATTCGAATGAAATATATGATATTTTCTATAAAAAAAAGTTGAATAAGACGAATGGTGAAACGTAATGAAAAATCAACTACGACAACAGTTTTAGAACGGAGCAGTACTACTAAATGACAGAGAATGATGTTGAGAGCTTTTAGCTCTGCTCGTGAAAACACGTAATTAAAATGCTCCTAAGTACGATGGATGGATATTGATTTGGGAACGGCGGAAGCACGTACACGTACGGTCGCATTACACGTGTTACGTGTACACATGCAAGAGAAGATCGAGAATGTGTCGTGATCAGGTGCTTGGTCGTTTTCACGGGAGAATGAGATGAAATGCATGAGACCTTTCGATGGGCATTTGCCACCTTATGCGCTTTTGATTCGACCACGACGGAGACGGCGGGTCAAATTCAGAGAAAACGGCCGACGACGCCACTGTAATTAATTAGGAAGTGCTTTGCATCGTCTTTGTCTGTCTGGTGAGACGGCGATCTAGCTCTCTCCCTGATGCAAATCCTCCGAGTCGTCGATGAAATCGAGAGAAACCGGCATGAATGCTGTTCGTCACTACCTGTGAATTGCGTATACACCTCGTTGGTTAGTAGAACATATATATGTGTACCTAAAGGTTGAGCCTCTAATAACTCAGCACACAAGTATATATAGTTTTGTATCTATAGAGTATCGTGTGTACATCGTCTCAAAAAAAAAAAAGAGTATCGTGTGTACATTGAGGAGTGACATAGACAGACTAACCATGCTCAGATCATCCCTGCCGTGGCATTGATTCTAATTAGTGACTACCTACATGCGTGTACGTACGTCTTTGCTCCGTCCGCGCGCCTTGGTTCGTAGACACCCACCTAGCTAGGGTACGTAAGATGAGGCTTTCACATTGTCTCATCTGGAACATATGAACAGCCGTGAGAATGACGGCCAACCTGATTGTTGTTATTATTCTTTGTCCCTGGTGATGCTACCCTCGATGATTCCAATGTGTGCAAGTCAGAGTCATTGATCGATGGTAACCTACTAAGTCTGTGAACAGTTGTGACGTGGTCACGTGGACGCAGCGGATAATCATCCAAAATGCATAAGGTGATCTTGCATTGCTCTTCTGATTATTCCAACAAGCAAACACTTTTTCAATATACTAAAATAATAACATCCTTTTCTTTGGGCTGCCACCTGCCAATAGGGAAACTTGGTCCAATCAAGCCACTTCTTGGGCCTTGAATTCTCGCGAGCACTATGTCAACAGAGAAGCTGATGATAAAGAGGAATTTCTAATGCTAAACGTGAAATTAGGGAGAGTTGATTATTTGTAAAGGCGTCCTTGTTCCAGCTAAGGCCTTGTTCGTTTTCGTGGGAATGGATCCACACATGGATCTGTCTTCAAGACACGGATTGAGTGGTTTCAGCTTCTTTCACTTCACCTGGCACTGCTACGTTCCATGAGTTAGAGCCATGGATCGGTGCTAGTCCTTCAAGGTATGGAATGGGCTAGAATCGGGTTAGTTTCCATACCAATCCATGCGCAATCGAACGACCATTTCGAGTTGGGCTGGAACAGTTCTACATTCTTCTGTTCCATGTGGTTTGGGCTGCAATCCATGTTGTTTCATAGCAAAACGAACAAGGCCTAAATAATCTTTTGACAGCACCATGTCTAGTTGTGCTCAGAAAGGAAACTACTTCTGGTCTGGCTCGGGCTGGACACATGACGATCAGTTTTATCCTTTATCATGTCACATTGTGCAGAATTATATACTAGACTTGACCAGCTATGCCTCAGTTTTATCAGAGATGAAGCCAAGTGAAACAAAAGCAGCTGTGCAATCCGATCGGCAAGTAGAGCACTTTGAGCCACATGCACGATGGGCTGCTGTGCTCACGTTTGGTGCACGCCCGATCCATGCACGAGAAAGAGAAAGCTACCGCTGAAGCTGATTAAAGCGTGCTTTAAGCTAGCTTTATTGCCCTGTCTCCAGATTTGTCCTTGCTGCATCGGCTTTACAAGGAAAGATAACAAAGCTATAACAAAGTAGTACCGTCTCTTTTACAATTAGTAAAAGATCGCCACAAGTTGGCAGTGCAAGCCGTGCAAGTACACACGATGCAATTAACTGTCTAACCATACCATACTTAACGCTCTTCTCCCTTCACCAAATCGACCCTTTGATGTACAGATCAAGGCATAGCACAACCGACTTATTATAAACGCCTTGAGATCTGGTATGTGAGGGATTAAATTTCTCACGAGACTGGAAAGTCTCATATGAGATTGGAAGTTGACCATAATGTGGAACATAGGGAATATATTATACCACCATACATGAATGGACTACTGAAGGTCTGCAGCCATAAGGTGATCATTAGTCACAGTAACAGGGATATATATATATATATATATATCATCGTCAGGTTAACCATAACACGACAGAAACCAAGTTTATATGGACGATACTGTGCAATCCCAACAAGCTTCCGGGTACCTCGCTATGGTCCATAATTTTGCTAGAAATGATTTTTTAAGTCCCAGCCTGATCATGTATGGTCCCTAATAGCCTTATCTCTTTGCCTACGCATCATCAAACAAATTTTCACGTGAATGAACAGCTGGAGAGACCCCGCGAACCCAGATTTATCTCAGGTAGATATGGTATTTAGCAGCACGAGCTTCAAATGCCAGGATTTCATCCATAGATTATTACCTCGTACTCCCATTTCTGATTTTATTGTAGCATTATTGCATTTAAAAGTGCTTGCAGTAACTGTGAGAAAGGGTGTACGTGCTAGGGACAGTGTCAGAGGACAAGATCTCTCAGAAGCTTCTTATCCAGTAAGAACTGACTGACAGTCTGACACATGCCTGTGGATCCAAACCGTAAATGTACCCCACGTACCTGTTTCTCATTAATTGGGTCGACAAGGGCAACGAACTTCCATTAATCCAATTCACTTTTACAGAACTTAATTTCTGTAGCGATGGGGGCAGTTGCTTGCCTGGTGAAATATGACCAACGCCAATTGACTGCAGATCAATGCTTCAGTTTAGGTATCAGAGGGCGGCGTAGTGCCCTTGCCCTGCAAATGAGAGTAAAGAGAATAGAGTCAGGGTACACAAGTTCAGATATTTGGAATTACTTTGCTAATCACTACCACTTATTTCTTTTCGGAAAACCACACCCAATGAAGAAGGATGTTATGAGATGTATGAAAAGCCATTAAATACTTCACAAACATACAAGGGATGTCCTCCAAACAGGAAAGTTGAGGGCTAGCACTAGCACAGATGCAATAGTCAAGCGTGCATAGCAGAAAATCTGGAAATCAAACATTTTCAGTAAGACTCAAACCCCTTTTAGAGAACCCCACTATCAATCGGAATGTTTGGACTTTTAGCTAAGGATCTGCTCTTTTTATGTATTTGCCATCCAAAATTAGATAAGAGTTTTTTTTCTCAATGGGAAACCTGTGAGGGAGATATCCACAGCAAAATAAACTTTATTTTTTGAAAAAAAAGGAGATAAAGAGACCTGACCTGGTAAAGCAATGTCTTAATTCTTATCCTACTTATCTTAAGAGGGAAACAAGAAAGAAAACAAAAGAAGGAAAAATTGTAGTGCTTGAACTGCATCTCTAAAAAGGATTAGTCTATACTGTTTGTTAGGAAAGTTCATCCAGGCTACCACTTCAAAAAAAAGGAAAAAACGAAACCCAAAGCTCAGGTAAAACACATTTTTCTGCAAGCCCTATCACCTGAATTCTTCAACCAACAACAACTTATTCATGTAATCTTACATCAGCCGTGTACTATTCTGTCATCTGACTTCCGCTGACAGAGGATATTGTTTTTATTAGAAAAGCTCCACAATAAAACATATTCTTAAATTCTCCACAGAGCAAGCAGTTAAATCAAACTACATTGTAACATAGTAATCGCCAGGGTCAGACTAAAGAGAAAAAAACACTTATATTTCTTCAGCGAACAAACAGGATCCACACCTCACACACACTCGTCATCACCAGCCTGTACCTTCAGCTACCTCAGACAAGCTTAATTGCCAACCAACTCCAAGCAATTCCAGAACCAGCACCCCAGGACAACGGCAATTTCTTTCACAGATACCATTGACATCAAACTTAAGATAATACACACAACTGAACAATTTCTTACAAATTACAACAACTCTTAGGTCTCACTGAAATCAACCTAAACAAGGTGAGTATTTTTGTCATTTGAAAATGACAAAATTAGGTGCCACAACGTGACAGGAGGCTCAAAAAGGCAAGACAAATTCGAAGGTGCTATGTCAAAAAGGCACAAACTACTCCAATACTACCGTATCTGTTCTGAAGTACGTTGTGGACTTCTGGATGTGCAAAATGGCTTTCAACCACATGACTGACCCCGGTAGCTCTGGAAGAAGAGATGGTGTTAATCTACAACAGATGTACATTAACCATACACAAACAACTGGCTATAGGAGCCAATATGTGAATCAACTCAGGGTAGCCCCACAATAAATGAGGCAGCCATGGGTGTAGGTGAGTGTTTACTACCACTGTACTAGCAGGGAAGGTGGTTATGCTATACATACACAGTTCACCGACAGCCCACCCTTGCAGACGCCATGCGGACCCCATTCAGTTGCTCCTCCGCCGATATCTCTATCTTTTCCCCTAGTTTTATCTTGTATACACGCTTGGTATACAGGTAGTGACCCCAGCACACCTGCTCTCTAGTGTATACCTTCCATCATGGTCAGTGAAAAAGTAGGCCAGACATACTCTCCCTTGCTTCCTCTCTGACACGTATTTGACTACCTACACAGCTAACCACATTAAACACTACACTGCAGAAGCAAGTACAGGCTGGGCAGTTTATATTCACTCAAACCAGAGCACTCCTCCCCCACACACACTTGATTCAGAGGCACCCAGCAGCTCATCTGCCTCCTTGTGCGTGTGAGTGTGTCCTTCCATGACAGAGAATCTCCATTCCAGAAAAATGGTGCAACCAAAGAAGTTTCGTGGAGTCAGGCAGCGCCACTGGGGATCCTGGGTCTCTGAGATCAGGCACCCACTCCTGTAAGCCTTTCATTCTCTCTAATCTCCGTAAAGGATCAAAAACATTTGATCATTGTATGAAGCCTAAATTGCAATGTATGTACCTTGTGAAATGCATGCAGCAAGAGGAGGGTGTGGTTGGGAACCTTTGAGACGGCTGAAGAGGCTGCCAGGGCATATGATGAGGCCGCTGTGCTGATGAGTGGCCGCAACGCCAAAACTAACTTTCCTGTACAGAGAAGTACCACAGGTGAGCCAGCTCCAGCTGCAGGCCGGGACGTTCGCAATGGCAGCAGTAGCTCCTCTACTGCCAACCTGTCCCAGATTCTCAGTGCCAAGCTCCGCAAATGCTGCAAGGCACCATCGCCATCCCTGACCTGCCTTCGCCTCGACCCCGAGAAATCCCACATTGGCGTCTGGCAGAAGCGTGCTGGGGCACGCGCTGACTCCAACTGGGTCATGACTGTAGAACTCAACAAAGAGGTGGCATCCACCGATGCTGCAGCACAATCCACATCAGCAGCAACTGCTTCATCAGCAGCAACAGTTGACGATGAGGAGAGGATCGCACTACAAATGATTGAGGAGTTGCTGAGCAGGAGCAGTCCAGTTTCACCTTCCCATGGAGACGATGAAGATCACTTTGTCATCTGAAAAGCATAGTCAAAACAGAACAATGAAGGCACCAACACAGATCAGAGTTTCGCTCTTGTTTGTACACAGTCAGTTCAGGCTGCTTCAGTAATATAGATAAGTGCTATCTATTACTAAATCCAACTTACAAGAATTATAAATTTGTAATTGTGTGCAGTAATATGTACTTGAGAAAAGCTCTACATACACAAGTTCCTGTCAAGATACTTTGTTACACATAAATGTCAGCAATATAGTTACATATAAAGGAAATAATTAGACTGTGATTGTGTTACTATTGATCCTTTGTTTGGAACTTAAAGTTGTACTTGGTTCAGGAATCTCAAGAATAGAATTTTAAAAGGAAGAGAGCTCATACTTTGTTCAAAAAAATAATAGCAGTTGAAAAGGTGGACTACATAAATATCGAGAGTAAGATGAAGGTAATTTTTGGAATAAGATCCCTGCTTTAAGAACACAAGAGAAGGGCTATGTTTTCTGCGATATCATCACTATACCAGTGCATATATGTCGTCATAGTACTTAATGTGAAGAAAAAATGCATACTGGCATATTAGAGTGACAAGCAAGCAGTCAAGCATGTTTTTCATCATATATTAACTAAAGGAGTCACTTTAGTGACGGTTGCTGCACAGAAGAAAGATAAAATCATGCAAGGCAAGATGCAGGTTATTTTGCTAAAAAGTATGTCCAGTAGAGCTCAGATCACAATTAGGCACTGGGTATCAAGAAAAGCACAATTTTGGAACTTCCAACACCATCTCACAAGCAGACCGTGTGGTATTTCTGGACATTCAGTTCCACATCACCAGGCGCCACGGAACAGCGATGGAAAATGAAATAATGTCAATATGCTTCATTCAGCCAATCTTGTGTTAATGAATATGTCACGCATAATAATATGTTCAACATCATGTTACCTACTACCTATCACACACTCTGTGATGTGGATGTTGAGATGCTAAGGGTGAGAGCGATGAACACAAAGTATGGACCATCAAAGGTGTGCACCAAACACTTTAAAGGACTTACGGGTCATATTTTTCATCATTAAATAAGAAAATGTAATGTATAAATAATTGATACTCATGATAGGCTACTACAGACAAATATCATAATGGACAACATAATGGTTACCTTCAGACTAGGAACAATCAATATTTGGGGCTCCGAATTCTGGTTGGGACACAACACCAGTATTCCATGATGGGAGTTGGGAGATACAATACCAGGTCAGAATTGAGGAATCCTGTGTTCTCAGCTGAACTAAATATGGTATTAACAACAGAAGATGACTAAAATTTAACCTAGGGAGAATGCAAATAAAAAGATAATATAACTTAAGCCATTAACTCATAGGGATCTGGAAATATGGACTGTAAGCTCCATAGATAAAAGACTGGAGCCTCAATTCATTGTTAGATAAAGAATAAACCACAAGGAAGTTCCATCCATCCTCCAAAAAGGGAAATGAAAAAGGTCCATCTCACGTCAATTATGCACTAAGGGGCAATAAGGTTCACTAAGGTCCATCTCATGTCAACCAGCCACTAAGGTTCAATAGTGACAATACAATACATACAACTATACAAAGATGAAGTCAGACAGATAAAGAAAGGGACAATGAATGTGTTCCTTATCTTTCAGAGGTCAGAACTGAGAAACACAGAAAAAAGATATTGAAGACAAAAAAAGGGTATGGAATGACATGCAGTCAATTCAAAGGGACAACCAAATTAGTTGGCCAGTCTTAATGTAAAATTGTATTTGAAACAAACAAAATGGAAACACATGGAAGAGATGCATATTGAGTTCTGGGGTGCATGGAACAAACAGCTGCCCTCAGTACATTGAATGATAAAATAGCATCTGATTAAGACCCTCCAAGTTCTGAATTGAGGGAGAGATCGTCCAAAATTTTCAGTGATAAGCCAAGAGAAAAGGTATGGGTGGCTAGGTGTGATATAGCTAACTTATTGAATTTGGGTTTCTCAAGGTAGTTAAGACGCTCATTTTCAATCCAGTCCTTGTCTATACGAATAATGATCTAAAGATGGAAATCCTTTAAAGGCTTCGAGCAAGTTCTGCCTTTCTCGTGACCTAGGTTCGCATTAATCACATGTTATATATGATTATTGATTAATACGCAGTTCCATTGATGGTTTCATTTCATTCAGTGTGTATTTAGATGTTCCCCTTGTTTTGAGATTTCTTTTTAATACATCTCCTCTTAACACCATTGTTTCCATGCTTGTAGTGAACTTTCTTGCGACGCGAAGGCGCTCACAGCGCAGTGGCAAAGTCCACTGGCTGGGAGGGTGCCCACCAGGGTTCGAACTCTGGTGCCGCACCAGTGACCCGAATATCACTCTAGGAGTCTCTTCCCGTGGGTTCCCAATAAAAAAAACTTTCTTGCAACAATATTTCTTCAGCTAATATCTGTGACAATGTGCAGATAGTATCGATTTTGACCCATTTTCTTCCCTTGGGGCCGGTTGCAAACAACCAATACCATGGCAGTATGGCACTTCACTGTTCATTTTCAATGAGTCCAAAAGGACAGCTGAGCAGGATCCTACAGAAAAAGGAAGTTATAGCCATATGGCAATTGTATCCTAACATGGTATTTTCACCTTTGATAATTAAAGAACTCTCTGTGTGTATTGCTAATCGCTTAATTTTATAGTCCAGAGACTACCATGTTCCCTACATTATTATTTTTTTAGGGAATACATGATTAATTATTAATCAAATTGAATTATCTTATCCATAAAAAAACGTCAGCACACCCAGTTTAGGTGTGATATGGCTTCAATAAAAAATTTGCTATTTGTGACCTATAATATCTGGTACCACATTAGCTGGTCAAGGAACTTCTATGATGCAAAAGCACGCATTAAGTGTGTCCACTGTCCAGTAAGATAGCTGTAGCGGTCCCCCAACATTAACTCTATCCTTTGCTTCAATCCTATTCAAATGGATCAGTGATGTCATCATAATTAAGATTACAAAGCATAATGCATTAAGCTGCTCACTTTGTGATGATCTTTTTCATATATTAGATCTACCTAATATGGTACATGCCATAACTGACTATATGTGCACCGAAGGCAAGATGTAAAATGCCTGCTGAAGCTGTAAAAAAATGTTTGCACAGGGGAATATAATTCGCATAGCAGAAAGCTATTGATGTAATGTTACAGTAATAATAATGAATTATATAAACCATACCATTTAAATCATTTTTTCACTATATATAACTGGTGATTCATAGCACTCACAATAACACAAATGAGTTTTTCTTTTCCAAATCATGTGAGCAGGCACAAGCTCTCGTGCATCATGTATGCAGGGAACAACCAAAAAAAAAAGAAATAAAAGGAATCAAGTGTTTGCAGTGGTTTCCCATATGATGATAAAAAGGTTATCAAGAGAGTACATTTTAGCTATTTTTTGACATAGCTACTTCTCATCAGGTGGTTATACTGTCGCATTCACTGTGGCATCTTTTCATGGCAATGAAGTATGAACTGTGTATCAACCAATATTAGACATTTGGCAACAACAACTAGAATGAATGATATTTATATGCCCCTTTGAGTTTCTTCTTTATGTTCCGTATGTTTGTTAATCTTAGCCAAAGTTTGGTAAAAAGCGACTTCTGGGGTGGAAGTAAGAGACTGGGTTAGCCTACAAGGAAGGAGACTACAGAGCCAATATTATATGTTAATTCTACTAAAAGTCATTTGAGGATACAAATATCACATATACACATTAAAATATTGAAATGCAGCAGATAAAACCACGTAAACATGCTGGAGACATTTTTCTTTAAAACCGACAAGTTTACAAATCTAAGTTGAAAAAAATTAGACATACTAAAGCAGACATCACTAATATACGGACTAAAGTGAAGGTTAGGATCACAAGAAGAGCAAATTATTACTCCCTTTATTCTGAAATTATTGTCACCAGGATAAGAATTTTACTCCAAAAATGAACTAGAGCTGTTGTCCTAATAACAACAATTTCAAAATGGGAGTACCATTTCTCTAAGTCAATTGCACCATCTGCATCTGACTTATATATAGTCAAAATTTACATTTATTGTGTCTTCTTTATATTTTCTTCATGAACTGATGCCAGGCTTCTTGGCTTCTTGCACTACGTTATCGTCTTGGACTCTTAGCCCCTTTTGAGTCAGCACTTAAGCAAATCAGTGAAGATTCCAGAAGAAGTATGCATTCGAGAAGTCATCTTGGACTTAGCTAGCTAGATATGAATTCCAGAAGTCATCTTGGACTTAGCTAGCTGGATTTTCAGATGCGTTTCCTTGCCACACAGTTTTGACATCAACTGACAGCAATTCTTTCCAGAAAGATTAACAGCAATTCTTTTATATACCTTAGTCATGGACTGTTAGTCCTTTTTGGGTCAGCAAATAAGTGAAGATTTCCGAAGAAGTATGAATTCCAGAGGTCATCTTGAACTGCTAGATGGATTTTCAGATACATATCCTTAACACATAGATTTGACATCAATTGTTGAACAATAAAGGAAAAAGTATCATATTTGACTTCCAAAAAGATTAACAGCAATTCTTTATTTCTTTATATATCTTGGTCATGGATGAGACCTAGAACCCCAATTTTCTCTTCCTGTACTGTAGCAATTGAAACACCAGCTATGTATTTCGAAGTTGTAAGTTCCCGGGGTATTGGAGCCCCCGCAGTCTTAAGAAACTGAACTAGCTCTTTGAAGAGTCTCCTATCCTCATTGTTCACAAAGACAATAGCCATACCCTCTTCACCCATTCGAGATGCCCTTCCAACTTGGTGAACATATTCATCAATGGAATTCGGCATGTCAAACAATATCACTTGACGAACTTTCACGAGATCCATTCCACGCCCCAAGACACCAGTAGAAACAACTACAGATGCTTCTCCTGTCAAAAACCTTCTCAAACTCTCTCTTCTCTCGTTCATTGTCTTCTCACCATGGATGGAAACAACCACCAATCCAGTAGCAACAGTAATTGCTTCAGATAAGAGATCAGCACCAACTCTCGAACTCACAAATACAACAGCTGGAGGTTTAAAATGCTGCTTACTTTTCATTATCTCAAAAATCTTTTGCTTCTTCTGCTTAGACTCTACCCAAATAACGACTTGTTTAACTGATTTGTTAGGCCTACTAGGCTTCCCACAAGAGACTTGTACCACATTCTTAGCCAGTGAATCAGACATCTTCTCAACTTCTGAATTCAATGTTGCTGAAAACATCATAACCTGAGGGCTCGAAAGTGCCTGGAAAATCTGCATGGCTTGATCCCTGAATCCCCTTTCTAGCAAGCTGTCTACCTCATCCAAAACAAATACCGAAACATCACTAAGCTCAACATTGTGTTTCATGAGAAGATCAATTAGCCTCCCAGGAGTACCCACAATTAACTCAACACCACTGTCAATCCTGTAAATTTGTTGCGCCAATGGATCTCCACCAACAACTAGAGCTGTTTTGAAGGGCAAACCTTTTCCAAGAACTTTTGCTTGATCTTCCACTTGCAGGCATAGCTCTCTAGTTGGAGCAAGAACTATAGCCAATGGTCCTCGTTTTTCTGTATATTGCTGCGATTTTTTTAGTGAACAAAGTGCAATTATGGGAATAAGAAAAGAAGCTGTTTTTCCGGAACCAGTGTCAGCTGAAACGAGTAAGCTTCTGTAACTCATTGAGGCAGGGATTACTTGCATCTGCACTGGAGTAGGCATAGAGTATCCAGCACTCTCAAGATTATGCACAAGTTTCTCAGGTAGACCACAGGATGAAAAACACATGATTGGATCGGGAACAGCCTCACCCTTGATACTAATGTCAAGTTTACTTCTCAGTGCATTGGTCTGGCTAGCAGCCAAAGTAGATGTACTCGAAAAATTGTTATCCGTGATACAGAAGCTCTCATCACCTAAAGGAAGATTCACACGTTTTGCTGCTTTTATTGCTGTCTTTGTTTTAGCAGCAAGCCTTCCAAGAAGAATTGTTTTGCATTCCACACTACAGATGTCATCATCAGTCTGGTCACATATATATTCACCATATCGGCCACATATGACACAGCGAGGCTCCCCAGGAAGAGCTTCTCTCTGCTCAAAACATTTTTCTTTCACAGGTAAATCTGCAGATGCAACACAAGGATAAGGGCACCTCTGAGATCTCTGATTGAAGTACACAGGGAATGAAGATGAAATGCTTACAACATCAGGGAAAAAAAAGAATACTACAGAGGTGAGGCTATTCATTCAGTTATTAAGAGCTCAAGAATAGAAATAAGATTACATTGTATTTGCAGGAATAAAAGGGAAATAATAAGATGGTCTTCATCAGCTCTAATAAAGTAAGCAGGAACTCTCCTGTTATTCTGATCTTATACTCCCGATCACTGAACATCAATTTTGGAACAGTCTCTAGGATCATTAATAAATATATTCTCTTAAAAAAGAATTATCTGTTCCTTAACGTATGAAACTGGGATTTTTGTTTCTTGTGTTTGAATAATAACAGTATTCGCAATTATAGGCTGGACAGTACCTTCAGCCTCATTACATTTATCAGATGATGCGAGCAAGTTATCAGTTGACTGATTCTCCCCTTGTTCCATTCGGTACAGGAAGGAAGCAGCACAAAACTGCACGGAAGAAAACGAGGGAAAACAAACGTTAAACAAATTAACCTGGAAAAAGCTCGCAGCACCTTAACCAGCCAACGTCGGTCAATGTGCACCTAAAACATTAAATCTGGGATACACGGATAAACATGTTTTGAAAAAACTCATCAAGTCAAGCATTTTCAAACTTATAGGTTCCATCTGATAATTCTGGTCTGCTCCTAGTAAGCTAAAGCAAAAGTCCTTTACCGCAACTCGCTCCTCGCCTTCGCTAGCGCACTGGAGCACCGTGCGACTCCAAGGGCCGCACCGAACGCAGCCTTCTCCACTGCCGAACCGCGTACTGGCCTAGGGTTTGGAATCAGCAACGATGAGAGGGAACTCAGGGAGAGGGGGCAAGTGGGGAGGAGGCGGGAGGCAGCCCGCCTATGCCTACGTCTGGTGTGCTCCGCTAGGATCTGGGGCCTAGGCAGGCCCCAAGAGCGCGAGGCGGTGGCCGGCGTCAAGCGAGGAGGACGACGGAGACGGAGCAAGCGGCGGTCGGAGAGGCAGAGCTGTTTCCTGTCTGCGGCGTCCGGCAACCGGCATGGGGAAGGCTTGCGAGTTGGGCCTGTTTGCGTCGCAGATTAATATGGGTTGAACTTCTACTTGGACTCATGTGGGCCTAACTCGCTCCAAAATCCATACTGGGCTGGACCTTGAAGCTTTCTTTTTCGGCCTTAACGTGTGTTCATTCACTTCGCTGGTTCCTAGAAAAAGACAGCAGTTAAAAAAAAAGACAGGTGTCGAAAGAAAAAAGATGGGCAGCCACTGCGACACCAGTACACCAGTGGGCACTCGCAAGCCATGTCCATATTGCCTAGGGATGGCAATTTGGGGCCGCGTACCCGAAACCGGCGGGTACCCGACCCGATAGGATCAGGTATGGGGTTGATTTTTTACCTGTGGGTGAGATCCGTATCTAACCCGGTTTGATTCGGGTACGGGACGGGTTTATTTTCTCACCCACGGGTGACTCGTCGAGCACCCAAAAACAGCCCACCAACGTTTATCGACCCAATCCATTAGGTTGTGTAGCTACAATACACCTCCTATCCAACAACAGACTCAACAAATACGGCCCACGTTCTATTTCTTTTCTAAAGCCCATCCACACGCAGGTCACTCCACCAAAAAGCCCACAAGTAAATGTCAACAAAACAAAAGAAGCCCACCAGTCCAGTAGCGGAGGATGAACCCGATGGGTAGCCGATACCCGTCCGAAACCCGACGGGTTCGGGCACGGTGTGAATTTTTACCCATGGGTCCGGGTCCGGTTCTAGAATTTTACCTGCAATCTATGTGCTTGACGGGTGGGTATTTGCTATACCCGATCCGAATCCGACCCATTGCCATCCCTAATATTGCCTTTAGCTTCTACCGGCACCTCTGCTTTGAGCCTTTGAAGGATTTAGTCGTAATTTACCTTTCGCTATTGCCCTCCCCAATGCTCGGTTTAAGCAATTTACAACCTATCAGCTGAGGTCCGGGTGCTCAACCATGTCGAGCCCGCGGCATCTCCTCTATGGCGAACGAGAGGAGTGGACGACCGAGGCGGACGACTTGCGTTGCGTTGCGTCGCGAGCGTTGTTGTTCCTTGTTGGTGATATCGTGTCTTTGCCTTAAACGATAATCGATCGGCTTAAAAAGCCAATAATCGACTGGTTCGAGCAAACTCATTATACTAACTTCACGTTTCTGTAATGGTCTTTTGATCATGGATATAGTCGGCTTTTTTTTTGGATAATAATAGGATGGATATGGTTCTCTGGATGGGCGAGTACACTTGTTCCGGCGCCAAATGCCTCATTGCCGGAGAAAAAGCTTGTCTCTCACCCTCCGAGGGTGGGCTCAATGTCAAGGACCAACAAGTGCCTCCTCCTCAAGTTCTCCCATAAATTTTTTGGTCAAGAATCCCTCCAGTAGCTCACTTGGTTACGATCACGCGCTCCGACATTACACATTGAATCACAAGGGACTCCTTCCTCCATCTCCTCCTCTCCGACCTCCGACCATATGCGTGTCCATAAACGGATCTTCCACCTTATTCTGGTTTAACGACCGGATTCATTTTAGGCCCCTTTGCCTTCATCTCCCTGCCCTCTTTTCCCATTATATAGACCCCTCGAGAGCGTTGTCGAGACCCTTAGCGTGCTCGAGTTCCCTCTTCGACCTAGGCTTACTAGAGTAGCTACCTCTAAGCTAGTTGTGCTACGCCAACTAACCATCGGTTATGAACTTGACGATTAGCCGGATGAATGGACTTAGGTCTCGAATGGCACCGCTACTTTCTCCTCTCGTTGCAACCTATAAGTCACTCATCCCCATGGGCGCGGGCGCTCAAGGTTCTAATGGTGAGATAATTTGGCGTACTAGTGTCTCGCTCAAGCTACAATTCTTCGCGTGGCTATTGCGCCACAATTGCCTGTCTACACGGGCTAACCTACTGCACAAGACGATCCTAGAACCGGATGAAGCTTCGTGCCCACGTTGCCCCGACATGCTGGAAATTGAGGACCACCTCTTCTTTGGATGCGGACCTACTGCCTAGCTCTTCAACAAGCTCCACATCTCCTCCCCGACGGCAAACATGCGTTCGCCTTGGACACCGACCTACCCATTGCCACGCCTCGATTGTGTCCGGCTCGACATCTCTTTTTATCATGCTGCTATGGCAGGTCTGAAAATAGTGCAATGACTTGATCTTCAGCTCCTCCAACGAGTAACACTAAGACAAACATTCACCTTCTCCTCCAGGACCTTGATGTTTGGGGCTACCACTACCGAAAGTACACGGATGTCGTTGCGTTACATGCTTGGCGCGCATATCTCTCCTTCCATCTCACCTAAATTTTGTATATTCTTTTTCCTTTTTCTCTCTAATAAAGGGGCTTGGTTGGAGTAGGCTTCCACCCTCATGTAATGTGTGTTGATCCTTTGTATCAATTGCTTCTTCAATGCAATATAAGGTGGGTAAAAAAAGATATAGTCATATGTGGATGTAAAACTGAAACATTTTTTTCTTGAGTGAATTTCGTACAACTATAGGTTTTAGAGATCAATTCACAAACTATACATTTTACAACTAGTTTTTCACGAAACTACATGTTTAAAATTTGGAGGTTGTCATGGACTAGTGGCTAAATCTGTAGTTCTATGAAAAATCAGTATAAAATTTGTAATTTTGTGAAATGATCTCTACAAAATTTGTATTTTTGTGAAATGATCTCTTAAATATGTTGTTTTATGTTAATTTGATAATAAAAAGTCTGCAATTTTGTGAAATTTAATCTTTTTCTTTAATGGCAATGTAGGGTTGTAGAGCCAGGGCAACAACAACAAAGCAACATGCACTCAAGTATCCGTGAGCTGAAACCAATATTGAACAGGGTGAGATGGAGCTTGTCGTGGCGCCGACCCGGGTACACATATGGTTTAAGGTACGGTGAAGGAATGTTCGAATTAATCTTCTTCCACAACTCCTGGAATACTCTTTTCTTTTTGAAGCAAGGAATACATTCTTATTGGGCATGCCGAGGTCCGGAGTTACATTTTGCTGCATTGTCCAATCCGTGTTCCCCTTGTACACATGTAGCACTCAGCTTTCATGAGTTTGTTATACATATATATGATGCCGGTTTATAGCACTACAAGTACAAACACTTCTCGACAAGTCGACATAGTCGATGGGTAATAGAAATAGACATGCATACACATGGTGCCGAAGAACTAGAGATATGATGCCCAACATATGCTTGAAGTACCGGTTTGGAACGATCCGTTGGTCCAATGTGGGATAGGAGAATCCAGAGCATATCTGTTTGCATTGCTACATATGAATCTGCGCAAAGAAAACAGCTCTAATCGATCTGCGATCGGTCCCTTTCGCGCGCCTCCGCAGCCCGTGTTCGCGGCCAGGTTCGGTCCTCCGGTTTATTTGTTTGCTTCACGGATCAAAACACAGCCGGTTCTATTACAACGGGTGTGATCTTTTGTGCGTCCTCCTGCTACAAGAGCCACCACGCTCAACTGCTTGGAGCATATCCGGACGAGCGGCTTGAGCATTTGACACAGCCTTCAAATTTAAAATTTGAAGGCTCGTTTATTTTTATACTGATATTATGACACAAATACCCTAGAACGTAGTATCGAGTATGAGGAAAGTACTCTTAGATACTTTCTAGGCCAGGTAAAATTCATATTAAAAAGCATTTGAAAAATATCATTTGTAAATATTTGTCCTTAGGGTGACGATGGTGGTAAGAATGGATTCCCTATATCTTTTACGGAAAAATATGCTATATACAATAAGAGAGCGGTGATGTCCCTCGTGTTTAGCATGCGGTAAGTTCAAATGAATCCACTATATAAGAATATAGACCTACTGTGAACCCAGAATAGAAAGTAACGATGGTAATAATGGATTCATCGTGTCTTTTACCAAAAACAATATGTCATATACAATAAGAGAGTGATGATGTCCCTCGTAATTCATGCAGTAAGTACAAATGAATGCATTATGTAAGGATGTCCTGTAGATCTACCGTGAATGCAAAATAATATAGTAGGAATAAAAATAAGATACAATACTATTATAGGAGTTCCTTATCCTACTCATAGGTTAAAAGTGGGAAGCAAACACACGTGGTGTCCCACATGATGTAGACAGTTATGATCGCATTGAATACCTTTTTATGAAAACGATTAGTTATGACAAGTATAATGTATAGAGTGGACTCATTTGACTTCTAATGACTGACTGAACTATCGTTAGATACTTCGACAGTTTGACTTATCTTACATTTTCTCGTAGCAATATCTAAACACCAATATAAAGACACGAGATCTCGCGAGAAAAGGAAAACAAACAAGTCTCACCACCACCATTTTAAGGAATCTTTTGATGGGGTCCATTAAAGTGTCCTTTCAAGACCAAACAGCATCACTGTCTTGACAAGCAAGATCATCGCGAGTCTCGCTCGAGTCAACGTGACGGAAGAGCATGACTCTTGTGGGCCCGCTCTGCACCACCGGCTCGCCGCGTACAGCGTGGCCGGTGGCGCCGGAGCCACCGCAGAGGATCGCCGGCCGGTGGCGTTGCTTGAACGCCTAGCTCGCTCCGCCCGTCGTGTCGATCGAGCTGCGACTGGCGAATGGCGATCGAGAGGAGAGGAGTTCAATGCCGTGGGGGCGAGTGGATCCTCTCGTGCTTGGGGACGACACGATCGGAGGGAAAAAGATGGGCGGCAGCTGGCATATCCGGTTGGATATTCTTTCCCCAAACGGAATTATCCTTTGGCATCTTCCCTGCGTTCATTCGCTTTGGAATCTGCCGAGCTCAGCATGTGGGCTCCACGAGCTTCGTAATTTATGTCGCGTGCACCCACTGTTATCCGCAATTGATTCCCATTCCCATTATGCTTGGCTATTGAATCGTTTTGAGCGTTTCACACACTTGCTGTGGAACCAAAGTTTGATTGTTAACCGGTTGAAAATAGATTTCTTGGAGGAATTTGACGGAGAAGTAGCCTTGAATTTTACTGTAATTCTCTTTTTAGCAGTGTAATAATAAACTAGTACTAAACCAATCAAAATAAAGTCAGCGCATGCGTACACCGTTTGATCACACCATGTGAGGGGTTCTTGCAGGTGTCATCTACGCAACTTGCATCAAATCAGAAGCCCGTCTGATAAGTTCAAAACTAATAATATATGAGAAATCTCTTCATGGTCCCTCTCGAAGCAGCATCAAAATCAAATATCCTGCGTCGTGGTCAACGGTGACGTGCTAAAAGGGCCGGAGGATATCTTGACACGATATTTCGTGATAATCTCCGTTCCGCTCAGCTGTTATTTTCTCGATTAGGATATTCCGTGGATGTGTTCAACACGTCGGCAACTATTAGGAAACGGAATCGTTCTACAAGTTAACGCTTGGCGAACTTGGAAGATAGTGCGGCCATCTGAATCACACACTGTGTGTGATCCAGGTTGGTTGACAACTGGCTCTGTTTCTTGTGGCAATTCATCATCAAATCTTGTTATTAGTCGTAATCTCGTCGCATGGCTAAATGCACAGTAGCAAATTATCTAAAAATTATTTGCATAGTAGGCGGGTGGGGTAGACGTAGCAGTTCCGCTTGGGAAGCCTTCAAACCGGAGCCGCCGCGCGTCGTAGAAAACCGCCACGGCGCGAGATATCCACGTCACGAATATCCGGCTTCTTCTTCCCCGTCCCCTGCTTCTCATCCGCTATTTATGTAGCCCTCACCCATTCCCCCACCGATCACCCAGCACCTCGATTTCAACCCAATTCCGTCTCTCGATTCCTGCGCCTGGCCCGCCATGAAGTTCGGCAAGAGCCTGAACAACCAGATCGTGGAGACGCTGCCGGAGTGGCGCGACAAGTTCCTGTCCTACAAGGACCTCAAGAAGCGGCTCAAGCTCCTCGGCGGCGCCGGCGAGCGGCAGAGCAAGCGCCAGCGGGTCGGGGACGGCTCGCCGCGGGAGATGACGGCGGAGGAGGCCGCGTTCGTCGCCCTCCTCGAGGCGGAGCTCGACAAATTCAACGGGTTCTTCCTCGAGAAGGAGGAGGACTACGTCATCCGGCAGAAGGTACTGCTCGCTTGTACCGATCGATTAAATCGATTCCTCCGTTTTGTTCATTGGATTCATCTGATTTATGAGGGTCGCCTTGATCGAACGCAGGAGTTGCAGGACACAGTGGTGCGCGCGGCAGAGACGGGGTCGGCGGAGGAGCTGATGCGGGTGCGGAAGGAGATCGTCGACTTGCACGGCGAGATGGTCCTGCTCGAGAACTACAGCGCGCTCAACTACACCGGTGAGTTTGTTCTCGCAGATTGTCTTTTTGTTATTGTCAGATGCACAATCGTAACCTCTCACATGTAGTATATTCTATGATGTTGTATGACATGTCATTTTACATGATTTGAAAATGACATGTTAAACTTTTCTACCTGTAATGTAGTATCTTGACACATTTACTGTTCTGTTTAACAAGTGAGTTTGCCCCCACAGGAATAGAACTGGAGTACGATCCATACGAAAAAATTGACCATCTTAGGAAACTGTTGGATGTAATCATACTCACAATCGCACATACTTTTATCTCATCTACAAGAAACTGTTGGATGTAATCATACTCACAATCGCACATACTTTTTTATTTCATCTACAAGGAAACTGTGGAAACCACTGAACAAAGTGACCACATTGCTCATCTGTGATAGGAGCTGCATTTCTTTTGAAACAAAAATCAACCAAACATGTATGGACCATGCTGAAAGGTGTTATTCCCACTAAAGTTTGTGGGATTCTTCTTTGTTTTTGGAAGGAAGCATGGCAAGTGCTATGACTTTTCATTAAGGAAGAAAAGAAGGTGTCACAAGTTTTGAGATTCCTATGGAGCATGATACTGCACATGTTGACTTTGTTATTAGCTCCACATTTCTGATACGCCCACGTATCCAACCAACAATTTTCTTATTAAATCTACAAACTATATAAGTGGTCCGTTTTTTAGACGAGGAGCCGTACCAAGAAGTACTGTAGCTTTGACCTTATCGTGCTTGCTAAATATTTGCCACTAATGAATTTGGTGCCCACAGTAACAAACTTATAGAAAATATAAATTTGTTGGTCCGGATTATTGCCTTATGCTGATGGACTTCTTCAATCAGGCTTGGTGAAAATCCTCAAAAAGTACGACAAGAGGACCGGCGCGCTGATCCGTCTCCCCTTCATCCAGAGCGTGATGCAGGAGCCATTCTTCACAACTGACCTCCTAAACAAGCTCGTGAAGGATTGCGAGGCAATGCTGGAACAGCTCCTGCCAAGAAGCCAACCGCCTGTGTCAAACGAAGACGGGAGAGAAGACAGCGAGGGTGACGACAACCCAGCAAATCCAAGCGCCTCGTTGGCCAATGGCACCAGCGGCGGGGCCCTGGAGCTGGAGGACATCGAGGTCATGGAGTGCATGTACATGAAGAGCACCGTGGCCGCTCTCAGGGCGCTCAAGGAGATCCGGAGTGGGAGCTCCACGGTGAACGCGTTCTCCCTTCCGCCACTGCACGGCGGTGAGCACTAGGAGGGGTGAGGCATGATTGTTCATATGACTGCATGAGCAGCGAGTGATCATGCCTGAGGAAGACATAGTGAGCAGACCAGATTACTCGGCTGCCTTCTCCTTTGCATGCCCTGCTCCTCAGTATCAAGTTCGCTTACTACTCCCATCTCGGCGCCATGTACTCTGTTTTCATCATATATAATGCTGAAAACTGCTGTAAATTTAGTGCAACAAGAGGATGTATACACTCATTTCAAAGTTTACCAGGATATCACCGTTGGATATAATGCGTCTAGAGGTTCCACAACTTGTCCCTCCCTGAATGTAGCTTCAGGATATCTGCTTTCTTTTATTTTTTGACACGAGGGCTATTGTACCCTAAGACACGAAATACAGAATCTTTGTAATTTCAGAAAGAGTAGCTAAACAGTATCAGAACATTAGATTGCGCATTCACTAAGGCGCCTCCCTACATATGTGACCATTCGGAGCATATAGAGCACGCTAGCTCAAATGTTAGGGACACAGGTCAAACATACCTATTACGATGTTTTTTTGCACAGTCAAAACACGGAATAAACAACAATACTAATCAGAATTCCCTTGGCCATCAATTGTCATGAAAATTGGCATATCATTTACAGCTTGCGGCCTCAAGAATATACCGCAATAAGTGACCTTGTACAACAAAATTTTACATCTACAAATCTAGAGAATTTGAGCTATCCTGCAAAGACATGTAGGGTCTAAATGTAAATGCTTCTAATTGTACACATCAATCCACACTTTATAGGGTCATGCTTCTAATGGTCATCTCTTTCAGAGTGGTAACAGATCTATGGAACAATTTGAGACTTCGCCCAACTTTGTCCTGCAGGGCCAACGTTTCAAAATTTCAGATCAACCATAGAACAACCAAATGTAAATGTTTAAAATCTAAGACTAAAAATTAGTCATATATTCATAAATAATGCATGCCTAAATTGATGATGCCCATCATGGCAGTCTAATAGGACCCCCAAAAAATTCATTATTTATTTAAGTGAGCTTCATACCTCTTTCAAATGCTCTAGCCTCTCCAGGATTGGTAGTAGTTCATCAGAAAATGAAGAAAGATCTTTTGCGTAAGCCCTACATACGCATAAAATGTTGGTTTTTAACTGCAACTCTGTAAGAATATGGCCTCAAGTTACAAGTGAAAAACATTCTTACTCATCATTAAAATGAACAAGGAGAATAGTGATGGCGCATTCCGCTATTTGCAGAAGAAGGGTTATGAGCTGGTCTCGGTTGCCAGACATGCAACACAAATTTATCATTGCAATATACCTCCTGCAAGCAAAGAAACTTGTCACCTATAATATTAAGGTAGGATTAGCTTGACAAAAGCATGTCCACCAATACATCCAAAAAAAAAGAACTTTTGACTGTCGAGCAAAGCAGAATGAAGAAATTTCTGTCATTTTGAGAGGGAAAGGAATATGTGCCCTTTTGCCCCTTACTTTGCTGGTAGAAATTATACCCAGAACTGGAACTCGGTTCAGAGGCACCAAAAAAAACAATTCACCAAGGAGTTTAGCCAGCTTTTTACATCGGGCTAAGAATAAATACTTCCCAGAAACTGAATCATGGCCAGAGTCCATCATATCTTCTTCTTTTTTCTAGTTTCCATCCCTTATTTTCCTCTATATGCTCAAAACTTCTATTGTCAACAAAATATAATCAGTAGGGGTTCTCCCTCCTGTTCCATCAAAATATTACATCTAAACTCACAATAACATCATTTATTTTTACTTTTTTTAGGGAAGTCATTTATTTTTACTTCAATCAAACAAAACTGAGTTATGCGGTAATTGATGGTAGTTTTGCTCCAAGTATATAGCAGTTTTGTGTTTTCCCCCTTCTGAATGTTCTTTTTGTCAAAATGTTGTCTTTTCAGACAGGGACAATCTTAAAAGCTAAAGCAAGTTACCTTTTACGGATGCTATCATTGGGAGAGATGCAATCTTGCTTCATGCATACTTTAATTATCTCATCAACCTCTTTTCTGGATAACTCATTTAGGTCACGAACCTATACAAAAAGAGTAAACAAGTTATCCCACAAGCAAACAACTGCAGAAAAATATCTGTGTCCAAGCGCAGGTAGCATTTTTGCCAGGAAAAACTTGAAAATAAAATTGATTTAAAAAAATGAGGATATATGTAGCAGAAATTTCAATACCTTATTTAATAGCAAATATTTTTCTTCGGCTACTCTTTCTAGAGCAATTGTTATTGAATTTAGAAGATCAGAAACCATTTGCAACGTCGGTTGCTGCTGGTCACTATTATGATCATATGAAACCTGCAAGGTCAAGGTGTGTTGCAAGTACGGTTAGAACTAAAGATTTGGACAATTATTATATCTGCCCCAACATTCATATTAATAGTTTCTTTGTCAAGAAAAACCTCAACTTCTTGTACTTTTTTTAATTCTTTTGCAGGGCGGGAGTGGCTTTGCAATTTCAGAATATTACTCACTTGAAATCTCATGTTCTTCTTGGTAGCCAGAAAGTAGAGGTATGAGATAAGGCTGAAGCAAACACCAAATACTATCGATTCTGACTTCTGATTCTGGTAACAGCAATATGTAGAATCATTAGTTAAGTCATGTATGCGCATAAAGAGTCATCTCTGTAGTGTGAATTATTTAAAAAGGACTTAGCTAACCTCAATCATGTTTGTTGATTGCATAAAATTCAGAGACCCAAAGTCGAGGCTAAAGATAGAATGCATAATGGAAAATAGATCTTGGACATAACTACATTCTTCATTTTCCTCGTATGCCCACACCTATAAAGTAGACAGCACTCAGAAACCTCCACAACAGTTTAGGAATGAGTAAAATCAAATAAGAGAATACCAAACCTTGCTAAGAATAGAAACCACCATGTTAAGCCGCTCCAATGTGATCAAATTAGCCCCAGACATGTTCTCCCTTAAAATGCTATTAAAAACAGATTGATGCTGCTTTGCAAAGTCCACTATCTCACGTACAATTTTGTTCTTAACCTGAATAAAGAATTAAATTTGTACAGTGGACATTATTATGGAATGTTCACAGGAGATACAAAGCAAAAGTCATGACCAGTAAAACTCACAAGTAATACACAAAGAATAGTATCGTTGCCGCAGCCAGAATCGCAAAGTCAGGACAATATACAACTATTAAAATATGTAGCATGCCACACCGCACACATCAAATTAAACTACATCATCAATTGTGAATCCAACAAGTTTGATGTGACACTTTTCTCCATTTAAACAAATAATCTGTTGCCAAATGCACCATATATGACAGGCAGAAAATGTGGTGTTAGAGGAAAATAAGCTAACCTCAAGAAAATCAGCAGAGTCCACAAGTGAAGTGAAAGAGGTGACTATTCGCAATACTGGTGCAATAAGTGACCTCTTCTTCTCAATTTCACCAGCCCGTTCTTTTACAATACTGGAGATTGCTCTTGAATTTCCCTGAGGATACAGAATTGTAAGTGCAAATTCCCAAGGGAAACCCATGAGGCTGAATTATAGTCATATTTGCACACAAAAAAAGCACCTTTTTAGGAAAACCCATGAGACTGAATGATGAAAGATTTTGCAAAGCACCCATGGACAACAGAATCTGAGAGCCATGTTTGCCATAATGGTGACTTATTCTCAGCAGTAACGAAAACTGAGCTTCAATAGTGCAAAACCGTTGTGAAGACTCCGTTGCTAATGACAAATCCTGAAAACACCAGTACAGAAAATAATGTCACAATAGAAAGAAGTCACATGGTGAATAGATTACCAAAACAAGACTTCAAAAAACACTATCATCATAACTTCATCTTCACTATGTAAAATGTGTGCCACAGAACATGTTATGCAAAATAATGAAGAGTTCAAGCTTCATAAAACAAAGAAAGCAAACAATAATGCATCTTTGATATAAGCAAAATGAGCATAACTAGCGTTCAGTCTTCAATAAGATCGATAAAGGTACATGAGGCTATGAATGTGCTTGATTACAAATATGAATCAAATATCTACCAACTTGGCCACGTATAAATTTCTGCAGACCTAGTAAGGTAGCAATATTAGTGACACTTTAGTTTCATGCACAAAGAAATAAAATATTCACACCAAGTATCTGTCCTATTGAATAGGATAGAAAATAAACAAGGAAGATTTGTATTCATTTTACAACCCTACTTTTCTAAAAACAATGTACAGCATTTGTGACCCCTGCTGTGGTAGTATGATTATCAACCCTAATTTTGCAATCCAACTTGAAAGAAAGAGCTGTATCAACCAATAAAAAAGTTGGCAATCCTGACTGGAATCTAAGTGAAGCTATAGCTCAATGTACAAGGCTTTTCCATTCAATCTGAAATACCCCTTATAACTCCAGCTATATTTCCTATCCTCTCTTCAGACTATCTGGGGGAATAAAAGTCTCCTTGACACCTGAGTTTAATCCATGTTTTACTATGTCAGCAACGTAGGCCCTAAATCCTAATCCTCCTATTTTACAGTACCCATAATGTGTTATGGTGTTCCACAAAATATGACCCAGCTGAGCATGAACAACAATAAAACAGAGGTCTACAAAATTGCTTTCAAGTAAATCAGTGACACGGATGCATGAAAGCAAAAGGTAAACAAAATCCAGACCTTAGACAAATAGTTTGTAACATCACTTAGACATGATCTGAGAATTCCGCGACTTTGAAGTTGATTTAGAAAATACTTTTCATAGTCTATACTAATTAATGCATCGAGAACATAGAATGAAATTGCTCTCCCAATTTCACTGCCATGGATAGCATCCTTTGTAACCTGTAATAAGGATGAACAAAATATGAGTCAATCATTTGAATAGTAATTTAATCATCCTCCCATGAACATCAACGAGACTTAATGTAGATATACAGGCACTATAAATGGCCAAAAGCATACAAAACAAATAACAAAGCAAACTTCAATAGAAATAGTTTGTAGCAGTTCCATTACAGTGGAATTCAACGGAAAAAAAGAAACACAAAAAGATTAGAACTACTAGCTATTACATCCCAAAGTCTGTCACATTTTAGGAAGCTTTCTTTCTTTCTTGTTCCAAAAAACACAGGACTGAGTGTCATCATATTTGGAGAGAAGGGGAAAGAATCTCGAGAAAACAACTAGAAATACAACAAAAAACAAGAACCTAAAAGAACAAAAAAAATATTTTCTACAAAACAACAAAAATTAAAAAGTAATTATAGTCACTTTGCCGAAACATGTGAAAGAAAAGAGTAATAACTATATTTCTATATTATGTGCCTCAAACAAAATCACTCAATAGATTATAAGTGTAAAGTTCAGTATTGTATCACACTCTATAGGTATATATCAGCACAAGGAAGCAGAAATGCCACCAACGCATAGTTTCATATTAACAGAAGAATAGTTACCAAATCGACAATTGCTTGAGCTTCCTTCCTTATAATGGAAAAGTTGGCATGTGCTAAGTCATTATGCTCCTTGAGAACCTTTGAAAGGGACAACAAGACAATCATGATATATTCAACAACAAAAGAGAAAATATCAAAATATAACGCAACAGAATAAAATACCTTCTGAAGAGTGAGGTCATCTTCATCTCCCTCTTGCTCCTCAAGTAGCAACAACCGAAGAACTGATGGAGTGACATCAGAGTCAAGAATGCTGCGACAATACTGAAAATAACTCAATAGTAATGCGTATTGGCTGCAGAAGACAAGTCAATGTCAGTATCTTATATTCATAAAAGGGAGAGAAAATCAAGTGTGAAGGAGAAATAAGATTAATTATGCTCATAATCACTATGACAACTAACTTACCGTCTTCGCAAGGCTTCAGATGATTCATTCCTTAGAGTTGCCATTATAAGCTTGAAAAGCAAGGAGTTACAAGATGCATTTGATAACTGTTTAGCTGAAATAATGTCAGTGCAAGTAACTGCATCGGAATCTGCACCAGCTGGGAAGATAAATCTTTCATCCCGCAGTTTAGCCATGCAGGTCAAAGCAACCTTGGAAATGAACAAAAGTTCACAATAAGTACATAATTAGATCACGAGGTGAGGGGATTGGTATTGCTACATAGCTATTAATAGAAAGCTTACATTGGTTAAAATGTATGCCATTTTCACTGAACAATCAGGAGACGTTGTGGCACTCAATGAAGCATCAAGTAGCCTGGATCCAGCAACATTGTAACATTGTTCCAAAAATGTGTTCATTCTAAGGGAAAGGGAGGTAACACTTACTCAAACAATAACTCAGAACGATCCTCAAGTAATGACATCCTTCTAGATACAGCAACCTGAATTTAACGAAGACAAACCAAAACCAGCCCAGTGTACCACATCAAATTTTCAATCTATAAAAATAATAAGCAGACAAGTAAATACCCAACTCACTTCAACAATCTGAGACCATCCAGTCAACATATGAAGTTGGGCAGCCTGTTCTTCGAGATTTTTGTTATATCGCCAAGCCCATTTCAGCAAATGGTGAAGTGATTCTTTTAATTCCCTTTTCTCAGACTCGCTTAGTTGCGAGCTCAATTCTTGAGACATCTAAATAACGAAAAAATTAACTCATCAAACACAATTTTTTTTTAAAAAAAAAGAAGTACAAACATTACAAAGATATATATAAGAATGAAGATACAACCTGGATAAGTTTTTCATGAAAAGCATCCAGATCAATCAGACGATCACCTCTCTCTGAATAATAATATACACCACCAAGTTCAGATATTGCAGAGTTCCTTAGGATCTCCTCAATCTGTGCACACCAAAATCCAATGAGAAAACTGTTTGAACAAATTAAGGAACTTGAAAGTTGCAAGGCATACCTTTGACTCAACTCTCAGGTTGGAAATCAACTGAGGATATTTCATTGAAGTGTCGGGACATCTGAACTGGATAACTTCAAGCAAGTCCAACACCTAAGCGCAAAAGCAGAATTATAAGGTTCTGCAGGCAGAATTAGGAAGTAGGTAAAACGCCATACTTGACCAGCCAATGATGTTTAAAATACCTTCTACCACTAGTTTCTAAAGAACATATACCTTGCAGATTCCACTGAAGATCAGAGAGAGAGAGAGAGAGAGAGAGAGAGAGAGGAGGAGGAGGGGGTATAGTTCCCTTTAGTGACTTTTTTAAAAACAATGTAATATTGCACAAATGAAACAAAAGAGACAGGCAAACTATCATTCATAACCTATTTTCAAAACTTTGGGAAAAAAAAAGCTGAAACATAATGTTACCTTATTTCTATTTGTTGGTCCACTTCCAATGCCAATGGAAGTGTCAGGTGACTGGAACATGTATGCACTCCTGAAATTCTCAACATACTGCCCAAAAGTATGATAAAGAATACCGAGACAGGCTTCTCGGTATACAGATGAAGATATATCGGATTGATGTAATGCCAGTGCTAACATCTTTAACAACCATGCCCTCTGAAAATGAACAAATCCCAGTTTCAATAGAATGTATAGATCAAAAGAAGGCAACCATCAAAACAAAATAGTGCGGAGAAAATAAGGCTTACAGATTTTCCCATCCAAATGTAATTGATAAGTAGCAGAAACAAATGTAGCAAACTCATATATTTCTAGAACACTGCTAATACTTGTCACTTAGGTGCATAGTGCTACCTACCCTAAAAGAAAGAGGGCGGCCCACAGCACAAGCCTTGAGTGGTACAGCATGGCCAGAGCATGGTTTCTAGATAGAAGGAGCGAAGATCCACTGTCCTACTAGAGAGCATATCTGGTAAAAACAAGCTAAAAGTTGAAGACTTGGAAATTTCACCCAACAACATACTTTCAGGTTTCCAAAAACTCCAAGAAATTCACCATCCAAATTTAGGTCAACATTATGGAGGAACACAGATTTTCACTCTCAAACTCTATACCATTTAAGAGAGAAAAAAATAACGAATATTGCAGAAAGTTGCACCAAAAGACAAATTTAGATGATTTTATCTTGTAGTGCATCTAACCAAGATTTCTTATTTTTGTATCTCTCAAATGGTATGGAGTTTGAGAGTGCAATTGTGTGACTCCATAATATTGGTGCACCTTTGGACGGTGAATTTCTTATAACTTTTGACGATCTCACAGATGATTTTGGGTGACATTTTCAAGTTTCCAACTTTTAGCTCATTTTCACCGGATATGCTCTCGTCCTACTCTGCTGCCCAGCAACTCTCTGTTTTTTTTATCTTATATTTTTTATAATCGGGCCTCGCTAAATGGCATAGCGTAAGGCAGTAAGGAATACTCAGTGTTTCCAGGCAATTAATCTCACAGCTCTAACCTCCACGATTAAGTATTCCAACTTCAAAAAGTAGACCATGTGTTGTTCATCCCACCAGCATTTTCAATCATTGCAGGTGTAACAACTATGGAATAAACATAACACAGATAAATAGAATGAATAGCAGAAAAAAAACATAAAAAATGGCTCTATGTATTCGGATTTTGCTTTCTTTCCTTTTTATTCCAAAACATTACAAAGGTACGTTATCAGTTTGTATAATTTTCCCATGTTTTAAAAAATTAAAATAAGAACTTGATGAAAGTAGTAAAGTTCTATGTGAGAGGACTATACCTCATGGAGCATGCTGATGCGGAGAGATTGATTACTGTTTCGTTTTGGAAGCGGCATCACACCAATGGTTCCAACATGCTGTTATTAGTAGACAAGAGATTATGTATTATAACTGAAATTTTACACCACATTCAATCAAAAGAACAGAGAATAACCTTAGAAAAGAACTGGTACTTCTTTGTGCTCAGGAGATCCATAACAGGGCCACAAGTTGAAGGATCAAGACATAACTCGTAGAGAAGCTGAATTCAGAGGGTTGAAGTGCAAATATGACATACAGATAAGTAAAATTATAAGAACAATGAAATCTCCAAGTAGTGATGGCAACAAAACGAACCTGAAAACTGAACTCATGCAGCAAGGCATTTACATCTTGCTTTGTCACCTTTTCAAGGTTGTCAAGGATTATCTTCAAACAACTGAGGCACGACGAAAGTCAGTTCAAATTAACCAAACAATATCACTACACATAAAGGCAGTCAGGAGCTAACCTATAGTCGGACTTTGGTTTTAGAATGGATCGTTCAATGGTACCATTGACATCAAACCTCAGGAGCAAATGTGTAATATTTGGAGCTGGCCGACAAATATTGTCTACAAGCAACTGCATAAAAAATTGTTTTTGAGTCAAAAGATAGCTGGTAACTAGATAATCAAACAAACTTCACGGGAATACAAACCTGCAGTATTAATACTCCAAGATCATCTTTTGTGTTGTCTATGACCTGGGAATCATCAAATCGAAACTCCAAGCAAGCAGCATAATCTTCAATTATAGCTTTTGCAACATCAGCTTTCAGTAGCAACTGTACCAGGCCAACTATTCTAGAACTGCCATAAAAATAAACCAGTCGTCAGAAGAATGTAGTTGCAAACATGATTGATACACTAGAGTTATTTCTATGTTGATAGTTAAAGGTAGACAATAACAAGCACATTTCCTCAACTGGCAGAAGAGAGAAAAGAAGTTACTTGGGTTTACCTCAAGATGCCCATAATTCTTATTGAACACTGCTGAATCTGAGGAAGATAGTCATATCGTACAAACTCTAGCAGTGCTACAATTTGTCTATGATTTTGTGCTAATACAACATCCAATGGCTGCACAAACCCAGTAACCATAGAAAAGTAATAAGAAGAAGAAAGGAATGATAGTAAAAAATATATATAATGAAAAATATATATAACCTGGTAGAGGGGACGAAAAACATCAGCAAGAGCCAGATCTCTCTCCATAACAAGAATAAATATTTCAAGAGATAGATGGACAGTCTTCTCAAGAAGAATACCATATGTTTGAGTGGTTCGCTCACTGATAAGAGAGTCCACACCCACTAATATGATGTTCATAATATTTCGAAAAGCAACTTTCCCACTCATGAAGTCCTGAAACAAGCACATATAAAACATAATGTATGGCATAGCAGTTCTGGAAATCGTAATGTATATGAATATGATATATGCTATCAATTAAAACCGATTAGCCTAATCAAGAAAACAAACGTCTGATGAGCATGAGGAATCAAATCAGCAGGCCATTCTAGTAAAAACTATTAATATCTTAGAAAGCCCACAGATCACAACCGACAGGTAACCATAGCATTATTTGGCCTTTACTTAAAAACAGTAAAATAGTTCAAAAAAGGACACGTGAATGTTCATGTTTAAGAAGAGAAAATCCCTTGTATGCACCTGGAAAAAGTTCACTTCCCTTCTCTACCACCAAAATTTTACTTTCCCTTATGTGCCCCCACTTGAAATTTTCCTTCCCTTGTATGCCACTCCTAACCATTTTTTAAAATCTTATAACGATTTCTTTTCCTCACCTACTTTTATCAGCTTGAAAGAAGACTTTCATTGCTTCAATATTTGAGCTAATTTTTATGGCGATGAACAATTTTTGTTATTAGGTCCACTGCAAATTCAACACAAATTATGAATAAAAAATTCAAACGAATTCAACTTACCTTAACTTTTAGGTGTATTAAATATACATAATTATATTTTGTGATATATTATTTTTAAATTTTGTTTATGGTTCATCTTTGAAGAAAATTAGTTTTACAATATATTTTTACTCAGGAGAGGCACACAAGGGAAAGAAAATCTCAAACGATGGCATAGAAGGAAGAAGTATTTTTTTCAGTGGCATAGGGGGAAATAAAACTTTTTCAGGGGCATACAAGGGATTTTCTCAAATAAGAGAAAATCAGCATTCCGAATTCCAAAAATGCATACTGTAACTAATTAAAGTTGAAGATTCACAATGAAAGATTGCTCCAATAGCAGGAAGGTTGTCAATGAATTTACATACAACGTATATAACAGCACAATAAAAGTGTATAATGTATGTGAGCAGTTGGGATTCCCAAAATAAGTAGCATGTTGACGTACTTTGAGTAGTTCTAGAATAGGGAGCTGTCCCATGATAGAGGAAGGAGCAGGCATGTTAACAGAAGCATAAATATCATCATCCTTTAGGTCATACATGCTCAAAACCCTGCATTTGAACAATAGTCAACTTGTCATTGAGAACGCTACTTCCTTATACGGCAAGTATCAGCTGATTAATCTTAATAAACAGATTTGATGATTGTGGTTTGTGGACACTCACAGCTAAGATGAGTGTATCTGCATAGGTGCAGAATTTATCTGAGAGCTATCTATGATAATATCAAAATGGTGAATCTTCATTATTTGCTCCACCCCCCACCCCCAAAAAAAAACTTAAAGGCTTCTATGATTCAATTATTCGATATGGGTGAACAAAGGTACACCTATTTTTCTCAAGTATAGATATGATTCATCTTTATATGTATCAGTATCACACAAATCTTAAACATTTGATTCAGTATAAGTAGCTCATAGGTTTGTGTTTTCAATGCTGTACAACTCCCAAATCCCTCTGAAAAGAGCCTAATGTACAATCTGGGTGCTATCAAACTTCCCATCCATAATAGTAATTTCAAATTTTCAAACAAAATTTCACACACTACTCACAGGCGGAAGTGCTCCAGGCAGGCAAATGCCAGCTCCCATTTTTCCTGAGGGTCAGCATATGCTCTTTGAGGAAAAGGCCCAAAGACATCCTCATAAACAAACTTAAAGATACCCATGAACCTGATGGCAAGACAAATATTCTCTTAAAAGAGGTTGAAGATCAGGAGAAATAAATAAAATAATTAGTAGCACCTCTCGTTTTCCTTTTTGTCGATAGGAAAAGCTAGCTAATTCAAATTTACACTAACTAGCATGTCCCAACGACAGCAAAAGAAATTGAAGGCAGTAAAAAGTAAGCACCTTTGGCCTTTATCGCTTATGTTTCTTTCTTCTGCAATGAGCGCATTGACCAATTTGAGAAATGATATGGTCGATGGATAGCTTTCCCTCCTTGCTTCAACTTCATTCAACTCAAATCTCATATCATAAACCTGCCCAATATAGAACAAAAAACTTCAGAACTTTGTTTGTGGATGGAAGCTGAACTAGTTAAGAAGCAAATTATGAGGTTTTTGTCAAACAATCTGAACTTGCTTTGTCTAACTGAAGCGTATCCTAAAAAACTTGGAGCTTCTAAAGACAAGCGATAAGGCAAGCAGAAAAAAGGTGCACAGAATGCAAAGGGACAAACAGCATATCTGAATATCAGATGTATCAAGATATAACCCCGAGTAGTCAAGTACCAATAAAAATAACCAAAACATAGTACCTTTCAAATTAAAAAAACTATAGTGGTCTTGACACCACTAAGGTAGACATTAAGGTGCAAAATCAAAACTTATATGAAACAAGCAGATGTCTAATAAGGTAGGGTCATTGTTTTTGTTTGACACAATAATAAAAGGTAAAGTATAGCATTTGAAATTACCAGATCAATTTCAAAGAACAGTGTTATAGCATTTGAAATTACCAGATCAATTTCAAAAGAACAGTGTTTCAATGTTAGACAAAGAAATAGGATTGGTTATAAAAAAGTACAATAGAACAGTGAACATCTAGGGTACCTGCGTTGCTGAATGATGACTAGGTCGTGTTGTACCCACTGGAAGATCATATTGTTCAAGATAACTCCAAATAGCATCTTTAAGTATGGGTGACACTTTGATAAATGCAGCCACTGCATTTCGCAAAGCCCCCTGCACAAGATTTCACATATCATAAAACATCACCACCACCACCCACCACTAAAAAGAAGAAAGAAGATGTCTGATTTACAAATATGCTCCGAGCAAAAGGTCTTGTACCTTCAAGTATGGAGGCACATTTTCATAGTAGAGAAGCTTAAATAAAGGTTCAATGTCAGGGAACCATTTCGTTCTTTCAGTAGGATTCCCATTTTCCACCACCTACAGCATGTTCATAATGTACATACAAAGTTAACACATCTTTGTTTGGAAATAACATATATAATAACAGCTAAAAACAAATTTCAGAACAGATAGTAATATATGCATAGGGTGGCGAACAGCATAAGTGTGTTACATATTCTCTTTCTCTCCAATGAATATGAAATAGGCTGGAACTTGTTCTTTCCCTTGGAGAAACCAGCCCAACGAAGATACTAGTCACCTTTAAATAGCAGCATCTCCCCCACCCAAAAATATTTTCCAAAGGTAGTGTTGAAAGTAATATATGGCATCCAAAGTAGTCAACCATCAGATGTAGTGCAGTTTACTGTAATACAGGCAATAAAGGCAAGTAAGACAAATGAAATAAATTCAAGAAACCATACCTTCTGAAGAACAGCTAAATAAGCAACAAGCGCCTGTGCATCCCCCTCTGGAAAATCAGGCAGCATGCTTGCAGAAGATTGAATGGATTTTTTAAACTTCTCTTCATAGATAGATAAGCAATCAAACAAAGTGTTCCACCCAACTGAGCGGTAAACTTTTCCCTGGAGCAGCTCATAGACTTTGGCAGCACCAGCTTCAGTGGAAGCCTGGGAAGTTTGAAAATTCAGTCAGACCACACGATAGAAAACTGAACAGAGCAGTAACCATTATACATACCAAAGTACTGAGAAGTCCAAGGAAGGCCACAAGAGTTTGTGTGTTGGTGTGGTCTTCTCCAGCGTATATAACAAAGGTCCATAGCTCCTCATTTCCATGGACTAGCTCAGGCTCTTTCTGATGAGAACAACGCACAAAAGAAAAGGAGGCAATGGTCATACAAACTTCACAAAATTAAAGTCAATTAATGCACGAGGAATCATTCAAGTATTATTCTCCTCCAAGTGCAAATCCATAAATAGAGGATATCAACATCTCTCAAGAGTTACAAGTTATGGAATCCCATTTATCCCAAATCTGACCAAGAGTTTACTGAAACAAATATTGCTACAAAGTTCTTTTTTTAAGGAAACAGTGTTCATAAGTAAGTTCATCTTTGATACAAGTTAAAAATGGAGAAACAACTATTAACGTTAGCACACAAAAGAACTTGTGAATAAGTACATGATGTTGGATGCACATATAAATGATGTAGTCTAATTTACCCATAATGTTGCTAAACAAAAGGAAAAGGAAAGCATCTGAAATATGCATGGGCATTGTTCGTCTCTTCAAGTTCTATATTTTTTTTGCTAGAGTGATGAGGCAAGTCTTATTTCTTTGGGAAGCACTACTGGTTCAGCAGCTAGTACAAAGTGATTACAAATATAAGTATAGAAACGAAACTAGCAGAGCATAACTCATACTATTACTAAATCATGTATATTTTCAGGTCCACAGATTTGATTTCGGAATATGAACGACTAAGCAATACCTGATAGATCTCTCTAACTAATTCCAGCAAAGACACGAAAGGTTGATTAGTAGGCTGGCCAATTTGTTCCCCATTGCCACCAGGATCTTCTCTATGATCTCGCGGTGGACCATATGGACTGAGTGCATTCATTGCATTTTCCTTCATTTCCTTTATCTGTTATAAAGAAGAGAGTATTGTCATTTTCGCACAAGAAATGAAGCAAGTTACTTGAAATGATATCCCCATAAATATCCAGCTAGGTTATGCTTTATCTTCAAGTAAGTATTCTAACCTTATCTCTTGAGATTGGGTGAGAAAGAAAGCACATCATCAACTTATGTGTGTAGCCAGTGTACATATAGACGACATCCTCATCATCATTCTGCATTAAATGAAAAGAAATGATCATGGCCACGAAAATATAGTATCACAACTATTGTAGATGTTTTGATATTCCCAAAGACAAAATTTGACCGCTGATAGGAACAATCAGGTTTGATCGCAAGAAATATTGCCACCCCATTCAGTTAGTGGGCACATTGTTACAAACAAGCTCCCAACAATGTTGCACTTGCACAAACCAAATTTCAAGTGAGATAGAGCATTTAAGTTGTTCTATTCTTGGCAGGAAAAACAGGGAAGTGTCAAATCCGCCTCTACGCAATCAAGATTGATGCTATGTGAAAAAATGCCTTTTGATCCCAGAAGCCAGGAATCACATTGACAGCTAGGGAAGGATAAAGAATGATCAGATGTATGGCACACCTTCATAAGATTTGTTAAATCGTCATCAGGAGGACAATTATTGCTCCGCAGCTCAACAATATCATATTAAGTTTGCCAAGGCTTCCAGAGAACAAGCACGCAAATGAGTAAAGCTTGTGACTGGAATGAATGAAGCTAGAAATAACAACAGAAAAAGGTATTGTAGCTATCCAGACAAACAAAGATAAGGCATTGCTCTTAGAACTGTGTAGATAAAGTGCTTGTTTTCTTTGGCTCCTTTTCTACTTTTTTACTTTCTCCAATTTGGAGGTTTTTGGCCAGGTAGTACCAATGTTGTACAGTTTTATTCTTTTGCACATATTATTAACATATACCACAGCAGGGGTTTCCCTTGCTGTACATTTTCAAAAAAAAAAAAAAAAGATAAGACACTGCAACTTTACATCCAGCATCTCTGAGAGTAGTTTAAGATGTTTATTCAGCAAAATAAAAAGCAATTGATATTGACACAAATAAAATATACCTTATACAAAGATAGTTATTGGAGGCACGCTATATGAACACATCAAGGGAAATATGAAAAATCTACAGAAGTAAAATTTCCAGAATTATATGAAACAAACAAGAGAACACTGAGATGGTTTGCTATACCTGGTACGCAGCTGTTTTCAAAACTCGCTCTTTGAGAAACTCAAAAGCATTCTGACGACAGATAATTTCAAGACATGACCAAATATCTGACATGTCTCTTGAACTGCTGCGATCTTGAGTTAACATCAAATGAACTGTCCATGCAAGGCGCACAACACCAATAAATCCTTCAACAGCCATATTATTACCTGTCCTCATCACCTGAAATCATTAAAAAATAGTTAAAATAGTAACTTTCATATTGTCTTCCAAAAGATATTGAACAGTTACTGCAAAGATTACAGCTTACAAGGTCATGAAATTCATGTCTAAATGAGGAGTCAGATGACAACGGTGCTTTCTCGCCAGAAGTACTTAGGACATCAGAAATAAAAGTTACGACAATGGAGAATAGAACTCCATAGGTAATCTGAGATGATAAGAGAAAACAAAAGGTAAGGTTTCAGTTGACCACAACCAATACACGAATTTCATGAATAATAAAATACAACCAGCATATTATCCCGAATTAACTTATTCAAATTCCATACCTGAAGCTCCACACTAGTATTTTCATTTGTTACAGCTGCACAGTCCTTTAATATTGAAAATACATCTTTAACCTCCTTGGGGCCTAAACGAAGTCACATAAAAGTACATTGTTAGCAGCACAAGGGTTTGCCCTCAACAACTTGAGATGAACAGAAGTACTCTATCACAGCAGGAAGACTGATGCATGCTGTTGAATTATTACAACTTGCTGAGCATGTATCAATGACAGAAAAGGATACTATAATAGCAAGTAGCAACATAATAGAATTTTTCACTTACTCATTATTTTAATAATTCCAGAAAGAGCAAGGCAATGGCTCAAACTCAATCTCTCTCTTGAGACAATAGCACGCCTTTCCACAAGAGCCCCTCTGAAATCAAGCACATAGCACTCAGAACCTGGGCGGCCAATTCCAGCTGGTTCTTCACGGTTAAGTTCCTTTATGAGAAAAGTAATTGTACATCAGTCATAATTTCTTAAAAAGAAGGCAGACTAAACCTCTGATTTTCAAAAAAAAACTGCAATAGTTGCTAAGAATTAACTGGAACAAATAGTTTCGGAATTAGAAGAAACTGCAAATAAAAACGAACAAATAGGCATAAATGATAAATCAGAATAGTTCAGCACAGGCGTGCCCATCTAAGTGCAAAATCCGATGCTCCTGCCTTTTTCACTACTTTACAGGTTTTAATGCCTCTAAACTTGAGCTTAAAGAGTACTGAGTTTTACAGGTTTAAACCTTAGCCTCACTATGGTTTTTTTTTCCAAAAACAAAATGTATTCACTGTGGCTCATTGATTGAAAGGGCAAAAGGCATGCATAGGGTAGATTCAAGAGTTATCAAGTCCAACCTTAACAAGGGTAACTATCCGCTGCCGGAGGCCATCACTAAATAGAACATCCATTTGCTCATGAATTTCAGATATCAGATCCGCATCAAGGCCTTGGCCAAGCCCAACAGTCTATACGAAGGAAAGAAACCATCAAAATTGTGTTTGAATACTCGAGTCAGTATATAACTGGGATGAAAAGGATTAGTATATTACTCGCAACAGAATGTACAGAGAGGTTATAAGATCCCTTCTTTCCATGTACCAAAGGCCAGCTGCAAGCCTATATATTTCCAATGGCTCTCGACCATATAAAACCCACTACAAAACCATCATGCAGTATGGTCAGATAGCAGCTCACATACGAATAGCACTAACAGAGCAAGAAACCCCTATTCTGCAAACTATACCTCTCTGTTGGCATCAACTAGCAAACGAACACATTCAATCTCATTAAGATTGAGTTCATCACTCAACTTTAGGGCCTGGAAAAAAGATGTAAAAACTCGAGTCATGAAAAGCAAAGTATTATAGCCCACAAATTGCTCTCTCCTACGGTATTCACTTCAAAAAAAAAAACTGCTGAACTAAATCAAGAAAAGAATATGTCATGGTTTCACGAAAATTCATAGGCAAAAATATAATCAAAGGTACAGGGCCTTTAGGAATTCTTAAAGGTATGTGATGAAAATTTGTGAGCCCAAACACAGTAAGGTAAGAATCTCCAATTACCAACACAGAAACTTCTAATGTACCTGTTTTCTATAACAGTCATTTACCAGAACAAAATAAAAAAAGGGAAAAATACAATACAATTATGTTACATTTAAGCATGATATGAAAGAATGGAATAGTTTGAACTTGCTATTCGTTCAAAGAAACTATATGAAATCAAGAGCCTAGTAATACTTTTATTAGCCAGTATTGAAGACAGAAACATCCTATTGTTTACACAGTAATGAATTGATCCAATAAACAAATGATTTTTATCATTTTTTTAGATAAATAGTCACCGAGTGCTATGATTGTCAAATGTAAGAACAGAGATCAGCCTAAAGGCGGAAGTTGCACAGAGATCAGCCTAAATGCGGAAATAAGTAACTCATTCATATAGGTCGAGCAACACTAGGTAAATGCCAGCACAATTCACTAAGCTAAAGCTAGTGTGGTTAATGGAGGGAGCTTACGGTTTTCACGTCGGTGTCGTCAAGAGTGATTGGCGGCATGTCTGGGAGCCGCACCTCCTTGCTCTCCACCTGAGTCCGATCGGACGCCTTTGGGCCCTGTACACACACATAACAGAGACGCCAAAATACCAAGCTCAATCAAACCAAATTATAAGGCGCCCAAATCCTAGAAACAGGAGTAGAATGGCCCGCGCCAGGGCGCACCGGGTAGGAGAGAAGCGAGCGGAACAGAGGGGCGGCATCGCGGACAGCGTGGAAGAGCTCCACGCGCTGAGCAGGCGACGGCGGCCCGGGGCCCAGCAACGCCGCCTCGATGACGCGCAGGAGCTCGCGCGGCGGAGGCGGCGCCATCGCTGGAGAACAACCTCGTCGCCGGCGGGAACCCTAGGACGAGTCGGCGGTGGTCGGCGGAATGGGTAGAGGCGGATTCAAAACCCTAGGCGACCTCGAGGCGCCGAGGCGGGCTTCTTCTGGGTTTTGGAGGGCGCTGGCTAGGCTCAACCCGACGGAGATGAGCTGCGGTCGCGTGGTTCTTACGAAGAGAAGATGAAATCTGGACCGTTCGCGAGTTTTGAGGGTTCATCACACTCACACACGGCACACTGGCACCACGGTACCAAAAACAGTATTTAGAAATAGGTGAGCTTCAAGCCTTCAACGGATATTGAGAGAAATGCTTCGGAAGATACTAACTCCGTTTTAAAATGTAAATATTTGTTGATTTTTTAAAATTCCGTTTGACCATTCGTCTTATTTTAAAAAAGTTATACAAATATTGATTTTTTTATATTTTGATTTATTGTTAGATATATTTCAAATGCAATGAATTTGTTTTTATATTTTTATAAAAAAATGAATAAGACAATCAGTCAAATACAATCTCGAAAAGTCGATAAATGCTTACATTTTGGAACGGAGGTAGTATTTACTAGCTACGAATATTTAGACATAATAGCCATCAAGTTTTTTAAGGATTTGTAAAATTCAAAAAGACTAACCTCGCTAGCCATCATTGAGTTTGTCATATAGAACATGAATTTTATTAGTTACTAAAACAAATACTTTGCATGAAAATTAAACATGTGTTTTATGTTGTGCACCACCATCTATTTCCTTTATAGCTTCATTATTGACTATATCTTGAGATGGTAATCTTTAGAAGAAAAACAAACAAATATTTAGACAGATGCAAATAAATCCATAAAATTTGGATTCTGACAGCAAATAGATAAAAGCCTTTAACTAATGGTTTAACTATAAATGTGCATACTGATAATAAGAAAACTATAAAAGTACATTGTGGCTACAAATAAAATTGCGGACAAAGCTCATATTTATCCATAATAACTCCACCTTTGAGGGTAAGTAGAACGGAGCCATAAGAGTTTTTAGTTAGAATATGCCTAGGGTAACATAAGTATTCAGATTTAAAACCTTCAACCAACATGTTTGCCTGTATTGTAATAAAAATTTAAGGTGATTTATAGAAGAAAAATATTTTGAAGGTGCATAGAGATGCACATGTATGTTGAATCATCAATACTCATCAGTTATATCTATCATAACTATAAACAATGGTTAAATAAATTAAGTGTGCACGTATATCACATTACTAACATAAAAGGAATGATTAGCCATAAAAAAATAAATTTCAATCCCACCCTCCTTGATTCTATAATCCATCCATGGTTTGGCGAAACATGAGAGTTTGCGATCTTCAACGGTGGATCAGGGATCCATGGGTGTCTCTAGCCTCTTCTTCCCAATATGCTTAATTGAACTAACAAAATCATGTATTTCTGTTTTGAATAAGTTCATCAACACTTAATATCAACCTATCGTGAAACAACAACAAGTGAAAAAAGGCAAATGTTTTGCTAGCAACAACGATTACACTACTTTTGCAATGCCAAAAAAATTACAACATTAACGCCTCTTTTTTACACGACTACATAATCGGTAACACAATAATACAACCCACGTCCACAAATAAGAGGAAGACTACTCCACCAACCGTACACGCCTCACATGGACTTCACCTAGAACGGAGCATCAAGCCACCAACGATTGCAAGAGCCTCGTGTTTTGTACTCCACTCTAGCTGATTACGAGCACACAAATAGTAGTAGGGTCTCACGTCTTCATAGCGTATAAGAATGTCGTGACTATCGCCAATGGGCTAGGTATCGTGGGCACATTTGACCTCTTCCTCCAAGCGTGCTTAACGGAATCGGAAAAGCCATGCGTTTCGTTGCGAGTGAGTCCATAAATACAATCATTGTGTCAAATAATAATAATTGAAAAAAGTTGAACCTTGGTTGGCACCCACAAGACTCGACATCGGTGTTGCTATAAATTTTTGTCGGATTAACGCTTCTTCATCTATTCTAACCAAAAGCCATCGGTAGGCAACAACGTAATCCACGTCCGTAACACGAGATGATATCTACTCCACCAACCGTGCACGCCTCACGCACACTGGAGCGTCAAGTAAGTAACACTTGCGAGGGCCTGGTGTTCCGGACCATACTCTAGCTGGTCGTCCGCGAACAAAGATAGTAGCGCCTCACGCTCTTATAGCGTATTGGGAATGTCGTGGCTATCGCCGGTGTGCCCAGGGATCCGTGGGCTCATCTGACCTCTTCCTTTTGGCACGGTTAACTGAGTTGGCAAAGCTGTGTATTTCTGTTGCGAGTGAGTCCATAGACACAACAGACCTAGCAAGGTGTCAACTATGGCGCATGCCAGGCATCGGCTGGAAAGCAAACATTGTGTAGCTAACCCACCGGACTCCACGTCTGCCATGCCAGAATTCGTGGTTAACTCACAGTTGAGGGGCATAAAGGACAAACAAAAGCCTTGGATTGCCATGGAAGGAGTTAGCCAGCCTCTCTCGTCTGGCTCAGTGAACACGGCACCCGGTGAACAGGTTGAAACGGCTATAAAATGGCGCCCACGTCCCTGCCAAAGAGCCAGCAACAAGAGAAGCCATCTCCTCTAGCCAACTTGGCCTTCTTCCTCGAGGTGATCCTCAATTCGTTGCCAAACATATATAGGCGATTTTCCTATACTCGTCACGGGGTTTATTACGCCGTTATACATGATTGCACTGACTTATGACGTTTCAGGCAAGAACTTTCTGAGTTCATTCACCGATGGCGGCGACAATGGCGGTGACGACGATGGTGACCAAGAGCAAGGAGAGCTGGTCCCTGCATCTGCCGGAGCTCACCCTGCCCTGGACGTCGCGCGACGACAAGAACGGCATCAAGTTCCCCCGCCAGGCGCTGTTCGCCAGCGTCAGCCTCAACACGCCCCTGCGGCGCACGACGCGAGGGCGGCTCGGCCCGCCGACAACTGCGACGTCGCGCGCCAGCTGGCGGCCGCGGCGAAGGAGAAGCAGCAGGCCGGGGAGGCGCCGGCGCCGGAGCAGAGGAAGAAGAAGGGCGCGGGCAGGCGGCCGCATCAGCTGGGCGCGCTGAGGAAGGTGGTGCGCGTGAAGATCGCGAACCCGCACCTGCGGCGCCTGGTCAGCGGCGCCGTGGCCGGGGCCGTGTCGAGGACGTTCGTGGCGCCGCTGGAGACGATCCGCACGCACCTGATGGTCGGCAGCTGCGGCGCCGACACCATGGCCGGCGTGTTCCGGTGGATCATGAGGACCGAGGGGTGGACCGGCCTGTTCCGCGGCAACGCCGTCAACGTGCTCCGCGTCGCGCCGAGCAAGGCCATTGAGGCAAGATATCCTTAACCGCACCAACTTTGTTATTGGATGATCTTGTTTGTTTTGCATCTTTCTTACTCGATCTGTTTATCTGTTTGTGTGCATGCATCTATGGTACTGCAGCATTTCACCTACGACACTGCCAAGAAGTTCCTGACCCCGAAGGGCGACGAGCCGCCCAAGGTCCCCATCCCGACGCCGCTGGTCGCCGGCGCGCTCGCCGGGGTCGCCTCCACCCTGTGCACCTACCCCATGGAGCTGATCAAGACCAGGATCACCATCGAGGTAAATAAGATAACAACCTGAACAAAACTGCTCCCCGGAAAAAAATCGCTGGAAATGATTTTGCAACGCTAATTAGTAATTAACGATGCAGAGGGGCGCGTACGAGAACGTGGCGCACGCGTTCGTGAAGATCCTGACCGAGGAAGGCCCGTCGGAGCTGTACCGCGGGCTGGCGCCGAGCCTCATCGGCGTGGTGCCGTACGCGGCCTGCAACTTCTACGCGTACGAGACGCTCAAGAGCCTGTACCGCCGCGCGTCGGGGCGCCGCGGCGATGGCGACGTGGGCGCCGCGGCGACGCTGCTCATCGGCTCGGCCGCCGGCGCCATCGCCAGCTCGGCCACGTTCCCGCTCGAGGTGGCGCGCAAGCAGATGCAGGTGGGCGCCGTGGGCGGGAGGCAGGTGTACCGCAACCTGCTGCACGCCATGTACTGCATCGTCAACAAGGAGGGCGCCGCTGGCCTGTACCGCGGCCTCGGACCCAGCTGCATCAAGCTCATGCCCGCTGCCGGCATATCCTTCATGTGCTACGAGGCCCTCAAGAAGATCCTCGTTGACAAGGAGGACGACGACGAGGAAGAGGTTCAAGACGACGCTGATGATGACAAGGAAAAGAAGACTGCGTGATCAAGAAAATCGACTTTCCTGTCCCTGAATAAACAAGTTGCCAGACCAGGATCGAAGCGAGCATGTTTTTACTTATTTGCGTTTTTTTCTTCTTCAAAAAGTACTCTAGTTCGGTGTGTTTTGCTTATGGAACCTTTCTGTACTTAATAAGTGAACTAGCATCATCAGAAACAAATAATGGAGCCATCATATTTTGCTTATTACATTTACTGTCATGTTCGACCGCCTCAACTGGTGTAAAAAATTGACAGAGCGATCATTGCTTTCTATGTAAAAAAAAAAGATAGTAGCTGTGCCTGGTAACTGCCATTACTAACATGACCACAAAATTTCACAACATGTCATTGCAATTGGATAGTCTCAACCGAAACTGGGACAAATCAAGAGTGTCATACCCATACATCTTACCAACCCAAGTTAACATCCAGACCTAATGAATCAAGTAAAAGCACACTAAATAAGCTGTGCCTTTAATCGATAGTACTAAAAGCACCTGTCTCTTGCTGACTGACAAATTTAAAACAGGATTAAGACTAGCCGCAGAACAGTAAAATAAGCTACAACAGGTATTTTCCGGGCATCTAGCTTTGCTCCTCCTCCGCCGCCGCCGCAGCAGCAGCAGCCTCCCGCTCTTCAGCAGCTGCTGCCATCAGCTCATCAAATTTATCCGTCTTACCAAGGATTATCTCAATCTGACCAGGTCACAAGCATATGTGTGAGGATTTATACTATGAAAGACAAATGCATAACAGGCCATTGAAGAACATTTACCTTGGCCTTCTGGATAGGGCGGCTCCTATTGTCATCTTTGACATCTACTGTAGATGTCATGATCTCTGAAAAATAATAATTGTAATGTTAGTAGGCTGAACAGAGAATTATATCGATTAACCTTTGCTAGAAAAGGGCTTACTCTTCTCAACGGCAAGGCCATTATTTTTCAGAATTTCAGCTACAGTCACCACTGTTGCAATGGCTGAAAGGAGAAAGGTAACATAAATATAGCGTTGCGAAAAAGAAATATAGATATACACCAATAAAATGCCCAAGAGTTTTAACCAGATCAGCTGAATGTCACCCTGAAGCATACCGGTAAATTTTAACAAGGTTAAAATGATAGACTAAGGTGTATCAATGCCTAGATTGCAAATTTGCAATACAAGACTGAAGACATATAAGTGGACAACTATTGGTAAGTACACACACATATGATTGAGGTGATCCACCAAGCCTAACTTTAGAGAAGCAACCGCCCCCTTAACTCTTCACAAAGAATTGAGCTAACACTCTTCCATCAGAGAGCCAACCATAAGCAAATAATATGTAATGTTTTCTAAATTCAAATTGGCGGGGGCAACTGTTCAGGACTCGAGGGGTTAATATTGACAATTCAGGGGCACTAGGTCCAGAGCCCTGGGCCTAACTTCCATATCTCGTGCATACCCTTCGAACATAAGACACAGGCAAGACATAGAATGCCACTTCACATCTCATGAGGCCCAAATGTACTATTTATTAGATCTTAAATCTATCATTCAACAGGTGGCCTGAGCTTCATGTCCTCGGCACCCTACACCTCCACATCCCATGTGCCAATTTTGTTCCTACAACCAGTCAACAAAAGGTGCACAGCATTCCTATCTAACCAGGCGTGCAACTCCAATGACCCCATCCGCATTCGCCCCCAGTATCCTGCAATCCCCAATGTGGGCCCACACTACCTCCTCAATGGGGGTATTACCAATATGCTAATCTACCACAGACGCGACCATCAAGCAGCCAACACTAAGTCCTCCCTACCTTGGAACGGCAATATGGATTCTTATTACTCCACTACCAGTTCTGTAATTGTGTTTGTTGGTTTACTTTCTTACTATTCTGCCGATTTCTTCACCAACAGATGCACAACTAAGGAAATTCATACAGCATACATGAATGGAAGAACTTAACATTGAACAGGAGGGGTGCTATGCAAACAAAAAGAAAGAGCTGTGTAAAACTAGAAAAGCTGCACTCTGTTGACATATTTACCACACAATGGCAAGCATTAACATAAGCAATCATAAATCGTCGGCATTACAAGCCACATAAACTACACAGACACTTCCCCCAAACCATCTATAACATACAAGTATAGATTTGCTGGACTACACTAATGAACAGATGCATAAATCAATGAAAGAGGATCTTGGAGCCTGGATTTACCCATGCCGAGGGCCGAGAGCTCCACTTCGTCGTGCAGCTGCATGTACCTCTGCAAACATAAAACATCAGGCAACAGGTTAGCACTTCCGTTTGCATTGCCTGTACACGGCAGGCGCGAATAATGTCGAATCGCTCCTCAATCACAACTCCAATGTGCCGGAAACAGCCCTTCTACCTAGGGTTTAACACGGTGTGCAGATCAAAATCCCAAACCACAAAAAAAATAATCCACAAAACAAGCAACCTCCCATGTCCTCTCCGCAACATAAGAAACGACTGGATTATTTCTCCCGTCCTCACCTTGGCGAGGTTAACGTAGAAGAAGAGGGGCTTCTTGGTGTTGGAGACCTGGATGCGGTTCTTCTTGTGACCTTCCGCGCCTGCCCCGGCCGCGCCTTCCGAGATGGTCATGTTGTTCACGGCCTCCGTGACCTCCTCCATCGCCGTCGGCTGTCGCGAGAGCTCGGTGAAGCGCGAGAGGGATAGCGAGTGAGACAAGACAATGGGGATTTCGGCGGCGATGGATGGAGAGGAAAGCCCTATCGCGCGGCTGGGTTTTATACGGGGTAGGGTTACGGGAGCTTGAAGAGGCTCCGACCTTTTTTGCCCAAAATAGGCTCCGGCGTGTTTGGCTCAACACCGACCGGCTCATGGGCCATGTGGCGCCGTGTCCTGTCCGGTCAAGATCAAAAGAACTCGCAAATTGTAATCCTCTGCAATCATTAGAAGGGCAACATGACCTTTTCCGATTCGAAATCCTATTTGGCGCTGGATCATCATATTGGATGTACAATTACCACTTGCCGTGCGAGAGAAACAGATGATAGTGCAGTACAGGAAAATGCAAATATAAAACTCTCTTCTTCGGTTCAAATTATTGAAGATGGCCTAGCTCCAACAGACCACTAGACTGTTTTAGTTTCTTGCAGTTGCTTATAAATTTTGCACAAACGCATCAGATTCAGCTGGCTTGAGTCCGCAGAGAAAATCACCGGTTACTTAGAGGCATTTCATGATTCTAAATTTCTCTTTCCAAATTCAGTTGCTGATGAACAGTTCAGGAACAAGTAAGATCGGAGAAAATTACAAATGAAGAACATTTACAGTTGGTTACTGTAATACAGCAATGCATAGATAAAGGCAGGAAGTCATAAAGCTCGAGCTTGTTTGTCAAAAAGATTAAAAATTCAGACTATCTATATCTGCAAGTTTAGTTCAAACTGAACGATAGAACCAAATAACTTCCTACATTGCGAAGGCCTATCAGTGTACAACAGCAACTTATATATATAATACACTTCAATGTGTGAACATAATAGGATTCTTTAAGAAGAAGTCATTGCTGGATTTGCTTTAGTTTGTCTTCTTGATTGTCATAATCTTCAAGCCTTTTCAGCCACTGCAAACCTAGATCACATCCTGCCTCGGCTGCAATTTGAAACTGCTCCTTCGCTAGCTTTATGGGGTCCTGCCGTGTGGTCCGTTTTCGCATTTTTCCAGTTGATGGACTCTTACCTGAGCTGAACCTGGTAATCACTTCAGGTACTTCAGCACCTGAAGAATAAAAAGCTAGCTTTAACTGCTGCAGATAGTTTCATAGTTCAGTTCAAATTCTAACTAGAGCCATCGGTCATTACTGAATAACAACACTGGTAAATACTCCTCTGTTTTCTTTTTCTTGACATTAGGACGGCCAGTTTAGTGCAAATTTGCACTAACTAAACTGTACCAACGTCAACAAATAAAAAACGGAGGAGTAATAGATATTATCACGGGACATTGGGACTATTTCTTACCTTTAAGAAGCAGCGATCCATATGCAATAGCAGCTCCAGCATGTCCCTGAAGATGGTCAGAACTCAGAAGCCAACACATTGTGGAAAATATAAGCAAATGAAACTAAACATGAAGGTTTTCTTCCATGCCATTAGTTTCAAGGGAAAATATTGGAACCTTTTCTGAAGCTCTGTGAAAACACCACATGGCGGAGGCTATATCTCTCTTGACACAGTCTCCAGCTAGATACACAGAACCTAGAAGATATAGAGCACCAGGATGCAGCTGCAATCAAGGATTCAGGCGAAATTTAGGTAGGCTAACCAACAAGCATAACAGAAAACATTTCATCAGCAATCCTGAAAGCAGCATACCTGGTCAACAGCTTGCTCAATGTAATGGAAAGCCTGTTGATCGGACTGAACATAGTCATTCTACAACAGGAACAAAGCTGAACAATCAATACAGGTGAGCATAAAATCCACACAGATCAAATGCAGAATGAAGTGCCCACTGCTTAATAAAAATTTGTGTGATTAGCTCATTGAATGAAAGAAAAAGAGGGCATGATGTGTGAAAAACCTCAATCCTTAGTCGACATCCAAGTTCATACTGTGCATCTGAATCACCCATATTCGCAGCTTCAACTAACAAAGCAGCACCACTGCGGCACATGAAATAAAGCATATTTTAATAAAGGGTTTACCCAATGATAAAAGCTCTCACTCATCATAGGGTCTGGGGAAGGGAATTTCTAGTCAGTCTTCCCCTGGCTTATTTTACAAGGAGGCTGATTTGAATCAACATTAAGCGGATTTTAAGCAACATGAAAAATCTATTGATACCAAATAATGTGACTGCAGAAACAAATGTTTTAAAAAGAAGAGCCAAAATACATGAGGGATTTTGCTTCCTTTAGCAACCTTTTATGCAACTAAATGACGCGCAACACTATTTTCCCACCCTGCATCCAATACGATGTTCACAAACAGACAGCACAGATTTCTTTGATAAATAAGGTCAACCTTCTCCTGCCGAGAAAATCCATGAACCCTGGTCCCACCCTCAAGGAGCTGACCCCTATGGTTCGGGACTTAAATCATGCTTTGAGTCCACCCATACATGAGGGCCCGCCCACCGTAGGTCGGTTTCAACCGAGTAAACTGGACGCAGTGAGTGAATTTTTTTTCAACAAACTATGCAGCACCTAGGGATTGAACCCTGGGTGGAAGCTCCCCAGCCAATGGTCTTTACCACTACACCGTGAACCCCTTTGCAAGAATGGACAAATTACAACCACTGTAGGCAGAATAAGCATCAATCGTTACTTTCTCCTTAGGAGACACTCACTGCTAGTGAGTATTTGTGACACACTAAACCCTATAACCATTAATCACGAGTCTAGACAATTTTTTATCACGACAGATAGTTCCACATTGTACATAAATATATTATTATATTATTTTTGGGCACGAGAAACATGCAAAAACCTTAGTAATTTGGCACATGTTATACAACATACTTGCAACAACAATAACAAGACCAATATGAAAAAGGCTATGACTTGAGCAGATTTCAAGGCTGTGTTAGATTTTGAAATTAATATTTTAACATAAAAAGTTCAAATACTTGATCAAACTATCAGATACAGCAAAATAAACTAAATTACAGCCTCATCTGGTACATCATATTACCCTCTGGTACCAAACGATTGAATAGGAACATGCCAGCTAGTATAGACACATAACTGACAAAAAGATTTCAGAACTATGGCACTGATCTATTAAAGATAAGCTATTCACCAGGAATTTTAAGACTTCATCAACTTAAAATAGAAGTATCAAAACTCTGTGACAAAGATGTGACCAAGTGCTATAACAACAACAAAATCATTGGTAAACGAGCTTTCTTGCAAGAGAGTAAATAAAAGCAGCTAACTTGTATGGCATAATGCCAACAACATAGTCAGAAGTAAAAGTTACTCACACTGCCTTACAAGCTCCAGGAACATGATACTTGAAATGCATCTTGCCCAGCCAGTATCTCGCATGGGTATTCATGTTATCGATCTCTAGAGCCAGCTCAAAGTTCTCCTTAGCACCCTTTTAACATGAACACATATTTGCACAACAAAATGATTAGAAAAAAGAGAGTACGGGCAAGTATTGAGCTTGTAAAGATAGGGAAGTAAAAGCTCAAGATGATTAAGGGAACATCTCAAGAACTCCAACTGATAATAGCATTGAACATTTGCGTGATTCATCAATTGAAGAATAACACAAGCGTGAGCACTCCGGTACCAGTACCAGCACCCCAAATGCTTTGGCAATGTGGCAGATTGGTTCCACAAGTTTCAGTTTCTAAGTTAAAGTATAGTGAACTATTTCGTATTCGGATGCTCCCTAATCTTATTGAAGAGAACTGGGGACAGAGAAGGAAGATAAATCCTGAGCAGTACCCTGAGAAGCGGGATCAGGCGTTTGTCGTTGAAGTCAGCGTGTTTGATGACACGATCGACCTCCTGGAGCGCGCTCCATCCCTTCGCCACCAGCTCCATCGCCTTCTTGTTCCTGTCGTGCATCCCCCTCTGAAAAAACAAATCCAGTATCTCTGCTTGTCAGAAATGCCACTGGAACGAAACATAAATATCACTACATGAGATCCATCCGCGGGCCATGCGGCATCGCCCTCACCTGCGGGCTCAGCGCAGCGGCGACCTGACCGGTGCACTTGGTAGAAGAGGAGGCGGCGGCGGCCAGCCGTCGCGCCGACGCGGCGAACATGGCGGCGTGCTGCCTGCCCCTGGAGGAAACAGGTGCCGCGCAAAGGCTTGGCAGGAGAAGGGTACCGCGCGCACCCGTGTGACCTCTCCTCTCCGCGGGTGAAGGGGAGAGTGTGGAGCAATGGCGGCCGCTCAGGCAGGGGAGAGTTGGACTCACTGACCGCTGGGCCCGCACGTCGCCGGAGATGGCCGGCCCAGAACGACGCGGGCCTCTTATGGGTCGGTATGGATGTGCTTGAGGCCCATATGATACTAGGCCTGTCCCGGTTAATTATTTTTAGGAAGAAGTCTTTTTCCCTCCTTCAACTTTTGCCAAAGTCTGAATTTCCTCCTCAACTCCAAAACCGATCATCCTACAACTGTTCGAAACCGGTCATTTTACCCCCTCTGTGGTTTTTTTAGCGGTTTTCGCTGACGTTGCAGGTGGGACCCACATGTCAGCGTGCCACGTCGGCGTTAGTGGACCCACACGTCACCTCTCTCTTCTCTCTTTCTCTCTCTCTCCTCTCTCTTCTTCTCTCCCTCTCCTCTCTCTCTCTCACCCACGAGGCCGGGGCTGGCCACCGCCCCTCCGCGCGGCCAAGTGAGGTCGTTGCCGCCGCCACCTCCCGCGCGCATGGCCGGGCCGGAGAGGAGGAGGCGGCGGTGGCCCGCCTAGCGACGATAGTTGCAGGGGCGGGGCGGCGGTTCATGGGGGCCACGACCCGGCCCGGTGAGCACAGGGTGGTGGCGACGTCGGCGACAGCGAGGTTCGGAGCGGCAGGTCGACCCGACAAGGACTGGTCGCGGAGGCGAGGGCGCGGCGGCTCGTGGGGCGACGGCCCGGTCCGGCGAGGTGAGGATGGGGCCGCGGTGGTGGCGGCCAGGACGGGGAGTGAGGGCTGCCGATGACTAGGATGACAGAGAACGGCAGCGGCGGCCAAGACGGAGAGAGAGAGAGAGAGAAAAAGACAGAGAGAGAGAAGAAGAGAAAGGTGACGTGTGGGCCCCACTAGCGCCGGCGTATGGGCTCCACCCGCCACGTAAGCAAAAAACCGCACTAAAAACCATGAAAGGGGTAAAATGATCGGTTTCAAATAGTTCAGGGTGTAGGATGACCGGTTTTGGAGTTGAGAGGGAAAATCCGGACTTTAGCAACGATTGAGAGAGGGGAAAGGACTTCTTCCTTATTTTTAATAAGGAAGAATCAATTCAGCCTACAAGATACATGCAATGGCTCGGACTAGATTTCGTTCCCTAGTGAGTGGTGAGTGGTGACTATAGATGGCCAAACGGGCCGCCCGAGCACGGCATGACCCGAGCCCGTGAAAGCACGGTCCGTTTACTATCGGGTCGACACGACACGAATTTACTATCGGACAGCGCGTGCCAGCCCACGGGCGGAGGTGTCGGCCCATGGCACGACACGAAATATATTAAACGTGTCGGGCCGGCCCGTTGGGCCCACTACGGTGACGACCCAAAATCAATTATGCAGCCCATTAGCGAGAATAAAGGAGTAAAAACTAGGGGGAGAATGGAAATTGAACTTACAACCTCTTGGTTGAGAGGGAAAAGCCTTCCCAATTCCCAATTGACTAAGTTCACTCATTTGAGTGGAGGAAGATATGTATTTTATTTAATACCTACATTTTGGACCGTGCCATGCCTCCCACCGAGGCCGAGGCCTCGGTCCAAGCATGGCCCGTAGCGTCGTGCCGTGCTCGGCCCGATACGAAATTATTTCGAGCCGTGCCGGATTCGTGCCGGGCTTTTTTTGCGGGCTATCGGGCGGCCCACAAAGCAGGGCCCATTTGGCCACCTCTAGTGGTGACCAACGTTCATTTTACATGGGTCGAATTCGAAACCAGATTGAATTAATCGAATTGGACGGGCCTTATTCCGGTCAATCTAGTGAGAGATTTCGCTATTTTGACCACGTAAACGGTGAGCTTCGCCGAATGACCATGTAAGTTTGAGCTTCGCTGAACGACCACGAAACCGGTGTCATATGCTGTAAAATGACCATACCTGTTGGAATAGACATTTTTGCATTTTTCGTAATGATTTAGACATCTGGAAAGGACGATTATATCCCCGCCCTATCAAAATCCCTCTCACGATGTGGCGCCAATTAAAAAAAAAAAGAAGGTCGTCGTCGGACGTGGTGTTGCTTTTTTTGACACCTTGGTGCTTCTACCTTCTTCTTTTTTTTTGATGGGGCAGGGGTATAATCGTTCTTTCATGTGTCTAAATCATTAAAGAAAATGTAAAAATGTCTATTCCAACAGGTATGGTCATTTTACAAAGACAGACATTGATTTCGTAGTCATTCTGCGAAGCCCAAACTTGTATGGTCATTCTCGCGAAGCCCACCGGTTACGTGGTCAAAATAGCAAAAATCTCCTTCAACCTTGCATTAACTCATTCACAGCCTAGAGCAATTTTTGAGCCTATTTCCATAGAAAAAAAGGAACACGGCCTTAACTATTTTCGTTATTTTTTAATTTTTTATTCTTCTTCTTCTTCTTCTTCTTCTTCTTTATTCTTTATAGAGTAAAATGCACCTGAAGTACATGAACTTGTGTGAGTGTGTCATTCAGATCTACGAACTTTTATTTTGTATTTCTAGGTTCACGAACTTGTTTATTTGTGTCATTTAGGTCCACAAACTTTAATTTGTATTTCGGGTCCATAAACTTGTTTGTTTGTGTCAATTAGGTCCACAAAAGTGTTTGTTTGTATCATTTAGTTACATAAATTTTTTTATGTCTACGCACTTGTTTGGGCTTGACATATTAGTTCGTCGACATTTTCTTAACACTTATAAATTCATAAACTTAATAAAATAATGCAATATTCATTGAATATTTTGATACAAACATCTCAGAAAAAATGTCACAATAATTTAGTTATTTTAATCATGTTAAAAAAATGTCTCTATTAGATATAGACATATGAGGGCATGTTACAAAAATATTCTCTTGCTTATGCACAAATAGCTCGTTCGAAGTAGATGCGATCATCTCACGAGCTCAACTATTCTGGTGAATTCTTATTTTAGATCTTTTCTAGTTCATAATACCATTGAGTCCAATCATGTCATATTAGACCATAATATTTGTAAATAATACATAACTTAAAAGGTTTATGACTTTATAACTATTGAAAAAAGTTTATTGACCTAAATTGCATAGACGAACAAGTTTGTAGACCTATGAATGAAAATGAAAATTGATGGACCTAAACGACACGGACAAACAAGTTCGTAGACCTAGAAATACAAAATAAAAGTTTGTGGACCTAAACGACATAACCACACAAGTTCATGAAGCTCTAGTGTATTTTACTCTTTTTTATATAATACTATTTAGACTAAACACTATGCAATTTATTTGTTACATATGCTCTACCTACCGACCCATCTCATCTGCCCTTGGATCAATAACTAAATCCCCTCTTAATCACAGCATCAAGCGTTCAACCCACTAGACATAAACCTGACATGTCATATGTCAGGATTGTTTTATTCTTTTAGTTCTTGTGTTTCCTCCGTGTCTGCGTAAGAACATCTCCACCAGTCTAGCCATAACTAATTCTAAATCTACGTTTTTTAGCTAGGCTGTAAAATAAAAATTATAAAAAAGAATGATGGAAATCGACCACGTCATCTCTAAGTCCTTTTTCTTTTTCTTTTTTCCAACGTGAGACCTAGGGCCTGCCGCGATATTGAGGCCCCGTGGGGGAGCTTAGGCTTTTCCGCTTTTCCAAAATTCAGCATTTTGGAGAAGCCCACCTCTGTAGCCCAGGAAGCCGTTTTTGAAAAAGCAAGAGAGACGTGTTTGGGGTTCTCGCTTCTACGGTCAGCTTTGGATTCGGAGGAAGATGAGACGAGGCGAAGTCGACGAGCTCGGACCGGGAGCTGAGGACGAGGCTTACCTCTCGCAGATCTCAGGTCGGCGGCCTCGGGGGCGGCGGCGGGGGAGCTCCTCGCAAGGGCGGCGGCGAGGGAGGAGCTCGCGGAGGCGGCGACGCAGGCGGAGGAGCTCGTGGGGAGCGGCGCTGGCGGAGGAACTCGTGGGGGCGACGGCGGGGGAGCTCCTCGCGGGGCGGCGGCGGGGAAGGAGCTCGTGGGTGCAGCGACACCAGCGATGTAGCTCGCGGGGGCGGCGGCGAGAGAGGAGCTCATGGAGCAACCATCAGCGGAGTAGCTCGATTACAACCGTAAAAGCTCGGGAAGCGACTTGATAGACGCTTCTCCGCTTTTAGTTCATTCTCTGCTTTTCCATCTCGTTAAGCGCTTAAATAACGATACCGTTTAGGGAAGCTTTTAAGCTTTTAGAGCTGTCTGGAGAAACAAAAGCTCTAAAAGCTACCCCAAACAGGACCATAAGTCGCATCGCCGCCCGAACGAGTCCCGACCAGCGTCACCGCTGGAACGCGTGAGACCCCGGGCCTGCCACGATATGATAGAGTTGCATCGCCGCCGGAACGAGTCCCGGCCAGCGTCACCGCTGGAACGAGTCCCTGCCATCACTTGAAATTGCCGATCCATGAGCCTGAATAGGCCATGAACGAGTGCTGCCGCAAGTCCCGATATTTGTTCTGCTAGACAAGCAAGTGCTCACCTGTTCAAAGCTCACTTAGCTGAGCCGTTGTTTATATATTATCGTACACATATGTATCCATTCTGATAACCAGATAAGTTCTTTCTAGGAAAATTGAGCACCCAATGTACAATCAGGTCTAAGAATAAAGAACAGGATAAACAGAAAAAAATAAGAAAGAGTGTTAATCAAACTAGAATCCCACGACAAGACATTGTAGACTCAACATGATATATGGCAAGCCATCTCTGTACTTGTCGTGAGCAAGAAAGTTCTACTGGACCAATGCATTCATCATAATATCCTTAAACAACGCCATTTGTTAATTTACTTAGAGCTTCTCCAAAGATAGAGACGGCACTAATTCTTCACGTCATCTAAGAGTTATCTAAGAGTCATGTAAGAGTTCATATCAACTCTAAAGTAACAATTGGACCCACATGTCAGTTGTCTCAATAAATGTTAGAGGCTGCCTCTTGAACAAGAGCTAGCAATCTTCTCTCTCTTCTTTTTTTCTAATAAATAATTCTAAGAGTTAGCTAAGAAGCAACCATTGGGGACGCTCTTAGCCTTTTGCCGGATACACATGTACGCTCAGTGGCGGACCTAGGATGCATTAATTGGGCATTCAAACATGCATACAAAAAGAAAATTTTCTTAATGATTCATGTTGTTCAAAAGAAAATTTGGAAAAAGAAGATGGAATATGTGTTTTTGTTGTTAATTTATATGCTTTTACACTCAAAGAAACATGATTTTGTCCAAATTACTTGAGTGTAAGTGAATGTATCGGATATATATACATGTACTTCATGCTTTAGCTTCAATTTTGGGCATTCAATTGAAGCCAATGAATAAGGGGAGGTCCGCTCCTGTGTACGCTTTAATTACTTCTATAAAGCCAGTTTCAGTGGAGAGTGTCATCGCATAGTTATTAAAAAGAAATTTTTAAAACCGTGCTGGTGGAGGGTCATGGTGATGACACTCATCTCTCATCTCATGACACTTCCTCTCTTCTCTCTCATGTCATGTCAGCAAATTTAATGCTCGTGACACTATCATAACATCCCTATTGAGACCGGTCTAATTATAGTTTTCTATTTTCCTCCATAAATATAAATCAATCTTCAATCTCCGTTTTAATGCTCTGATCTGATTTTGGAACCCGTGAGCCTTTCTAATTTTCTGGTGACCTTCCATAGTTCCTTCATGCACCGTGTGATTGCTCGCACTTTCTCCTTCCCTAGCTGGAGATGGCGCTTGAGTTTCTTCCCCTTATTTCTTGATTGGGATCTCCACGAACAAACGTGAGCGCAATAGGGTGCATAGGAGGCCTCCACCGGCTGAGACCTTCACCAACCTTCTAATCTGGAGCTCCTTGTGTGCGCAACTGTTTTGTCACTGCAACTTCGATGGTGGTTATGACGCTGAAAAACTATGATTTGTGTCATGTAGGCCACGGAACGGAAGTTTTGGTGTGTGTCCGGTCGGCATAAGGCTTTCACGTGTGCAGATTCCCTCAATGAGTGTTACTTGGTAAGGTCATTTGATTGTTTATATACTTCTACGTCATCGGGTTCCGATGATGCTTCATCAATTTCTGGATAAACTTGATCTGTTCGTTTCCTGTCCTCTAAAATTTAACACTGTCACATCAAAGAGAATCTTATTATTTATGAATATTTCGATCAATTTAATGATAAAACCCTATTGACAGATTGGTGCTAATTTTCGAGATGAATCTAATGAGCTTAATTAATTTAGGTTTTGCTAAAGTGATGCGACAGATAATCGTCTTCTAATCATGACTTAGTTAACCTCATTAGATTCGTCTCGTAAATTAGTCTAGGGACCTGTAATTTATTTTATAATTAAACTTTATTTAATACTCCTAAATAGTAAGATTCTTTTTGATGTGACAGCTCTAAAGTTTAGACCCCAGAAATGAACATACCCTTGGTCGTAAGGCTACTTCCAAGTGGGGTTTTATTTTTAATAAATAAGCTATCATGTAAACAATTTTATTGATGTGACATGAAATTAATAAGGAGAGAGAAGAAAGGGGTTTCATCTAAACTGTTTCTAAGACATTTCTCTCTTGCATATGTTACCTAGGAAACAACAAAATAAAACTATGTGTTGTATGAGGTATTTTATTCACCCTTATTGCTTATGTGACCTATTGGAAACAATGAAATAAAACTCTCCACTGAAAGTAGTCTAATATCTTGGTCGCTAGGTTGGTGACTCTGTACACGTTGGCAACCTTCGAGGGATGCAATTAACCACCGTCTCCATCGGGTGCAGGATTTTTTCAAGTTTGCTAGCGCACCGCACCATTGCCGTCTGATATCCACGATGCGTTCTACTTCAGTGATTCATTTGCTTCTACATTCATTTGCTTTTTAGAAGACCAACGTTTAGACTCACTTCATCACGATGATTCTTTTTTTATTATATTTCAATAGATGATGCAGCAGTATCAAACTAATGTGAGCAAAACTCCATCTCCATCTACTATGGTGAGACGACAACATGGTATTGGCAAAAACATATCAGGTCCTGATGGTACGGAACTTTTCACTTTCTGTTGTATTGCTTTGTCATCTATTTTGATTTGTGTTACCGTTTGTCTTCAACAATATTCTGATAAAGGCAGCTACAAGTGGGACGGATGTGGATCGGGAGTTGGACATATACGTATTTTAGTCTTCATATTTATTATTCTGATTCTCGTGACCCAAATGGTGTGCTGTTTGCTGATCTAAACAATACTTCCTCCGTTTTTAAAGTGTTGACACCATTGACTTTTTTGATATGTTTGACCATTCATTTTATTCAAAATATTTTTTTAAATATGAAAAATCATAAGTCATGTTTCAACAATTTAATGAAAAAATAAATTATAATAAAATATTTGATAATTTTTAAAATAGTTTGAATAAGACGAACGGTCAAAAATAATAAAAAAGTCAATTACATCAACAATTTAAAAACAGAGGGAGTAGATCACACGCCTTTTGTAGATTCTAAAAAACTTGCAGTGTTGTACAAATCTCAATCCCAGGGGTCTGCTCTTCGAGTGGCCATAACCCATAAGAACCGGGGTCTCTAACGATTTGAGTGAATTGGAACGAAAGGGTAAATAAAAATGTGACTACATGCGTGTGTACAGAAATGGGAAGAAGTTCAAGGCAGCTAGGATTGCTTGATCTCTAAAACAGGGCAAGGAGTTGTCATCTCTTCAGGTTTGATTGGAAGAAGGCTTGCTCCTTTTGTCAACCTATGCAACGCAAGAAGCTACGTATTGGCCTAAAGAAATAAGGGTCTAACTTATACTGATATTCTCTTGATATTGTGTTCATGTTCGCATGCTTAGCTCATGTACATTTAGTCATTTTACATACAAAGTTAAAATGTGTGAGGTTACTTTTAGATTTTGGTTATATTGATATTGAACACCCTATAGACATTTGTGTGTGGTTAATGTGTTTTCATTCTCTAGATTATTATATGTAATTTTTCTACTTTTGTGAATTACTTGATTTTCAAAAGTAGCAAATTTGATCGCATCAATTAAATGATCATTCTTAAAATTGATGTCTTCAATTTGTAAGATACAAATCATATATACACTATACTCTGAAAAAAATAATATATTATTATCATTAGTGTAAAAAACCATTTCAATATACATCGTTTGGATAATTTTTCTACGTGCATGTCGCACATGCATAAAACTAGTTTTCATATGTGTGTATTGATTATCGATGTATGCGTGCCTCGAGAAAAAAATGCCTATGAACATATGTGATTCTTTATTGAGAACATCATATCATCTTTGGAACGAAGCAACCAGCTACAAGTGTCAATTTTAAAATCTCCAGAAAGATATGATTGGAGCACGGGTACTCGGATATCTATTACATAGTATACTATAGTACCTACAAGACATACGTGAGACTGATGAGTGCATCTTAATTCTTAAATAAAGTGATGAGCACCTTCAAATCTATGGCAGTGATTCACTGGTTGCTACTTTTTTTTAAAAAAAGAAAACTACAGCAACTCCTTTGAGATTGCATGAACTTTATTGCAATGGTAACATGGATACAAACCTTTACAAATAAAAATTTTGTTACATGAGAGATGTTTAGAGGAGGGAGAGAAGATAGAAAAAAATAGATAGGATTAATTAGGCTAGAGGTAATTAGGATGGTGGCAACGGTGAGACCACAAGGCCAAGTCATCACAGCCGCGAGCAGCTATTGCAAGATTTGACTCATCTTTCTTGTCTAAAACCCTTACGGCCTTACGGTTCCAACACTTTCAAATACGTATTCCAAAGTACTGGTTGCTACTTCTCAAAAAGCTAGGAGGGAAGCGGCCCGACGTCGACGCGCGGAGAAGGGGAGTGGCGCGGCCCGACGCGGCGGTTCTCAGCCGCCTCCTTGCCGGATCCGCTGCCAGGGCGACGCGGAGGAGGGAAGGGAAGCGGCTTGACGCCAGCGCGACGCGGAGGAGAGGATGGACGCGGTCCGACGGGTCGGACGGAGGTGACCGGTTCTGCCACCGGCACTCCGCGAAGGAGGGAAGGGTCGGGGCACGGCCCGATCAACGCGTTGGTGGGGTTGGGGTGGGGGCGGCGGGGGATGGAAGAATCGGATAAGACTGGCACTTTTTGTGGGAGTGAGGTTATTTTTATAGTGTATTCATTTTTGTGGGCTCTAAGGTTTAGTTTGTTGGGCCTTACGAACTTGGTTTTTAATAACGAACGGATAACGTAAGAAGCCCGATATTAGTGGACTCTAATGACATCAGCGAGTGCCCGCTATTACCGTGACACGTCTATTTGCGCTCGCCGGCGTCGGCGGTGCCCACTATTGCAGTGATCCTGTAACAGCGTTGTCATCCGATGACATCAGCAAAGTGACATCGCAATAGCGTTTTTTTTGTGTTCGCTATTATTGAAAAATGACCCCTGATATTGCTGGCTCTTTTTGCAGTAGTGTTCCCCTCCTCCGCGTCGCCCGGCGGCGGATCCGGTGAGGAGGCGGCTGGATCCGCCGTGTCGGGCCACGCCCTCCCCTCCTCCGCGCCGGCGTCAGGCCGCTTCCTCCTCCTCCGCGCGCCGACGTCGGCCGCTTCCTCCTCCCGGACGATGCGACCTGGATAGCACGATCGGTTGGAGCGACGGATCCGACGGTGGATCTGGCCACCGAGCCTGGCGGCAGGCTGGGTTCGGACTAGGTCCGACGCCACGTGGTTTTTTTTATTTTTTTATTGACCGCTGTAGTAACGGGTAGAATGCCCGATATTCTAATGTATCTATTTTTAATAGCGTTAACGTAGTAACGGTGCCCGCTACTGCAGGCCTCTTTTCCACTAGTGACTAAAACACAATGAGATTAACTCCCTGTATATGTACACACGGAATGGACCATTCAGAAGAATCTATAACTTTCAATCATAACTGCCCACAATCTCTAACTTCGAAAAGGCACTGTTATTTGCTCAATCACCGAAACGCATATGCTCAAAGCCCCAAACACATATGGTGATCATCGATCCATATGTGGAAATATCTGTAAAGTCTTCCAAGGTTGTGCCAGAGGTGCGGCCGATGCAAAATCGATCAGGACAGTTAATGCCATGCATGTGCAACTTTTACTTGAATGGATCCCAGAATCAAGACTCTCAACCATAAAATAGCTAGGGCAAGAATGAAGCTTGCATGGAGGGGCTAGGGGACTGAGCCTACTTGACAGCGTGGTGAGGCAGGCGCGCTAGACTGATAGGCCACACAACTACCACATCTCGACTTTTCAAGCATGATGCGTGCATGCATGTGGAAGCCCCCAGAAGCTCAAAGTCGTATGATCTCTTTTGTGCACCCAAACTAATGATGATGGTACAACTCTAGTCAACTTTTATATTTGCCTGAGAGGCGACAAATGTCTGGCGGCTCGATCGGGCGCGTGGTGCCATGTGTGCATCATGACCGGCTGTCGATTAATGAAGCAACCAAATGAGATGAAGAACGAAGCAAATGAAATGGGTAGACAATTACAAATAATGGTTAGTTGGCTCTCACGTGTTGTGGTTTGTGACGTGCATGGGTGTGTCGGAACAGCTTGTGGGTAATTAGCATTGCATTACTCCCAGTTTAATTTCCTTGCCCTAAGACTGCTAGCTTGAGCCGCCGTTTACCGTCCGTAGCATATACTTGTCTTAAAAACGGTATGTGATTCTGACCACGCTTGTTTCAAGTTAAGTATTTTTTTTATATATATATATGCTTATTACCTACTACCTCTGTCCCATCTGAAAGTGTCGTTCTCGCTTTCAAGAAGTCAAACCTTTTAAACTTTAATTAAAAATATATGAAAAATTATAAATATTTATTGAATATAATTAGTATCATTAGATAGATAATTGAATTTACTTTCATAATTAACTTATTTAGGGATACAAATATTACTAATATTTTCTATAAATCTAGTCAAAGTTTAAAAAATTTGATCGACACGGATACCATAGCGATACTTTCAATGGGACGGAGGAAGTAAGTGCGTGGATCCGTCCATGCATGAACTTGCCGTTTGATTCTGATTTAGTGTGTTTCCGCACGCATAGCTCAAAACGGCTGAAGATTGATGGCTACATGGAAGTGGCCAAGTGGCAAGATGGACTCGTGGGGCGAGTGGGGGCTCCGAGTTGCCGTGCTTTCCAGCGTCGCCGCGCATGTGGTTCTGGTCCTCCTGGCTAGGACAAGAAGGCATAACGTCTCCCTCTTGGGGAGGCTCTTGTTGTGGCCGGCGTACCAGGCTGTGGGCACAGCCAGGTACGCCCTCAGCAGGCTGTCGCCCTGAGCGGCACTTGGCCGTTATCATCCTCGTGCGAGCAGCAGCTGGTTGCCTTCTGGGCACCGTTCCTGCTGCTGCATCTGGGCCGCCCCGACAACATCAGCGCCTACTCCCTCGAGGACAACAAGCTATCCATGCGCCAAGCCGTGGATGTGCATGTCCTGCTTACGGTCTGGGGAGTCATATACCATTACATATACCTCAGCAACAATAGTGGGGACCTGCTCCCTGCATCTATCATCATGTTCGTCATTGGCACTTGCAAGTACATTGAGAGGGTGGTCGCTCTACGGGGAGGAGACTTCGGCAACACCGGGGACTCTTCCAGCGACAAGGCGGAGCGGCAGCGTTCTAGGCAGCGAGTGGCCTCGCATCACAGTGAAGACGAAGGAGCCTGGCAATGAAGAAGAAGCCCTGCTGCTCGCTCACAGCATGTTCCATTTCTGCCGGCGTGCCTTGGTCGATGATTCTTCCGTCCAGGACGATGATGAGGATTCATCATCATCACCGGCCATGAGCGAGACTATCTTCTCCTTGGGCTGGGAAAGCATGTGCATGGTAGTGGAGATGGAGCTCTCCCTCATGTACGACTTCCTCTACACCAAGGCAACCGTCATCCACACATGCATGGACAGGCTACATCATCCGCCTCGTCTCGCCGCTAGCCTCCTTCACCGCAGCCTGCTTGTTCTGGTTCTTTCCAAAGCATTGTTTCGTGACATCTGACATCATCATCACCTACATGTTGCTGGCGGTGGCCTTCGTCCTGGATGTGGTATGGCTGGTGAGGGCGCTTGCATCGACCTGGGCATATTCATTCCTAGATGCCAGGCCGAGCAATTGCCTTTACCATGCGATTCTATGCAAAGGGTGGTGGTGCTGGTTCCACCGCATCATCGTGTCGTTGGATCCTTCCAGCTCGATTCATGGCAACAAGCCAAGTTCCCACCGGATCGGAGGTGGTCACGCAAAATCGGACAGTACAACTTAATTGCTAGATGAGTGCACCCGTCCTCCAGCTGGTTGCATAATGGGTTTATGGAGCTGGCTCATGGACAAGGTTGGATCCCAGGACTTCCGCCCGGTGTCGATGAGGTGCTGTTCAAAAGGATACAGGGAAGGTTGTCACGCGGCAGTCCCTATGCCTATAGCATGAGAGACATAACAAGTTCCTGGGGCCAAGTAGCAGTGAGGAGGCGTAAGGAGCTGTTCACAGGTTTATCGCCCCCTTTTTCGGGCGTGAATTCCAGGAGGACATCCTCGTATGGCACATTGCTACCTGCATTTTCCTCGCCTGCCCTTCCGATAATCATCAACTCATACCACAGGGAGAGGGAGACCTTGTCAAACTCAAATATGCCCAGGCAATTGAGGCCTTGTCGGAATATATGATGTTCCTCGTCGCTATGCGCCAGCACATGTTGCCGGGTCTTGAGCTCCGCAGGTTGTTTATCAAGCTTTGGTCGAGTTATGGGTTCAGGTTCAGAGTGATAAACAAGGTTTCAGTTGGAGCCTTATAGCAAAAGAGAAGCTGGCTCAGATCTTGTACAAGAACAAGTACGACGACCCCGAGTTGTACTTGGATGCTGGCAACCAGAAAAGAAGGCTTATCTCGGACGGAGCTGAACTTGCCATTTCGCTACTTGAAACAGGCAAGCACGGGGAGTTGTTGGAGGTCATCTTCGACGTGTGGGTGGACAAACTGCTCTACGCGGGGGCCCGATGCAGCAAGGAATCCCACGCAAAGCAGATTAGCCGTGGTGGTGAGCTCACCACCATAGCGTGGATTATCACAGAGCACGCCGTCCCATTTCGAATAGGAGAAAAGGTTGAACCTCAAACTTATCAGACCAAGGAGAAGGAGAAAGAAGCAGCCAAGGACGACAAGCCTAAAAAGGACCATCTCCCTGACGCTCCTGTTCCTCCGCCGTTATACTACGACGACGAGAGGCCGGCGGATAAGCCTGCGGATAAGAAGCCATATAAGGAAGGCGAAGGATGAGAGCCTAAAGAGGAGGAAGAAGCAGAAGACGATGAAGCCTGAGGAGAAGAAACCTTCTCCCTCTCCTCAGGAGAACCTAGAAGAAAAATAAAGTTTTCTACGTTGTATCCACCATACTGATATCGGTTTATTATATTAGCTAGATTCAAGCAATGTATCTCCTGTCCTCTTCTTTTTTTAGATAATGGAACAATTGTTCCCGCCTCTACACCCGAAGGTGTACACAGCGATAGTTACTACAACACCAAAGCCATAAGGCTGACCACACGGAGAGTACTCGGACTCTAGATCTCACACAGGAGATCACTAGATAAAAGACTCGACTCAAGACATAAGCTTAACACTAGTCTCAACAAAACACCAACAGACAACGAGAGAACACTCGACACAACGATCAGCTATGCCTCAATTCTCCTGGAGAACTGCCAACCGAACTTAGCAAAGATCGCCATGCTTGCTGTCTCCAACAACCGGCAACCAAGCTTGAGATTCTTTTGACTCTCCTCTCCTTTATGCAACCGGGACCAAGTGCGGATCCATTGTGTCGTCTTGAACATAACCTGCAGGGAATTTATAGATTTTGCTTTATTAAACACCACATCATTCCTATTCAACCATAATGCCCGAGAGAAGAGCCGCCACTCCAACAAGAATTTGGTTCCGAAAATTAGATGGGAATCTTCTAATCCAAGGGCCAAAAACATTTGAGATGGAAGTAGGTAGTTGAACTCCAAATGTGATGAAAATAATGTTCCAAACAAAGCGTGCAAAATGACACTCAAAGAAGAGGTGTTGAATAGTTTCTAAAGCACTACAAAAGCAACACTTTAGTGACCCAACCCAATTCCTTTTAGCTAGGTTATCTTTCGTAAGGGTAACACCCTTTGTTAGATACCAAAGGAAAATTTTTATTTTGAGTGGGATTTTGATTTTCCAAATTGGATTGGAGATTGGAACCACACCACTTTGGATAATGTGCTTGTATAATGATTTCACCGTGAATAAACCACTAGCATTCAAATCCCAAATAAATTTGTCAATTTCCCCATTAAGGGAAACAGTCATGACCTTGCTCACTAAGTTATACCACTCTATGAGTCTATCACCCACTAATGCCCTTCTAAAGGATATGTTAAGTGGTGTAGAATTCATGACATTCGCTACCGACGCCTCCTTTTTCCTTACTAAATTGTAAAGACTAGGATACTCGGATTTGAGAGATTGATCACCAATCCAAATATCCTCCCAAAATCTAACATTAGTGCCACTTTCAATATTAAAGTGCCCACATTGTAGAAATTGGTCTTTAATTTTCATCAAGCCGGCCCAAAAATGGGAGTCACCGGGCTTCTTTTGGACTTGACCAATGGTTTTGTTTGACAAGTATTTCTTCCTTAGAAGATTTTGCCAAATTCCATCTTCATTGATTAGTTTAAACAACCACTTGCTAAGGAGACATGAGTTTTGCACTTCTAAGTTCTGAATTCCTAAGCCTCCAAAATCTTTTGGCCTACAAACAATACTCCATTTAGCAAGCCTATATTTTTTCTTATGTTCATCACATTGCCAAAAAAATCTCGATCTATAATAATCAAGTTTTTTTAACACTCCCTTAGGGACTTCGAAGAAGGATAACATATACATTGCAAGACTTGTCAAAACTGAATTAATTAGCACAAGGCGCCCTCCTACCGATAGAAGCTTCCCTTTCCAACTAGCCAACTTTTTCTGAAATTTTTCTTCAATCACAATCCAATCTCCATTTGATAATTTTCTATGGTGCATAGGAATTCCCAAGTATTTAAACGGTGTAGTGCCATAGGCACAACTGAAAAGTAGGGTATATTCTTTTTCACATTCCTTTGCCTTTCCATAACAATATAATTCACTTTTATGGAAATTAATTTTCAAACCGGATAATTGCTCAAAAGCACTTAACACTAGCTTAAGGTTTTTGGCATCCGCTAAATCATGGTCCATAAAAAGAATGGTATCATCCGCGTATTGAAGAATAGAAAGGCCGTCTTCCACCAAATGTGGGACCACACCTTTGAAATCTCCATTATCTTTAGCTCTATTAATAAGGATAGCCAACATATCCGCTACTAGATTAAAAAGGATTGGGGAAAGTGGGTCACCTTGTCTAAGACCTTTTTTGGTTTGGAAATAATGACCAATATCATCATTTACCTTGATTCCCACACTCCCACCTTTGACAATTTGGTTGATCCATTTACACCAAGTTGGTGAGAATCCTTTCATTCTCAAAGCTTGTTGTAAAAAATTCCAATTTACCTTGTCATAAGCCTTTTCCTGTCCTCTTCTTAGAAAAGTATATCTTATATTTACTAATTGGAGGCTCCATTCGAGATCTCCACATTAATCCGTTGAAAATCCTAGAAATTCTCACAAAAAAGCAAAACATCCGGCCATTAATTTGACTCATCACAAGATCTTAAGCGTTAAATAATATAACATTGATCTCCACCGTGGCTCCAAAAAGGGTGCAACCCCCCAGATTTTATTTCCTAATACATTAATTATTATCTCCATATTCTTCCTTCACGTGATATTATAGACAACAAGCTATCCATGCGCCAAGCCGTGGATGTGCATGTCCTGCTTACGGTCCGGGGAGTCATATACCATTACATATACCTCAAGCAACAATAGTGGGGACCTGCTCCCTGCATCTATCATCATGTTCGTCATTGGCACTTGCAAGTACATTGAGAGGGTGGTCGCTCTACGGGGAGGAGACTTCGGCAACACCGGGGACTCTTCCAGCGACAAGGCGGAGCGGCAGCGTTCTAGGCAGCGAGTGGCCTCGCACACGGTGAAGACGAAGGAGCCTGGCAATGAAGAAGAAGCCCTGCTGCTCGCTCACAGCATGTTCCATTTCTGCCGGCGTGCCTTGGTCGATGATTCTTCCGTCCAGGACGATGATGAGGATTCATCATCATCACCGGCCATGAGCGAGACTATCTTCTCCTTGGGCTGGGAAAGCATGTGCATGGTAGTGGAGATGGAGCTCTCCCTCATGTACGACTTCCTCTACACCAAGGCAACCGTCATCCACACATGGACAGGCTACATCATCCGCCTCGTCTCGCCGCTAGCCTCCTTCACCGCAGCCTGCTTGTTCTGGTTCTTTCCAAAGCATTGTTTCGTGACATCCGACATCATCATCACCTACATGTTGCTGGCGGTGGCCTTCGTCCTGGATGTGGTATGGCTGGTGAGGGCGCTTGCATCGACCCGGGCATATTCATTCCTAGATGCCAGGCCGAGCAATTGCCTTTACCATGCGATTCTATGCAAAGGGTGGTGGTGCTGGTTCCACCGCATCATCGTGTCGTTGGATCCTTCCAGCTCGATTCATGGCAACAAGCCAAGTTCCCACCGGATCGGAGGTGGTCACGCAAAATCGGACAGTACAACTTAATTGCTAGATGAGTGCACCCGTCCTCCAGCTGGTTGCATAATGGGTTTATGGAGCTGGCTCATGGACAAGGTTGGATCCCAGGACTTGGCATACTTGTCTCCACTTCCGCCCGGTGCCGATGAGGTGCTGTTCAAAAGGATACAGGGAAGGTTGTCACGCGGCAGTCCCTATGCCTATAGCATGAGAGACATAACAAGTTCCTGGGGCCAAGTAGCAGTGAGGAGGCGTAAGGAGCTGTTCACAGGTTTATCGCCCCCTTTTTCGGGCGTGAATTCCAGGAGGACATCCTCGTATGGCACATTGCTACCTGCATTTTCCTCGCCTGCCCTTCCGATAATCATCAACTCATACCACAGGGAGAGGGAGACCTTGTCAAACTCAAATATGCCCGGGCAATTGAGGCCTTGTCGGAATATATGATGTTCCTCGTCGCTATGCGCCAGCACATGTTGCCGGGTCTTGAGCTCCGCAGGTTGTTTATCAAGCTTTGGTCGAGTTATGGGTTCAGGTTCGGAGTGATAAACAAGGTTTCAGTTGGAGCCTTATAGCAAAAGAGAAGCTGGCTCGGATCTTGTACAAGAACAAGTACGACGACCCCGAGTTGTACTTGGATGCTGGCAACCAGAAAAGAAGGCTTATCTCGGACGGAGCTGAACTTGCCATTTCGCTACTTGAAACAGGCAAGCACGGGGAGTTGTTGGAGGTCATCTTCGACGTGTGGGTGGACAAACTGCTCTACGCGGGGCCCGATGCAGCAAGGAATCCCACGCAAAGCAGATTAGCCGTGGTGGTGAGCTCACCACCATAGCGTGGATTATCACAGAGCACGCCGTCCCATTTCGAATAGGAGAAAAGGTTGAACCTCAAACTTATCGGACCAAGGAGAAGGAGAAAGAAGCAGCCAAGGACGACAAGCCTAAAAAGGACCATCTCCCTGAAAAATCTCGCCATCCCGGTAGCCCCCTCTCCTCCGCCGTTTTACTACGACGACGACGCTCCTGTTCCTCCGCCGTTATACTACGACGACGAGAGGCCGGCGGATAAGCCTGCGGATAAGAAGCCATATAAGGAAAAGATGAAGCCCGAGGAGAAGAAGCAAGAGATGAAGCCTCGAGGAGAAGAAACCTTCTCCCTCTCCTCAACCTAGAAGAAAAATAAAGTTTTCTACGTTGTATCCACCATACTGATATCGGTTTATTATATTAGCTAGATTCAAGCAATGTATCTCCTGTCCTCTTCTTTTTTTAGATAATGGAACAATTGTTCCCGCCTCTACACCCGAAGGTGTACACAGCGATAGTTACTACAACACCAAAGCCATAAGGCTGACCACACGGAGAGTACTCGGACTCTAGATCTCACACAGGAGATCACTAGATAAAAGACTCGACTCAAGACATAAGCTTAACACTAGTCTCAACAAAACACCAACAGACAACGAGAGAACACTCGACACAACGATCAGCTATGCCTCAATTCTCCTGGAGAACTGCCAACCGAACTTAGCAAAGATCGCCATGCTTGCTGTCTCCAACAACCGGCAACCAAGCTTGAGATTCTTTTGACTCTCCTCTCCTTTATGCAACCGGGACCAAGTGCGGATCCATTGTGTCGTCTTGAACATAACCTGCAGGGAATTTATAGATTTTGCTTTATTAAACACCACATCATTCCTATTCAACCATAATGCCCGAGAGAAGAGCCGCCACTCCAACAAGAATTTGGTTCCGAAAATTAGATGGGAATCTTCTAATCCAAGGGCCAAAAACATTTGAGATGGAAGTAGGTAGTTGAACTCCAAATGTGATGAAAATAATGTTCCAAACAAAGCGTGCAAAATGACACTCAAAGAAGAGGTGTTGAATAGTTTCTAAAGCACTACAAAAGCAACACTTTAGTGACCCAACCCAATTCCTTTTAGCTAGGTTATCTTTCGTAAGGGTAACACCCTTTGTTAGATACCAAAGGAAAATTTTTATTTTGAGTGGGATTTTGATTTTCCAAATTGGATTGGAGATTGGAACCACACCACTTTGGATAATGTGCTTGTATAATGATTTCACCGTGAATAAACCACTAGCATTCAAATCCCAAATAAATTTGTCAATTTCCCCATTAAGGGAAACAGTCATGACCTTGCTCACTAAGTTATACCACTCTATGAGTCTATCACCCACTAATGCCCTTCTAAAGGATATGTTAAGTGGTGTAGAATTCATGACATTCGCTACCGACGCCTCCTTTTTCCTTACTAAATTGTAAAGACTAGGATACTCGGATTTGAGAGATTGATCACCAATCCAAATATCCTCCCAAAATCTAACATTAGTGCCACTTTCAATATTAAAGTGCCCACATTGTAGAAATTGGTCTTTAATTTTCATCAAGCCGGCCCAAAAATGGGAGTCACCGGGCTTCTTTTGGACTTGACCAATGGTTTTGTTTGACAAGTATTTCTTCCTTAGAAGATTTTGCCAAATTCCATCTTCATTGATTAGTTTAAACAACCACTTGCTAAGGAGACATGAGTTTTGCACTTCTAAGTTCTGAATTCCTAAGCCTCCAAAATCTTTTGGCCTACAAACAATACTCCATTTAGCAAGCCTATATTTTTTCTTATGTTCATCACATTGCCAAAAAAATCTCGATCTATAATAATCAAGTTTTTTTAACACTCCCTTAGGGACTTCGAAGAAGGATAACATATACATTGCAAGACTTGTCAAAACTGAATTAATTAGCACAAGGCGCCCTCCTACCGATAGAAGCTTCCCTTTCCAACTAGCCAACTTTTTCTGAAATTTTTCTTCAATCACAATCCAATCTCCATTTGATAATTTTCTATGGTGCATAGGAATTCCCAAGTATTTAAACGGTGTAGTGCCATAGGCACAACTGAAAAGTAGGGTATATTCTTTTTCACATTCCTTTGCCTTTCCATAACAATATAATTCACTTTTATGGAAATTAATTTTCAAACCGGATAATTGCTCAAAAGCACTTAACACTAGCTTAAGGTTTTTGGCATCCGCTAAATCATGGTCCATAAAAAGAATGGTATCATCCGCGTATTGAAGAATAGAAAGGCCGTCTTCCACCAAATGTGGGACCACACCTTTGAAATCTCCATTATCTTTAGCTCTATTAATAAGGATAGCCAACATATCCGCTACTAGATTAAAAAGGATTGGGGAAAGTGGGTCACCTTGTCTAAGACCTTTTTTGGTTTGGAAATAATGACCAATATCATCATTTACCTTGATTCCCACACTCCCACCTTTGACAATTTGGTTGATCCATTTACACCAAGTTGGTGAGAATCCTTTCATTCTCAAAGCTTGTTGTAAAAAATTCCAATTTACCTTGTCATAAGCCTTTTCCTGTCCTCTTCTTAGAAAAGTATATCTTATATTTACTAATTGGAGGCTCCATTCGAGATCTCCACATTAATCCGTTGAAAATCCTAGAAATTCTCACAAAAAAGCAAAACATCCGGCCATTAATTTGACTCATCACAAGATCTTAAGCGTTAAATAATATAACATTGATCTCCACCGTGGCTCCAAAAAGGGTGCAACCCCCCAGATTTTATTTCCTAATACATTAATTATTATCTCCATATTCTTCCTTCACGTGATATTATAGACTTGTCTTCTCTCGAAACCAGGCAAACACCAATGGCAAGACAAGGAAGCGATCTCCTCGACGAGATGTTCTGTAACAGAGGCAGCGATCTCTTCACCTCATGCTTCATCTCATGCTTCAACCTCTACTTGCTGTGATCTTTTTTATGACTTATGTTTCATTGCGATCTGCAGAGGTGAATTCTTTCTTCCTTTGGCCTTCTTTGTTTCGTTGGGAAGGATCTTTGGTTCCATATCAATTCCTTCGACGTGGATCATCAATAATGGTATGTATATCAATGTCTATCTCCCCTTACAGTCCCCCTGATCTATCTGCTACATAGCCTGTTACATAATTAATCTACATGTCCGCCCAAACCTCATCGAATTGCTATGAGTTCTTTCAATTAACCACCTTCAGAACCACGGAGAGAAAATCTCATGGAGGGAAAAATCTGGGCCTGATCCTAAACGTGCCGCCAAACTCGCTGTTGTCTTTTCCTGAACCTGAGATTCGGCAGCACCCCGGTGAGGGACAGAGAAAGGCGATTATTACTTCTGGGTTAGCTACCTTAACTAGAGACCTGATTCTTCAGGTAAGTAGCATCATCAGTTAATTTTGCTTGCATGAGCAGTGAGATTTTGGTTGTTTATGTACTGTCAGATGTTGATGCTAATGTTCATACAGTATCAGTTTGACATCTAACCACAATGACTCAAATGTGTTCACTATTACATCTACATTTGGTATGACAGTTTCTAACTCAACGTATAGTATTATTTTATTGTGGCAAACTACATGAGTTTGTCATCATGTTTAGGGCTAGGTCCACATTTTTCTGTGAGTTTTTCTTTTCCATAATTATTGATGATGGTCAATTGATAAAAGTCAGTGCCAACAGAGGAGGATTCTATTTCAGATAGTGACTATTTTATATACAAGCCCATGCAGTGATACCTCTATAAACAAGCCTACTACTAAAAATAGATGTGCAGAACATAGATCCGTAGGTATATACGCAAGTAACAGATTTCTACAAGTTCACTTCTTAATTGGTCGCTGTATTTTATGATTGTGAATAGAGTCCATAATACACAACCCAAGTGGAGTTTCTACGTAATTATTTTTCATTTATTTTGTGACCTTATCTACTGTTCGTTGTCCACCAAAAAGAAACTTAAAAATTAGACTAGAGTAGCGCAGGATAGTCCTTGACATAGTATTGCCAGAACCAATTTTGGGTAAAATACAATATATAACAGGTTAGGATATTTATTTATTTATTACCTTCTACTATACAATTCTCACAAAGCAACAATGTAACATGCAAATTGATGAGATTGGAAGGTCAATCTACATGCTAAATTTCAAGGCTCCACGGGATAGCCGTTGACACGGTACACAATCGATTTCGAGTGAAACAATATATATAACAGGTTAGGATATTTATTTTTTTTACCTTTTACTATATAATTGTTGCAATACAAAAATATAACGTACAAATTGATGAGTTCTGATGGTCAATCTATATGGTAAATTTCAAGGCTTCACCAAACGAATTTTTCCATTTAAAAATAATAATCCGTGCTTTAGGCTTTTCAGCATTGAGGTAGTTTCGAAAGGTGAATGGGAAGCAAAATATGGAGGTTAGAAGGAGAGAAGAAAAGAAGCTAAAAGAAGAGAAATCGAAGACACATGGTCAAGTTTGTTGAGGGTCATTTTGTTTGAAGCACTGTTATGTTGATTATCCCTACGTCTCACCGGATCTAGAAGACCTGCCCTACATGGACAAAGGTGACTGCATATGTTCCTGATATTTTTCGGTCTCTCTTTGAATTTAAATATTTGCAGGTTATTTGGTTTCCATTTATCATCATAAAGTCGTTGGTATTATAAACATGAAGACAAATATGCAATGGCTTTCATACCATCTAACTTTTTTGGTAGCCTCAATATTGTGGCAACTGCTGAGGCACAAGTCAGATTCACATTAGAAAAATAAAATGAAAGGTGTGTTGCTTTGAAAGAACGGAATGCCAGGGAAAACCCCACCCCGATTGAATATTAATGCTATGAGGATTGATATTTTTAGTCAGGATTGCTATTTTCTTTATCACGAACCTTATGACATTATCACGTATTAATATCATTCAATAAATAGTTTACATAACTTCTGAAGAAGCTGACAGAAGTACGCAATAATAGTCCGCTACCAATTATTGTTATCTAACATAAATAATTAACCAATAGACACTTCATATGATTGAAATAGTAATGTGTGATTTGTGATAATAATTAGAAAATCAAACCAGCTATCAGATTTTGCGTTTCAGTCATAATGCTCACATATGAGATATATGTATATATATATAGAGAGAGAGGCACAATGACGTACATGCATAATTAGATAGTGATGAGAAAAAAAAGTTTAGAGAAACATTGCCATAATGTAGGATATGTGCCACACTTTTATCTTAGCATGTCTACTACCTATATTGTTCATTGCGTATAATTAACTCACATTTATCTACACAGAAACAATGATGGAATGGAACCATGAAACCATGTTCTGCTCAAATTAGGAGGCTGCCTTTGGGTTATGGTGTCATTGCACTTATTAGGAGGCTGCCTTTGGGTTATGGTAAAAAATAATTAAGCCCATGTCATACATACAAATGGTCCTGGTCCAAAAAGAACAAACCGTCCAAAGGAGTTGAGAATTGAGAACTGTCCATTGTCAGCCGCAGAATCAAGCAACAACTGTGAGCAAGAAGAACGTCAAGAAGTGCGGCATGGAATTGCTAATCTGTGGGTAAACACTGGAGTAGCAACTACTGTTCGAGTAGCATGCTAGGTGTTGAAGAAATGGCATAAGAACTGTATTGTAACTTGGTTTTCATCATAATATATAAATGATTAAGGTGAAACTGAAGAGAATAGATGGAGATATAAAACAATTATAAGTTTTATTATACTCTAATAATGCTAGCCCGTGCAGTTGCACGGGTTGATGGACTAGTTTTGTCAAATTCATATATGGACCACCTTTACGTCGACAGGTCATTATTGTCAGCTTTTGTGTATTTCTTTGGTTTTATTATGTTGTGCTATCGTGACATCTTAAATGAAGGTTACAGTAAGAACTCCCTTTACAATGGAATGTACTACTTACCACTTTGACGTAATATAAATCTAATCCAACCATTCATTTGCAAGGATAATATTGTGATTGATTAGATAGTCCAATAATTTACAGAGTCTGCCACCGCCGATTACCATTGTCATTTGCTTCGATGGGTATCGTTCAGGGAAAAGAAATGGCTACCCTTGTGCTGAAGGGTGGCCTGATCCCTGAAGAGTGTACTACTTGGCCCGTGCACTGTGATAGTTTTATATATTGCTAGACATTGTTTTTTTTTTGAGAGTGCAGAGCACCAGTTTCAGACCAATGCAATGATGTAAACGCCTCCTCCTCCTCCTCCTCCCATGTTTCATCCGCAATGATTGTATTTGCTAGGATGTAAAACGTGGAATTTGCTTGGACCTTGTAGCAATGGATTTTATTGGCTTTTTTTTCGAAAAATGATTTTATTGGCTTATGAACACTAAGAAACTAGACAAATAAAATATATTCTAGCATCCTATAGCAAATGACACTATTGAGTACTCCCTGAAAGTTCTTAAATTGTTATCATGGTTAACATTTTGAGTTACATTTAAAAATTTGTTTTACTTTAAAAATTTTAGAATAATCACATATTTTATATTGATTTATTTTCCCACGAACGAAAGTTGAAATATAGAGGAACGGTCAAATGTAACTCAAAATGTCAACAACGACGAGAACTTGAAAACAGGGGAAGTAGTATCTTGCACAAAATAGTGGTATATCTTAATTTTTTTCTACGAACATGAGAGTTGTATTGAAATTTAAATAATGTCATTACTGACTAGATGACCTTCCACACAATGTATTACAGAAGCAAGAGACCAACAAAATGTGCGGAACATCTAGTTCAGCAACACTAAACCACACAGAGAGTTAAACTGTAAGTTGTTTCATTTGTCTTTAGTTAGTTCTTTGTAATAATAATGAGAAATTTACCAGTGGTCCACTGTTAGAACAAGAAAAGAGAAGTTGGCTATGATCTTGCGCAGAATAAAGTTGAACGATGAAAATTTATTTCTCACTGATAGGGACGGGAAAAGATTCACCATCTCTGACGGAGCTCAATTAGCCCGTTGGCTGCTTAAAGTTGGAAAGTCAAAAAATATGCAGGAGTTGTTGGAGTTCGTCTTGGACATGTGGGTGGATAAGCTGCTCTATGCGGCCACCCAATCCAGCAAGGAAACCCACGCAAAGCAGCTCAGCCGTGGTGGTGACTGACCTCACAACCATAGTCTGGATGACGATAGAGCACGCCGGCCCATATCGAATAGGACAACAATTCGTTCATGGTGTCAATTAGCCAACACAATGATGGGCCTAATTAAACCTCTAAGAAGGAAGAACTGCGGCCTCCTTCCGATATTTGCTTCACAATTCAATACACTTGGGGAAAATGAATCATTTTCCACCATTTCAGAAAGTTATTCGGAGCAGAACATATACTCTACTCCGGATCCATGCATGGCCCCTAGGTAGAATTGAGATCCTCGACAGTCAGAGCAGTCGACTGTCTTGTGACTAACGTGTGGGTCCTGCAGCACTGGATGGCCCACCCTGTAGCGATTGTGCAGTCGACTGCTCGACTGCCGAGGAACTCGGTCCCCTAGGTAGAGGCCGCTAGGCCTCAAGAACTTGGCAATGGATGATGTTGTTCTTGGCACGGCCGCGGCCGGTAATACTGGACAAAATATCGACGACGAAGTTGTTGGCATGGGATTTAGCGGCAAGGGTCTCCCACCGCACGGGGTCAACATCGACGGCCGACACGCTCATGTCGTTCCGGACGACGCACAGCCTGTTCCCGAGAGCGACAATGGCGGCCGCCTGGGAGTGGGAGCTCCCCACGGTGCTGGTCGCCATCGATGCAGGCGGTCCACGCGTCCGCGGCCTCGTCGTAGGCCCTGAGCCGGCACCCGTCCTTGCAGTCGGCGGCGTAGAGCCTCCCGTCCAGGCTCGCGCTGGGGCTCTTCCACCCGGTGACCATCCCGTCCAGCACGACGACGGACCACGCGTCCGCCTCGGGCGCGTACACCTGGCTCACCACCTGCTGCTGCGGGCCCAGCCCCTTGAGGTACCACCTGCCCCCGTGCACCGCGCTCACGAACGGCACCATCGCCGCGGCCATCTCCGCCACGACGGACCACCGGTTCTTGGCCGGGTCGAACACCTCCGCCGACCTGATCAGCCCTCCTCCACTGCCGCTCTCGCCGCCGGCCACGTACAGCCGGCCGCCGACCACGCACGCGCCGAAGCAGCAACGCCGCCGCAGCATGTCCGGCGCGCGGTGCCACCGGTTGCTCCGCGCGCTGTAGAACACCACCCGCCGCATGGCCGCGCCGCCCCTGCCGCGCCCGCCCAGCAGGTACAGGTGGCACCCGCCCAGCACGGCGCACCCGAACCCGTCCGCGCCCGCGTACTCGCGCGGCACCGGCGGCAGCGCGCGCCACGTGCCCCGCGCGGGGTCCAGCGCCTCCCACGACACGTGGCCGTCGCGGTCGCGCTTCACCGCGTACAGCCACGGCTCGGCCAGCCCGAGCCGCCGGCGCAGCCCGTAGAAGTAGTTGCCGGCGAGCAGGCGGAACCAGCGCTGGCACACCAGCCGCAGCTTCCAGTGCTCGCCCCGGGGAACCCGGATGAGGCAGGCGATTGCCAGATCGTCGGGAAGGCCCGGGAGCAGCGGCCGTTGACCGTCGCGGCTCCGGTCAACCTTCCGTGGCGAGGCCTTCGGCTTCAGCGGGTGGATGGAGGCCTTGACGCTCGGCTGCGCGCACGCCTTCGGCAGCGGGACGCACCTCGCCGCGCCGCCGGAGGCGGAGGACGATTTCTCCACCCGGCACAGACATGACGAGCTGTCGACCTACTCGACAAGACAGCGCAGGAAATGAAAAGTTTCAGCCTTTCATTTCAGGTAGTTGGAGCAGCAGCAGGACGGATCATATATAAAAGACGGCAATGAATGCATCACAATTTAGGATTGCAATTACTACTAATGTTCTGTCCTAATTAAGTGACTAGGCTGCTTGATCAATGATCATACTCATCAGTCATCCGTACCAAGAGTGTTGGGACAAGAACATAAGACGCCCGATGGTGCCATGAAACAACTGCTACTCGCCAAAGTTGTTCAACTACTTTTGCTGGTTGGGGGACCAAGTTTGATGGCCGCTAGGCCATGCAGGTTTTTCACCATGGAGATGGAGGATGTGCTGGTACTTGTTCCATGAAGTATAATTTTGAAAACGTTTGCTTGTATTGTATGGTTAGGGATTGGCAGCTTCAATTTCTCCTCGTGGAATTCTAGCTATGCAGGGGACCTCCGAACAAAGAAGAAACAAGTTGCACACCGTGTTTACTGTTTTACCAGGTCTCAGAATTTTGTTTCCATGGGATAACAAAAGGCAACAAAAGCATCAATGATATTCGCTAGAAGACCTCATCTGCTTCAAAGCAGAGTAGTACAAGTTCAATTATTTGGACATTTTGCTCCCCCAGTATTTCTGAAGTTCCGTGAACTAGCCAATCCAAACAGCTTCATGCATCATGCCGATTGATTCATGATGAAGGATATCATGGTCAAAAGCTTTCTAGATTACTGACCAACTTGCGAGTATTACAAAGCAAATGAATGGAGCAGAAGAGAAAAAAAACAGAGACTTACCAGAGGAGCTCTAGCTCGGTTCCTTGTATCCATGCCAGTTCCTGAAGCAAATAATCAAGGTAACTACTAAGCAGAAGAACCACAGCCAGGTATCACACCACTGCCATGCTCCAGCTTCTGCTAGCCCTTCGCCTGGCTTGTGACTCTTAAAACGAAGCAGGCCCGAGTAGACCCTCCAAATCCAAACTAGAAGGTTCCTGCAACACTCTGCAGCAGCTGGTCTCTGCAACCGCGAGGAGGAAGAAGAAAGGGAGCCGAGAAGGCAGGTGGCGGGGTGGCGACAACTAATGGAGGGCGCCTCGAATTAAAGCCTCGTGCGTGTGTCTCTGCCCGTGGGACCAGCCGGCAGCTGCATCACACAGCACTTGGCAGGACAGGAGGGATACTCCGGAATTGTGCGCCCCTTTCTGTCGCTGTCTTCTTCTAGTCCGCTTATCTCCGTCAACCACTCTCGTTCCTTTGCATGGTTGATTAGTCCGACGATTATCCTGTCCTTCTAGATTAATCAATTGCTTCGTCCCAGTCCCAGCTGTTCCCCTTTTGTTGCTCAGACTTCATAATTTTCAATTTCCATTGCAGTACAAAACTGTTGGTTCTGCAGTCTCTAGTTTACCTGGTGCTGCTACGACGATGTCAGCTACCATTATCGACTGCCACCTTATTATAGTAACAATTCCAACGTAATCGCGTTTAAATTGTGTGATAGCGAAGCAAGAGCAGAAGGTGGTGCATCCGAAAGCAGCAAGAAGGGACAAGAGGGAACGGCGTGATGAGCAAATCAAACGATATTAAAAAAACAAACGCACGCAAGCAAATCAGTTCGCCTAAATAAGCCGCAACTAATTGTCTTGGAGTCCCTTGGAATCAAAACAAGAGGGAAGCGGACGGTGAGGTGAGGTGTGACCGATCCCTGACATCGCCAAGAGTTGAGAGGTCAATTCGCAGGCGTCATACGACCAGCACAGGATCTCATGACACAGCCAATGGATAAGCTGCATGCTTAGACGGTAAGGCGATCGCCTAAGCTGTTTATTTGTTTAACTGTTTGTTGCACGACAGTTCCAACAGCGTATGTGCTCACGATACCGACTTGTGATTGAATTAAGTTATTTTCAGTATATAAAAATGTTACTCCGTGCTTGGACCGCTGCACGTGCATACGTATGACCTTGAAAAGTAGTAGTACCGGTGGTCATGGATAGAATAGTCAGAGGAGGAACTGTCAGTGCATTCATGTAGTATGTCACAGAAATCTCATGGACTGCATATGTAGCAGGGGCCATCTGCGTCGTTTAGCTGCTTACTCAGGATTACCCCATGCATCCAAGTGAGTGCACAAAGATTAATTAACGATCATGAGATGTGCCAGTTTGGAAAAGATTTTTTTTTTAGCTGAAGTTTGGAGAAGATGCGATGCCCTGAAAAGGAACGACAGGTTTGTAGGACTTGCCGGAATGCATGCGGAGGACGAAATGGCTTGGTCCGTACCATCTTTCAATCTGAAACGTCGGCTTTAAATGTTCATGATTACACAGGCTGAATTGGAGAAACCGGAGAAATCGTTTTCTAGCTCTGCCAGACTGACAACAACCAAACCAAAGATATTCCAAGCTCAGGATTTTGAGCATATTATCCCGCAATTTGCTCTAGAGGTGCCAGTTTGGTTGGTGTGACAATTCAAAGGAGTTGGAATTACTCAAACGAATAATCTTAAAAATAGTCATACCACAATTTGTTCTTGAGGTGCCAGTTTGGTTCGTTTGAGTAGTTTCTTTACCTATACACACCAGTTATAGATGTCAATGTGATACAGATAAATTTCCATTGCTTAATTAATCTCACAAATGGCGTGAAACAGAAGCATGTTAAATATCCCCAAAATATATGAAAAACCACTCCACATGTATCCTGTAAACTGTGTCTGCACATCAGATAGTAACACGGTGAGATACGCTATGACCGTCTGCACATGTTTTCTTCACCCCACCTTTCTGGGGTTATCCTTTTTTTAAAATGAAATTGGCCAGTACGCTCAACATAAGCATATTCAAGCATAAAGCATTACTATTATCTTCTGTGCTATTGGCCTTCTCCACTAGCAGTGCTACCTGGCCCTCTTCTGCTTACGGTAGTATTCTTCAGTATCTGCTCAACAGAGAAAAATTCTAATCAAATCATGTGTTATGCGTGCTAACATAACTTTGGAATATAAAATCGGATTAATATGGTAGAATATAAGACCATGGTTCCAATCCCCGTGGAACAAACAAGATAAATAAAATAGGAATCAGTCGTCCTATCCGATGCAATTTAGCAACCACTAGCAAAAATCAGCACAGCCTTCACATTCCAAAATTTAGCAACCAATTGACATGACACGAACAAAATGTACCTGTCGCAGCATCTGGTTCTCATTCTGAAGGGTGGAGAACTTCTCTTCCATCTCTGAATTCTTCTTTTCCAGATCCTTCACCTTCACCTCTAGATCAGTTAAATAGGCCTTCTTCCTCTCTCTTGCCTGCTGGGCTGATACCCTGTTCCTCAATAACCTTCAGAAGCCAAAAACATAGTAAATTAGCCAATTATCCAGGATATTGTTAAAAAAATCATTCAGGTCCACGACCTGATTATAAAAATATAAAAAATTCGGGTGAATGAGGAGCTATATGTGACTTGATTAAGAATAAATAGACACCAAACTTTGCATCAAATAGGACTAATTTTAGGTACCATATAACCAAATATTGATTAAGCATGATACATAGATATATAGTACAGATAAAAGTAGAGATCGAAAACATCATTTCAACCATGACTTAGAATCGAACACATAATAAAAATGTTGACTCCTTAACCCAATGTTGATAAAGCATGATACACACATATAGAAGTATAGATCAGAAAACATGAATTCAACCATGACTACAATTTGAACACTTAAAAAATGTTTACTCTACCACATGGTGATAAAAAAGCAATGTTCCTATGCCAAGAGGAGCTAAATTGAACTAGCAAACTAGCTAAATCTTTGTAATATTCCTCCCAATGGTACTATAGTGCTTCTTTAGGGGCTGTATGAGCACTTAGAGTCTCATAGATAAATAATCCATAATTAGAAAATGTTGTTGCATTGTTACTGATGAAAGTGTTGTACAAACACTACCAATGTTGTCAAAAGCAGATGTTACTGATAGTTGTAATCCAATTTTGCATCACAAAAAATAACGATGAATATTAAGTACGTAGGCGGTTACTCTGATATATCTCATTTTAAAACACTGTCAACCACCTATCATATTTGCTCAACAACCAATCGAGCAGCATTATCTAATAAGGGTAGTACGTCCATTCATATTCGCGAAAAAGTGCCGTCGAACCATCTAGCTCCACAAGCACTCTTTTCTTCTTATCTATAAATAAATTAAACTTTCAGGAAGGGCCAGTAGCTCTGATGTGGAGCCATTATGGTCCAGTTGGTGTTGGTCCACCTTGTACTGGATCCAAAATATGCATGGCTAGCACGCGCACAAAAGATATTTTCGTAATATTCGATGGGCCAATCAAACATCAGTGATTTCTTTTGTCAACAAAATTAAATGGGACAATCAAGATTCAGACCCATGAGTAGAAGTACATGACTGAATTCCAAACTTTACGATTTTTTTTTAAAAAAGGATTCCATACTTTACTACCTAACGATTTGTATTGTGGAGGAAAAAAGTATCTAAAAAATATCATGTACCGGGACTAATCTAAACTGTCCCTGATGAAAAAATAAAGTAAAAGTGAATTGCTTTTGAACACAAGAGCACTGCTGCTGATTCTAAACTGAATTCGACACACAGGCGCGATGACTAGAAAGAAATCACATACTACCTTTTGAGTCGCTTGTGCTCCTTGTCCGCGGGGCTGCGCAGGCGGCGGCGGCCGTTGGTCTGCGGCCCTGCCTGGGCGCGGTCCGCGGTGCCGGCGTCTCTGCCCGACGTGGACGGCCCGCCGGGCAGCTCCAGGCCGAGCTCCGGCACCCTCCTTATCTCCTCGTCGCTCTCCATCCCTGCACGCACGGAACTCAGCGGAAGAGGACGAGGCAGAAGAGGAACAGTAGAGATCAGCTGGTGGTGCTTGCCTTCCTTGAGCTCCATCTCCATGTGGTGCGCGGAGCTGGACGACCTCTCGCTGCTCGAAGGCAGCGAGGTCGCCGCCTGTTCCTGCATTCTCTCCCCAAATTTGCCTCCTGCGCGCACTCTGTTTTCTCCTTCCTTCCGCTTGTCTGCTGGATGTTTGCATGTACTAGTATGGGCCAAGAGAACTTTTTGCCCCCCATCACCATTTCGCAGATCAGCACCTGAAAACATCAGTTTCCCAAACCAACGCCATAAATTCCCGACCTGTTTCTCAACATCCACGTCCCTACGCGGCGCGCACGCACCAAGTCTAGGGTCCTGTTCTCAAAAAAGAAAAAGTCTAGGGTCCAGCACGCGATTCTGGAACAATTGACGGGCGTGGGCTCGCATTAATTGCCCCGACAGGCCACTGGGGTTTGGGGTTTTAGCCGACGCGCCCCAGCCGTCCACCCGCCGCGGATCCACGGCCAGGAACGCGCCGTCGTGGCCGCCGCGGAGACCACGCGCATCCAAAGGCGATGAGCCACGCTACGTGGCCGGGCTCCGGCCCTCTCGCTCCAGCTGCTGAGACCGACACGCGGGCCCGGGCCCGCACGTCGGCATGGGCCCGCGACGTCATGCGTCATGGTTGGTTTGGCCCGCGCGAAAACCAGGGGCGCGTGGTGGGGTGGTCGGTCCATTCGTGCCCATCCATGCGTCCCCCGCCGCGGATGCTTGATCGAGATCGAGCCCGGCCAGCGGCAGCGGTGCATCGAAATTGGGGGTCGCCGGTTTGTGTGCGTCCACATCTCAGTAGCTGTTTGCTCGTTTGCTTAAAGCGTGTGCCTGGATGTGAAATCGTGGACCTTGAACGGGAAATATTGACCGCGTCGCCCTTTGAACAGAAATCAAAGGGGCATTGAGACGTTAGAGCAACTCCAGTAACACATCCAAAATCAACCTCCTAAATTGTAATTTTCGGGCTCTCCCTAACTTTTAGGAGGTCAATATTTTGTTTCAACTCCAGCAACAATCACAACTCTGAACTCCTAACTTAGGCGGGTCCCATGTGTCAGCCTCGTTTTGCCTTCTTCCTCTCCAATCGACGCGAGCCCCTGCAGGGGTGAGGCAGGCCGCAAGCTCGACAACGCGGGGAAGATGGTCGGACCACAGGACGCATCGACGCTCGCCGCACTCGTCGGTGCCCGCCCGCCTTCCTCTCCAATCGACGCGGAGCTACCGATCGCGGCTCCACGAGAGGGGCTCGAGCACGGCGGTCGCAGACCGGAAGCCGGGGATGGGCAGCAGTGGCGGCAAGAAGGTAGCGCAACGACAAGAGGGGCCAAGCGGGAGGCCGGGGACGGCGACACCGAGGTGGGTGGCGCGCGGCCGCATTCGCAAGCGACGAGGCGGCGCCGCGCGAGGCGCCGGCCGGGAGGAAGATGCGACACGACTTCCTCCCGTGGCCGCGTCGGGAGGTGGTTGGCGGAGAGGAGCGAGGCCCCGGCCGGCCGTTTCTTCCCGTGGTGGCGGGGCCCGATCCGGCTGGTCCCGGCCGGCCACGAGGGAGCGAAGGGAGGCGGGTGGCGGCGGCGGCAGACGCCAGCGGCGAAGGGAGGCGGGCCGCAGGAGGCGAAGGGCAACGACGGCGACGACAGGTGGCGGGCGGCCCGCAGACATGAAGGCGCGGTCGCGTTCATTCGGCAGAGAGAGAAAAAGGAGAGGAGAAGATACGAAGAGAGAGGAGAAAAGAGAAAAAGAAAAAGAAAATTCGTGAGGTCCACGCCAGCTAGAGTTTAGGAGGGAGGATTGGAGGATCCCATTTTCGAGGGGTTGGAGGGAGATTTAGGAGGGTAGCTAATTTAGGAGTTCATGTAGGAGGTCTGCTTGAGTTGGTTTTTTGTCCAAACTTCTAAAATTTAAGATTGAGGAGGAGTTTAGGGAAATTGCTGGAGATGCTCTTATCTGCGGAATCCATTTTGAATTTCGGAGTTCCAAACGGGACATGAAATTCTACTGCACAACGAGCACTGTCATCATCTTCTTTAGACTTTGACGTGGTAACATACATGGAAAGGCTTTTGCACTTTGCCTTAGCAGAGTAGCAGACACATCAAGGTTCAGATCGTAGAATTGAAGAGTGGCGATTTCCTACCGCTTCACGGTCCTTGCACGCTGCGCCGACGAGCCACGCAACTGCCCCCGGACGATGGAGCAGAGGACGCAGCCAGACACCCTCGGCGACGGCGGCTCAGCTGCCGGGGCCACGTCCCTCGTCCGGAACGGGAACGCCTTCCTCTCCACCTCATTACTCCGGTGATCCTTGTGCGCCTTGGACTTGATGATGCTCACCTTCCTCTTCTTGCCGTCGACGTCTCCAGCAGCACTGCCAACGCTCCGCGAGTGCCGCAGCTCCGGCTTCTCCTCGTCGGCGCCCTCTGTGAGGAACCGCTCGTCCCAGACCAGGCCCGACGATCCCGACCTCCTGAAGGTCTGCGCCGACCTCTGCAGCCCGGCCATCTCAGTCCGTTGGTGCACGATTATGTTCGTTGCGCTTGACGTTCAAGTATATAAAGGAGGAAAGGGAGGGGACGAATTGAGAAAGCTGGCAGACAGAGCAGCCGTCAGATGATTGTGTCTGTGGAAAGCAAGCGCTAGTGCTTGCCTGGAAATCACTAACCGGGACAGAGGATTAGCTTAATGGGAGCCAAGTAATGATCATATGTCCCCGCCGTACGACAGAACACCAACGGAAGCCGTTGTCCCGCCGCCAAGATCAGTATTTTTTTTTTTGTCATAATAGATGCTTACTTAAAGACAGGAATACCTTCTTTTTTTCTCTCTCTCTCGCTGGAATCTCCCTAAAAACATTGCCCTAAACATCCATAAAAATATCAATGACCAAACCTGACAAAGCTTATTATATGCATACCAAGACGTCATTCTTTTGTAACTGAAAATATTTTATTTACTCCCACATTTTTATTTTATTGACGTTAGGACAGAGATTTAGGTTCAAAATGAACTAGCTTCCTTGTCCTAACGTCAACAATAAAAAAACGGAGGAGTATTAAACAGCGGATGCAATTCTATGGAACAGTCACAATTGCTACCGTCAAAACAGAGTAGTACTACACAGCAGATGCATTCTACGAAACAGTCATGAATGTTAGTTGTTACAGTCACCTACTCGCCCTCATCAGGCGGTTTCATGGCAGAAGTATGTAAACTCAACCCTTGCCTGCAATCTTCAGGTAATATTTTCCGATTCCCACTTCGGATTTCTTGGCTTGCCAGTGCTGCAATCAGCAGCAGGATCAGCATCGAAGTAAATAACCGAATCTGATATTTGCAATTGGTATAAGAAGAATCTGTATATTCCGGTTGTTTTTTTAGACAGTATATTCCGGTTGCTGCAATGAGCTGCAAAATGCTACTTCTTTTTTCTGCTACTACTTGCTCCTTTTGAGCCTTCAGCAATGCAGGCCTCCACAGAGGCCATCAGGCTTGCCTCCAGCTCATGACCTCTCACTGCCGATCTCACTTTCCTCAAAATATGCTGCTTCATGACAGCTCTCTCAGCAGACTGGACGTTCTTGCACATGTTCAATCCCTGGATGTATCTTGACACTGCTCCGCTGAAAGACTCCCCAGCTTTCTCAAGGGCCACAAGCTTCTCAATCACTTGAGAACAGAGCATTCTTTCAATGCAGGGCTTGGTTCCGACCATCACAATGTCCACCAAAAGTTGCATTGCTAAATCCTTCGTCTTCAAAGATTTGCGGTCCAGCAAGTTCACCAGTTTTTCTATGGTTCCCAGCTGGAGAAATCTCTGCAAGACAAGCGACCCACCCTTTGCAAAGACAATCTGATGCAGGGCATAATATGCTGAATCCTGGAGCTCCTCAATGTTGCACTGCATCATATCGATGAGCTCATAAACAATATTAAGTTCCAGGAACCTACGTACGCATGGCTCTCCTCCAGTACATGCCAACTTCATCACCAAAAAGGCAGATTGAGACCGCACTTGGTTGCTTTCAACTCCTCTACGTTGCAGGAGGAATGCTAACCTATCGAACAGATTGCTTCCGAAAAGGAGATCTTGCACCCTTAAATCATTAGCCCTCTCGGCGAAAGGTACTAAACCTTGTATTGCTTCAATGATATCTTTATGGTCCTTCTGTAAGAGCTTATGAAGAATTACTTCAAAGGACTGCTGTGGCTTTTGAGACGAAGGCGCATTTTGATCAAATAAAACAAATCTCTCCAAGCTAAGCCGAGCATGCCAGGGTAAGTGAAGCAGCACTGAAGGGCCCATGCACCCTTGAAGTGGTGCACCAAGCTCACAGAAAGTTTTTAACATGATAATCGCATGATGTTGTGAGATCTCCGAACCAGTTCCTAAAAGTACAAGAAGTTTCTTGTCTATTCCTGATTCAACCATGGTCTCAACAGCCTTCAACTTTCCAACTTTTGCTAAAGATGAAAAAGTTGTAAACACAATTTCATGCCACTGCTCATTATCGGGAGACAAGAGAGCAGCTATTCGATCCATGGGGATTCTTGACAAAATTTCATCGGCAGCCGTGGCATCAATGTGCTCGGATATCTTGGCAAGAACTAAGGACAAGTTGGCTAGATTTGAAATATCTTCACAAACACCAAGAAGATCAATTAATTTATCAACAGAGCCTGCTGTTTCAAGAGATTGGGCAAGATTTACATAATCAGCTTGGAAAAATATAACTGCGATTGCCTTGGTGACTGCAAAAATTAAACCTGGGGAACCTACAGAAATTATCTCCGCTATTTGAGGGCCAAGTATTTTGCTGAATCCAAGTCTGCTTGCCTCAAAGTCAGATATCGATCTGCAGGTCATGAGAGCTTGAATTGTGCTTCCGAGCAAAATTTCTATCTCCATGAACTGTAGCAGAGAAAAGAATGATCTCATCTTCTGTTCAGCTGGCCTTTTCACACAGTCTTTGCCAAAAACAAAAAGCCATGGTGCCACTAGTGCAGCATATTCAGAAAATGATTCAGATAAAAGAGTACGGATAGCATCATTTGTTTTGCCATCGAGGTAAAGTGAAACCATGTCATGCATATGATACAGAAGTTGATCTTCCAGTTTGATAATGAGTGAGCCTTCTACTAGCTTTGAAGCCACCAGAGGGAACAAACTGTCCTGCAAAAGGGCTGACCAAATGGATTCTAGGCAAGCCTCTGGAACAGGTTCTTCCCAAGAAATAGCTGCAAGAGCCATGAAGAAACTTTTTGAATTTTCTGGCATTGCTTCTAAGCTGAAGTCAAAAGATCCAAATATAGTCAATGTGGTTTCCACATCTTTCTCATTGACATATGAAACTGGCCCTGGAGCACAAGTGGCATATGTTGAAAGGTTGGATATAGCTTTCTCCCATTTTTCCACTCTGGTCTCCTTCCTGAGAGCCTTGCCCATGACAGCAACTGTAAGAGGATGATGACCACAACGATCCAGCAAAACGTCTGCAACTGGCTGTGAAATATAGAGAAAATCGGCATTTTTGAACTTTTTATAACACAATTTACAAAAGACTACATGAATACAGATACCAATGGGAGATTTACCATGCCAATTCTCAAGTAAACGTGTCATTACATTAAATGAACATGGTGTTAATAGAATAAGGTCAACCTTGAAATGCAAACATATTAGAGAAGAACATATGCAAATTACCATCCACAAAGAAAACTAAGATAGTATGTGATAGCAGGTGAAATTAAAGAAGTGTCATTAATGCAAATTATATAGCACAGTAACATACCGGAAGCTCTCCAAAACTGAGTAGGCTGTGATAGAGAAGAATTTCCTTGCTGATCTCCTTGATGTCATCTTTTGTTATCTCAACCTTTTCAGCTTCTGCTATCTCATAAATCGCTTCGTCTCTTGTAGTCACAAGATATCGGCAATCATTGTCGTACAATTTTGTGAAGCGATCAACAATGTCTTGCTCCCAGACATCATCAAGCAGGATCAACATGCTCCTTCCAACCAGCGCTGTTTGAAGCAAGCAACAGACATCATCAAGATCTTTTCCGATTTCCTCATTGACAGTCATGGAGCCGATCTGCACAAGGAACTTGCATATCTTCCTAACAAGCCGTTTGTGATATTCGCTTCTGCTGCCATTACATGCTGCTCTGCTGCACCAGCGGCCAAAGGTAATCTCGATTGCTCCATCCACAAAAATGCCAGAAGGTTCAGAAGCTATTTGTCGAGCAAGGCACGACTTTCCAATACCAGACAACCCAACAATGAGGACGACTCGATGCCCACCATCCTTCTCCAATAGCTCCCTGACATGGCTGCATTTCTTCGGCACCGGGTAGCCACGCTCTGAGGTGACCCTCACCAACGATGGCGTGCTCTTTGCGGTAGACGCTAGGACATTGCCCACGCTCTGGGTCAGCTCCTGCAGCTCCAGCCACCAGTTGAGGTCGTCCCTGATCATCTTGACGCACTTCATGAGCGGATCCCCCGTCACGGTGCTCCGGACTACCCTGGCGAAACCCTTCCCCTTGCCCTTGCTCTTCTTAAGGATCTGCCTCGCCTTGGCAATGTTGGCGTGCAGCTGGTTGAGGAGCCTGTCCAAGCTCTGGAACTGGCGCTCCAGCTGCGGGCCGTGCATCTTGTGGGCGTGGCGCTGCCTCGACTGCTGCGTAAGCGCGTCGAGGTTGGACACGAACTCCTCCAGCACCTGCAGCCTCCGCGGCGCCTCGGCGAAGTCCGAGGCCGCCTGCTCCAGCGCCCCGACCGCGGACACCATCGCCGACACCAGCTGCGCCGCCGACGCGAGGGTCTGCACCACGTCCATGTAGCTTGGGCTCACGAACGCGGCGGCAAATCGGACTCAGGCACGCCACATCCAGCCGGCTGCCGCAATTTCACGAACACATCGCGTGCGCTGTTTTGGTCAGCGCAACGACTAGTGGTCAGAGATGAGATGACAAGTGCCCCGAAGATTATTCACCACACCACATCACGAAGACCGATCCAATTCACAAGCATCAGAGGGAATTCCAAAAGCTGTAGCTGATATCCAGCCTCGGCAGCGCATCAGGAGCTACTAACCATGGCCTCCTAGCTGGAAGGGATCACCGGTGAGGATAACCTTGGAATCGGAGATCACAGCGGAAGACCCGCAAACTGCAAGGGGCCTCCGAGCTAGCTATAGCAGCAGCCGCCGCGAAGCGTCACGGACAAAATTCATCGCTCGCGGAAGCTTCAGCGAAGGAGGCGCGCCGTTGGCTTGCTCGCTACACGAGTCAACAAGGCAACTGAAGGAAACCATTTTCGGTAATAAAAAGTGAAATGAAGGACAGGTGTGTTTGGTTTGAGGAACCAAGAGGTACGGGACGAGACGGGGACCGAATGGTTCCATTTTTAGGGTGTTTGATTCTGGGATTGAGAGGGATGGAATCATCCTCTGAAGAATATTCCTCCTATATGCGGTACCGACTCGTCCATCCGAAATTGATGAAACCAATCGATCCCACTGTGACGCCGTCTCTTTCCTTGTCTTATTTGAAAGATACCATCCCCTTCATCCCTCTTCATTCCTCCAATCATATAAAAATTAGGAACCGTTCCATCCCTCTAACCAAACAAAAAACGGAACGGTTCCATTCTAAAAACTAGGACGGTTCCGTCCAATCCCACATGGTCCCACAACCAAACACATGCTAACCCGACAGACAGCTTCGTCCGTCACCGAGGACGTCGCTGCTGCCGGCGTCGCGGGCCCCGCGGCTCCGACGCATGGGCTGGACGCGCGCTGGGCTGCCGAGTCGTGGAAGAAAATGGGCTGGAGAGGCCATTTCGTTGCCCACGGCTGTGGCAGCTTTGGCCCATCATGCTGAGAGGCCGGCTACTGGCTACTGCTGGACTCTTCCACTGGGCCGAACCTTTTCTTCGATGCAGTGACATTTCAGAGCTGCACTAAAACTAATTCGTTTCTGGAGCTAAAAAAAAGACTAATTCGTTTCTCACCTAAAAAAAAAAACTAATTCGCTTGACAAAGGCATTGCTGAGTGAGGATGATGTCCGCTCCGGCGCACCCACTGCTTGTATTCTTTTCAGAGGACAGTAGTATGTTACACCTTAAAAAAAAATAGAGAGAGGACAGTATGTTAAATTGTGAGTTGCTTTTTTTGTGGATAACTGTGCCTAGCTAGAGGAGCTAGCCGTTACGAATCCTCGTCTTTTGCAGGGCGCAGTGGATATTTCTGCCTTTGGCAGTCCCAATTTGGCCGCGTGGATTCCTGACGCGTCCCCATCCCATCATCTTGAAACCCCGTGCTGTGCTGGATTCCACGAGAGAAGAATAGCGGGAGGAAGAATCGCGAAAGCGAGGCATGGTGCTGCCGGCTTTAGCTAGGTCCGGCAGCGCGCTGATGTGCATGGGCAAGCACGATAAAATTAAAGGAGAGGCGTAAAGCAAAGCGGAGAGCGCGCGGCAACGACGACGCATGTTTAAAGCTCGGCAACAACTCAGTGCCAAAAAAAAAACAAAAAAAAAGCTCGGCAACAAAGGAAAGGAGCGGGGCGAGGCGATCGAAGAAGGAATCGTCCAGCGCCGGCGGCGATCGAGGTGCCTGCCGACGCCGGAGCTTTTCACTGTATATCTATCAGCTTTCTTTTCTCATCTAGTCGGCCGTTTGGGCGGCACATGCATATGCCATCCTCTGATTGTATTTGCACCGGGTCATTAGCATCCAATGCATCATCGGTTTTGCTTCCCCTGTCCCTGCTGCTACGTGCGTGTGTTGCGCACGTGCTGGCGCGAGGGTTTGCGTGAAAGCACACCACATGTGACCGCACGAAATTGATCAGGTTTTGGTTCGCCGCGCGGCTCAGTGCACGGCACGTGCAAAAGCGAATGGACTTGATTACCACTTAACACAACGTCAGTACAGCTGAACTTGGATCGCAATAGATTCAGAGCTTCCAATTACGTGTTTAAATAGCTCGGAATTTATCTTCCAGTCAAAGGTTCTCAGGTTCGTTCCCTCCAACAATTCATATTGCCGATCTCGCGCGCAAAATAAAAAAAAAAAGAAGATAATAGCAATGAACAAAACAATAAGGGATATTAAGAAGCAACGGTACTAGTTAACAATACTTCTGAAGCAAGCGTTTTGGGGTTACATCATATGACTCGAAGCGCAAACATGCCGGAATGAAAGGGAAATAAAACAGCAAACATAGGTCGGAAGGTACTGTCCCAAATGGGAACGAGGACCGAATCTAAGAACGGGAAGGAACAAAACTAGTAATAGCATCGATCGGCGGATGTCTTTCACTACTCTCTTATGTGGGGACACTTGCTCGTCGCTGCGAACTTCATCATCTCTGAGAATGCGTCGATCGGGCAGCTCCTACGCCTCAGTGCCTGCACGTAACGAGGGAGCAGCCACATTCAGATCACCAACATCGGAAACCAAAAGAGAGCAAACATTTGATAATTTACAAGTAATTTTCGTAGGTCATGGCGGCGCTACCGGAGTCCCGTGGTGCGTTGCACCTGAAACACTCCATCCTGCTAGCAAAGTTGTGCTCGTTGCATCCAGACCTGCGCGCCAACCACATTTGTAATTTAGACATGCTTATGAAACAGCTAACATGCATAACCCCTAATGTGATATATCACAAGCCAACGTCAATTTTACACTAGAATTGTATGAAACAGTTTAATGAATGGAGGATGTCTACGGTTGTATGAATCAAATGAGTCATACGTTTACCATTTTGGCACAAATATCTACAATTCGTCATGGTCGAAATATAGAATATAAAAAGCACAAGCTTTAGCATGCATGCAGACATAGTGGAAAGTTGATTCTCCTGTCCCTTCTCTGATAACTTATAGCCTTCAACATTACGTACACATACAGTAGAACCATATACAAGCACAAAACTAGCACAAGAACGTTGTGATATCCTTATTTCATTACTAGTGCCTAGAAAATAAGAAAGGGTCGTGCTACTAGTAATAAGTTTTTTTTTTAAAAAAAAAAGCAAACGGGAGCTGATAGTATATATAGGTACACGCACCTGGTGCAAATCCAGTCTCCTGACTTCCAATTAGGGCGGTTGGCACGGGCAGCGCCACCGAAGCCGAAGCCCCGTGAGCGCGACATGTCCCCATCAAAACCACCAGCGCCACTGTTGTTAACAGCAGCTTCATCCTTGAAGGCAGAGCACTTGAAGCAGCTGGAGCGGCTGGCGAAGTTGTGTGCGCCACAGGAGCAGTACCAGTCACCAGGGCGGACATCAGAGCCAGCGCCAAAGCCACCACCGAAGGAAGAGCCACCGCGACCACCGAAGCCGGCATCACGGCCTCCAAAGTTGGCATAGTCACCTCCAGCGCTGCCACGATCAGCACCACGGGGCTCACCGCAGCGCTGGCATAGGTCCCGCCGGCTGAAGTTGAGGTGCTGGCACGCCCTGCAGTCCCAGTCTCCTGGCTTCCTGTTCATCTTGCCTGCACAACGCACATAATCAAAACAATGCAAAAGAAACAAAAGCAGTCATGCTTGAACTACCCAAATGTTATATCTTTCATGTACGCACCTAATAATTCATGACACAACAATCAATATTATACAAAGAAAAGAAATTACCGAAACAAAGCTCTGCAGTTGCGCTATTAGGCACTAAGATGACAAGTGCTGTGAAGTGAGATGGTGATGCAGCGAGGTGCGTATGTGCAGGGGTATTTATAGTGAGTCTTAGGAGGGGATGCTGAAACCGAGGGTGAGCTATCTTTGTGCCTTTGGTTCTTGGTGCGCTTTGGCCCGCGAAGAACAAGGGAATCACGTAAAACTAGAAAGAAGAGGGAGTTAAAGAAAAGAAAAGAAGAGAAAGCCATTAAAGGGAAAAGAAATATGGGGAGTTTGAATGCTTCCTTTACCCTGCACCTCTGCCTCCCTTGGCAACATCTTTTGAGACATGGGATGGAGGGATATGCACTTCTTCGCATTCTAGTGCTTAAGAAATTTAACATCTTTTGTTTCGTTTAACATTCAAAGAGATTGCAATTCAAGTCCTGAGGGAACATTAGCATAGCATTCAACCCAAAAAGAAAACGTTCAGTTGGTAAATAGTGAATTCTTCTTTATTTTGATGGCACACTTTGAGTTAATAATCAGAGATTTTAAATTAATGTTAGAAAGCATTCCACCATTGACCTTCCGAGAACTTGGAAATTTGGCCATAAAAATCCACAGTGATATTAAATCATTGAGCTGTATGCTCCAAATATTTTCATCCTTAAAGTAGAATTTAAGCTCAAAGTATTTTTTCACAACAAACAGTAACATGAAAATTCTGCAACTTATCATAAAAATCACGAAATAAACGCCCTGACTTCAGTTAGTTTGGTGGATATTTGGACCAAATACAAAACTGAGAACTACACCGAACAAAACTTAAACAAGAATCAGGACACATCACAATCATCTCTGTTCTAAACAAGACAGGAGCATACATCCCACATAGAAACGCCAAGAGAAAATAGTGATTTTATTTATATGCATGAGGCTGATAGTTCAGCTCCTAATTACTGTGAACGACTGATAGTTCCGCTCCTAATTACTGTGAATGACAGAGTACTCTGTTATTCTTTTTTTTTCTTTCAAGGTACCTGATTCCAAACCCACAAAAATGATTCCATCTCCACAACATATCTAGACCAAAAGGACATAAAATCTAATTTACTATGGCGTAGAACTCAACTTATTACTCAAAGTTGCAATATTATTGGCCACACTTTTGTGCTATCAAAACACGTATGATGGAATATAGTGAAAGTGACCAAACATTGTAGCAACATATGGAAAGAGGCAGAAACCTAAAATAATCACTTGCAATATTCTGATAGTATTTGAGTATTATGCAATTAAGCAAATATATGTGGTGTTGAGAATGATGTGGATCATTTTGAACTTATGCTTATATATAATAATTATATAATGTTACTGATTCCTACAACAAAGAAAAGGCTATTCGTCTCCTCATATTCGACACTAACTTTGCTTTCTTTTACTGTCAATAATTGAGAAAAGACAATAGAATCCATTCCTACAAACCATCACATCAACTCAAGGCTATATTCATTTCTGTTAAGTAATCTACACCAAGATGATTGCTCAGCCATCTCATTTTTCAGATTAAAAAAATCAACTCATTTTAAACTGAAACGGTAAGCTTCCATTCTGATGACAATTCAGAAATTTGTTCCAACACTAGATGGACAAACATAATTAGGTTTTATGACTAAGATGATATAGAAACATGTTCCATTATAAATACAAAGTGTGTACATCATCCTATCTCCTAATAAGGTGCCCCTTCATTTTTAATGGATCACAAATGGGCTACTGAAATTTCGGATAAGAAGGAACCAGCATAAACACAGAGACAACATACACCATCGAGTGAATATTCTAAATGCAAGAAGCGAAAGGAGCATAAAGTATTCATCAGTTAACCAGCAACATAAACATCTGCAGGGCAACGACATAGTGTGACAAATCAATATTGAAATCAGCAACATAGTATCTTCTCAACGAAAATGATTTTAATTAGCGAGAAACTTCTCTCTACAAAACAAAAAAAAACAGATTCAGAGAGAAGACCCACTAAACAAGATCGAGTTTGACAGACAATTAACGAAGTGGCCTTGCATAAATAAAAGGTTGAGCAACAAAAATAGTTATTACTCAACTTTTTCTTAGTTATTCAGTAACCTAAGATATGTTTTTATTTTTCTCAGAACTCATCTACACCTTTGGTACCCACGTGTTCCCTCATGTATCAACAAGAAAGAAGCTACTGGTACACACCTTTGCCATATATATACTAAAAATAGCAGACTCTACTCATATCTATTTTAGAGTTGCGCATTGCTATCCAATCTAAACGGAAACATACTGGCAATTAGCTATACTGCTACACAATAAAAAACTAAATGAACGATGGTGGCAGTAGATAGGAAAAAGAAAAAGGAACACTTCAAATCAAGAGAGCCAATTGGATTATTGTTGAGCTGTAAGTGTGTCCGGCACTAGGTTTTACCTTTTTTTCGTTGTAAGAGAAGACATCGAATACAGAGAAAGATGGCATTATCTGATAATGAACTCTCGATGCACAAAACAAGGTGAAACTGATTCCTAGCAGTTGCAAAGGACGAGGATATCATGCATAGCCGGAGATAATGCATGAAGCTCAATAAAGATAGGACAAAATCAGTAGGGTAGTAGTTCTCGAGGGTGGCGTTGACTGCCATCTTTAGAAATCTTTTAAGCCCTTTTAAATTTTCAGTCATATTTGAATCTCCTGTGTTGTTTCCTAGCCCTTTACTTGTACTCATCCTTGAGGCTTTACATCAGTGGATTTACTTTTGCTTTTTATCTACTCCATCTATTTCCTTTCTCTTAAGTTACTGTTCTACCACTAACTAGAACTAGCGGAGATGGTAGATGCTACGAGGGAAGATATAGGTTATAGGTTTCAAGGTTTCAAAACCATAGGATGATATGCCTTCTCTTCCATTCCATTCTCTTGGGTGAAGTGAAAGGAGCAGCAGGTACAAATCAATAAATCATAGAGTCATATAAAAACTGAGGGGCCAAAAGCTAGTTTGGATTCTCTCCTAGGGAAGTGCTTCCATGCATGACCATGACCAAACTCCAAAGGAAGTGATCACTTGATAGCCTCTAACATGCTTTGATTCTCTGCTTTCGCACAAATAAGAAACAGCTCAGGCCTACAGCTTTTGTATAAACAAGCATATATACTAACAAGAATGAAAACTTTCAGAACAAAAAATAATCTACAGAAATAACTCTTAGCCGTTTCGTGTGTGTGTGTGTGTGTATCTGCAGGTGTGGTACCATCAAAGGACTAAGATCAAAATACCTGGGTTACTGTAGAAATGTTCGGGTTTCAACTAATTTAAACTTAAATGTTGATCTGTATTTGTAGAAGAGTCGCTGGACTTTTGATAGATATGATGAAGCGGATGCTAATCAACATCAGAGTCAAGGGAAAACTGTGCTCCAGCAGTTAACTTAGACAATGCTACTCCTTTTACGATGATAACACACATCTTTTCATTTTAAAATCCTTTCTTAACTACTGCATTTACAGCTGAAATATATTTGTAGGAGCATAACTACTGCATTTACAGCTGAAATATATTTGTAGGAGCATTACTCAAACATTTCATTTCATACAGCTCTTGCCTAGATCGAAGCTGGCATACTAGTCAATCGTAATGATAAATAATCCATGTTCCAAAACTTGAAATTTCCATGTTTACCCACTTTCTTGCAAACATTGGCTTAAGTAGGCTCTTACTCCTAGAAAATGAATCATTAGTTGCACTTGCATGCATGCTATATCTTTGTCTCTAGGATTCCAAAGAAGATGGTACACTTCACAGACCACCTCTTTCTGGTTTGTACATGTACTACCTCACTGACACCCGAGTCCAAACAAAGCAAAGATCTTGGTGTGGCTCCCTTTTAAGCTACCTGGCCCGCGCGCAATGAGTCAGCACACGGATGGGCCACAATGAGGGCACTACCTAAGACAAAGAGCAATACAATAGGGAGGTTCAAGAACTTTAATTATGTTGTTATAGATGGTATGCACACGCTATGAGTGCAATAGATTCCATGGCATGTGTGGTGTCTTGATGCATCACACATACTTGTAGTTCCTTGATGACGCAATCGGTCCTCGATAGACAAGACGAAAGTCAGTCAGCCAGTTTGGCTGACCAGCTTTCTTGTAGAGGCTCGATGCGGATGCAGTGATTCGGTGCATTGCCATCACGGAGAGGTACAGATAAAGATCTTTGGCCCGTCAGGAGCATCAAAAGCAATTGCACTATAGTTTTAAATTTTCCATTGAACGGATAACACCAGAATGGTGCGGGGCATGATTGCACGACGCAGCAATGGGGCCAGGCGCACTGACATTGGTTTCACTATATCTGATCTGAAGGGAAAAACATGCAAACGGACAAACTACTGTACCAACTGCTCAAAGCTCACAATTACTAGATGGCACCATGTTCAGACAAGCCAAAGTCCATAACTCACAAATTCCAGAATGACAGATTTCTCAAGGACTTCGGTTTACGAAAAAACAGCAACGCGCTCACATTTCCGTTCACGAACAAGGATGCATGACCACAGAAATGCTCAGATTCCCCCAAAACCAGACCACTCGCATCCCACACGGCGACAAAGATCGCGGCAAACGAAGCACCAGCCAGCTGCCGCGGCAAAAGCCCCCGGATCCCCACTTCGCACATGATGGCTTCCCACGCCATCGGTGTCGACCGATCCGCAGCCGCACGAATCTCGGCGACCCCCAAAACCCTACCGCGCGGCCAACCAGGCCGAGGGCGCGAACGAAACAGAGAACGCGCCCATAAACCCAAGGCGAATTCGCCTCCACCGACCGAATCGTCTCTATACCAACCAAAAATCAACAAACAATCTAGACGGTAAACGGTAGAGCGCCTGATGACATCAACCAGAAGAGAAATCCAAATCACGAAACCAACCAATCAATATCTTAAAACGAGCGGAGGATGGCCGCGTACCTGACTGATCCCGGATCCTCCTTTACCCCCTCGAGACTTGGAGATGGCTGCGCGCCTGCCGGCGGGGAGACAGCCAGAAATCTTGTAAGGATCGGAGGTGGGCGGAAGGAAACAGAAGGAAGCTAGAGGGGATTCTGGAAAACCTACCTGTTCGTCTTCGTCCTCCTCGGCGCCGCAAGAACTGAGAAAGTTTTTTTTTCTGTCGTGCGCCTGTATTTGTTTCACCTGATCGGTGGGAGGGAGAGGAAGGGTCACGCGCAGCACCGACGTCGAGGCCGGTCAAAGGGCAACATCGGTCGGGCCCACGCGTCGGCGGCGGCAGAGCCGTCCCGTGGCTTTCGTGGACGCCAAGTGTCCAGCCGGTGAATCAGTGATGTGTGGGCCGATGCTGGGCCCACGAGGATACGTGGTACAGCTACCTCTTCTAGGCACGAGTATATGATAGCAAAGCAACTGTCCGATTCTAAAATATATATATTCCCTCTATTTTAAATTTTAAATTGTTGACGTCATTGATTTTTTTTATGTTTAACTTTAAAATATTTTTTTTAAATATGTAAAATTATAAGTCATGTTTTAACTTTCTTTGATGATGAAATAAATAATAATAAAATATTTGATAATTCTTAAACTTTTTAATAAGACGAATGACCAAACGTAACAAAAAAAATCAACGACGTCAACAATTTAAGAACGGAGGGAGTAGTATATGATAGCAACTGTCCAGACGGTTTGTTATCCACAATCTAAGTTCGTCTTAGAGGGATTCTTATGAACAAACAATGACGTAATTGTAAATCCGTGTTGGGATAATTATATGCGCTTGTGCAGATGATCTGTGGACCAGAAGAAGCGGCGCAAGAATTTTGGTTACACCACAAGCCAGGCGATTCCGGTCGCCAGCTATCATCTCCCATTTATGCATCGCAAAAGCCTTAGAAGTTAGAAGTAGCCTTATGCAGACTGATCGCAGTATTCAAACCGGCGGATGAATGATGTCAGCAGGAACTTGCAATTTATTCTGCACATGGAAGATGCTCAAACCCAAAACCAACCTTGCAATTGCGGCTTGTTCTGCGTCCAGAAGAAAATCGAGGAAACCTGTTCTTTCAGTAAAACTGTGACTGGTTTCAGATGTTCAATGTGAGACCCGGGGTGACAGAAGGTGCAAGTGATGCAAAATGCCTGTAAGGACGAAGAGAACAGATGATACAGGGATGTCTCAAAGAACTATACCAACAAAAACATTATATTTACCATGGCACAACAAATTCAACACCAATACTGTTGTGATAAACAAGGTTGGGTGTAGTACAGCAGAACAGCCTGCAAAAATATCTTGTAACAAATTCACATTTTGCATAGCATGTTACTTCATATCTTCAGTGCCAATATTTTTGTGATATACTCCCTCCATCCAGAAATGTAAGGATTTATTGACTTTCGAGCTACACCTTTGATCATTCGTCTTATTTAAAATACTTGTGAAAATACAAAAATAAAGAAGTTATACTTAAAATGTATTTAGGACTAAAATAAACTATTACAAAATAAATAATTTTTTTATAAATTTTTTGAATAAGACGGATGGTCAAATGTGATGTCCGAAAGTCAACAAATGCTTACATTTTTGGACGGAGGTAGTACATAGACACGAAAGATATTCTAGCTACCAAGCATTTGTTTTTATCTTAAGTGAAGGGTGCAGGTGCACCTATACTTCTGCCTTTTCTTTGCAGAAAAAAGTACAAATCATGTTTTGAGCTATTGTAGGGGTGAAATATAGTCATCTAAAAAAGATGCATACTAGACCAAACAACATCATGCTATTATCTCACAAGTTGTCTCTGAATGATTCATTCTGCAAACTTATCAAGATTTCCCAAGAGAATGCCATGACTATGAAGAGGTGGAAAAGACTCATATCTTGGTAAGAGCACTCATAAGTCATAAACCACCACAAAATTTGGATGGATGGATATCTAAAGAAAATTATCGCAGAATGCAGATTACCAATGACTTGTTTCGGTGATTGATAAAGCAAGCAAAACATTTATTTGTCGATAGGCCACATACATTTGACTCAACATACTTATTAGTTATCTCGGTTTCAACTGATATAGCTATAACCCCACAATTCACAATTTTGCTGGTTCTCCATGTAGAGTGTTTCAATATCTCTCTCTGTTTACTTCTAGTTTTGCATTTCAATAAAAGTGGAATAGGGTATAAAATGTTGTGTATCCAGGGGCCACAATGGTTAGGCCAGTCATGTCAGAAAATGTTGTGTCTTGCAAATAATCTTTAAGGATCAAAGTATTCAACAAAATTTCAAAATAATGGAAACAATGTATAGCAAGAGCAGGAGCAGCAAAGCTTACCGATAGCTTTAGACTCTGGTCATGGGATTATTTTATAGTAGTTTCTAAGACAAACGCCTACCCAAACTTGCTTGGGATTAAAAGGCTTTGTTGTTGTTGTAGGGTCTAAGACACAAGCATTGTGGGAAAGAAATATGAGGGAAAATGAGAATAGAATATTTCAGCTGAATTGAGTGCATAATTGAGCCATATTCATATCCCCACTCAACTAGAAATGCAAAACCAATAATCTATATAGTGGAGCAAGGTAAGTAACATATCCCACATACATCATGTGTCCCACTTGTGATCCTCAAGAGCATCATACATTTCACACAAAATATACAACAGAGGTTAAATTCCCACCCAGCAGCCGATACCTGAAAAGTGAAACAGAAAAAAAAATGTATTCATTGCTTCTAGCTATCCATAGTAGGTATGTTATAATAACAAATATATTCTAATTGTAATTAAATTCTATATCAAGTATTGTGAAACACAAATATGTTATATTCTGTCATAGTAGGGAAACATCAACATCACTTTCGCCACATTCCCTGATTTTTACAAGCTAATATTTATTCTTAAGACTGCAGGGGTGAAGGGGTGGGCTTAATCACTCATTTTTTAAGGAGCCTTTTTATAGGGTGAATCCTGACTGAATCTGAACTTGGTTGCCTTCATATTACAGTGAAAGCAAGTCATAACAAAATATCCTCAAAATAATTGTTACGCCTTGTGTTTATGGACAGTGTGAACTGAAACTATTGCAACATAATCCTTTTTCACGCCATCATGGATAAGAGGGCCCCAAAAATGCATGGAAGAACCCTAGTACATCATACCCATGGTAGAATGAAAATGGATATGCACTTTCAAAGATTTGATCCCAGAATCCTAAAACCAAGCAACAATCATCCTTTTAAGGAATAGGATAGCGCTGCTAAGAGTTAAGTCTTACTTAAGCTACATGAGGCAAGAGCAACCAAGCTGAGCTCCACTTTGGATCCGCCCTATGCTAAGGCAGTTAGTGCTACCAAGAACAGCATGACGGTTAATGGGAACCTCGGTTCGCAGTGTAATTAACCACTTTCTGTAGAAATAAACGTTCCATCCCTAAAATATGATATTCCTTTGATGCCAATGAGTTACATTCTGAGGTTCCTTTAATGCTATTATCAGTAACATAAGACCAGTCTCAGTGGGAGTTTCATTAGCATTAAATAGAGTGCCACATAAGCAAAAGAGATGATGTGGCATAGCAATTAATATGAAACTGGGCAAATGGGTTTCATAGGGATGAAACTCATTTGGCACAGTTTCATAGATATGAAACTGCATTGAAACTCCCATTGAGAGCATAGAGTTTCATTCCAACACGTTTTGGCCAATCTCAATGCAATAAATAGATATTAAATTAATGCCATAACTTGCCTATAAAACAGTGAGATGAAACTATGCATTGAGAGAGACCGTTTCATATATCAAACTAAATCTTTAAATCTGACGTGGCACTCTTGGAAACAGTGAGATGAAACTTTGCATTGAGACTGGCCTAAGGGAATAACTTTGTGACTTTCCATCTCTTACATGCCATTGAAAAATGGTACTCAAGGGACCGAAAATTTAACCTGATGGCATCGAAGGGGTATCAAGTTTAACAATGGAAAATAGAGCACAAAATTATATAAGAAAATATCCCTAAAATTAAGTACACGCTGAACTGAGAACTGGGGCCAAGTGATGCTAATACCATGATATGGTGAAATTAAGTATTTCTTAGTAGTGAAACGCCCGTATTAAAGTTTTTTCCTCTTCCATTTTCGCCCCTCAATGCAGTATCTTGCTGGCAACATCTCGAAACAAAAATTGGTTAGGGGAATTTTTCTTACATCAGTCACTTTCGTGGCCTTCACCAATCCGACGGAGACCATCGAGCGCAACGGCGAGCTTTGGGTCGATGGCCGCGGCAGTCTTGAAGGCATCCCGGGCTTCGGCTGTGAGGCCCTTCCTCTCGTGGCACTCGCCAAGCAGGGCATAAGCGCGGGCGTTCTCGGGGCTGAGGCGCACTGCCTCTGCGAGATCGGCAGCGGCCTGGTCGAGCCGGCGGCGGCGGTTGAGCGCGAGCGCGATCTCGGCGCGCTTGGCAAGCGCGTCCCCTCGCTCACGGGGCTCCAGCGATCGGGCGAGCGGCGGCGCGAGGGCAGCGTCGAGGGTCCGCAGAGCGGGCAGGCGATGGCCCTGGAGGTCGAGGGCGAGGGCCTTGAGGATCAGCGGGGCGGCGTCGCGCGGGTCGAGGGCGATGGCGAGGTCGGCCTCGGCGACGGCCGCGCGGGCAAGCGGACCCGGAGGCTTCGGGGCCGCGGCGCGCGCGCGGGCGAGGAGCTGAGCGCCCTGCGCGAAGTGCCGGCGCGACTGGGCCGCGGCGCTGCCGCCGGGGCCGCCGGAGCGGCGGAGGCGGAGGGCCACGCGACGGGGGAGGGAGTGGAGCGCGACGAGCATGCCCGCGGCGAGGAGGAAGAGGAGGCACTGGACGATGAACTCCGGCCAGGTGCCGGCGGCGCCCAGAGCCAAGGGAAACATGGCTCGGCCTCGGCGTCGAGGTCCGAACTTGCGACGACCTGAGATGGACTTGGGTTTGGACCTGAGTTGAGTGAGATTTTTGCTATTTTGATCACGGAAAGGATGGGCTTCGATAAAATGATCATCAGGTATTGGGTTTCGATAAAATGATCACGAAATCAATAACTTCACCGTTAAAATAACCATGAATTATTTTTCGGACAAAAAATACCCTTAACTTTCTTGTTCCTCTCCTTCTCTTTGTTCCTCTCTCGCCTCTCTCCTGGGCACGGTTAATCTCTCTCCTCTCTCTTCCTCTCTCCCAAGCATGGTCAAGCATGGCAGCCGCCGCCGCACGCACTCGGGCAGGGCCAGCGCCATGCCGCCATCGTCCCTCGGCGTGCGCGTTCAGCAGGAGCCGCGTCGCCTACTCGCGCGCCTAGGCCGGGCCGCCGCCGCCCCTCCGCCGCTCATGCCCGCGTCGGCGGCCATGTCCAACGCGCGGGAGCTCAGGGGTGCCGTCGCACGCGCCGTCGAGGCGTTGATTCGGAGGCGATCGGACGACGCGGAGTCTTACTACACGAGCTTGGCGCAGGGACCGCTCGTCGAGCCGCCGGCCACCGCCATGTCATGGGACGACGGCGAGTCCTACGGCGCGAAGATGGTGCGGCCGGGGTGCCGCCGCCTCGTGCGAGCGCCGGCCAGGCTGCCGTGCGTGCGCACACCGAGGCCAGACCGCCAGCGATAGGAGAGAGGAGCTGTCGGGTGCTAGGAGAGAGAAAGGAGAGAGAGAGAAAGGAGAGAGAGGAAGAGAAAGGGGAGAGAGGAGGGGGAAGAAGAAAGGTGAGGGCATTCTTGTCCAAAAAATTAGTCATGGTTATTTTAGCGGTGAAGGTATCGATTTCATGGTCATTTTATCGAAGCCTAATATCTGATGGTCATTCTATCGAAGGCCATCCATTTCGTGGTCAAAATAGCAAAAATCTCGAGTTGAGAACTGGCCTAGCTTAAGCAGTTCCTGAGTACTGACACAGTAGAGATACGAACAATATACTCCACCCACTAATTAACCAAGTTTTTTCACAATTAGTTGATGAATCCAGCAATGGATCGATTCCTTATCTGTGAATAATCTTTTCGCTTTGACAATCAAAATGGGCAGTAAGGTGTCATACATTCATTGTGTTCCAAAAGAAAAGAATACAACAAACCCTATTGCTTTCAACAAATCTCTGCACTCAATGGTAGCTCAATGACCCATGCGATGCGATGTTTTTGCATCTAAATTCAGCATCAGCCACATTAACGCTGGAATCCACTTTGCAGCAAATAATTCAGATTCACACACAATGCTGCGGCAAGGACATCTCCACACAACATAAGACCTTCATTGAATTGCCATTAGCTGAAGTTGCACTACAAGATCTTCACTATTACAAAGTGCATTGCTTGCCTCTCGAATATGGTGAATAGTAAGCGCCTTGGAAGTTACATTTTTAAGCCAAAGCACCTTTTAATTTGGGGCTAGAATCCCGAATCTAGAATTTTTTTCTTGTCTAGTTGAACCCCGAATCTAGAATTTTATGATTTTACCATAACTTTTTTGAGTCGAAGCAAACTTCTGCCATGATTTTGTTAGCAGCACTTTCATGATGTTAACTACACATGAAAAGACCAAGTTGCACTTTGAGTATTAGGGCAAGAATCACATGAGCGGGACTCACTACTTAGGAGAGCAATCGATTGGATCCAAGATAGATTGATCTCTCTTTTGTGTTTTTTATTGATTAATTTGCTTCCATCCCATATGAATTGAAACATTTGATAAATTGTACCTTCAATTCAAAAACTTGAGATAGAATCACATAAATGCAGACCTCTCAAATCGATGGTAAAAACATAATTTTCCCTTTTCACTCAAAAATTCAGATACGTATTGGCTCGTTAAAATAGATGCTCCAGTCCAAAAAAACATCATAAGTGCAATTTTCATTCTCTTGGATATATCTTATAACAATAACTTTTTTTTGTTGAATGCGTTGGTAGGACAAACAAACAAACAAATAACACTTTGCATATTGATATGTGGATCTCCTCCCACTAAAAAAATTAAGATTTACCATGCATAAATGAACGACAATAGAGAAGATGTGGATGTTTCTGATTTTGCATGTAGGGACCTGATAATTTCAAGTCGATTGAAACCATTCAACACATTGAATCAAAATCGAACGGTCTAAAAAATCACATAATCTATACATTAATATATTGTTCCCTTTATCTAGAAGTTACATAATCCTAAAAAAATAACAATACAATTTCTAAGTACAAATCAGTTTATTGAAAAGGAGGAAAGACAAAGAATAAATGGCACCATCTTCTTTTCAGGCCTCCTTTGGAATGGAGGAAAAACATAGAATATTTGAAGGATTCAATTCCTACCAGAAATTTCCTGTGAGAGGCTTTGGAATGCAGAATTGAATCCTATTCAACCACTTCAAAATTCCTATGGGATGTTTCCTCCGTGCAAGTTTTGAAGGAAAATTAACAAGAGGTCCAACCTCTTGTAAAATTTTTATGAGTCTATCTCTCTCTTCAATTTCCTGTGTTGCAACCAAATGATTAATAAGAAATTTTTCTATGTTTTCAATTTCTGTAAGATTGCAATGAATGACGAACTCCATTCCTGCGTTTTTCCTATTCCTATGTTTTTCAATTCCTACATTCTAAAGGAGGCATCGGTGTTTTCAGTTCATATGTCATGGGATCGTGTGGAGAGTAATAATAATCATATGACTAATAACAGTGTTATAATCACACTACATTACTGATCGTAGGAAGTAGGACTGGCACACAGATATAGGGCAGAGGCCTTGGGCACCTTCCATCCTGAACTAAGGAAGAGGAGCAATGCTACACTTACGTAAGGAAGAGGAACAATGCTACACTTACGTAAGTAATTTACAAACAACCTACGTACTTGCTGATGTGGATGTGAAAATGCTGGCTACGTTAGCGTTTTTTTCAGGTTTTTGTGCCGAGATTACCGGATCCTTCATGATATTATTGGTCCACGTCATCATCACGTAAAACTTATGTAGACCATTTACATAGATGTAGCATTTCTCAAGGAAGAGCCACAATACATGACACGCTAGGTTACAAAATGATACCTATAAACAATATTAAATGACTATAAGGTTGTTCGTTTCATGGGGCTAAAGGGTTAAAGTTTAGCCTCATGGAACGAACATGTGAGCTAAAACAGACAAAAGTTTAGTTCTTGTGACTAAAAGGTGTGACAAAAGAGTGTCTCTTTTGTGGAATGAATATGTGGGCTAAAAGAGGCTAAAGTTTAGCTCTTGGGACTAAAAGGTATGGCAAAAAAAGTGTCTCTTTCAACAGGACAGGACACGATACATAAGTTGTGAAATACTAGTAGTCCTTGCGACACCATTGATCATGGCCTCGGCTATTGCGACGGCACGACGGTATGCCATCTCTAGTCGGATGGCACTGTCCCAGTGTCCCGGCAGGCCAAGGTCCACCGGCGGCAGTCCACCGCAGGTAACAAGTTAATCCCATCTACTATTACAACTGCAACCCATAGCACGTTAGCAGGCGGATCTGTATCTTACTGTGAAAAGATCATGAGGCGACACCCTTTTCTATACTAGTTCACAACAAAATTCTCTGAATGAAGCTCTGCTTATGGTTTATGCCGCAGTGATGCTTATAACTGTCTTGACGAGCATAGATAAGCTTATGAAGTACAATGCAAGCATTTTCATATACTGAACGACCTCTCATTCTATTAGTTGAAAAAAACATCCACTGAATGAAGCTCTGCTCATGGTTCAATCCACAGTGATTCTTAGAACTGCTTTGAGTAGCATAGCTAGCTTCTTTACAGTACAATTCAATCATTTCATAAACTGAGCGACCCCTCATTCTGGTGCCCGTCAATTGACACATAATATGTCGATTCACATGCAGGAACAGAGCAACCTCTTGGCCTGACTGCCGCCTGGGTACATGGCATGAGAGCCCAATTGTTGCGGCAATGTGAGAGTCTGCTGCAACTGGATCAAAGCCTGTATTTCAACTCATGTGAAGAGGCTAATGAATTTTACAACCTCTACTCATGGGAGATGGGTTTCGGGGTGCACTTCAACCAAAGCAAGAAGAACACTGTCGGGTATCGGAAACAGATGAACATCGTCTGCACCTGTGAGGTAAGATAAGACACGGCACTAGGAAAACACGCAGCTAATGTTCACATCAATTTTTTTGCTTTTTTTTTCTCACGAGAACATGCTCATGTTGAGGGCGAAAACATGATGCAGGGAGTGCCGAGAAGGGATATGACCAGGTCCGTTAGGACGAATTGTAAAGCCATGCTACGGTTACTACGCACTAAAGATCATGCGTGGATCATTGCTATCATACAAGATAACCACAACCATCCCCTATCAGAGACCTGACCTGCGGGAGAACAAGTAACGGGGCTCACATGGGCGCATAGACCCATGCACCAAGGAGCTTATCAAACGCTTGCAGGATAACAAAGTCAGCCTGGGATCCATCTGCAGCATATATCGTTGGCCTCAACGATTAATGCTACACCGTTGGATACAACTAATAGTCATTAGTCGTGAAAAAAATAATGATCATTATTTTGAACCAGAAAACTCCTCTAGAGAAATCAGCGATCAAACCACCGTTGTGGCGCTTAACGCACTGAATGAAGCTACAACTGAATCGTCAGAACGACGGTCTTCAGAAACAAGATCTACCGTCATAGACACACAACCCCGGCCTCTCCTTTTGTCCTGAAAGACCCCAAAAATTAAAAACGTGATCGCTGCACCGGCACGAGCCTTCGAAGCTGGCAATCAATCTCGCTGCGCGCTCGATGCCACCGCTGTGCGGCACCACACCGACGCGGTGCCTCATATGTGGCCCTCTAGCTACTAAATATGTACTAAAACACTGACTGGTCAAATCCTAGCTAGTGGCTCATCTCTCTGCGAAAGTTGCTGCGCCTTTTGTCTGTTCCTAGTGGCTAATCCACCACTGACGCCGCCATCCAACCCTAAACTACTGTGTCTAGTTAAGATGGTTCCGTGATCACTAACCTGACCATATCTCGAGGATCAAAACAGACGCGCAGGAACCGGGGTGGGACTAAATCATTCGCGGCGACGTGAACGCCACCGCCTGCCGCGCCTGCATCGATCGCCGCCGCGTGTCTAGGCGCGCAGTACCGTGACGACGCGACCGTGTTCTACCCAACCTGCCGCCTCCGCTTCTCCGGCAACAACTTCCTCCACCCCGACGACTACTCCCAGTCCCAGATCGTCGACGGCGTGGTCAACACCACAAACACGGATCGGAGCCTGTTTTACCCGGTTGGGATCCCGGCAACGCCGAGAGCGCCGCTGCCATCACTGAGATCATCGGGAAGCTGCTGCAGGAGACGGCCCGGCGGGCGGCCGGCGTACAACTCCGATGCGCTGATGTTCGCCACCGGCCGCATGGACGCCGACGCCGGAAGCTTTCCGGCGTTGTACTCCATGGCGCAGTGCGTTCCGGCTCTGACGCACACTGACTGCTCCTCCTGCCTGCAGGTTATCAGCAGCTTCATGGCCACGGACAACTTCGCTGGTAGACAGGGAGGACGCCCGGCTTCTTGCTCTGTGGTGTAACCTGAGGTACGACACGCTTTATTTCTACAGCGGCGATCCCATGGTGACAATCGTGTCGCCGGTGAAGGAGGTTGTGACGCCATGGCCACTTGTCCTTCCCAGAAGGAAACACAAGAGTAAGACCAACATATAATCCTTCTGGAAAGCATTTCTTTAAGAAAACTATCCCAATCCCCTTTGATCTCAAATTTTTCTTTTCATCATTTTGGACATGTGTACGAATTCGAACAGACAACCGTTTAATTTTCGAGTATATATAGTCTTAACAAGAAAAATCCAGCTTTCTCTCCGAAAGTGTATTCATATTATTATGATTTATATGGGGTTTTATATATATACTGTAGTGACAGTCAAAAACCACGTCATCATGCCCGAGAGCCTTGCATGCCACACCTTATTATCATGTGCTTACATTTAGATTTTAGTGGGTAGTTTTGTGAAACTATACCCCAAAGTATTTGTGGATTTGTGAAATAGGCACCGTATTCGGTGGGTTTGTGACTACAAATTAAGCCAAAGTATTGGTGGGTTTGTAAAACTAACTCATCAATAAAACATTAACCTTGGTTAGCAGATCAATTCATTACAAAGGATTAATGATTTTATCTTAATTTAAACGATCCTCTAGGTTATATTTATTTCTATTATTTATTTAGAACTTTTGTAATGCTTAGAATACAACATAATCACTTGTTTCGTGTATTTACACCATTCCTCATGTTTTCCTTCTAATGTTCAGTTTTATTACTACTTATTTTCATAAACAAATATGTATCAAATATAATATGATTGTTGTATCGACTACTAAGGTCACTTACAGTATTCCTGCTTGCCTCTAATTTTTGGTTTGGTATGCACACCAATATTAGCTATCTATAACTGCCAAATTTATTTCTATCTAAATTAATCTCTGTCATCACATCACCCATAAAAAAGGATTTAAGCTATAAAATCTATCATCTGAGCTTAAGCCGTAAAGCTTACCTTTTTTTTTTCTTTCCTTTTCTTTTTTCTTTCTTTGACCACATGATTTCTTTTGATTTTTTTCCCTTGCAATTTTTTTTTACCACACGAGTTTTTTTGTTTTCTTCTTACGCTGTTTCCAGAGCACATGATTTCTTGTTACTGAAATATGACATGTTTATTTTTTAAGTATTTGAAATATGATATGTTTCTTTTTTAAGTATTTGAAATATGATATGTTTATTTTTATTGTTTCTAAGTAAGGGTAATGGCAGGTAATAAAAAAATAAATATAAGAGTATTTTAGTCTAGCTTTTTTTTTGTAATGGCACTGATGGGTATTTTTCTTTATTTTTTTCCAATTAATGTGGTAGTTAATTTATTGTCTTTGAAATTGAATTTTTTAATAATAGAAACATTTATGCTTGCTGGAAAATGATTGTCTTGTTTCACATCAAGGGGCATGATCAAAGTCGTTGTTCCACTACTTGCATCGACTATTGGTTTGATTATTTCCTTCACTGGCGCCGGTTTCACGTATCAGCACAGAGTAAATTGTGCAGGAATTTGAGGAACTTTTCGTATAGGAATTTCAAGGGTAGTTTGATTTCAGCTTTTAGTAAGGTGGAGGGATAATTCCAGCTCGGCTGGACTGTCCTTGTGTCCGATCTGACGGTCCACAGTGGGCGGGCAATGCTACTACTCGAGACGTGGTGCGTGGCTGCTCCAGATCAGAATCACTGAGCTTGTTATTACCGTGTCTGACTGAACGCTGAAGCTTCAGCTGCAGTAGCTTCCAAAGACCGTTTGGCGGTAGATCCAGCCGCACATGCGCCGCGCGGGCGGCCTTTCAAGACGGCAGTGATCGTGAGCCATAGATGCTCTCAAGTCTCACGCCAGCTCCCGCGCAGTAAATTCTTGTTCCCAGCTGTCATCAGATCTACTTCACCGGTGCCAGCCGTACGTGCTCGGTGAATGTGAATGTGAACTCCTATACTTAGGCCATGTTTGTCTTCTACCTCTAAAATTTAACACTGTCATATCAAAGAGAATCTTATTATTTATAAATATTTTGATCAATTTAATAACAAAATTCTTTTAGAGATTGGTGCTAATTCTCGAGATAAATCTAATGAGCTTAATTAATCTATATTTTATTAAAGTGATGCTACAGTAACCGTCTTCTAATCATGACTTAATTAATCTTATTATATTCGTCTTATAAATTAGTCTATGGGTCTGTAATTTATTTTATAATTAAACTTTATTTACTCATAAATAATAAGATTCTTTTTAATGTGACAGTTCTAAAGTTTAGATCAAAAACGAACACACCCGATATTCAGTGCTCGGTGAATGTGAATACACCCGATATTCCGTGCTCGGTGAATGTGAATTCCTATTTCCTAGTGCTTGCTGATGCTGAGACGAGCACTTGACATCCACAGGAAGGGAGTGAACCGAGTTCAATGCATGGCACGCCCGCAAAGTGAGCAGCGCGTGCCCATGATTGGAACAGTGGCCCGTTCTGGCTCCGGCTGCCGCCCGCCGGACGGAAGATCTCCGTACATCTTGTGCATCCATTTATGGGCGCGACGCAGCTCGGGATTTGGCTGGCAGGAGGAGGAGGCGTTCAGAGTAGCACAGGCAGTCCCTGTCCTTCCACCACCGCACCGGATGAGGAAACAGGTACGCAACGACTCGTGGATTCGGGCAGCCACGACCAGACTCCGTCCGGGTAAAAACGAGCAAAAGCGGTAAGGTAACAAGCATTTCACCGGAAACCGGACAAATCCAGTCCAGCGCCGCGTACGTGGACCACCTGCCCGCCTGCTTCCAATAACTGACCACCACCCAATCCTCTGCTTCCGGGCTTCAGTCCTTCTGTTACCGCCAAGATTGTTGTCATCCGGCAACGGCTTCCCGGCGTTTACAAACACAACAAACAGGCAACAGCCACAGGCAACAGGAAGCATCATTGTCACGCACGGGATTTTTAAACCGGTTCACTTTTTAAATCGACCTTTGTTCGGAATCGCAGCACAACTTACTTTTAACTACTTCTCTGTTTTTATTTTGCTGACGCTCAGAAGACAGGGAACTTAATTCATTTTTGAGCTAGAAAACCTGTCCTAACGTCAACAGAAAATGAATGGAGGGAGTACACAAGGAGAAAGCAGCAGAATGTACGGAAAAAAATGTTGGTGATGAGGACTGGTATGAAACTGCTAATTATTCTGACTCTAGACTCTAAATAAGGAGCAAAGACTGGTGGATAAGTTGGTCCTGAGGTACCCCGAGCAGGTCCCCAAACCAGGAGCTCGACCAAGTCGAAAATAAGACTCTTTCTGCAGCTGCTTGACCCGTCCTATTAGACCATGCCCCGGAACCCGGCGGAGTGCAGCAGCACGGCCTTGATTTCCTCAGGCAGGAGTCCAGGATGGCCTTCCTTGCATACCTGCAGTGACCAAGAAACAGCCAAGACACTTGTCAGATTACTGTCATGTTTCAATCTCAGACTTTCGACCAAGTTCAGCACAGATTGGTTCTAATTTTCTAGATGAATCTAATGAGCTTAATTAATCTATGTTTTGCTAAAGTGATGCTACAGTAACCGTCTTCTAATCACGACTTAATTAACCTCATTAGATTCGTCTCGTAAATTAGTCTAGGGACCTGTAATTTATTTTTTAATTAAACTTTATTTAATACTTCTAAACGAGTAAGATTCTTTTTGATATGACAGATTCTAAAGTTTAGATCCCGGAAAACGAACAGGTAGCCTAGTATTATGGCAGTGAGCAGAAGTGAGGTGTTACCTCAGCCTTGAACACGTCCAAGGAGAACCCATTGAAGCAACTGATCACAGCTTGCTGAACGTCAAGCCCGAGGCTGTCCATGGCCTTCATAGCAGACAGCACAAGACCAGGCCTGCGGCCGCAGAACATGTGGATGTTGATGGCCCGGCCTTCCCTCATCCTAACCTCAATCTGTTGCAAGAGGAGAAAGTGCACAAGTGAGCTAAATGCTTCAAAAAGTAAAACATCCATGACTCCATTACACCTTTAGCTAATTCAATTTCTATTTGTTGCAAAATACTCCCAAAGAAAAGCGATATCATAAAAGTTAGTTGAAATCATCTGATCTAAAGGAGAACTAGAGAGTGGTGTTCAGAGAAAAAGAGATACTGACGTTTGGTTGCTGACTAGTAGGGCTTGGCAGTGCGCTTGGGCACAGCTCTTCCTTCACGCGGGACGGCAGAGAGGGCAGTGTTGGAGTCAGGGGTGGAAGCTTGTGGGTGTTGGAGGCAGCGAAGCTGTGGAAAGGGGTGACTCCAGCTCATTCTGAAGATCGTTGATCTTCTGCAGAAGCTCTTTCAGATACTCAATTGCATCGCCAAGGATGGAGGCCCTGTCCATCTACAATTTGCAAACATCGAAGAGTCACAACATTGTCCACCCAGAACGTATAAAGAAGTACAGTATATACCAACGACAGATGAACTGTTAAATTAAAGATGAATCATTCAACAGAGAAACAGATAACGCAAAGTACTATCTAACTGATGCTTTCTATTCTATATATGATATGATGAAAAAAATAATAAAATGATTCCCGTTTTCAGAACAGATGTACAACAACAGAGATGTAGGGTACATCTTTTTATTGTTTTTGCTGCATGCTGTTACTACGACTTGAAACAGAAACAGAGCCCCCAGAGGCCCAGAATCAGGCAATGGCACTGTGATGTACAGCGCTGTGCTTGTACCTAGTACACTTCATCAAATGAAAAGGCAACTATAGGAATCCAGATTGTACCATCGTTATCAAGAGTACAAATTCCAGTTTCATGACAAAGAATGGAACTACAGCTATCATTATCAAATACTACTCCCTCCGTCCCTAAATGTAGGGCTTTCAGGATTCAAACAACAAAATAATCAATGTGTCAAAAGACTACCATACCCCTTCATTTTTACCTTCATCCACTCATCCATTAACTCTCCCACCAACCCCAAAGTTTGTCCTATCTGTAAAACGCCCTACATTTAGGGAAAATTTCAAACCCCAAAACGCCCTATATTTAGGGATAGAGGGAGTACTAAACAGGAAAGAATTACTACTGTATCAATCACTCCGGATAGACTGGTGGGACCATAAGGCACACAGTAAGTCAAAGTCATACTACGGAATTGTCTCGAACTTTTGAACTGAAGAACTGAAAGTCTGAATACTGTACTAGATGCTAAGCCATAAATCATAAACCAACACGAAGCTAAGATATGGAGTATCCAGATGGCACAGTAATAAACTTCTAATCCCACAGTGCATCTACAACTCAAAGTGAACAATTAATTACACCTGAGATGCACATTCAACTGACTAAAGTAAGCAATTCATCACCATAGAGACCAGCTTCACGAAATCAATTGCACAAAACGTACCAATATAACAGTCATATACATCGCCATGCTACATGCTAAGATCGAATTTTTCATGCTTCTACTCCACATTGCAACCAAAATGCAGCTCAAGAATTAAATCATAGTAAGTAACCGACAACCAGAAATTCTCACCTTGCTGATCTTGGGCACGACGGAGCGGAGCATGTAGAGGCGATCATTGAGCTTCTTGCGGCGGCGGCGCTCGGCCATGAGGTTCTTGGCTGGCAGCCCCTTCTTCTTGCCCTTCCCTTCGCCGGCGCCGGTCACGGTGCTGTTGTTGTTGTTGGCGTTGCCGTCCTTCCTGCTGCCGCTGTCCTCGTCAGCGCCCTTGGCGTCCTCAGAGTCGTAGTGCATCCCGGACGCGTCGATGCTGAGCCCGTCCTCGTCGTCGTCGTCGCCGCCGCCGGAGGACGCGCCGCCCGCGGCCAGGATGCCCGCCGCGGCGGCCTTGCGCTTCCTGTCGTCGTCCTCCTCGCCGGCGGTGCGGCGGAGCGCGCGCTTCTGGAACAGAGTCGGCTGCGCGCCGGAGGAGGGAAGACCTCCAGCGGGCGGAGCAACGCCGCCTTGCCGCGCGCGGAGAAGGGCGCGGTCAGGGACAGAGACGCCGCCGGAGAAGGCGGCGGCGGCTGCGCCGACGAGGAGCCGCCGGCGCCGTTGTTGAAGACGCCGTACCCGCCGCCGAGGCCGCCGGCGAACTCCGACGAGGTTCCGAAGCCGGCGAACGAGCCCATGCCTAGCATTCCTGCAGCATTATTCGTGGCGGGGATGAGGGACATCGAAGCGGCGTTGGAGTTACCGCTCCCGCCGGCGGCAATCGAGTCCAGCTCGCCGCCGCCGCCGCAGCCGGAGATGCCGAGGTCGAAGGCGTGGAGGTCAAACGGTCCGCCGCCGCCGCCGCTCATGTTGAACAGCGAGAACAGCTGCGACGCCGCCGCGCCGGCCACCGACGAGCCCGCCTCCTGGGCTGACGGCGTGAGGAACAGGGAGGACGCCTGCGCGGCGACGCTGGGGCCCGCGTTCGCTGCCATGGCGTCGAAGTACCAGTCGTCGTCCAGCGTCCCCGGGGCGCGGAACCCGACGCTCCCCGAGGCGGCGGCGGTGGCGGAGGCCAGGGCCAGGAGGTTCTGCGAGTCCTGCTCCTGAGCCGCCGGCACCATTCCGAGCCCCATGGCCGGCGTCGGCGGCAGCGCTTGCTGCTGCTGCTGGTCCTGGCCGTCCTCCTGCATCCACATCTGGTTGCCGAGCCGCGACAGCATGGCGGCTCGACAAGGGAAGACTGCGTCACCTTTTTGGCCGGCGAAGGAGGAGACGGCAGAGCAGAGCGGAGGTGTCTGGGTTCTGTTTCTTTTTTTTTTTTTTTTTTTTAACCCCTCGTATCTGGATACAGCTGTAGTATCTGTTCATATACGTACACACTCACACACACCACAACGCACACCTACACACACCCACGCACACAACCAGACCTACAACTACAACCAGTACTAACGAACGCGTCCTTCGAGAGATCACCGGAGACCAACAGCATCCGATGCGCGACGAGGACGTCGCACTCCTATTGTGGCATCACGCGTGAGGGGGCGACAGCACCTGCAGCTGAAAATTATTTTGGGGACTAGCCCCGGTGAGAACACCAGGCGATCCTGGGGATCGAACCCTGGTGGGCAGCGTGCCACCCGCACGACTTGCCATCCGAGCTACGGCTCGGTCTCGTCTGGGTTCTGTTTCTGGCAGAGCAGTGGTGGCAGGGGCCAGTATTTGTACTGGCTGGCAAGGTGGGGGCAGAGAGAAAAGGAACGCGGGGAATTACCAAACTGCCCACGCCTCCAAAATTGGACGCTTCCGGTGGGTGTGCATGGCAGGGCGTGAGCCCTCATCAGCCGCTCGATCCAAAATCAAAATCCAGGATTAGGCAAGCACTTGAGAGCAATGGCAATCTAGCCAAGTAATGCTAGACTAGATCTAGATTGGAAGAACTAGAGATGATTATACCCATTTGATCGCGATCGCATTGTTGCCTTCGTGTGTCCATGGTTGGAGCGGGGTGCGCCGGATGATCACGATCGTCGTGGAAAGGAACACGACGTTACTAACTGCCCGAGCCTCCAAAATCACTAACCGGCCACTACACAGTAGCGACGCGAGAGGTGCAGCGTGGCTAGCGTGAAATCCTCGCTGGAGCCAGCACGGTGACGAAAGCGTAACGTAGAAAAAGGAAAACACCAAGAAATCTTGTTGGTAAACTAGGATTTTTGCTAAGGCAAGAACTCATTGCCTTCGTGGAGAGATAAGCACCGAGAAAATGCTGCCAAAATCTGGCCCTTTGAAACGGTGTGCCAGCTTTTGATGGTACAGAAACGGAGCGGCGGGTTGCCGGAGTGACGTAACGCCCGCCAGCAGTATAATGAAAGTGTAGACGAAGAATATTAAATCACTGCAAGGCATGTGTATCTTCACCGATTTTTCTTGGGATGCTATTAATTATTCGAATCCAAGACTAGCTAGAAAAGAAAATAAATGAAATGTGAAAACCAACTAAGAAAGAACTTGAAAACTAAGTATCTATTCCGTGCTCATAGTATTTAAGTGATATGCAAGGTTGGTTTGTATCAAGGGAAATAAACATGTCTTCCAAGGAAGTTCTTGAGACTGATAGGCAACTTCACCTCTTTTATTATCTTTTGAGACAAACCATGTAGCAACTTTTGCTAATAAACAAGGTAAAACTTTAGTAGCCTTTTAAGCGGCTTGCTTGTTTTTGCTAGAATGGAAATGGAGCATCAACTATTAATATTAGTCTAATCACTACATTGAAAGAATATAATACATTTTTGATGACAAACTATTAAAGTTTTACCTAAAATATGAGGTGCTTGAGAGTAAACTAAATAATCATTCAACATGAAGAAATAATTTTTTATGCAAGGTGAGCAGACGTATCTGAAGGCATCATTGAATCACATCCACCCTATGTTCCCTTTAAGTTTATTTATAGGTGTATTGAAACAATGATCAAACATGATATTGAAAGTAACCAAATGATTATATTTCTGGATGGCCGGAGTATTGCTATGCTATGTGTGTGACTTTTAATGGGTTAAAGTTTAGCCTAGAAGAAATGGACATCCCCGATGTAGCAGCCAAATAGGGAGTTCTTGACGATGTGAATGCAGCGTGCGATGCGTTAGGTGTGGGCTTCATGCAACTTTTAACTTCTCTTGTCTCTAGTGTCTGCGCGCGTGAGGTGACTGGCTAATTAACTGACCGTTCCATGCATGGTGAAGTACTAAGACGGGTAGTATACTATTGCATCTTGAAGAATTACTAGGAAGAAACTAAGGAATGTAACGTGCAACTTCGCCGAGGACATGCATTTTGATACTCATCCGTTACAATATATTTGACATTTTTAGTTCTTTACTAGGTTCATCTAAGATGTTATGAATTTGGACATAATCGTTGTCCAGATTCATAGAAGATACTATAAACCTGAACACACACGGAAAAAAAGCTAAAATAACATAAACTGGGATGGAGGGAGTAGGTAACAATGCATATTTTCTAGATGATATGAATAGGAAAACCCGAGACCCAAACATATAGTATACTAACACCTAGTAGTGGACATGTATATTTTGTTTCTTCCTTCTTCGGTTTCAATTCAAGACAAAATAAGAATACAAAGGCAAAAACAGTCCTGTGTGCATAGGCAAACATGCATGCGAAAATAGTCTCATTTAATAATAGTTGTTCTCGGATCCCTCGAGCCGGACTCTCCCTTCCAAGTGGAGAAGCGCATGTGCATGCAGTTGTGCTATGGCTATATATGCATCACTTTCGCGGCAACGAAGAAGGAACAACGATATGCAGATCGATGGAAAGACCCATAATAGTAATATCTTCAGGATATGCTGCAAAGGAACAATCAACGTACGCACGAACTCACTAGGTCCTACGACCTACCGTATCGGACTCTTTTTCTCTTCTTAATACAAAGGCGCGCAGCTTTCCTGCGTGTTCGAGAAAAACGTACGCACGAACTCTTGACATTTCATTTTCACTACCAACTTAACGAAATTTGAAACCTCTCCTTCGTTTCACTACAACAGAATACACAGTAAATTAAAGGTAGACCAATTAGTATTGTAATGATGGAGGGGCGATCGCAAACGCCGCTGCGCTTGCGTAGCTGAAAATCATGAATTCTAGTGGTGGGTGCTTGCCACCACTGTTGGAAAGAAATAGTATTGGCAGGTGGTAGTGCTACAAATACAATAAAAAAACATCAAGCAACAAGTGTTTGGGCCCATATAGTGTGTGTCCTAACGCATCGCCGATGAGGATTGATCCGCCGTGCTCGTTGTGGTCGTCGAGCATCCACCATCATCAACAACCACCGCAAAGCCATCACCGTACCGGCTTGGACTCCCTGTTGGCTACCACGATTGGTTGCCGATCTCAAGGGAGCGCCACCCGAGGAGGATGTCGTTGTCCTCCGCCGCCGTCCCAAGCCCCACCCGCTCGCCTCAACGCTCCATAGCCTATGGAGCCATCGATCACTCCACAGTCCACACGCCGCCTCACCGTTGAGGTGGCGGAGAAGGATGGAACTGTCACTTTACACTCGGTTTTAGCTCCAACGTCACTAAACATTAGGTTTTAGCTCAAAATTTCTCACTTTACGCTACTTTCACTCTTCCAAGCTTCAAGCCTACCTATCAACGGTACCCACTATTTCTTTTCAACTCCTTTCCTATCTTATTTTATCATTTACAACAATTTTTTTTCACCTTCAACTATAATTTGTTCTCTACTTCTTTTTTCCTATAATATTTTCTCTTACTTTTACCTAATATTTAGATAATAATTCTCCATGCATGTGTTTTATTTTTAACAATTTTATGGTACATACTACCTCTAGTACATTACAATGCTGGTGGCACTTGTTTTGGGTATTTTACTAACTCGTACATGTTTTTATTAAAATTACGTTTCCTTGCCATTGACGATTAGTGAAATTCAACTTTGAAATTTATGAAATCAAATTTTAAATCATGAATGAAAAATTAATAAAATTCAAAATTCAAAATTGAAATGCAAGAAAATTTAACTTTCAAATTTGTGAAATTTCAATTCACAGCATTCAAATTTGAAATTCATGAAATTCAAAGTTGAAATTTGAGTAATTCAAATTCAAAATTCATCAAATTCGAATTCAATTGTGAAATTTTAGAAAAAAATTAAATCTAAAATTTGTGAAATTTCAGTTCGAGAAATTCATGTTTAAAATTCGTAATTTTCAAGTTTCAAAATTCACGAAATTCAAATTAAAATTTGGAATCATGAAACTTGAATTGAAATTTTATAATCAAGAAAATTCAAGTTCAAAATTTTCTAAAATTTCAAATTTGAAATTGGTTACATTTCTAATTCACAAAAATCAAATTAAGTTTCCCTTAAAAGTAATGATTCAATCTCTTTTATGTTATATAAAACTATTATATTGCACATTATTTTAGACTTGCGAAAATACCCCGAGTACAATTACTAACGGTACAAGTGGTACTAATGATGTGATGCAAATTAATCTAAGTCGTCAAATTAGAAGTACCACTAGTACTCATGTGTAGTACCACTGGTAAGTACTAGTGGTAGTAACGATTAGTAAGTAGTGGTGGTAGTATGTACTGTAAATGAGCTCTTTATTTTTTTTAGTGTGTGATAAAGAAAATATAAGATTTTCTTATCGTAAGTACGTAAGATTGTTTGAACGTTTATTCCAAACACTCGGGTGTATTCCAAACAATTGGTTTGAGTTATGAGAAGGCGTTAAAAGGGTAGGCAGTATCCATGACAAAACTAGTACCCAAATTTGACTTGTTCATAGTATATCAGACTTTGTGGACCTCACAGTTTGGCTGGCCATTGTTTTTGGAATAATTGTAACCGAACGTTTGGAAATCTGCTAGTATAAATTACACGACGCTCCACATAGCATGGCAGAAAGTTACCGAGAGCAGCGAGAGGATGTCCTTGTTTTCCGCAGGACAGTGGGGCCTATGCTACTGACTGGTAGAGATCGATGCCACAAGGCCCACGACGTAGGCCGTGTCCTTCAGGACAAAGGGTGGCCCACCGTATGTATACGTGTGCGTAGATACATGTGGTAGTAAATAGGAGCAGTAAATACATATGTATGTAGTTATTATTGTCAATTAATTAATTGATTTCGTGGCTGAAGATGAGGATGGAACCAAACCAACAATGGGACAAGACGAGGCGAGTCCGGCTGACCGGGAGACGGCAGCGAGTGTAATGCAGCAGGGTCGATTGCCAAGGTTCCCATGACTCTTCGACCAAAGGACCATAAAAGTTGGATCTGTATTAATGGAACCGATCCTGTCTTTTTTTACTGTGATGGCAAAACAACCACATCGATTCACCGTGGATACGCACTTCATTTACCGTCTTCGATCGGATCGTAATGATACTGCTTCCGAAATGAATTCCACCGCTAGCATTTTTGCTGTTCTTCGTTTATTTTTTGCTCACCTCATGAACCACTACAGTGGTAACAAACCTGACGCCATCGTTAAATTTCTAATAATAACTAGTATTATTCGATTCCCTAATAGGCACCTGTAAATTGCAGGAGGAAGCTACAGCGGCAGCAACTGTTACTTGTACCTCGCTCTCGCTTCCGTCCGGTCGTAGCTTTTCCAGTTGTGTACCTGACTACTAGTGGTGCTGATCGCTGATCCATTGATTGCGATCTCTTCCCTCTTTTAGTTTGCCGCGTGGATTCCGCATGCCGCTCCGCTAGGGTTCGGTTAATACTAATTCAGAGTGCAGTAGTTGAATTGTCTTCGGACTAGACACCGTGTTAGGATGGGTTATTTCAAAAATTGGCTCCTAACCTTAGGTTGGGTTATTTCAAAAATGGTGCAGGGACAACAACATGGAGTGTTAGGATGAGTCCGTTAGGTGTATCATGTCCGAACCTACCTATTATATGTGTGTCATGTGCTGAACTCTTTTACCTATGTGTTGTACTATATATATCTATGTGTTGAACTATGTTACTTATGTGTTGAACTATTTTATTTAAGTGTTGAACTATTTTATTTAAGTGTTGAACTATTTGATATAAGTGCTGAACCATTTTATCTATGTGTTGTTTATTTGATATAAGTGCTGAAACTAATTGAATCTGTTAAATGTGTTGAACCAGGAAGGAGATCATGAACCCATGTTTCAGGAAGAAGATGATGATGGAGGTAGCACAAGTGAGGATGAGATTATATCCATGTGTCGGAAGAATTTGGAGCAAGACCAGAACTTGATCTTGAAATTGGTTCCCATCTTTGATATGTACTCCGATAAGTACTTTGTGAAACTACCTAAGAGGGTCGAGGGACAATCTGGTATTGATTGGGTCAAAACAACACTAGCACATGATACCGAATGCTACAACATGTTTAGAGTTGAGAGAATTTTATTTTATAGGCTACATAACACTTTGGTTGACTCATATGGGTTGAAGTCTACTACACAAATGTCATCTATAGATGCTCTTGCTATGTTTTTATGGATTGTTGGTGCACCACGATCAATTAGATAGGCTGACAACCGTTTTAGGAGGTCATTGGAGACACTAAGCACGACATTTGACAGAGTCTTGACATGCCTCCTTAGGCTAGCAGAGGACATAATTGTACCCAAGGACCCAACATTTTCAGAGTTACACCCAAACTTGGAAAATCCAGCATTTTGGCCATACTTCAACAATTGTATTGGAGCTATAGATGGGACACATGTGAAGGTTTTGGTGCCTAAGAGTAAGAGGGTACCATACTTGAACAGGCACAATGAAACCAGTCGGAATCTGCTTCTCGTTTGTGATTTCGATATGAGATTTACCTTTGTATTGTCGGGATGGCCGAGTTCAGTACATGACATGAGAGTTTTCAAGGATGCAATGAGTACTTATCATCACAAATTTCCACATCCACCACCAGGTTTGCTACTTGAACTGTCTTGCGACCATTTTTATCCAATAGCACTTGTTCATCTTAATCTCATAGTGTGTCTACCTTTGACAATATGTAGGAAAGTATTATATGGTTGATGCGGGGTACCCAAATCGGCCAGAGCTATCTTTCACCGTACGGATGTACAAGGTACCATGTCGAGCAATGGCAGAATGGACCACCTCCACAAGGTATAAAAGAAACCTTCAACCATGCACATGCCAAAATTAGGAATTTCATAGAGCGATCTTTTGGAGTGTTGAAGATGAAGTTTAGGATCTTGTTGAACATGCCAACATTTGCAGAGGACAAGCTAACTAGAATTATTGTTGCTTGTATGGCTCTTCATAACTTCATTCAAGAAAGCAGGATTGCGGATAGGAATTTCATGCATGTGATGTGAATGAAAATTATAACCCAGTGCTGTTCCTCCTGCATCCGCATAGCCACAAGATGAACCTCTTGTGGAACATTTTGACATGAACAACTTCTATGATGAATTAGCTCAAGCTTTGTTTCATGGAGTGTAATTTTTTTTGTTAAGCTTCATTTATTTGGACTAAAATATTTGTCGTGTGTATGTTTGTGTGAGACAATGTATGAAACTTGTATGGACAAACTAAATTTGTCATGTTTTCAATGCTTGGATCAAAAGTTTGTTTGTTTCACTCATTTGTAAGGAGGCCACAAGAGGTAGCCACATCAAATCCGATTATAAAGGAGTCAAATGATTGCTAAAGTGCTTTTTCTATCAAACTAACCCTGTCGTCCAAACAACAAAAGGGTTAGAGTTAGTTCAAAGGCTAACCTCTAATCGAGTTAGAGTCTCCAAACATGCCCTATGTTTGAACCGATGAACAGTTCTTGAAGTTGAAAAATCCCAATACAAATAACTGTGGCAAACAATGTTATGCCTACCGTTGGATATAGCTGAAACTTTAAAGTTTGTCATCCAAAGACATACGAGAAGATAATTTACTGAAACAAAAGGAAAAAAATAGTAACTCAATAAGTGTTCGCAACTGTAATTGGACCATATAACATCTCTTTCTTGATTGCAGTTTTGCTAAGTTCACAAAAAGGATAGTCATCAAGGATGTAGCTATAATTTTGCAATATGAGTGTTAACGTTGTATGCGGACACTCGAAGCATAGATTCTGTTTGATTTCCTAAAAATATTTGTAGGATTATTGAAATGAACTTTGGCCCAAAGCCTCATTAGAAACTGGTTTCATACAGTAAGTATAGATCTTAGAAAATATACTATGGTTGGAATCGGGGTCATTTTTAAATGATTTAGTTTAGTTGCAATGATATTATTTTGTTTGTAAAAATTCAATTTCTTATGCATGTTGTTTCTAGAAGCATGTTTGACAGCATTTTTAGAACCACCTACTCCAAACAAGGTGTACCACAAGACGTATGTCCCGGTTTGAGGCCGATATAGTGTTAGCACCTTGAACAAGTAATTCAAACTATGATTCTTAAAATATGCGTATGACTTGAAAACTTGTAGGCAACCAAGTGAGCAAATCTTACTTATAGTATCTCTCGATGTATGTTCGGAGGAAATGCATAATTTTCATATTTTCCATTCCAATAACAGAATGGGCATGGGCCACAACAAAGTTGGCCTTCTCACGCTGCAATCGCAGGCCGAATCTGTAAAAAGAAGATGACTGCTCACATCCGGCCCAGTTTTGTTGTTCAGACAATACTAGTATCGAAAACGTAACGTATTACGTATGGAAGCAATTTAAGAACCAGTTAGTTGCTCAAATTACTCTTCAAAACTGAGGCATAGAAGCAGCATCAATCCCCCCAAAAGCAGGTGGCAAGTAGAAGAATTCGTCGATCCTTTATTTTAGAAAAAAAAATTGCTCAGCATACGAACTAAAAATGCAAATGGCCAAGCTATGCCCTGCAAAAACTCGAGAAACTTGATCCACTAATTTCGTGGCAGGACTGAGTAGCTTGACCATTTGCATTTTTTTAGTCTGTATGGGTGGATGTCAAAGATGGAAAACTTTGGCAAATGGAGACCTATGAGAATCGAGAAGGAATGGTCTTTGCACACACTACAAGAAATCTGGCATTCTATGACAATTTTCTCATGACAAAAGATATGTTCGTCATAAAGTTTCTTTATTTTATGACGATTTTCAGGAGGTTGAATATTTAATGACGAAAATTATTTGTCCGTCATTAAATGTTTTCACAAAACGTCATAAACTATAGCCATGCTATTTTACGACCAACTCTAGTCGTCATAATTTGGTTATAACCAAACGTCACAAAGTTGTGACAGATATTATATGGTCATAAAGTTTTTTATCTATATTTTTTCTTTAGAATATGGTGCCATCAGCTATCAGTTTTGGCCGGCATGTCATCAAGGAATTGTTTATCGTTAAATTGGGCTCCGGAGGAAAAAGAAAAAGACTACAGTTGCAAGTATCGGGAATCGAACCCACCGAGAGGAAGCGGCCTTCCCACTGCACTATGACTCATGTCTTAGTTGAGATAGGCAACGTAAATATATAAAATGAAACAATGAGGAAAACTGTACCTTGTTGAATCGCTCGGTCTGCTGCCCATTGACCCTAACCAAATCTCGCTGCCGCTGGCTTCTACCGGCGACCTGCATCTGCTCCTTGCCCCTCCCAAGAACGGATTACAGCCCTCGGCTCCAAGCAATTGCTGGCGGCCATCGAGGCAAGCCCTTAGCCCCAAGTATCCAAGGCCACCCCTCGGTCAACTGCTCGATCCCAACCATTCCCACCTCGTGCGCTCTGATTTGGCTCCCGCATCCACTCTGCTAGGAATCCGTGTGCGCAACGACTCATGCCCCTGTAATGCGAGACATGGCTGCAGGCCGAGCGCTTTGAGACGTATCCAGGCCGCCGTGCCCATCTCGTCGACAAAAGGTATTCCTAATAGGTGGATTTCACTTCCAAGGTTGTGCTTTACTAGGTGTTCTGCGCTACAAAAGAAAGTATCAATGTGCCATTTATTCAAATGAATTCGTTTACCCAAGATAGAGTTTGAACTGTAGGAATTGTGTATACATTTTAGAGTTAGAATTTTGAATGGCACGCAATTTACATTCTCGACTGGATTAGTGGACTTTATGATTCAGTAGGCCATTGCTTATTTTTGGGCAACATTATGTTTTGTTTGGGAACTATAATTAGTTGCTAATTTTTAGCTTCTTATTTCAAGGTGCGGCAGATGGACCGAAGTTGGATCAATGCTAGGCTTTTTAGCAAGGCACATCCGGACGGGGTCGGTCAGTTCATGGCATTTATTTCAGAGAGATTTGCTGAAAATGCAGAGATACTTTGTCCATGTCGTAGATGTTTGAATCACATTCATAAGAATAAAGGAGTTGTGGAGGATCACTTATATATTTATGGTATGTCTAGCACATATGACAAGTGGTTATATCATGGAGAATCACCTCATGTCGAAATAACTGAAAATGTCGGACATATGGACGAGCAGATTGGATTCGAGGATGATGTTGGTATGAATGATGATCATGATGATGAAGCTGACCGTGATGATAGAATTCCTGATTTGATAAGTGATTTGTACACAGCCGAAAGTCAAGATGGAGAGACATCTATGTTTGCATCCATATTAGAAGAGTTGAAGCGGGAACTTTACCCCGGATGTGCATCTTTTTCAAGATTTTCTTTTGTGGTGAAGTTACTTCATATTAAATCATTTTACCGAATCAGCAATGTGGCATTCACCGCAATACTAAAGCTGTTATCAGCAGCGTTCCCGGCTTGCTCTCTCCCGCTTCTTATGATGAAGCAAAGAAATTTATTCGTGCCTTGGGACTTGGATATGATTCCATCCATGTGTGCCCAAATAATTGTGTGTTGTTTCGTAAGGAGTATGCAAAACATAATCAATGCCCAATATGTGGTGCATCAAGATGGAGAGATAAAGATGCGAAAAGAAGGTTCCTGAAAAGGTATTGCGGCATTTTCCATTGATTCCAAGGCTGAAGAGGATATTTGCAACTAAACAAACAGCAGAGGAGGCGCAATGGCACAAGTTGAAGAGGAAGCCGGTGGAGAATGAATTAAGCCATGCAGCTGATGGTGAGGCATGGAAAGATTTTGATAGAGAATATGGGTGGTTTGCAAGTGACGCGAGAAACATCAGATTTGGCCTTGCTACGGATGGTTTCAACCCATATGGCAACATGAACTCCTCTTATAGCATGTGGCCAATTTTTGTTATGCCTTACAACTTTCCTCCATGGGTATGTATGGATCAATCTAATTTCATGATGACCCTACTCATCCCTGGTCCAAATCAATGCCCGGCAAAAGATTTTGATGTTTTCCTAGAGCCACTCGTTGAAGAGTTGCTAGAGCTTTGGAAGGGTGTTCGTACGTTTGATGCATCTAGTGGAACAATGTTTGATCTACATGCTGCAGTTATATGGTGCATTCATGATTATCCAGCCCTCGGCGTACTTGTCGGGAAGAGTCACAAAAGGTTACTTTGCTTGTGTGCATTGTGATAAAGATCCTTGCTCTGTCAGAATAAGAAATAAGATATGTTACATTGGTCATCGACGTTTCCTTCCAAAGGGTCATCCATGGAGGAAAAGAAAAGATTTTAATGGTAAGGTTGAGACACGTGACCGTCCGAGAGAAATTTACTCAAGATGAGCTAATAGAGCAATTGGAGCGGGTTAAGGATGTTAGACCAGGAAAGCATCCTCAAAGCAAAAAAGAAAGCGAGAAGTAGATGGTCAGCGTTGGAAGCGAAGGTCGACTTTGTTTGGTTTGCCGTATTGGGCAAGTTTGAAGCTAAGGCACAATCTTGATGTCATGCACATAGAAAAAAATATTTGTGATTACATTCTTGGCACATTTCTTGGTATTCTTGGGAAATCAAAGGACACTATTAGTGCTAGGCTTGATTTGGAAGACATGGGTATAAGAAAAAACTTACACTTGCAGCGTGATGGAGACTCATACAGTATGCCACATGCTTACTATACAATGAATAGTTCCCAAAAGCATGTTTTCTGCGAGTTCATGAAAGGTGTAAAATTTCCTGATGGATATGCTTCTAATTTAGGAAGTTGTATCAACGTTGATGGATGCAACCTACAAGGGCTGAAAACTCATGACTGCCATATCATACTCCAAAGGCTTTTATTTGCTGGTGTTAGAGGAATCATGAGTAAGGATATATATGAAGTACTTGCTGAATTAGGTACCTTCTTTCAGCAACTATGTGCTAAAACTCTAAAGTTAGATGTCCTACAAAGAATGAAAACTGAAATCCCACTCATTCTATGCAAGCTTGAGAAAATATTTCCTCCTCGTTTCTTTGATATTTGCTTGCACTTGGCTGTTCATTTACCTGATGAGGCAATCCTTAGAGGACCAGTACAATACGGATGGATGTATCCAATCGAAAGAATGTTGTGTACATTGAAGCGTTTTGTGAGGAATAGGGCCAGACCTGAAGGATCTATTGCAGAAGCATATGTTGCTCAAGAGTGTTTGAACTATTGCTCGAGGTACTTTGATGATGTTGAGACAAGACACAATCGGGAGGGAAGGAATAGAGAGCGTGTTGATTTGAGAAAAGGTGATCTATCTATTTTTCAGCATGGAGTTGATTTACTGGGAGCCTTGAGGGTTACATATCTTGAGCATGCTTATCACAAAATGGTTTGGTATGTGCTAAACAATTGTCCGGAGGTTGAGCCATATATAGAGTATGTCATCCCTCGTACACTTCCATGTTTTTCCATTTATAAATTTATTACTAGATGTGATGTTTGAATTAACTATGGTTTGCAGGATGTACAGGAATGAGTTATTGGATAAAGGAACTCCTGATGTTGAAAAAATCCTTGAGCAGAAATTTTCTTCATGGTTTAAAGAGCATGTGAGTTTCTAGTGCTTAACTATATTAAACCATCTTCAATTACATTAGCTTTTAACATGCTCTGTATTTATTTGAATAGATAGCGAAACTGCGTTTTGTGGATGGAGTAAACGTCAATGATGAACTATATGCATTGTCATGTGAACCGGATTTGCGAGTTCGACTATTTTCAGCATGTCTTGTGGGTGGTGTTCGGTACCACACTGTCGACCGTGAGAGAAATAGAAGAACACAAAATAGTGGAATCTTGGTTGAGGGTACACACAACGGGGAATATATTGATTTTTATGGTTGCTTGAGAGAAATCATTGAGCTACAGTACAACTCAGATTTTAGTGACCGTCGGACAGTAGTTCTATTCCGGTGCGATTGGTTTGACACTGATGGCAAGAAGGGCAGAATGAAAGATGATGGATTTTTGAGGAGTATTCACCATGGAAGGTTATGGTACAAGGATGATCCTTTTATTCTTGCTACACAGGCAACCAAGGTTTTTTACTTGGAAGACACCAAGCATGGTGGCAGCTGGAGAGTTGTTCAAAAATTCACACATAGGCACTTGTGGAGTGTGGCTGAAAACCACAGTGATGAAAGACCAAGTGGCACGGGACTGACATACCAAGATGATGTTTGCGAAGAGTCCCAGGTGAATATTAATGAAGAGAGTTTGGTGAGTGAACATCCTGACGCTGAAGAGTTTGTTAATGTTGATGCAAGTATAGTTGATGAGATTCGCAAAAAAGAGATGAAGATCAGCAAGAAGATGAGTCCAGCGATGATGAAGATGAGACTGTGCAGCAATACTTCAGTGATAATGATGGTCCACCATTCCCTGATGTTGATGATAGTGATAGCGAATAGCTTTAGTCATTCTGGATGTAGCACTCTGTGTTTTAATTAATTCCAGTGAACTGCATGTAAACTGGTAATGCTATGTCAACTTTAGAGCTCCTGCAATCCAGTTTCTTGTATGGTTACATGTTGTCAGGCACAATATTTCAGTTTCCATTTGGTTCTACTTCATCTAATTCATGTGTACATGCTGTCAAAATTGTTGTCTGATATGAACATGAATAGAAACCTCTGAATTGTGTTTGCATTCTGTAAAGGATTCACCAAATAACTCTAATTTCCCCTGTAATATTACCATTGAAAATTTGAAAAATAACAGATTGAGTACATATATAGGTAACCAGAGCATTACATGTTGCAACCATAGACTAATTGTACTACATTCCTAGAACATCGCCTTCATAGTACCTGCAGGATTATCTTTGTTTCTTGGCACCACACATACATTCTTATTTGCTACGAACCACGACACCAAAGCACACAACAATGGCAAAGTTAACAATAAAAAATTGATTCTGCTATATTCAGAACTACTCCAAGCAGCTGCTACTGGGAGCTGATGCCCGACCCTCCGTCAGCACCTCAATCCGGGACGCTGGAGCCAGCACTTCCCAGCATCAGCTCCCCGATTTGAGGTCTCGGTGGAGGGAATCTCCACGGCGGCGTCGCCCGATTGCGGCTCCCGACAGTGGAGGATTCTAGTCGGCGACGGCGCCCGGGCGGCTCAAGTAGCGAAGGGGAGTCTCCACGGCGAGTCTCGTCGGCAGCGGCGCCTCCGGCGGCTCAAGCGGCGTAGGGACTCTCCACGGCGAGGCTCGTCGGCGGCGTTCCTCTTGCGGCGGTGCGCAAGTTTTTTCCTTTTGGCACGACTGGGATTGGAGAAAGTTTCCTTGGCCGCTTAGATAATAAGATAAATGAGCTACAACTAAAGATAAAAAATAACTTTAAACTAAGCATTCGAGGTTCTCCAAATACCGTACTTGGTAAGGACTTCACCTCTGCAAGTTTTCGGTATGAGTTCGAAACTCGAGGCCCGGAGTTCCGTAAGAATACTACAGTTTTGCAAAATACTTTGGTTTTAGGAGGTATGGAGGTGTTTGGATGTAACAGGTTTTGCAAATTTGAAAACCATGGTATTGGTAAAAGTGCAGCTATTTTGGAGTTTTAAAAACTTCACTCCGACTTCTTTTTTCTAAATCATGGTTTTGCTTGACAATGGCTTCTAAAACCATGGTTTCATAATACTTTGGTTTTGAGAAACTATAACACCCAAACAGGGTCTCAGCTGCAGCGGACGGCCACAATTTCCGGATCATTCTTTTTCCTCTCAACCGACTAGCGGTGCCCATCTGTCGGTGGCCTACGCAACCGTCGTGTAGGGGCCACGTTTTCCTCTCAACCGACTAGCGGGGCCCATCCGTCGGCGGCCTACGCCATCTGTCATGTTGGGGCCACGTATCCGGCAATAAGGATCTGCCCATGACATGTGGGTCCCGCCTGTCGGCGCGGAAGGACAGTTCATTCAGTTCTTCTTGTTCTTCCTTCACGATAGATTTTTTCTTTTGATTTACAATTAAAACTTCAAACATGTATAGATTCATCGTATCTTGTCCAAATGAGTTGATTTTTGTTTCCAATTTTTTCTTAAATCACGATATTTCCTTTAATAGCATTTGTTGTATGTTAACTCCCAATTTTTTTAACTTTTTCATTTTGGCATATTTTCTTCCAGGAAGTATGAAATAGAAAATATTTGTTTTTTGGGTATAAATTGCAAATGTGCTTCATATTTTTTAATGATTTGGTAAGAATAAGTCCTTATCTAAATTTGATGCGCAAACGAGTTCGAACATATTCTAAGCTATGCAAAATTCATTGTTCTACTTAAGTTTAATGAAACCATGTCCAGGGTTGTACTCATTTGTGAACAATGTATAGTCTCATGTTACCAAAATCATTTCAATTTTTTATGACAAGCTTATGTACCTAAAATATGGTGCCACGCCAATTTTTAGATTTTTTCAAACAAATTTAGATATTATTAGAATTTTCGTATAGTAAATTTGTGGTAAAAAGTTGAATTATCCGTAGCCAACAATTGAATCTTTCACCTATCTCTACGACATGGACTACTATGGAGTTTATAAATCTAAATATAATTTCTCTGCAATTTCCGGAATCATATTCGAGGTACATGTACTTTACCTAGGAATTTTGTTTGATAAACACACATAAATTGATTTAAAATAATAAAATAGTTCTTTCAAATGAAAAATAGTTTCAAATCCTAAACAAGAACGTATATGTGGTCTAGTTCATGTAGAAAATATATTAGGGTATATAATGGGCCAAATTGTAAGTTACTTCCTATGGTAATGTGTTTTATCAGACTAGAACTCAGTTTTTTTTGTTTGGGAAAAGATTTGGGATTTGGACCCCGGCCGCGGGCTCGTAAACTGGCCGCAGGCGCCAGAACCAAAACTTGGACGAAAAAATTGGCGCCTCCGAGCCCCGCTTCCTTGCAATTCTAAGGTCAAATGACCTTGGTGTCCAGAAATATTCTAGAAAGGCTAGTACCGCACCTTGTACATTCTAGTAAAAGCCCACGAGCCCCTGTTGACTGCTTCATATCCGTGCCTCCCCAAGACCTAGACAAATTACTCCCCAACTCATACCATCTCCTGTCCGGTGATAAAGAACAGCAGAAGCATGGCTCCTGGCCGGAAGCTGGGAACAGGAAAACGGACCCCAGCTGCAGGTACATCCGAACTGCAATGTTTCCACTTGATATTCCCTTGACACTCTAGGATTAATGTTGTTGTAAATCAGATCGAAAGCAGTAGATTCATTCTTGATGCTTGTCATGGCTTTTTTCTCTACCTGTCGGCATCTATGTATGTTCTCGTAGCTCTTCTTGCTGAAGTATGCATGAGCTCAATCAGTCCGGAGCAGAGCCATGCCTATGTTTCGAACAAACTGATGACACTTGCATTATGAATGTTCATGACACTTGTAACTAATCCCCCTGCACTGAGAGTATAGGGAAATAAACTAATTCCCCTGGTTTTATAAACCTGTAATTTATCCATCTGCATTCATAGCGTTGTAAGTATGACAGATAGTTGCTTTACATGGATGGGTCAGAACTAGAGACGAGAGCAAGCACTTTCATTAATCAGTTTATAGCATCTCTACATGTGGTTCATATGAGATGATTGTTGGTTTATTTTATGCATGTACAGAGGCTCCAATGTGTGAATACGAGAAGATCAGGGCCCAAACTATGTTGAGGAATAGTCTGGCCTTACAACGCCTCGGTGTCTCTGCAGCAGCTTCTCTTCTTACCAATTCAATTGCAAATACAGAGAAGAGCAAGGCTAGAAAAGCTAGTGTTTCTGAACACATAGATCCTTCGTACGAACCAGAAGATGATGAGGACAAAGATGATGAGGACCACGAACAAGGGATAGTTGATAAGGTATTGCAATGATTCAACATATCTACTCATCTGTGTTGAATATGCAATGACATTGACTTATATTTTGTTATTAAACTGCACACAAGACTATGCAGGTTTCTGTTGATGCACCTAGCTTGGGTTCTACTAGGAATGTTGGCTCGTGTCGTGGAAGACCAGGAGTTTCAAAGAGAGTTATGGCACCAGATGTACAAGACCAACCTGCTAAAAGGACAAGGCAGAGGACAAGGGAACTATCTACAACAGAGGAAAGCTGTCATGAAGGTTCAGCACATGATGACTTGTTTACCATCAATGGTCTTGCTGAACCAGAAAATCAAAATCAAAATGACATTCAGATTCTTAATGAAGGCAAGTTATATTTCCTGTCTCATATATTGTGATTTGTACATCTGCAAGTCAAATGATTGTGATACCCAATAATATGAACATATCCACTATTGTCAGGTCAAACAAGTGGCATGATAGATCGATGGAATAGGGGTCGAACTATGGGCAAGGACTTGGATAGGATAAGTCGTGGTTTGTGCACTAAGATTCCGGTCAATGTTTCTGAAGGAATGAAACGACCGGAGGCACCAATGCAAGCTGCAAAGCTAGCATCAGAAACTGGAATTATTCTGCGGCAACACATCCCCATTCTTCCACACTGGAAGCACTACAAGAAGGATGAGGCTCATTTTGACAACTATATGGGAAAAATTGCTGTAAGTGTTTCCAAGCCTAGGTCAATTCCTTATATTTTTAATTCCTATTTTTTCAGTACAAGTTCATTATATATACGCTTTGCATTTCCCTTTCTGATGTTCATCCTCTTGATTAGGGTCGATTCACTATTGACTCCGACAGTAAGGCAGTCAAGAATGCATGCACTGATTTGTTCAAGGGTGGGCTAAGGCAATTAAGATACAGGCTGAAGAAGGCTTACTTTGATGGCAAACCTGCAAATGAAGTGAGAACATCATCGCCTTTAATCAGTATGACTGATGAACAATGGAGGGCTTTAGTTGATATGTGGTCAGACCCTAAACACAAGGTATGGACTTGTGTATGCTCTTAAAAATCATTGTATGCACCATGGCTGCGTATCTTTGTAGACACTTTCATGGCTGCTAGCTGTTTTGACTGCTTGTGATATCTTTAATTATTAGATAGGATTGATGTGTTAGAGCTCTTGACAATCTGCTTGCTGTACATTTATTTTTATATTTACAAGAGTGCTTGTTGCCTGCTGGTCTACTCCTCAAGGATGTGTTCTTGTTATCAAATTATATAATTGGAAAGAATGTGGTTATGTCTAAATTATGCCAAAGTGTTCTTTTAGATCCACACTTTCCTGTTGTACTACATTTAGTCCAAGTTTCTAAATTTTTATTAATAATAATGCAGCACTTTACATTTCAGAATGCATATATACTTGTGGCGTGTTGTTTCTGGCGGTTCGTGCCTCGCTATCTATGTGTTTGCATTTTGCTTTGTAGTCATTTTTTCTTGTCTCGCACTAATATGCCTCTTTAGGACAAGTGCGCAAAAAACAAAGGCAATCGGGAGAAAGTCGTGATCCAGCAAAGGACAGGATCTCGTTGCTTCATTGCACATTGCCATGCCGTGGTGTGTGAAGCATGACATTTCTTTTGTCCTAAAGCTATTTTCCATGTTGCAAGCTAAACTTCATATTTTTTGCTTACATTTTTAGAAGCAAGATAAATATAAAGATGTGCCAGCCACTTCAATAGATCTATTCAAAGAATGCTATTGCAGCAGCAAGAATGGTTTCACTGAGCCTGTAAAGAAAGCAATTGTAAGTTTTCTTTGTCCTTACGTTTTTGTTTCTATCGATGGTAATGTTACAGTATAGTTGTACCCGCATAAAAAATAGATTGAAAGTTAAGATATTTTCTAGTTCTCCTGTTGCAATATGAGTGGGTGGTTCGTGGTAGAACTGTATTGGGATTGCTGCAGCAAACTTGTCAATAAAGTCACGCACAAAAGATCTTTCTATCTTAGGTGCTCCTTGTCTTTTTTTTTGCTTTTGTCTACTGCTTCTTGCTGTCAGTCTTGTGTGATCTTGTCTGACTGCATGTCTGCATCTAAGTTTGTTAGTGTCTAATAATTCTCACATCAAAGTAGACTAACTTTTTACGAACAATACAAAGAAGACTGATTAGTGAAATCTTACTGTAAATTTATTTAGTATGCTTCTCGTGTTGGATTTGTAGGATCTATGTCCATGTTACTGCTGTAATATCAAACATGCATATAGTGGACATTTTTTAACATGACCAGAGCGTAATATATGTTTGTATGAAAAATATGCTTATTGTTTTATCTTGCAGTAAAGCCTACAATAAAGCTGCATACCATCACTTTCTCACACGTGCATCTTTGTTACAGGCTGACATGGAAGCTATGAATGAACCTCAAGAAGGACAAGATCCGAAGTCTCCAACTGACATCTTTTCTGAAGTTTTGCCAAAATCAAAATTTTTGCAAACTGCTGGCATTGTGGCAGCAGCACCAAAGAGAAATGGCAAAGTTGCAGTCTCCTCACGTGTGCAAGAGCTTGAGACTGAACTTGAGGCAGAAAAGCAAGGATCAGCAGCTCTTAGAGAGCAACTTGATGCTCAGCAGCATGAGATGGGTGACTTGAAAAAACATATTCGGGATTCAGATGCACAGATTGAAACTTTGAAGCAGCAAGCAGCGGAGACTGATATCATTCTTCGTAAGCTGCTTACGCTCAACAAGGTTTAGCTCTATCCATAACTTTGCCTAACTTGCTGGATCTAGATGAAATGGATGTCATCTCAACAGGATGCTTTTGCTGGTTCGTGATATTATGGTAGCGTTTATAAACCTGTAGTGTCTAACCTGTTTTAGACATGGCTATGTAGATCTTTTGATTTTAGGCTGGTGGTGTTTGTGATCTGTTGGACCAACCATATTGGCTGTATGTGATGTGTTGGACAAGCCATTTATGGGTTGTATGTGATGTGTTGGACCTGATGCTAATTGGGTTGTATGCGTTGTGTTGGACCTCTAAATGGGCTGTATGTGATGTGTTGGACCTGATGCTAAATGGGCTATATACTCTATTGTACTACTCTGTTTTTTATTGTGCTGGTGGGCTATTTTTCTTTCGGTAATGGGCTTGTTAACTGGTTGGGCTGAAGTTCTAAAGTGGATCGAGCCTGCTGTTGACAATAAAATGGGCCTCGAGGATAACACCAGGAATAAAAAATAATAACAGGCTAGGCCCAACATCATATCTGCCTAAAAATAAGTTATGACGTTTTTGAATCTTTTTAGTGATGAAATTGCTTGTCATAAATTAGTGACAGAGTTCGAAATGTCACTAAAAAGATATGACGAAAACATATAGATTCGTCATGAAACCTGAATAGAGACTCATGATAGGTGACGAACGAAAATTCAGTCATCGACGCGTCACACGATTTGTTTCGTGACGAATTTTGTAAGTCTTGTGACAAGAGTGAATTGTCATGGAAGGCCGGATTTCTTGTAGTGACAAGAGTGGTGAACTCGTGGGGGTGCAAGACAAGAGTGTGATCAAGATGGCCAGAAATTTGACCGGGATGATAACCAAGTGCTCCGAAGTCGACCAGGCAAGGATCGTGAATGCCTACGAACAGGTGACGCCCATGGAGCGTAATAGGATAGTTGGTAAAAGGAGCTAGGCTCCATATATGGTGGGATGATGTAACCGAGAATGAATGTTAGAGCATCTCCAATGGCTCCTCTAAAATTTCATCGCCCCCATCTTGGTTTAGGGGATCTCCTACACTGTTTTCAAGCTTTTTAGGGAAAATTCTTCGAGCAGTTTTCCTACAACACCATCCCTTCTAATTAATCTAACATGTGGGATCTCCTTCCCGTTCTAACTCACTAACTCATGGACCCCACCACACATCTCTCTCATTGACCTTCATTGTTGTGCGGGAGCACGCGGTTAGCTGCGAGGCCGACACCGGACCGATGTGGGCGAGCAGGCGGTGTGCACATGGGGCGGGAGCGGTGGTTGGCGTCCGGGCATAGCTGCACGCACGGGCGGTAGGTGAGCAGAGCCGCGTGGAGGCGGGAGCAGAGGCACGCGGTGGGAGGCGAGCAGAGGCGTAGCGACAGCGGCGGCGAGAGGCACGACGACAGCGGTAGTGGCAAGAGGAGCGGGACCGTGCCGTGGCGCTAGTAGAGGCGCGTGGGGCTGCGACAGGAGCGCTCGGGGCTATGGCGGGAGCGTGCGAGATCCACACGACACGCCTCTAGACACGTTTATATTGTTACATTTTTGTGATCGTAACTAAATCAATAGCTAGAGACACCTTTTAACCCGATTTAAAGACGTGTCAACATGACATGATTTTGGAGACACTCAAACGTTAATAATTTGATAAACACATTTTTTACATGATTTCTAAAACATCACAAAAGTGTTACGATTTTTGACATGCTTTGAACCATCGGTATCCACCATAAAGATGCTTGTTGACATGTTTCGTGGGCATCTCAAAATGATGCGCTATTTAGAGATGCTTTAACCGTATCCAACGATATCGGACACATATTTTAACATGTTATAAAAAAATATATAAAAAATGAGATGATATTAAACACATTTTTATCATGTCAACCCTGGTTGAGAGACATTTTTGACATGTTATTGAAAATTCTAGAGATGTTAAAGCACTAAGAGAGCAAGAGTATAAAAGAATGTATAGTCAAAGAAAATCAACTTTTTGTTTCCTAGTTGAGATGGTTAGATGAGCTTGCAGAAAATAAAGAGGTCACATGCTAAACTCCTACTAATTGCAGGATTAAGTCAATCATTTAGAACAAGTTTTACAATATAATATTTTCAAATCATTATATGCAACGTGTATAAATTAGTAGAAACGCAATACAAACATATCAATGAAATTGTGTCTAAGACTCGATTAAAATGTGCTTAAACAGTGTCTACTCCAATACATATGAAAGTCGCCTAGAGGGGGGTGAATAGGCGATAATCCTGAAAACCACTTAATTTAACAAATTAAATACGTAGGAAAGATTTGTCCGACTCAATGTCCGACTATAGTAGGACAAAGTCCGACTCCGGACAAATATCCGATTAGAGTAGGACAAAGTCCGACCGCCTCGTGCGGAAAGTAGATCGGCAGCCAAGTTGGAAAAATCCACGGAAAATAAACAACAAACAAGCAGCTAGCGACACTAGAAAGCTAGGGCAACAAGGGCACAAGCAAGCAAGTCACCTACACAAGTTAATTTAGAAAATAAAACAACAACAACTTAGGGCTATAGCACACAAATTACAAGAAACTAAAGGGAGACAAGGAGACACACAATTTTTCACCGAAGTTCAGCTCCACCAAGAAGCCTACGTCTCCGTTGAGGAGTCCACCAAGGACCGGGTTGCTCTCAACCCTAAACCTCTTCAAGCCACCACAAAGGCCGGCTTAAAATCCACTAAACCAAAGCTCCACGAAGGGAGAGGCAATACAAACGACCCGAGTCTCAACCACAAGCTTGGGAGCTCGCCGGGTAACGCCTAACCGTCTAGGGGATGAATCCCCAAGAGTAACAAATACAACAAGTACCGGCGATGAGAATGAATCAAGTGCTCGTTGAGATGGTGATGAAGCTCAACGAATTTCTCCTCAATCTTCTCACAAATCCGCCAAGGATTGGAGTGGGGAATCAATTTGGAAGAAGAGGAGTGCTTGAGATTATAGCCAGGACACTCAAAAGAGCCGTTGGGCTCGATCCGACTCGGACTTTGTCCGACTCAAAATGATGTTTTTGTTCGGAGTCCGAGTAGTAAATCCGACATAAGTTGGATATATCCGACTAGACAAGAGAGTCGGATATTGTCCGATGGAGTCGGACTTTCTAGGGTTTCAAAAGAGTGACGCACTCTCCGGAGTCCGAGTGGAATGTCCGATCGAGTCGGACTTTATCCGACTCCCATAGGATTTGTGATTTGGCAACCTTCGGAGTCCGACTCCAATCTCGGACATTGTCCGACTCCTATGAGATGGGAAGTTGGTTTTTCATTTTGATGGAGTTTTGAGCACTTTCATTTTTCACACCTCATACTTGTGTGTCCCTCTTGATAGTACGGTGTTTCTTATACTCAAGACATAAACAAAAAAACTTCACATCTTCGTCTTGAGCATAATTGGACCATTTTCCAAATTTTGCAAATATGACATGCTTGGCCACTTCCTTTTTGTGTTTCTTTGCTCTCAATTGAATTTTAAATATGCACTACGCACAAGCTCATTTGAAACATTAGTCCTTTTTAATTGTATTGACGTCAATCACTCAAAACCATAATTAGGGACCTAGATGCACTTTCAACATACATAATGTAAACACATTCATGAAAGCGTATCTATAAACATATCTATGTTTTATAGCATCTCTATTTACCATATTGTACTTCAATAAACATATTTTTAAAATTCATATTTATCAAGTTTTGACACGGTACGTTCGGAGATGCCTCAAACACGATTTATGAAAACATCTCTATATTTTGATTGAGACAATCTAAATGTATCTAGACCTTAAGAAGAACGTATCGATAGGGGGTGCTTTTTAGTAGTGAGTGGAATCTGACGGTAGCAACGGACGGGCAGCTAATTTTTCCCGCGGTGATGAGAGATGGGAGTAGAGGGGAAGCGGGGTAGATCCCCTCCGTGGAGGGGACAAAGACTTGATTTTACTTGATGGAGTAAAAGACAAGACAAAATCTGTTGGGATGCCCATAACACCTTAACTCTGGTTTGATTGTGATACAATTGAGATCGGCGATGGGTTCTCTCCATCCTCTAAAATTCTAAAAAACAATCTTGCAGGCAAAGACAAGGGTTGGCGATTTGACATTTGAGAGGCGAAAAGGACGACAAGAAATGCAAGGCTGGGCATCTAAATGCAACTCTAGACGGAAGGGAAAGCGATGCAGTAGCAGGATGTGTGTGAGGAAGCTATGGCGAGCGAATAAGACACGTACAAACAAGCTAGTTGGCTAGTAAGAAATCTAGAGTGCGACCGAGATTAAATTCGCTAAATAGAAAACTTGTCTCAGTTCAAAGTTCTAACTACTAGAAATATATCCTTGCAAAAAAAAACTACTAGAAATATAAAATTCATAAGGGATAATGAGTAGTAAGCAAAAATTCACCTAAGAGCAACAACAACAAAACGAAAGACACTAACTTCTATCCACATGGCGGGTGTAATCTTGAAACATATTGAGTATGGAGTATGAAGGGATGCTGTAAAAAATGGCGCGGGCATGAATCCTCTTGCTGTAGAAAAATATGCCCAGATAAAAAAAGTTAGTTCCGCTGGTTGTAAAGATTTTAAGAACGGTTATCGTTATTGAATAACCCATTGGACTTCTATGTATGTTTGAACGCTCATTGTATATTTGTCAGCCGTTGTCAAAACCAAACTGGTCCGTAGGCTTGAACCAGAATCAGAGCCAAAATGGTCTGCTGACCACGACATGTTTTGAAGCTTTCTCAGTCGAACCATCAGTCGCACACATGGCCTCTCAAATTATAGTATGACGACGGGGTCTTATTATGAGCACGCTATGTCGAACATGAGTCAGCATTTGAGTCACCAGTAATAAATTTTGGGAGCTACCGAAGGGAAGTATTCTGAACAAAGAAAGGACGTGTCACTTTACACTATCCCTATCCTCTTCCTTTATGTGATTTGACTAGCGACATAGGAGTGGATTGAGTCAAAAAGGAGACTAGTAAACACAAAATGTTGACACTAACTACTGACACACGACCAACTAGGGAATCATGGGACTTCAATCTAGTTTAAAGACATTTTCATGAAACCATTATCCAAAAAAGATGTTTATTAGAAAAGAAAGGAGAGAGGAAGTATTTTCTTTTGTCACTTCCGGTCCGGAGTAGGACTACGGTGCTGTGATGAAAATCGTCCTTTGAACGAGAGTGACGGGAGCTGATTGTTGACTCATCTGAATCACCTGCTCTAGGATTAGTGAACCTACAGTAGAACCTCTCTACTGTTATTAAACTTATTATTACCTACTTGAGGTAGCCAGAAGTTTGCCGTTGTTGGTTATCCAACCAAACCATGATCGTCATCGTCCTGCTCACTCTCGGCTTGACGCCGGTCGCCGCCCAACCCTGGCACATCTGCGGTGACATGATCATGAACTACACGACCAGCAGAAGGCGCCATGTCAATCTTGGACTCCTATCCACCATGCTTACCGACGACGCCACCACAAGCCCGTACCACTTCGCCAAGGGTGCCACCGGCGCTGCACCGGACATCGTCTACAGCCTCGCGCTCTGCCACGGCGACGTGAACGCCACCGCCTGCCGCTCCTACATCGCCACCGTGTGTCTCTAGGTGCGCAGCAGCTATGTCCGTCCCAATACGGATTTTCTCCCACCCGTGGGACGTCCCACCCCTTCATCCAACGGCGTGCATAGTTCAGAGCGTGGACATGCGTAAATCGTTAATATGCTACGGAGCGGATCAATATGGTCAGCCACGGGGATTAGTCGATCCTCGGTCCCATCTCCTCCGCATTTTGAAGCTCGCTCGCACTGGCAGCAGTCCTACACACATGTCTCGTCGCATCCTCGAAAGGATAGAAAATTGTAGGATAGCACCCATCTTCCTGCAGAAGCTAGTGAATTGGTATAAGCAGTGAGCTATGGAATGCGAAGGAGTCGGAGTTGGGCGGGAAAGGGAGGGCATCTCGGATTGCGAAAAGGAGCATGCCACTGGAGGAGTCGGCGGCCGCCCCGGCAGGCCAAGGTCCGCCGGCGGCAATCCGCCGCAGGTAACAAGTTAATCCCATCTACTATTACAACTGCAACCCATAGCACGTTAGCGAGCGGATCTGCATCTTACTGTGGAAAGATCATGAGGCCACACCCTTTTCTATACTAGTTCACAACAAAATTCTCTGAATGAAGCTCTGCTCATGGTTTAGGCCGTAGTGATGCTTATAACTGTCTTGACGAGCATAGATAAGCTTCTTACAGTACAATGCAAGCATTTTCATATACTGAACGACCTCTCATTCTGTTAGTTGAAAAAAAATCCGCTGAATGAAGCCCTGCTCATCGTTCAATCCACAGTGATTCTTAGAACTGCTTTGAGTAGCATAGCTACGCTTCTTACAGTACAACTCAATCATTTCATAATTAAGCGACCCCTCATCCTGGTGTTCGTCGATTGATACATCGTCCCTTTGAACTGAAACTAATAAATACTCCCTCCGTCCAGAAATATAAGGATTCGTTGACTTTCGGAGCTCCCATTTGACCACTCATCTTATTCAAAATATTTATTAAATATTTATTTATTTTATAATAATTTAATTTATTATTAGATATATTTTAAGTATGAATTCTTTATTTTTATATTTGTACAAATTTTTTGAATAAAATGAGTAGTCAAACGTGATCTAAAGTCAACGAATGCTTATATTTTTGGACGGAGGTAGTAGTACCTAAGCAATGTATTATCTGGTCCATTCGTTGATTAATCCAGACGTGGTGCTTACATTGAGCATGAACAACCCAACTGATCTTCTTAGGGTAAATTGCAAGAATAGCGGAAACTGAACAACCTCTTGTACTAGAGACCATCCTGAACAACCCAACTGATCTTCTTAGGGTAAATTGCAAGAATAGCGGAAACTGAACAACCTCTTGTACTAGAGACCATCCATTGAGACATCGTCTCTGATTACTGCAAAGTGATATATAGTAAGTTAACTTATAAATATATTTGTGTCAGTTAATTGCTCAAATCGTGAAGTCCCGTGAAAAAACTAATTGTCTGTACCTAGTGACTAATGCACCACTGACGCCGCCATGCAACCCTAAACTACTGTGTCAAATTAAGATGGTTCCGTGATCACCAACCTAACCATGTCTCGAGGATAAAAACGGACGGGCAGGAGGAACCGGGGTGGGACTAAATCATTCGCGGCCGGGCAACATCTCCTCCTGCCCCTCGAGGGAAGCGGGTCCCCCGAGGGAATAGGGAAAAATTCCCTGCGGCAGTGCCGTATTATGGCTGCTTTGCGACCCCTCCCGGATGTAAGACGCGTGGAAATCTGACGGCATCAAATAGAGCGTGGAAATCCTACAGATCGAGCTCGGCTCCGCACCGTATCCGTTCACGTCGGCTCTATTGTGTTCGGTTCTGCATCAGCTCCGCTCCGCTTCGGCTGCTCAACGCTGCTTCGGCCAAAAAGAACTAACTAATCAGATCAAGCAGATGCTACTCCAGGCGGTAGCCATGGCGACCTCCTCCCCTAGCTGTAGTTCGCGATGCTCCTCCGAACGGCGTCGATGACGATCCCCTCCCCGAGCCTCGGTCCTTGATGCTCGAGAGTGCCGCCGCCCTTAGGAATTAGGGCACTGACGGGTGATTAGGCAACTGTTCGTGATGTATTGCGTTGTTTGAGCCAACGCAACCATCGTCAAGGTGCAAGCTGAGCCAATGCAGAACCGAACACAATAGAGCCGACAGAAATGGATACGGATACGGTGCGGCAGCTCAATCGGTAGAATTTCCACGCTCTATTTGATGCCGTCAGATTTCCACGTGTCTTACGTCCGGGAGGGGTCGCAAAGCAGCCGTAGTACGGCACTGCCACAGGAATCCCCCCCAAGCGCACGCGCTACTCCATGTGCGTGTTGGTGCCGGACGCGCGCGACGGCCTGTGGAGCCTCGAGGACCGGATGGCCTTCAGCCCGGGCTTCCTGATCTGGGACCGCATGCCCGGCAGGCGAGTTCCGGGTGCCCAGGTTCGAGCTCGACTTCTCCGCCAGCGTCAGGAAAACGCTCCAGGATCACGACCGCGAGCTGAGCTGCCGGACATGCTGGAGCTTGGCGGCGGCGAGCCGCTGTTCGTTTCCGACGTCGCGCACAAGGCGGTCGTCGAGGAGGGCACCGAGGCCGCGGTTGCTGCCCTGGGGCCGAGGCCTGCTCCGGTGCTTGTGGCGGATCATCCATTCGCGTTCTGCGTGGTGACTTAATTAGCTTCCGGGGCGCCATTCTCTTCACGGGGCGCGTCCTTGATCCGACGCTGTCTTAATTAGCTTTCTGCATTTTCATCAAATTTTACGCAGAAATCAAATACCCGATTTGTGGTAACTTGCTCCTTCAACAACATCACAACAAACCGTGCGTGTGTGAATCTTAAGCTTCAACGACTTTTCTTTTTCCATACCACCTTGAATTGAAGATTTTTACTTGATAGTTTATTAGTCGAGAGCAAATTAAAGTGATATTATCAATTTGTGACAATATTTTTGGAGCCATACAAAAGCAAACAAGGTAAGCAGGGTGTCAATTTTTTTTATGTGAATCTGGTCAAAATGGTTCACTGATAAATGACACTAGTAATTGACACATGCAACTATATATCTGCAGAACGTGCCATTACTTTTCCAGAGTCAGAGGCGATTGTGTCAAATTTAAAAAATGAGGATAAGCAATGATCTCTTTCTTTTTTGATTGAAAATGGAAAGGACGTAAAAAAAAAAAATGGAAACACAAGCTTCTGGGCTAGTGGCAATCCATCTGCTTGGCCCATGGAGACATCCGGCCCCGACGAGCCAGCAGCTCATCGTTGGAGGGGCAAAACCGTACTTACTTCCGCGTAGGTAGGTTAATACTTGGCCGCCGCGGTCCTCTCCACTCTCCTATCCCCACCTCACTCCGCTTGTGCGGCCGCGTGGAGCTGGGCCGCTGCATCGCGGCAAAACCCTTCGCCACCCCGCCGCGAGACTTCGGGACGAGCTCCGACACGATCGGCGCCGGCGCCCGCACGAGGGTCCCGTCGCCGTCGCCTGAATCCCTCCGAGGTTCGTGCTCTGCATCTGTGGTGCTCTGACCTCGCCGTCGCGCGTCTTCGCCGGATCGCGCGCCACGGCCCTGGGCTTAATCGCGTTTCCTTCTCGATCTGCAGAGTCTGTCACGTGTTTCCGTGCGGGCTATTGCGGTGGTCTTTTGGATGGATACCGGGGTCTAGGTAGTGGGATTCGGGGGACAACGTAGGGTTTTGGGGTTTGAGATGCCAGATAGGGCGGTGTTGTCTTGGATCCTGATCTGGCTGTCAGGAGTGTTGCTCGCGTTTGCGTGATTACCAAGCGTTTGGCTGGCGGTGAAAGGTGAGATTGTGATGAAAGAGTTTTATAGAGCTAGATGCTGAGTAATTTAGAAATTTACACCAAAGCAGGGGGTTGAGTTGGTTGGTAGCTTGTTTGCAAAACTGGCTTTAATGCTAATTTGTCCGTGGAACATGCATAAGATAGCTGGTGATTGTGGATATTGTATGTGGATTTCTGTGAGGTCGACAAAAGAAGTTGCAAATATGCGTTGTATGTGAGTAGGAGTAGAACTACGTTTCTAAACCTGTTGAATTATGTAATTGCATATGAATGCAAAGTTAGAGCTTTTGAAGGAAATCATTTTTTGGTGTGGGCATCAATGCCATGCTTGCTTACCTTTTCCCTTTCCATATATAGTGCTAAATCTGTCATCTCTTTCAGTTTTGTAAAGAAGATGCTTATTGGCCAGTGTTTTCTTGAGTTCTATATGTAATATATTCTGTGTGCATCAATGCCATGCTTGCTTACCTTTTTTTGGTACAAAATGCTAAACTTGTTTATTTGTTTTCTTTTTGTCGTGAAGCATCTTTGATCGATACGGACTTTGGCCATCCAAAACTATGGCAAGAAAGAGAAACCCACTCGTATTTCTGGATATATCCATTGGTGGTGAACAGGATGAACGAATGGTTTTTGAGGTATTTCTTTTCTTGCTGCCATTTCTCTAGTCTATGCTAATGGAGTTGTGTTTGCTGGAGGGTTACAAATATCGGGAGCTGTATATCTGTTATTTCTTTCGAGGTTAAAGATGGTCTTTTTGCTTGATTTGTATAACAATTGGAACTACATTTCCTTGCAGTTGTTTGCTGATGCTGCTCCCGCGACAGCTGAAAACTTCAGAGCATTATGCACAGGTGACATTCTTCTTCCTTTTCTTCTTTGTAATTACCATCTTTTTAATAACTTCTTTGTAATCACCATTGAAATGGCTAAGAAAGAGAGATGGATTATTTAAGGCAATTGTAGGACGGCATAGTATGGCTGCTTGAATAGTGGGGTGCTATGTACCCTGTGCTGCTTGGATAACAGGGTGCTATGTGCCATGCTGTTTTTTTTTATGTTATCATTGTTGTTAGGATATGTGACCTCAGAAAATGGCTAGGTTTATCAGTGGAGCACGTTTCTCATGAACTCTAGTGCCCATGGCCTTACATAAAAGCTTTTGTCATCACTGAGTTCGCATATTTCAAAGTAACATTGCTTTTAAAAGCTCTTTTAAGTGGCACATGTGGTATACAATGTAGTATATCTAGTAGTAAAATTACAGTCACTGTACTGAAATTGCAAAAATATGATGTTGTTTAGGTGTTAGGAAATGTGATACTGTTACAAAGTGCTAGATTTATGCGATTGGACTTGTTGCTCTTGATTAGGACCATAACGGACAGTCAGATCTGCTAATACAGCATCGAGATGGGCACAATTTTATACCATCTCACTGCAATAAGCCCATTAGTCCCGCGGTCAGTAAATGTGCTCAATTGTATGGTTTCTTTTTAAACAAAATCTTAGGCATTTAAATGTGTTTATTGAACGACTTTATGAGTATCTCAATTTATAGTTTTGAACGTTTGTTGAATTTACTTTGTGTCATCTTTTGTTGCTTTATTTACTTAAATACAAATTTTATTCTGTGAGCAGCGATTTGACTACTCATGCTTTTCTTTATTCTATTTTTTTGCACAAAATATGACTGAAATTGCAATGCTCTGCTGCTGTTCCTTGCTGGCAGTCCTATTCTTTTTGTTTTTACTATTTTCAATTTCAATAGAATGCTCTTCGGAACATTACGCGGTGGCAGAGCTTCAGATGAGTTTAATGGGGGTCAGTAGTGGTACACAATAGGGAATAGCAATATGTATTGTTAATTAAGTACTGTTCTTCTCATGAAATCTACAAACATGGACCATCGCTAATATTATGTAATCTAAATGCTGTTATCTGCATTCGGCTTCTATCAATATGCCACTCTACGATTATGCCAAGTATGACTACTATGGCATCTTGATGACTAGCACCATAGTTGCATGTTCATTGATTCCTTCAAATTTGATCGGTTTCTTTTTTCCAAGTTTAAGTGCATCTAGAGTATGCAACTGTATAATTATGTAATATGACACAAAAAATTCTCAGTGATTATCAAACTCTTATCTTCTCAGTGATTATCAAACTCTTATCTTGAAACCTGCCGTTGTTGCTAAAGTGAGTCTTTACATGTTTCAAGGAGGTCACCACCACCTCAACAAACAACAAAGAACCACCACCTCAACAACAACTACTTGTAGTCCCAAACAAGTTGTCTTAGACAGTAAGAGCCATGTTTCAAGGAGACTAAGATGTATAATATGCCTTGGTTTGGCATTGTGACACCGTTGTTCATTGACAGTTGCTTTTTGACAAGCAATGTTGATAGAGGATTATATAGAAGGATACAAACTTGTGTTTTGTACATCAGTTAATAAGAACATATCTGTATGCTTAATAGCTTCAGCTATATATTTCTAGTCCAGATGCAATGTTCTATGAGCACTTGATTTTGGAACAAACATGCTACAATGTCAAGTTAGCACATAATATGATAACATTCTTTCTAGAAGTCATCTGGTAATGTAGTTCGAACCTTTTCTCACATGCCAGGTTTTACAGGTTGGATTGACAGTTAGATTCATTTGTGAGTTAAAATAAAAGTTTTGTTTACCCTATTATGATGTTCTTGCTTTTAACAAATTAAATGTTGCATGCTCTAGGTGAGATGGGAATTGGAAAAAAGACAAAGATGCCATTGTGTTACAAGGGATCAAACTTCCACCGTGTCATCAAGGGCCGAATGGCACAAGTTAGTTTTGTTCTCCTTTTCTGTAATTTTATATCTATGAATTGATGTATTTGCTTCAGTCTGTAAGTTATAATATTTGTATATGACTTTAGAATTTCGTTAGCTTTATCTCTCCATTTTTAGCAAGTTTCCTGTTTCCCTCCATGATGTAGGATGCAAGGCAGATGATACCGACTGCTTTTCTTGTCATGTAGTATTTAAGGTTGTATCTGTATTATTTATATTTGCTATTCTAGCAAGGCATAGATAAATCACATTATTGCTTTATTAACCTTGGCTGCTGATTTATATTTTGTTTTTTTCAGGGTGGTGACTTCTCAAAAGGAGATGGTGAGTCTATACAATTTGTTCTTCCTTTTACAATTCCTCAGTGTTTTTTATCTACCAGAAAAGGTGTTAGCTCCTCACTATTCTGTGATTTGTCTGTGTTATTTTTCTAAAATAGCAAAAGAAAATGTGATGTTTATGTCTCGGCACTTAAATTTAGGCCTTAGGGTATGCTTATGGTTATACATGAGTACTCTACTTGAGTGAGTTCACAGCCCAAAGATGGTAGTTTTAATTAACGGTGCTTTCTATCCATTTTGACATTCATGATTGTTTGTTTATCTTGTTCATTCAGCTAGTGCATTGAGATTTTAGCTTGTGCACATAGTAGTTTTAGATTCTTGTCTATGGAAATGACTGTAATTTAATTGTGTTGCAGGGTCTGGTGGAGAAAGCATATATGGTGGAAATTTTGCAGGTATTAACCATTATATGTAACTGGTCTGGAACCCATTAGATAGTGGAAGGTTTGGATGCCGATAATCTTTCTACATTGTCTATATTGATTCAAAATGCTGTTTAGAAGTTACATAGTGCTGTTATTATAATTTTAGAGTCTGAAGTGAGAATGCATACAAATTCTGGAACATGGTACACATCAGGTCACTAATGCTTTATGTGCTTTGCACTGAAAATGCAATAAATCTCATCCAACTATACTTTTAAGCTGTATGTCTGTGGTAACAATCTATTATTTTAATTTCAGATGAAAAATGTGATCTACAACATGATGAGCGTGGTCTCTTGACAACAGCAGATACTGGATCGAAATCTAATGGCTCCCAGTTCTGTATTACTTTCAAGCCGAATTCTCATCTTGACAGGTTTGATCTGACACGTTTCATTTGAAGGCATCTTTAGGCCATATAAATTGTGCCTTTCAATATCCACCAATTTGATACTTTGTGCTCTTTTCTTAAATATCTGAGTACTTTTGCTTAGTTTTTGGAGTTTTGTTTTGCTGAGCATTGGAAATTGGGAAAAATCCTCTGTTTCTCCTTTTACTTGTTGGCTTTTAGGCCACTTGGATCTCTCCATTGCTGGTTAAGTCAAACAGAAGAACCAATTCTATAGAGACATAGAATTTGATATATTGCTGTATAGTTTCTTTTTTTAGTCCTTTGTCTTATTTTGGTATCCTCAGATTGGGATGTTATGTTGCTTTTGCGTGTATAACTCTTTGATGCCTGTGTTTTTTTCTAAAACTTTTTGTTTTGTTATTTTTGTCTGAAAGCTGACTGTTCAAGTATTCATTATATTTCACTCAGGTCTATTTGGCATTTTGGTAGTGAATAGACATCTCTTCCTGAGATTGGATGTTGTATAGTACAAAATCGTTAATTTACTTCATGTCTTGTCTGACTGTATACCAAGAGCTTTGATGGTAATATGGTATTTTTCTTTTTCAGGAAGCACACTGTTTTTGGCAAGCTTATTCTTGGAACTCATGTGTTGACCAGGATTGAGCAGGTTGATGTGCATGAGTCTGATTCTAGTCCTGTTGTTCCAATAACAATAGTGGACTGTGGGGAGCTTGATCGTAAAGACCATAGATCTGTGGCAACTGAAAATGGTAATACATGGTACTATTGTGAATTTGTCAGCAATTTCAAGCCATTTAAGGATCTTAAGCTTTTTGCAAACAATTTAGTGAGGGCTTAGATATCTTATTTAATATCATATGTTATTATTGTTGACAGATAAAAAGAGACCTTCAAAATCTAAGTTGTCAAAGGTTATGTCTTCTGACGAGGAAGGCAGTGAAGGACAACATAAGGCATACATTAAAAAATCTTTAAAGAGGAGAAGGAAGAAGAGGAGATATTCTTACTCTGAATCAGATAGTTCATCTGAGTCAGAGACTGAGTCATCAGATTCAGAGAGCGATTCTGATACTTACTCCAGTGACTCATCTGATCTCAGCAGCTCAAGTGACGACAGACGAAGGCGCAAAAAGAAACATTCGAAGAGAAACAAACGCAAGCGTGCAAGAAGAAAGCGTGACCATAGGCGTGAGAGAAGGCGTAGGAAGCGTGATAGGAAATCAAAACACAAATCAAAAAGGTCTGTTCAGATGTTTACATTATCAAATTTAACATTTATTCAGACCTTTAATGTGTAACATATTCTTATTCATTAGCAGGTCACTAGATGCTGACAGTGAAACCGTAAGTGATAGCGATGGCAGTTCTGAGGATGGTAAAAACAAGCGGCACCGTCACGGGCGGAAGTCCAAGGCATCATCTCGTGTTTCTGGTACATAAAACAAGTCACCTTTTCTTTTCATTGCATATAATGGAAGTGTGGGGGTACATGACTGTTAGGTTCACATTGTTTGGATTTTTCAGTTAGGTCCTTGAACTTTTCAATTAATCACTCTAAGCTTGATATTATGTACCACCTCAGTACATCCGTTAGTGTAACAGGATAGCGCGGTAACTTATAATAGGCAAATTCCTTATTCGCCATCGGAAAATGGCATGTAATACCTTGGTTAAGTGTATAGGGGTAACATGATTCCTAATATCCAGCTGTATTAAAAAAACTGATACAATAGGATATGAATCTCCTAGGAAATCACAAATGAGAGTGGTGCAAGTTTTGACACACTGGGCACAATCATTCCTTCTCTTTTAGGATGATGTCTCCATGATTTGTTTGGATGGCTGATCATGTTCCAGTGTTGTATATTAAAATTTTGGATCAAATTGTGTATTTCTTGTTGTCTGTATAAATAATCTATCTCACATGATTTAATCATTTAATCGCTGTAAAAGTTGTTGGCTGCAATTGTGTCCTTGGTTTGTGTGGCATATATCTAGTTCGCGCTAATCATTCTATGTAATCTTTTCAGTGGAAAATATGGCAGCAGTGGCTTCTTCTTTGAAGGATGCTGCTTCAACTCTCCCTGCGAGCTTGGCACAAGAGGATAACTCTCCACCTCAGAATGGGGAGATCCATATCAATGGTGTTACCGAATCAAAAACTGAAAGGAATGTGGATATCATGCCTTCTCTAACTGGCAATCGAAGCAAATCTAGGTTTCCTATACTTCTTCACACATCAATCATTCTTTGTGCTTACTGCTTCTGCAAGTGCGGTGTTTCATCTGACATTGATAAGCAGGAGCCAGAGCATGAGTGCTAACCACTCATTGAGCAAGAGTATGAGTATCAGTCCAAGGAGAAGCCCAATCAAAAGGTCAGTTACCAGCCTGAAGAGGTCAGTAAGCAGGAGTCCTGTTAGCCGATGTCGCAGTAGAAGTCCTGTCCATGCTCCCAAAAGGAGTGAAAGACGAAGTCCAGCCAGACAAAGGAGCATCAGCATGAGCCCTGCTAGAAGCCCCAGCAAGAGTCCACCTAGAAGTGCAAGCAGAAGCCCAATTACCCGCATGAGCAGGAGTCCAGCTAAAGCTCGTACAAGAAGTGGTAGCAGGTCCTTGCAACGAAGAAGTCCAAGCAGGAGCCCGAAGAGAACTCATATGCGAAATAGTGTTAGCCCAAGCCCTGCAGTGGAGAAGAGAAGAAGCATTAGCCGAAGCCCAGCTAGGCGTCCTAGGAGAAGTCCTCGAAGAAATATACGTCGAAGCCCCAGCAGGAGCCCTATCATACCTAGAAGAAGTTTGAGCAGAAGCCCTATCAGAATACCTAGAAGAAGTTTGAGCAGAAGCCCTCTAAGAGGCGGCCGATCTCGCAGGCTCAGCAGAAGTTCCAGCCCACCTCGCAAGGCAATATCTCCACCACCGAACAATGGCAGGAGCCCATCCAGGAGTGGGTCTCCTGATGGGTCTCCAAAACGCATAAGAAGAGGACGGGGTTTCACTCAGCGATACTCATTTGCAAGGCAATACCGCTCACCATCTGCTGATCGCTCATATCGCTTTGGTGGAAGAAGTGACCGTGATAGGTAATCCATTTCAATATTTAAACTGTAACATTATTTTTTTGGTATTTTATTAAAAAAATTTCCATCTGTAGATACACGAGTTATCGAGGCTCCCGTCATCGATCGCCTCCTAGACGGTATAGAAGCCCACCCAGAGCCAGAGCGTCACCAAGGTATAAGTTGTGTTACATTTGAGAACTGCTGATCAGCGCAATGTATAAGATTTAACTTCTGACATTGCACTTTTTAATGCACATCTCTGAATAAATTTATTTTGGTTCCTGTCATGATTTGTTTTATTTCGCCATTTGAGGCCTAGTAGGTACAGGAGGAGGAGCCGAAGTATCTCGCGTGGCCCTACCCATAGGGACGGAGGAAGGGGAGGTGGATACAGCAGAAGTCCTGTACGTAGCCGCTCACCCCCTGCTGGGAAACCAAGGCCACATGGTGATCGTGCACGATCAGTCTCCAGGAGCCCATCAAGATCAAGATCCCCACCACCAGTTCGTGACCGCACCCCTGCTGATTCCCCATCTCCACGGCGGGCAAGTGATGATAAGTCTCGGTCCGTGTCTATTAGTCCTGATGGCAAGAAAGGCCTGGTTTCCTATGGAGATGCCTCCCCGGATTCTGTTGAGAAGTAAAGACTCAGTGAAATGTACTCACCACCTCTTTGAGCTTTTCCCTTGAATCATCCATCAGTATTTTATGGCTGTACTGCTACTGGTAGATGAACTTGTTTTGACATTTGAAAGAGCCCCAGCTAGTGCTATCGCTGTAGAAATGTTACATATGTTTGTTGAGGATGATTCGGCTGCTGCTATCGTTACTGTCATAAAGTTAAGTAGGCATATGCTTCTGTTGAACATGTGGCATGCTTTTTGTTCACTGATGGAATTGGGATATATAATTATTAAGCTGTCTTATTTTTTTTGATCGGATTAAGTTGTTTTCTAATAACACCTGAGTACTCCCTCCATACTAGGATTAAAATTCGTTTTAGGTCTCTACCCTGATGGTCACAACAAAATTCGTTTTAGGATATTTTCCCACTTTGTGACCTTTCTACCCCTGCAGTTACGATGGACCTAATAGCTGCCTGCTGTATCGAGGCGTCGCGCGCATGCTGCTGTTTTCCCGAGGCCGTTCTCATTACTTCACGCCTCCTCGCGACTCGTCGCTGCTCCTCGCTAGCAACTCGCCACGGCTCCTCACAGATCACCGCCGGCTTCGTCCTCGCCGCGCTCGCATGTATCTCGCTGCCTCCTCCCAGATCGTTGCCTCCGCGCTACTCGCTTCCCGGAGAAGCCGCGGCCATGGAGGAAGCCTCGGAGGTGTTAGTTGCGGCATCGCTGCCTCCGTGCTGCCCGCTGCCCGGAGATGCCGCGGCCATGGAGGAAGCCTCGCAGGTGTTAGCTGCGGCCATGGAGGAAGCCAGGGTGGAGGAAGCCGCGGCCTTGCGGGTAGTGTCAGAGGAGAACGCTGGTGGCATGGAGAAGGCTTCGGAGGAGAAAGCCATGACCATGCAGGAAGCCACGGAGAAGAAAGTTGTTCGAGTGGCGGCAACTAAAACGGGGCAGCGCGAACCAAAAAAAATGACCGCCAACGAAAAAAAAAAGATGATCGCAAACAACCGCGCAGCGCGAACTTAACAAAATCTACGGCGACGACAGCGCGAACCCAAGAAAAATGACCGCCGACGGAAATAAAACAACCGCGAACGCCCGCGTATGCACGCTTCGCGCACAGGATTATGCAGAACAGCGCCATCCAAAAATGAGAAAAAGCTATGCCGCCGCAAGGGACGGGGTCGAACCTGGGATCTCAACATTAAGGACCAGCTGGGATAGCCAATGGAGGCGTTTCGAATTGATGATAGTGTGGGGGGGGGGGCACCGCTATATTTAATATGGGCAGACATGGAAATATTTCTCCAGCTGCTTGCTCCTTGGTATGCTAAATCATGTCCAAAACGAATTTTAATGCTAGTATGGAGGAGTACTCATTATCTTTTTTGCATTCGTCTGAGCAAGACTGCAAGCAACAGCTGTTTTGAGAATGTTTTTCTTATATGGTGTGCCGTTGGGAACTAGTATTTCGCATGGAGCGACTGTACAAATGTACAGTTACACCAATTGTTTTCTGGTAGCTGCGTCCACGGTACAGTTGCCTGCATACTACACCTCCCGGCAAGGCAGGAACGGCCGAAGCGTAACCGACGTGGCCACTCGCCGCGCCATTCGCTGCCGCGACCTTCAAACCTCCACCGTCAAATCCCTCATCAACGGTTTGCATTCTCTCTCTCCCACCCAGTTCAGAACCGTCAAAATTCCCCAATTCCACCACCAACGAGTTCGGCGACGGCATGGAGGCCGCGACGGCGGCGATGGTATGGTTCCGGAAGGGGCTGCGCGTGCACGACAACCCGGCGCTGGTGGAAGCGGCCCGCCGTTGCGGCAAGGCGGGGCAGCTGTACCCGGTGTTCGTGCTCGACCCGCACTACCTCCGCCCGGACCCCGCCGCGGCGTCCCCGGGCTCCGCGCGCGCCGGGGTCGCCCGCGTCCGCTTCCTTCTCGAGAGCCTCAGCGACCTCGACGCCCGCCTCCGCCGCCTCGGGTCCCGCCTCCTCGTCCTCCGCGCCCGCGACGACATCGCCGACACCGTCTGCGCGGCGCTCAAGGACGTAAGCATCCTAATCTCAATCCTCCAAGCATTTAATTTCCCCCTAATCTTCAGATATTGTGGAATCTGAATTCATTGTGTTCGTGCGTGGCAGTGGAACATTGGAAATCTGTGCTTCGAGTCCGACACCGAGCCGTACGCGGTGGCCCGCGACAAGAAAGTCACGGTGAGGCGGGTGATCACTCTTCTTCACTAGTTTTTGTATGAGGTTTTACCTGACGAGCACTCTGTTTCTTCAAGGATTTCGCGATGGCTTCGGGGATAGAGGTGTTCACGCCGGTCAGCCACACGCTCTTCGACCCAGCAGAAATCATACAGAAGGTACTTACCAAACTACCCATACGGCCAGTTCTTGGCACATGTTTGGAACTGTCTGCTTACTGAATCTTCGTTCTGTCAACTTGGAGAATGGTGGCCGGCCGCCGTTGACGTACCAGTCGTTTGTCTCTATCGCTGGGGAGCCGCCTGAACCTGTTACTGTTATGGAGGAGTACTCTGAGCTCCCACCGGTCGGATGCACAGGGGAGTACCAGCTGCTGCCTGTTCCCACAGTGGAGGAGCTTGGGTATGGGGACATCAGTCACGTAAGAGAGATGGCGCCCTTTTCAAATGAACTTGTATCTCCGTTGGCCGTTGCTGCTCGACCGGTTCATTTAACTACAAGGATGGCTAATTGCAGGAGGAAATTTCACCATTCCGAGGAGGCGAGACTGAAGCTCTGAGGAGAATGAAAGAATCACTTCAGAATAAGGTGGTGCTTCTGCGTTGTCTTGGATTCTTTCCATCCGTCAAAGTTTTTCACTGTTTCCACAAACGAACTTGCTATGATTGCTTTTTTTATTTCATTTTTTTCTTTTTCCTTTCTTTTTTCAGGAATGGGTTGCCAAATTTGAGAAACCTAAGGGTGATCCCTCGGCCTTCCTGAAACCCGCAACAACTGTCTTGTCACCATACCTGAAGGTGAGTTTGGCACACAAACCCAGTGCAGGTTTATTTCTGAACCAGAGTAAGACGGATTGTCATTTTGCAGTTTGGATGCCTTTCGTCCAGATATTTTTACCACTGCATTCAGGATGTGTACAGGAGCACAAAAAATCATACAAAACCACCGGTTTCATTAACAGGCCAGGTGATTTTTCTTGCATCATTTGGAACTTATGTAAATGGAAAAAAAGCTAAAAATGTAATGCACGATTTTTTTCCCTTTCCTTTTGAAGTGGATTTTGAGTGTAAGGCTCATTTTTTTTGTAACAGCTGCTGTGGCGAGACTTTTTCTACACTGTGTCCTATGGAACTCCAAACTTTGATCGGATGAATGGAAACAAAATATGCAAGCAGGTGTGCTGCCATCTCCAATACATTGACACCACTTCAAGTTGCATATTTATAACCGAAATGTTTTACTTTTAGATTCCATGGATTGAGAATGAAGAACTGTTTGCTGCATGGAGAGATGGGAGGACAGGATATCCATGGATTGATGCTATCATGATTCAGGTTTTGCCAAAACTGAAAAAATCGCCTTCTTTCTCTAGTAGTTATATTTTTGCATCACTCGTAACTACCAGCATATCTGATAGTGTTCTTTTCGTATGGTTATTTGCCAGCTAAGAAAATGGGGTTGGATGCATCACCTTGCACGCCATTCAGTTGCCTGTTTCTTAACACGCGGTGATCTGGTATGGTTTGCTTGCTTCAAATAAGAAACTCAGCTGGAATCTTATGCATAGTTCTTTCTATAGAAACCTTCTTAGCAGAATAGCAATGTAATTGTGTATTTTTGGGTAGATTTGGAATAGCATAAGAAATTTGGTTGACCATTTGTAGAATGAATCTCCTGAATTAGAAAATATGGTTATTAAATTGTTTTGATGACCTATCTTTTGGGGTGAATATCGTGTTAGTAGAATCTGATCAGCACTTTAGTAAGCTAATGATATCTAACATCGGAATTTCCATACTTTAAAGACGATGATGTATGCATGTGAAGTAGTTGTATTATAGCAATAAATAACTCAGAAAACTTCTTTTATTCTAAATATAAGAAATGTATCTTCATTATATTGTCTTTATGAATTTCTAACCTTTTTTCATGTAAAGTTTATCCACTGGGAGAAAGGTCGTGATGTCTTCGAAAGGCTACTGATTGATTCTGACTGGGCCATTAACAATGGCAATTGGCTGTGGCTTTCTTGCTCATCGTTTTTCTATCAGGTACTAATACTTCGTATCCTTGAGAAACCACTTTCATGGACATTGTTCTTCAGGCTGATGGTTTTCTTGATTGCATCTTCTAAAACAGTACCACAGAATTTACTCCCCTATCACGTTTGGGAAGAAGTATGATCCGAATGGGGAGTACATCAGGCATTTCATCCCGGTACTAAAAGGTACTTCCATCTGGACTGCATTTCAGAAGAAAGATAAACTTCCTTCTAAAGTCAGAAGCAAGCATTTGTTTTTTTCATGAGAAAGAAAAGTAACCACTTTAGCATAAACATTCTATTCTATTTATTTAGACATGCCAAAGGAGTACATCTACGAGCCTTGGACTGCTCCCCTTAGCATTCAGAAGAAGGCCAAGTGTATTATTGGCAAAGACTACCCAAAACCAGGTAAATAGAAACCACTTTGATATACAAAGAAAAATGCATCTATAAGACTTTGGTTAGAGATATGTTTAATGTATGAACAAAATACTTTTGGCTTTCCAGTGGTCGATCATGAGATTGCAAGCAAAGAGTGTAGGAAGAGGATGGGAGAAGCTTATGCATCGAGCCGCCTTGATGCTAACCCGACCAAAGGAAAGCCCTCAAACACATTACGGAGAAAAATGTCTCATGGTGACCAAGATGCTTCTAACGCGTCCATTGCTAAACTATTAAAGAGGAGCAGTTGAGCTGAGTGATGTTGCAGCTCCACACTGTCATACCAACTTTACACTAATGTAGCACTGTCAGAGTTGAAAGTTCTAGTCAGGGTGACAACAACGAGTCCACATTTCATTTGTAGCTAGTCTGATATTCTGAAGTAGTTTACTCTACAAGAATGTGATCCTTTCTGAATTGTAGGTAGCATCTGAATCATCAACAAAAGAACAAATCCATAACACATGATTATGTAGCAATCTCTTGTCATCCGAGGTTCCGTTTGGAATTTGAAGATTTTTCATGATTCCAAATAGGCCCTTAAATCTGCTGGGAGAACGTTCTTAGTTGCTGCTGAATTTCATAAGCCTGTTTGCTCATTGCTTGCTGTTTACCGTAGGTAGCTAGCATTATAAGAACATTATTTCCTTTACACCCCTATGAAATCAAATACCCAAATTGTACTCGTCTTGTATCCATGACGAAACTCACTCAAAACTGAAAACTGCCAACAACGATACGTTTATTATCGTTATGCTGGTAAATAATTGGAAAGTAATTTCCCTTTTTTTTTGCAAAAGTGCTCCCATGATTTTTCACAAGTCACAAATGTTTCTTGCAAGTCGAACTAAAAAAAGGCCATGGTCCATGTGTGAAAGTCGTCTGGCTCCGGAGCGCAGCTAAATGGGCCGCATGCACGATCCAGTGATCCACGAGCATCGTCCCCTCTACTCCTCCCCGAGCTTTTTTTTTGCATTCTGGCCCCTTCCTATCTGAAATTTTATAAATAACCCTTCGATAACTATATTTCCAGAATCTGCTCATTTGGTCACGCCATACGAATGGCGTGACACATGAATATGGTCACGTCGAAAACTTTGGCGTTACCAAATGACACGTAGGAAAATAGGCTTGACACATAAGGATTGACCACGGTCACATTTGGTCACGCCATTCACTTTGGCATGACCCTATACATGTGTCACGCCATACAGTTTAGCGTGACCAAAAGAGGCCAGATCTTGAAAATCTAGTTTGGAGCATGCTACTTTTAAAATTTTAGATGAGAAGGAGCCAAAATAGAGAAAAAATTCCTCCTCCTCCCCTCTTCCCCCCGCTCTCCTCTCCTCTTTTCTGTTCCTTCCTCCACGCCGTCCGCGAGACAGGACACAGGCAAAGAGATTGAGATGGAGAGCTCTACCAGTAATGACGACGCTTCCTTCCGCATCTAGGGATTGGCATCCGGCAATAACGGCGAGGCCACTGTCTCCGGCGAGGGATCGGCATCCGGCATCCTTCTCCCACGATGGCACCGTCCGATCCGCGCCCCTCTCGACGGCTGCGTCGTCCCTGTCCAGGGCAAGGACTCCGACCATGGTTCCGGTTCCGGCCGCTGCACCGTCGGGAACGACAGAAAGGTGCCCGTCCCCGGCGACCAAGCCGCCATACCATCGATGGAGTACCCGTGGATCATGCAGCGCTTCCGTCTCCGGCGAATCCTCTCCTTCCTAGCCTCCACCCGCTTCTACGACGCCTACTTTGCGTACGTGACTTGTCTCCCTCCACTCTTGCTATATACTATAAGAGATGAACAGATTACACGCACACGAACATTTTAATTTGCACAATACTAGTATTTTGCTTCTGATCACTTTTAAAAAAATATTTGTTTCTGCTCGGTATATATAGCTGCATTGCCATCCTAGAGAAATCAAGCCGAGATTAGCTGAAGTCTAACCATTTTTTCTAGCAGCATGCAGAGCAAGGTCAGTGTGGTTTAATTTGGACCTGAGGTATCTGCAGCGCGCGTTATCTGGAGCTTTGCCAGTGGGAGGACGCCAGGAACTACATCCTCTATATCCTGCCGTACCACCTCATGGATAAGGACGGTCGCGCCCTCATAAATTTCCTCACGTATCTGATGTACATGCACACCATCGCCACCGGCCATCGGGTGGAGTTCGAGCGATCCTGCCGAGACCCGGCAGTCCTCCGCGATGCCGACCACGCTAGGATCCTGCGCACCGTCCTGTCCATGCGCTCCCAACAAGTCAGGTGGTGTTTCCTTTTCTTAATTTGTTCGTCATTCGCGTTCTCCAAAGAAATTTGTTCGTCATTCCTCCGATCCCCAACTCTTGGCAGTTGATTTTGGTGCTGTCGTTCTGCGTGTGAGACTCTCTTCACGTTTTGTAATTTGTGTTGTACGATGTAGCAGGCCATCCATCGACTGGAACGTGGTTGGGAAGAAGGCAGCAGAGATCGTCAGGGACTTGATCACCCAGGCTCCCGAGTTCAGCGACTATTTACGACTGCCACGCCGCTGCAGCAACATCCACAATGTTGTCAATGTACTCCCACACGGGTTCCGGCATGCTTTTCTATCCCTCGTGCACACGCCAATCTTGCCACAGCCTGCCTGAAGCCCTCAAGTGTAATCTGAATCTGAACCATCTCACTTCTCACTTGGCATAAACCTGAATTGCCGTTTGAGCATTGACTTGTGCATACTCTTTGGCAGCCCTAGCCGGAGTCGGATGAAGAAAGCTGGCCGGGTTCCGGGATCTGTTATCGCCAAGTATTTCCTTGGAAAGGGGAGGTATAAGCGACCATAGAAGTTGTACTCTTCTCCACTGTAATAGACATTAGAACCATATTGAATACTTCATTGCTTTGTGCAGATTGCAACCTAGGAGTCAGAGGATGGGTTGTCCAGGTCAGCTACCAGCCTACCACTACTTTCTTTAATTACTAATGTCATGTTATCATTATAAATGTTTGTGTTAATTATTGACTTATACATGTCTGTGCTAATTATTGATCACTTTCTCCATGATAGGACTGGTAACTGATCCATCGGCCTGGTTGAGATCAGCTATTGGTAAAATGGTTTTCTCTCCATAACTCTGCCCTCTATTTAATTTGTTTCCTACTAAAATGCCACTAGGACATCTCGGTCGGGTAGCAGTTTAAGTATTAGATTCCACAAAATTCTGTTTTGATTACATGTTTACTGGATTGATTTTAGCTATGGCATTCTGATTTTAAATTATAAAGGTACAAAATAAAGCTACTGTTCTAAATATAGTTGAAACATTTTGGTTTTTAATGTAAGCGCTTTATTTCTGTTTCTAAACTTTTCCATGATGCTGGTTTTCAATCAACCAATTTCTCAATTGATACGATTATGATTGAAACGTGAGAAATTAATATGGTCATAATTGAAATGCGAGTTAGGCTTGACTGATTATGTTTTTCCAACAAAGCTATTACCATAATGTTCCTCACTTATCCTTATAGATTTATCTTTATGCACTGACAGATTAATGCAATATATATGACCTCCAGATGAAGCTTTGCAAACTGGTATCTGCGCTGCACTCTATCAGGCATATCCTATTGACTATGCTTACACTCAAGGTAACTTGACTGTCTCTTAAGTCTTACCTCATCATATTGGCCATTTTGCAGTATCCACCCATCCATTGCTTTTATTTGGTTAATATGTTGAAGTTATTGAAGCCTTTTTTATCAATCTATTTAGTCCTTATGCAACTTATTATTTATAGTTTATATAGGACTTGAGAACAAGGAGTTATTCCGTATAATTCTTCCAGATATTAAACAAGTTCATCGGCATATTCAAACAAGTAACTTCACTTTGACAGCTTGTACTCACTTTTCTTACGAGTGTACCTCTTGATTAGAGTTACTGGTGTTGTCACTTTGTTTGTTATCAGTTTTCATTGTTTTCACAAAGTATGTTATGCACAAAATTTCACCTTTATTACATCTTCCAAGTACATCTTGTGCACTTGTTTATTCCATTTTGTCGATCACCACATGTACTCTATGCTTTGTAGTAATTCATACTGAAGGTTTTCGGAAATCATAATTCAGGTATGGATGGAAAGACACAGTTGTCAAGTGTCAGCCAAAATTTGGATGCTGGAAACTGTCCAAAACGCCCAGGAAAAGCTGAAGTTAGTCAGGGCAAACACTGAGCATGGTGCTTATTATTATTATTTTGCTTGTGTTTCACAATGCAGATGAAACTGTAGTCATATGTGTTTTCTGTGTTAAGCTGCATACTACTTCCATTGTTTTTTTTTTTTTTTTGACCGAAACTACTTCCATTGTTCAGCCTTATTAGGCATGCATAGTTCATTATTTCTTCAATGCTCCGTCGTGTGAGCCAGGAGGCGCACCACCAGCCAGGGCCCTGCACCAGCCTGCCACCTTTCATAATTTCAAATCCTACTAGGCTACTAGTGTATATCAGCTGCTTTCTAGATTCTAGACAGTTTTGGACTGTACAGGTGTTCGGCAGCTGTATGTGAAATGTGCTATCGTCAATGTTCTACGTAGCTGGCTGGCCAGCATTCAAAATGGACAGTGATGTTAGGACAGCGACGTTTCAGTTCGTGTATCGATCGCGGTTGAGCAGTCATCGCCATCAAAGGTCCGCGCGCTATCAACTCCATCGCCATTCGATTCGATTTTTTTTTTTAAGAAACCATTCGACTTTTTTTATAACTGGGTTTATATTAATTAAGAGAAACAAATTACAAAGGTTTGGGACCGAAATCCCAAAGTACATGGTTGTAGCATCATAGCCACGAAGATGAATACCAAAGACTCAAACTCTTAATAGTAGTCATAGATAGGAGACGGGCTCTATGATCAAGCTTCATCCAGGTCGAAGGATAGTTGTACTCTGCATGAACAGTGCACAAGAGATGTCGTCGTCGAGAACGCTGGATCTCGGCACCCTTGACTCGCGGAATAACCACGACTAGGACATCGAGGATTCTCATGCGTACAATCCGATAGAACAGACGATGTTCTCTCGCGTCCGGCTGACCGGAAATTGCACTCGGAGGGATGAGTGCATGGAGTCGTAGATCCAGGGGAAGCTTCACCGGACTCCAAGCATGTAGCCACATGTTGGTTGATGCCAAATCCGAGGATCAACGACAGCACGTGATCAACCCGAGCATCAACGAGCAACATTGCTACAACTACGCACATATTCCTGCAAAGCAACAACGAACCGATATACCTCCCGAACGGATCCGTGTCCGTCTCTCGGTAGCTTCACGTCCAATTGCGGTGGTATGGCTAACCATGGTTAAACTAGGCCCAAGACCCGACCCAGGCAGGGGCCAAGGCCGGCCTCGGGGGGAGGGGGATTTCCCACGGCGGTGTCAAGACAACCCATCGAGGTGGCAGCATGGGGGCCTCCCACGGCGGCGCCATGTCCGGCACCCTTGAGGCCCGAGGAGGGGCTTCCGCCGGACGAGCGGGGAGGCCTTCCTCGGCTCCATCTGCGGCAAAGGGGGTGAGTCGAATGGCATCACATTGCACGAATGGGAGGTGGGCTCGGACCTTGACCGGCCGGCAATCGCCGGGCCGGCGAGGCAGCCTTCCTCTTCGACGTCTTCGGCGCCAAAGCCGCCCGCAGCGAGGCCCCGAGGAGATGACGCGAGTGGAGCCGGATCCGGAGAGCGCTAGGCCGAATCCGTTGACACCGTCGCCGAATTTCGAGAAGGGGACGAGGTGGGTGGTGGCGTGGTGATGGATTGTGGTGGTGAAGTGGAGACGGCCGGGTTCGAGGAAGATTTCACCGGATCTCACACGAAAGGTAGTGGATCCGGGTCCGACGACCGAAGGGCTCATGTCGAGGATGGACGGATGAGAGTCGGCGAGTGTGGCGGGAGCAAGGCGACGGAGGAGCAGACCTACAACTACTTTATTCGGACTCACCTAAGTTTCCGGGCACCGGGGAGGGGAAGGGTCCCGCCGGCGGCAAGTCCGGGCTCGACGGCGGCGACCATGGTGGCCTGGAAGGCCGGGGAGATGAGGCGGCAGAACGGCCACCGGGAAGACATCAAGAAGACTGCGAGAAAAACTAAACCTAGCCTAGAGCAGAGTGGGGGTGGGGGGGGCTTCCCTCTCCCGCTCACCGCCGGCAAGGTCGCCGGAGGGAGTGGAGGAGGGGGCCCGGGAGGGGGGGGCTCTCGCTTCCTTTTTCGGAGGCGGCTAAGGTTCTCCCTAATGTCTTTCCAAGAAGGAAAGACAAATTGGTGCTTGAATATGGAGAACCTTGAAGTGCTCTATGTCTGTGAAGCAATAACTACTTTCTAGTATTCCAAGACAGCTATTCCTATTTGCCTTCTTTGAACTCGGAGATTCGCTAGCATTCATCCAAGAAACCATTCGATTCGATTCAGTTTGGCCGGACGCGGGACACATGAAGTTCGTCGAGCTGTGCCTCACGAAGATCGCACGCAGCCGTTGTGGGTTTCCAGGCTTCCGGCTGGCTCGCACCGGAGGTAATGGCGCTAGTCTGCGTGGAAATTCCCGAGGGTCCCTTCGATTCCACCGGAATGGGCCGGAGAGCACACAACGAAATCGTCACTTAAGAAAAATGTTGTTCGGTTAAAATCGGCCCAAAATGAAATACGAACCGTTTCGTCTATTTTGTACACATTGTAATCCACAAAAAAAACCCAAAATCCAAACATGTGAGTATAAAATATCCCCTGGTCCCGTTGAAAGTGTCACTATGGTATTCGTGCTGATCAAACTTCCTAAACTTTGACTAGATTTGTAGAAAATATTAGTAATATTTGTATGTCTAAATAAGTTAATTATAAAAGTAAATTCAATTATCTATCTAATGATATTAATTATATTCAATAAATATTTATAATTTTCATATATTTTTTATCAAAGTTAAAAATATTTGACTTATTGGAAAGCGAGAACGACACTTTCAATGGGACAGAGGTAGTACTATCTAAAAGTTAGAAAATCGAATAGAGGTTGATTCTCCACCTTTTAAGGTCCGAAATGAAAACAATCGGATCACCGATTCCTAGTCCTGATAGTTCTTTGGTCTATTTCAATCCTCTAGCAGAACAAGGCTGACTCAACGTGCTCTCGTGTCCAGACCTCTAGCGTCCTCCTCTCAAGCTAACCGTAACAAATCCTCAGGAATCGGCAAACCTTCCATTCAAGATCAGTGACACGTTGGTTAAGAATGGTAAACCAAAGGAAACCACCTTAACCGCATGCAGATGGCACAGTTGGCCCTCATTTTCCTTATGTGGCAGCTAAGAAAAGCACAAAAACGATGCGGGAAATTAGCTCGCATCACCACAATAGGTCATGCTAAGGATGATTCAACTAGCTCTCTATCACATGTGCCTCAAAAAAAGTTCCGCACTCAATGATCTTCTATTTGTTTTGCGACATCATTATGTCAACCAAAGCCTCACATGTGTACTAATAGAAACAATTTTTAAACGTACAAGGATGTCAGAAAATTACGATAAGGTTGAAAATAAACAAAATGAATATTTTCTTTGATATAAATTTCTTCAAAAAAAAACAATATGTATCAAGCTGAGTCTAGTCTAACCACCTTGTTCCAACAGAGATCATTTGCTAGTTCTAACTAAATTGTATTTAGGTGGGGGCATGTGTCCCACTTACTAAACGACCACTCTTGATGCACAACTTTCATTTATGAGAGAACATAAAATTTATTTTCTAATATATGATCTATCAATAAGGCCTCCTTTGGATTGGAGGGAAAACGTAGGAAAAACATAGGATTTAGGTCTCCTGGAGAAATTTTCAAGGGTTTTGTTCATACGGCGTAGGAAAACTGCAGGAAACTTCCCTTGGATGACTATTTTGGAGGAATTTTACAGGAAAGAAACATGCAGTCTGACCTCATTCTTTTTCCCCATCGCGTAAGACCGAGGCACTCGTCCTTCATTACCAACGCTGCTGCCAGGAAGTGAAGGCTGTGATGTCATTTCATAAAAATTGGTTCATATGCTTTCGATAACTCTAATCTACTTTGACATGCTTATTCACTCCTAAAAATTCCTATACTTTTCCTATGACTCATCCAAACGAGTATTCACATAGAATTCTTGTGTTTTGTAATCCTCTGTTTTGCATATGCAATCCTACGTTTTTTCTACATTTTTCCTATTCCTATGTTTTATGCATTCCAAAGGAGCCCTAAGGTTCCAGTAATCATATTTGTCCCACTATATCTCAAATTAAGACATATTATAGATAGTATCATTTCACTTGGGCCTCATTTGGAACGTAGGATTCGAGAAAATAGAAATAGGAGAAACACATGAATTGAGTTTGACATCAATTGCAATCCTACATAATTGAAAACGCAGGAAAAATTCCTAGCAAGTGTCTGGTAGCAACACATGAAATGCACGGGAATTTGGCGAGAGAGATAAACTCATAGGAATTTATCAAGATGTTTGACCTCTTGCTTATTTTCCTCCAAAATACTTGCATGGAGGAAAGCATTCTATAGGAATTTTGAAGGATGTGATAGGATTCAATCATACATTTCAAAGGCTCTCGTAGAGATTTTTCTTGTAGGGATTGAATCCTACAAAATTCATGTACTTTTCCTCCATTCCAAAAAAAGGCCGAATTTTGTAGCACAAATAAGTACACCAAGTTCCTTGTCAATTCCATAGTTGATCACGGGAGATCATGTAACATGGTGTACCAACAAAACAGACACTTGGCTAGATGTTTTCAGAGGACTTGTGGTGATCATTGAGTTGATCTAGCACTTTATATGTGGCTTTATTTCCCCGTACATTTTAGTGCGTGTTGGTAACTGGATTCACATGCTTTTCCTAACAAAGATTGTCCTATTTCTTCAGGTGGCCTTAGCCTGATGTCAGATCAACCGGATTGAATGTGATGGCAAGGGCCCTCATTTTTGTCCAAATTTTTGGCCGATGTTTCTCATATGACGTGGATTATGCTTGCTTAAGATGTCATGGCCCTTCATTTCTTTAACAACAAAAAAAAAGCATTATATTTCTTCTCAGAGCTCCATATGAGTGGTTTCCTTGGGGCTGCACATTTGTTTCTTTGCGGCAGAGTCCATTCTTTTGATGCAGTAGCAGAAGCAGAGCACCTGAAGCTGTCCTGTTGATCGTGTAGGAGTAACAAGACCCCTTTCCACTGCATCATTCATTGGCATGTCAAGGGCAGAGATAAAGCTACCGGTTAGTGGCCAGATCCAAGGAGATGCGCCAGACGGCTGTGGAGCACTATGATCCGGAGCCTGTGAAGTCAGCCATCAGGTAGTACTCTTTGGGTTGTTTCTTCCACATGGTTTCAGTGCACGGGTTCAGAGGCCAAGATTATGTACAGGCCCTGAATTGGAGGCAGCTTTGGCCGGTCCGTTTGTTACCATGGCCCTTATCCATTTTGTGGATGTCATAGTTGGGTGCTATTAGTAGAAAATTAGCCCAGGATTTTACCATGCTTTTATGGGTGAGTACGTACAACAAATTGTTTGTGTTGACATTCTTCAGTTTGACATGCTCTACTCCGTCTGTATCATCAGTGAATTTAGAGAAGGCTGCCGGGACCTAGTATGACAGATAGTATAAATTTGTGATCTGTAAATGGATAATATGAATGGTCGTTGAGCTGCATGTTGAAATACCATGTGATTCAACGACGAATCAACTGTAAGAATCAGTTACAGTTCGGTTTCCCTGGAGGGCAAGCAAACGCCTTCTACTTTCTGCATAATCTGTCGTTGGATCTTATTGCTTCTGAGGACTCTGCAGCAAAGCTGTGCAATTATTGAGCTAAGTTCCCAGCCATGCGGACTCCTTTTCTTTTGATTTGACAGCCATGTCCTTTTCCGCGCAAAAGATTTGCTGATATTCACACCACTTAAATCAGATATGTCAGGAACAAGAAAAAGAAGAGTCATGGGATAAAGTTTGATGCTCTAGGGATCTTTGTCATGTTCATCTACAATTTTTGTCCAATTCGTCTTTGAGAACAAGCCTCTACCTAGATGTCGCATGCGTGTACCTTCTTCAACAAAATTGTTACTACTAACTATAGGACGAGTAGTAGTACTTGTTAAACCTTTAGCTCTGCCAGTGTGAATGTTAAATTTGGTCATGGGCACATAGGAGTACAACTTAGATACTAAAACAAGCATGACATAACTGATAAACTTTGTTTTGGATGAAGGTAGCAACAAGAACGAAAGGCTGGCCGGCGGCGAGGGGTCGACCAAGGCGGGGGACCAGGCCTGCGTCTGCGTCTTCTGCGACGACATGGACATTCACCAGCCGAGCCTGCCATACCAGCGTAGCGTAACGAACCTCTTGATGGCACTGGCGCTGCCGTCGCGTCGTGTCGCCTTGTTCCGCGTGCCGTGCCAGTAGCACTGCATTGCATGGGCTTCTCACTCTCTGCAAATGCTCTGAGCGCCGCTGCTGATCGATGCAACGTAAAGCGAGTAAATGGGCGCCAGGCCCAGCAGTACCTGGCTCTGGCGATGCCCACATGAATCTTCTGTTCATCGGTACTAGTACGTCCGCCGGATTGCAGCAGTATTGCCTCTCGTATCTCATCAGTGCGTGTATCCTTCTGCCATGGAAAAAAGATGACGATAGGGATAGGCTATCTACTAGGCGGCTGTGGCCATCACATTCGTGACTCATTGGCTCGTGCTACTACGTTCTGCATTGCACATGCGATGCGCCATCCATTGCTGATCTCTGCAGGCATTTCGATCTCATCAAGACCATATAGTTACGGGTGTTTTCAGTTCGGTCCAAAATAATGGCCTAGAAATGCTTATATTTTGGAACAAAGGTTCAATGGGACTCGCCATGGCACAAGTGCACAACTGCTGTTATTACAAGAGAGCCAGGACAGGAGTAATCATGTGCTGGACATGTGAGAGAAGGTACACAGTTTTTTTTTTTTTTTTTGAAAGCGAAGGTACACAGTTAGTAGAGCTAAAGGAGCAGCCATAGCCATGCCGTGCATCCATACCCATCAGCCATGGCGTCCTCTCAATAATTCGCCCTTGATTTGTGCTCTAAAAGAAATACTCCAGGGCCTTGAGTGTGTAGTAGTATGCCTCCCTTTCGCCAGTAGCGAGTGATGGCACCTTTTGGTGCTATGTGCGGCCGCCCTGCCTCTCTTTGGGATCTTGCCCTGCGCAAAGCTTGGCGTTTCGGCAGCTGCAGCCTTGCCTTTTCGGTAGTGCCCACCAAATGTGCTCTTCTGACCATGAGCCAGCGCTTCAGTTAAGATTCCTGTGGGATGCTGTGCTGTGCTTCTACAGTTATTGTTGTTCTTCTTCAGTGTGCTTCAGTGCTTGTGTGTGCGCAAAGAGCAGTCAGATTAACTTGAGCACATGGACCCTGGTTAACCAACTCTAACTACCAGCAGTTACGTAACTAACTGGAGCGGCAAGCATTCCGTTCGTTGGAATTCTGAAACTACCGGTAGCTTCACAAGCAAAGTTTGTCTGTTGTGCAGCAGCTTCACCACCACCACCACCACCGTCCTTTAATTTGATGATTCTTTCTTAGGAAAGACGCACACGTCCTTCGATAATTCATGGTTAATTTTATATGCTACTGTAATAGGTTAATCGATCCGATTCGCTGTCATTCCGGTCCCCAACGATCATCTTCTCTATTCCATAGAAAAAAGAAGGATCATCTTCTCTATTCCATAGAAAAAAGAAGGATCATCTTCTCTAGCCAAGTAAACTACCGGATTTCCTCTAAAGAAGAGCTAGGATGTTGTGACACAAAGCCAGATGCTAATATTATTAGTATGGATCCTTCTCATTCCATAGGATTGCAGCAGATCGTCGTAGGGCGAGGAGCAGACAATCTGCCGCGCTTTCCGGGGCAGATTGGCACAAATCAAGGGCAGCTCAAGGCCTGCTTCAGCAGAGATTGGCTTCGGTATATACTACAGCAGTAGTTTACACACCAGGCGCCACTAAGAACAAGTAGGAGTAGCAGATTGGGCTGCAAACGTGGAGAGAGAGAGAGAGAGAGAGAGAGAGAGAGAGGCGATTTACCTGGGAGGGATCGTAATCAAGTGGTTAGCTGCTCATGTGGCCTATTAATTGGACCTCGGATGTCTCTCACGCCGAGCTGGAAACCATGAGGGGTGGGTGCAGTGCCCAAGTTTGTGTCATGCCCGCTTGGCGCCATGTGCGCGCCAAGGACGACCCTTCCTTATTCCGTGGGCAACGGGGAGGTCGGGTGCCGCCCCGCCCCCGGGGATCGCCGCGCCGATCTCGATCGAAACAGCTGTGCACGTCTGGCTGGTACTAGTACTTACTACCCCGGTAACAAGAACAAGAGACACTGCTCATCGCATTGCTACCAAGTTCTGTTGGTGCGATAAATTTTAATGGTTCTCAAATGACCAGCGATAAAAATCCTTTTAGAGTTCCATGGTGATGCTGTTCTTGTTTTGTCCTGGTTACAGTGAGGACAGTGCAATAACGATTACCATGGCGCCGGCTTCTCTGCATTCTAGGAGGAGCCATGGATGTTGCTCTGGGGATGTGAACTTGATTTGGGATCTCGATTTCCTCTTGAGACCAGTAATGTATAACAATGGTTACTTTATGTTACAGTTTCAGTTTCCAGGAAGCCATATGATGATGTGAGTCCTGAAACTGCACTCGGAAGCTTCTGAGCTGCCATCTTGTGGCAGCACACGTACTGTTGCGAGCAAGCAAGCGTGTAGATTCGTGAGGATTCTGAGATGTGATCGAGGGCAGATCCAAGAGTGCAGCAAACTTGTTTTGAGTTCTCGAGGGAGAGGAACATCTGAGACAGCTAAGATTGAGTGTTAACAACTCGCTCAAGAATACTTTTAAATCGCTCTCAAAGTACAGTGCTAGCTAAGACCAAGATTACTTGATCAAGAACACGAGACCTATTCCAACTTGAAACAAAAGCAAATAAAAATACGCAGATTTGTGGAGTCGTCAGGACATGTTTTGGCAAGTACAGTTGCAGTACTTGTCTGCAGCCTTGTTTTCTTCATGGTCCCAGGTTTTTTAATGGTTGACTTAACCATCCAGCTATGTTTTCAGTTGACATCGATAAACCTGGGATCATAATCTGCATATCCTATCTTCCTGTTCTATTTGAGAAAAGAGAAACAAGGATATGCTACTAGAGACTGGGAAGACTGAAACTGAAAAGTCAATGTTCTGAGATTTTGCATTCATTTTATTAAGCCGGCCCCTAATCCTACTGTCGTTTTTCTCATGTAAGCTCAACACTCTGAACATCTTTTCTGTCAGTGCATACTAAATAATCTTTTTCTTGTAGTCTTATATAATCTTCCTAATATAAAGCCGAGTACAATCACATTACCTTTATGGGTTGTATCGTTCCACTTTTATTAGATGGACACAAGTGCACAATTTTTTTAAAAAAAATAATCTAGAAAAGGGCCAAGCCGCAGAATGGAGCATTTCAGATTCTAGACCTCAACAATGATATAACATGGATTTCTTCAGACAGTGCATGATGCACATTAAAAATGCACAATGGTTTTCTCGATTTGGTTAAATGGCTAGTCGTCCTTTATAATTTATCATTCTTTATCCGACAAAACTTGCAGTTTCTAAACAATCTCCTTGTAATTCTTTTTCTCGCAAATCTGTGAATAAACTTCTGTCCCCAGTTTATTAGTTATAAATGTTTATCTGAGATAGACACATTTCCAGCTCAAAACATTCTCATGAAATGATTGAAAAGTCCATAAATAGTGAACCGAACTTGAAGTTAGGAGGTCAACTTCCAATTTCTGTCGGTTACGCGACCCTTCAATACCACTGCAATCACTGTTTGTTGCTAATCATTCTTAGAAGTTGACCTACGGAATCCCGGTTTTCAATGCCATGGGCTGGTTTTCCATTCAGAATCTTTTGCCACGATGATCATGCATTTGCCAGTTATTAGTCTTTGGTGTGCTGACTAAGCATACCAATCGCTGCAGCATGTCAGTGGTGTTGCTTGCTACTGCATCATGTCACTTGCCACCTGGTGTGTGTCCTTCACTCCTGCGTTAGAGCTTTTCTTCTGAATATGATTGCATTGGAAGTTAGAACTGAAATGTACTATAAGACAACTAACTTCTTAATTGCACATGCTGCCTTGCCCATAAGCTACTTAAATATCTCTACTGAGTCAAATCTTGCTTGCCTCTTGATATTATGGAGCTGCCACTGCCATCTCAGAAGGCAGAAGGAAGGTGAGACTTGTGTACCCTCTGATTTACTGACAGCCTTCACACTGAAATAATAATTATACTCAATTCACGATATCTTGAATAGCACGTAAATTCATTCGCGGAGCCGGGATACTATTATAAGCATCAGAACTGATAGGTGTCATTCTGTTTGCTGAATTCTTCACAAGTGGAAGATCCTAGCCAGTTCATGCAAGGTGACTCATCACTGTGTAGTATGTAGTACTATTGATTTGTATATGATACTATTATTCATCAGAGCTGTCTCGCAATTATTTTAACTTGTGCACCGATCATTCGTGCTTCTGTTTGTACATGTCATGTCACTGCATTGCATTGTGCACATACATATCTGCAGACATATATAACTGGGATACTGGTGAGCTGCTGCAATGGAATCGTGGAATATTAGCATCATCTATCCATAAATATTCTGATGATCTGCCATAGTTGAACTTTGAGATAGGCATGAGATGTGCCCCCAAATATAGAATTGCAGAAGGGTTTTGATGGTGTAGGGGCCTCAAGGAACACCAGAATCAGAGTGAGCATTATTGTAATGACCCTTGTGGGTGACTGGTGAGTAGGACAAAATGCTAGTGCCTGCCTGTGAGGCACCAAAGTGAGCTCCTGCTTCCTACCAGCCATCCCTTCCCTGCCATCAAGGGTTAGTTTGCATCCACCCTATCTCCTATGTGAACTGTGAACAATAATGCAAGATTCTTCTCCCTTTAAATTCTCCTCCCCGCCTCATTTTTTCACGGCACTGCATATCATGCTTTTTTGCCACCAAGGAGGGGATGTTCCCTAAAGCAATGCACAACTGTACCGTTTCAGATTCTTAGTTCATGAATCTACAATTAACCTGCAATATTCATCGCATCTTTTCATGCCACAGTTGTGATTAAAGCCCGTTCCTATGGAGGCCGACGCATGTCGGCGAGGAGAGCCACCACGAACAAGACAGACAATGCCAATGCCCTTTTAAACAGGAAGACCCAGACCCCAGAGATTGCACATCTTGAAGCTAGGCAGCATCAGGCTAAACAATAATTAGCCTTGCTGGAGCATTGGGTCACATGGCTCCCTCCTCTATTGTATGCATGGGGCAGTAACTGCAAGTAACAAGGAATCCCTCACCCACATGCCTCTCCAGGGGACCAGAATTAACCCACATGACAAACAAGAAGCCTCTCAGCTCACCTCACATTTGAGCATGCAAGCAAATTATTGGGGATCCCTGCCTGCCTCGAAGGCAAGATGACAGGGCCAGTGCAGGACATGCCCCCCCCCTTGCCAAAGTTTGCAGCCAAATGCGTGGCCAGGCCAAACACGCACAAGGAAATGAGAGGAAGATGGCAAGAAATGTGCAGCGACGGCAGCAGTAACTGAATTGCACAGGCTGTTGTGTAGCTCTTATCAGGATGCAGGATCACCTGGTGAAAAATACAACGCATTTGCAAATCATGGTGGATAGCCATTGCGCCACTCACTGTACTGTGCATGGCACTCGCTAGATATGTACTCCATCCTGTTCGCTTTTTATAAGCATTCAAAGCTTTTGAATATTACTATTTATGAATATTTCGATCAATTTAATGACAAAACCCTATTGACAGATTGGTGCTAATTTTCGAGATGAATCTAATGAGCTTAATTAATTTAAGTTTTGCTAAAGTGATGCTACAGTAACCGTCTTCTAACCATGACTTAATTAACCTCATTAGATTCGTCTCGTAAATTAGTCTAGGAGCCTGTAATTTATTTTATAATTAAACTTTATTTAATACTCCTAAATAAGTAAGATTCTTTTTGATGTGACAGTTCTAAAGTTTAGACTCAGGAAACGAACACACCCTAAAGCATATGAGGCCTCTGCTCTGTTCAACAATGATTGATGGATTGGCCTTCCATTGGACCAGTGGTTTGGAATGCCAGGAAAGATGTGTACTTTTTGTGTGTGTACTGCTGGCAAATATGGGCACTACTCCTATCTTGGGACCGTCCGTGTTTTACCTATGTGACGAAAACATCGCAATCCAGATTGGTCTATAGATATGGTTCATTGGTAGGCGACTTATCTATCATCTTGCTCTTATTCATTCACTATAGGAGTCCCCGGGCATGCTGGATAGGAAGGATAGCGCTATATATGAACAGTACTGGTAGTTATTAATCTTGGCACATAATCCGGTGAAAAACTGAATTATCACCTCATATTTGTAACCGAATTCTCACCAGAGACGCTTCTAAAAAAATCTCACCGGAGAGGAGAAAGACGTCTCCAAGCATGGATCTTCATTTGACACCTTTCCAGTCCAAAGTTGGAAGAAAATACGACAGATAACATTGATGACACGTGTTTAGAAAGTTCGTGCAAATGATTGTCTTTTCGTACCCAAGAATTGAACAAAACATACCGTGCCAAAGAATTCGTTCTTTCATTTTCCATGAGTCCTGAAGTCGCTCGATCGCCTTGAATCGACTAGGAAATTGCCGGACATGTGAAGGCAAATGGATTAGATCCACGACCAGTAATTGAAGGTTTGCATGGTGCCACTAGATGGGTTGAAAGATGCTACATGCTTACGCACGACTCGATATCGTTTTGCTCCCGTAGTCAACACCAAGGAATTTCCGTGGACCAACCACAGGTTTACCCGCCTCATGACCGTTTTCAGTTCATACAAAATCAAAGTGGTGGATGGAGTAGCACAGAAGAACGACACTATCAAGGACGAAAGTTACTTGTTGACATGCTACAACCTTTAAACTAAACAAGTGCACGGCAGTGACATTTATTTGGAAGCAAATTGTTTCAAAGTGGTAGTTTACCTACTTGCAACGGTCCAAAGCATACATTCTTACCCGCAAGGAAAGAAGGTTGTGGACTTCAAGATGAGTCGAAGAGATTCTTAAAACCTTTATGAAATACAAATGTTACGGAAACGTAAAGGCGGGAAGACACTTTCATTTTCTTAAACAAAAAATTATACTTTAAATAAAATGTATCAAGTATAAATAAGGTCTACATTTGTTTTGTTTTTTTTTAAGGAAAGGTCTACATAGTTTGGAGGCTAAGAAGATTGGAACAGAGCAATATAAAGTTGTGGATGAATTCACGCAATTAGAGTTAAAATTACACATAGAGTCTGATCTGTTTTAATTTTAATCAAGTATATGTCTATGAGCGATCTTGTTAATCGCGAGAGTGGTGGTGCTAACGCATTCTCGATCTATGCAATTTGTAACAATATTCCTTAGCTAGAATAAAGTCTTCCCATTAGAAAAGGAGTGTACTAAAAACAAAAAATCTTTCATATCGCACTCACTCACTAGAAAATTGCAATATACACGAACACCACACTCTATCTGTGGCGAAAGAGCCTCTAACCTAGTGGTTACATCATCTGAGTGGATTCAACTCACTTTGTGGGAGGAAATATTCAAGCTGAAATAAAAGAAATTTTTTTAATACAGTACAAGTAGTAGTAAGAATACCATGGAATGGAATAAAGGTCTGTACAAGTAGATACACGAGACGCCATGGGCATGGCAACAAAAGAGGGGAGGAAGGGCCCGCTGCGTGTCATGAAATCTTAAAAAGGCTGGCCTGATCCGGTCTGTTAAGGAGGGCATTTCCGGGCAACCTGGGTGGGGCCCGAGGCAGTGGCTGCTACTGGCTAGGGAGGACAAAAAGTTACTTATATACACAGGGGTAGGGGTGTGGAGCGGAGGGGCATTTGGGTCCATTCCTACCGTGTGATGATTTGTGGCGAGCGGGGTCGGAAGATGACGGGCGCTCCGTACTGCGGGTAGAGGAGCATCAGGACTGTTGGGGCGTGGATGTAGTTGGGGGATGGCCGGATGTGGAAGCGCTGCAGCAGGATGGCCATGGTGAGCTTGGCCTCGAGGCGTGCCAGGTTCTGGCCGATGCACATCCGGGAGCCGAGGCCGAAGGGGATGAAGGCGAGCGGGTGCTTGGCCGCGCGGGCCGTGCCGTTGGCGAAGCGCGCCGGGTTGAATTGCGTGGCGTCGGCGCCCCAGAAGCGGGTGTCGTGGTGGATGGCCATGATGGGGATGAGCAGCTCCATGTCGCGGGGGATGAGGCACCCGTCCGAGAGCTGCACGTCCGTCTTGGCGCGGCGGATGGTGGCCACGGCCGGCGGGTACAGACGGAGCGTCTCGTTGATGATCATGCCCAGCTGAAGAAGAAGAAAATGAAATTACCCAAGTGCCCACCGTGCCGTGCCGGACGGAGAGATAGAGATTTCCAAAGAAAGAAAAACAAAAAACGACTTCTCCTCACTCACCGTCTTGAGCTTGGGCAGGTGGTCCTTGGACGGGATGTCGTCGGCGCCGCAGACGTCGAGGACCTCTCGGCGGGCGCGCTCCTGCCAGTCCGGGTGCATGGCGAGCAGCACGGTGGCCCAGGTGAGCAGGTTGGTGGTGGTCTGCTTGCCGGCGAAGAAGAAGGTCTTGCACTCCTCCAGCATGTCCGGCACGGGGATGCGCTCCTCGGCACTGATCATGGCGCCGAGCAGGTCGCGGAAGGAGTTGTCGCCGGTGGCGGCGGCGTGGTCCGCGTGGCTGCGGCGCGCGATGAGGCGGGTGAGGTTGCGGCGTATCTCGCGGTGGAGCTTCCAGGAGCGGCAGTTCTTGGTGGTGGGCAGGAAGCGGTAGCCCGGGACGAGGACCTTGCGGAACGCCTCGGAGGCGTAGGCCATGAGCTGGCCCTGCATCGCGAACACCACGCGGCCGTCGTCGTAGCTGCGCCCGAATGTGGCGCGCGTGATGGCCTCCTCGGTCACGGCCTGGAACCACTCGGCCACGTCCACCTCCACCTCGCCCATGGCGCGCCACTTGTCCGCCAGCGCCGCCACCGACCTGCCGACGTGCGGGACAAGCCTCTGCAGGTTGTCCGGGTAGAAGGCGTCGGTGAGCACGCGGCGGTGGAGGGCCCACCTGTCGCCGTGGAGGCTGACGAGGCCGTCGCCCTCGAGCTGCCGCACCACGGGGTGCGCCTCGTACCGGTCGAAGGCGTCGGCGCGGGTCAGGAAGATCTCGCGCACCAGCTCCGGCTCCGCCACCGTCAGACGCGGCGTCGGACCGAACCAGATCAGGAACGTCGAACCTGCCAATTAATTCATTGATTAAAACCTCTTTTTTTTTTGAAAGCATACTGCTACTAGCAACTTGTTGGAAGAGAGAATCGGCTAGTATTTGCAGATGGATAGAGAGAGAGAGAGAGGATAGAGGAGCTGTCAACAAGAGAGAGACAAAAGCAAGAAACACATGGTGGTTACCGTAGATCTTCCTCCAGTAGTGGTAGAAGGCGAGCACCCGCGGCAGCGCGTTGTGCGAGGTGGGCGGCGCCATGGCCTTGGACGACGCCTCCGCCATCAGCGCCACCATCTCCCGCACCGACCCCACCAGGAACCGGTACGGCGGGCCCCGCACCCCCTGCGCCGCGAAGTGCGCCTCCAGCCGCCGGGGCCGCCACCACAGCGCGTCCGCCACGCGCGCCGCCACGTGAAGCGCAAGCCACGCCGCCAAGGCCAGCGCAGCGAAGCGCCAGCTCAGCAACTCGCCGGCCTCCTCTCCCATCACAAGCTCTGTTTCTCTCTCTGTGTCTCTGTGTCTCTGTGTGTGCCGGGGCGGGAACCAGAAACAGAGCAGCCTGCTTGTGCTTGATTATACTTATATGATTAGAGCGGGAAATGCAGCAGCTAGCAACCGGCGACCGGGAGAAGAAGATGGGGTTTTGGGGTGAGAACTGAGAAGGGAAGGCGTTATATAGTGGCCAGGGCAGGGGAAGAGGCCGGCGCGCGGCGATGGGGCCGCCCCAGCCCCCGCCCCCGCTCCCGCTCCCCTCTCAGAGAGAGAGAGAGAGAGAGAGACGAGAAACAGGTGCGTTTTCTTCTCTTCTGGACCTACCTATTCCTAGGGGTCAACCACGGGGGCTTTTCCGACTTTTCTTCTCTAATTCATTCACCACGTTGGAACCTGCCCTTCTCTTCATGTTTCCTCTGGTACCAAATTAACCGATTACTGCTTTTATTTTGTTTCTGTGGCAGCAAATTAACCAACAATTATCAGTTGGCCTGAATTTTACATTTTGCTAACCATACTACTGGTCTAGCATGTCAGAGTAAATCACGGAGTCATATGTGACACATGCCTAAATCACAGAGTATTGTGATTTCAGCTGAGATTCTTTCTCTCTCTTTTTTTTTTTTGAGAGAGAGAGAGAGAGAGAGAGAGAGAGAGAGAGAGAGAGAGAGAGAAATACTGTGAAGGACCCAAATAAAGCACTTTTAATTTCGGAAAGGAGACGGTACTGTACCGTCTTTTAATTTGCGAGCACTTGTATGCGGCCCTGCTGTTGACAGGCTACGCCACTCTAGGAGGCAGTACGAGGGCTGTCCGATGGTGAATGACATGATGTTCCGCCCTCTCGTATACGTCGTGTACGCTCTTGTTGCCGCACTCTCTTGTGTGGTCTCTGTTGCTGTCAATGTCATCTGACCCGGCCGTATCGCGTACCACATTACTGACTGCCTAACTGCGTGCTTAGCTGGTGATCACGCGTATATATATCCAGTTGTGTTGTTGCACGCATATGAGTCGCTCCAGCGCCGAGAACAATTAATAAGTGGTGTAATGCGTGAAACGTGTAATCAGTACCATTCTAATCAAGTGCTAGGACAAGTTTGTAAAGTGACACGTCGTCACTACCAGTCTACCACACAACTAGTCACCCATATGCTGTAGAAAACTTAGTACAGGTATAGCTTATAGCTAGCGCAACACTGATAGCGAGATCACAGAGCAGCCAGTAGAGCAATCCTTATCCGTGTAGGTGTAGGAAACGGCAACAGACACATTGTATGATCGATTTATTAAGGTAAGGCGCTGGCTGGCTACATGGTGCTCATAATTGAACTGTTTCCACAGTGTCTCGATCAGAACCATGGAAATTTGCAAACACGTGGAATGATCAACATCGCAAATGCAGCCTTTCTTCTTAATTCATTTTATTATGGTTTACATGGTGCCGGAAACGCGATGCACATTTTCTTAAAAAATTGAATTGTGGGACCTGCAGCAACGACTAGATCATCCGACGTTCATATTGCCGAGAGAGAGAGAGAGATTGAATTGTGTCATGCATTGATTTCTATGCTACCATTAATTGCTACACCTTTGGCGTGTATTGTCCTAAATAAGGTAATTGTGTGTTTGGTTTGTAGAAGAAACGAAGTTGTAGGTACCATGCATGACACCTGAAGTTAATACTGTGCATGCATGTCGTAAGAACTTAGCTATCATATCGTTGTGTACACAGGTCATGGCTCGAGATCTCATGTAATTAAAGAAATGGGTGTCGCATTCTAATAATGGTGATGTGATTTGTCAGCAAATCTGATGATTTTCTTCACCTGTATAACAGTTAGCTAAAGGCGCAACTAATACTAATTAATACCGTTTCAATTTGTTTTTTAGGGGGAGCTTGTAATAATGTTGACTTGTCCAATTCTAATGCACATGTTGACTTGTATCGATAAAGATCTGGAGGTCAAAATAAGCAGGGGTAGCTAGCATGTACAAGTGCGTTAGAGTAATAAATATAAAGAAGCTAAAAATCCTGGAGCAGGAAAAACGCAGGCAGTGACGATCGACACACCTTTTTCCGTGAAGTCAATACATGCGCGCAAATTAAAGAAACTAAAACCGGCACTAGCTTTCGTTGCAAATGACAAACAGATCTCTATCCCAAGGTCGTCGTCAGAGTCGCCATGCCGGAAAGGTGAGAGAGAGAAGGGAAGACGTTGGGCGTGGCGGAGCAATTTGTTGGTTTTTTGGTTTGGGCAAATAAAGACGTACAAGTCACGCGAGAGGATCACTTGTTCCGGAGGCTGATGTAGTTGGGTTCCTTGACGCTCAAAACAAGCCGAGGGAGGGAGAAGAAAAAGAAAGGAACCTTGCGTGAACAATGGCTGTGGCAAGTGACGTACAAATCAATAACCGGAGTCGGCATGCCATCACCCGATGGATCTCTGAAATAAGGCTAACGGTACGAAGAAATCCGGCGAAATTATTAACTGATTAAAACGCGTCGCCACCACTAGGTAGCGTGCAGCTGGAGGTATAGGGCAGTGTAGGAATGTCGCGGGTGGTACTATCTAGGACATCTGCAGAGAAGAGAAGGAAACCGGCCGGCGCCGGTCCCGATCAGCCCGATTGATCTCGCCTGGGGCCACGCGAAAGAAATGTTCCTTCGTTGGTGATCCGAATGCTGCGCGGTCTCGATCGAGGCCGACGGAGGATCGCGACGACAGGCGTCCCCGTTCGTGCGGCCCGACGCAAAAACAAACCAGATGGCTCGGATGATGGATCAGCAGCCGGCACGGCACGGCGCGGCCCGGGGCACGCCGCGCGCGCGGGCGGAGCACGATGCTCGGGTTCCCACCCCGGCCGCGCGGCCTCGTCGCCCGCGCGCACTCCAGATTCCCGTTCCATTCCGATCGATCGGCCAGCGCTGGCTATGCACCGCAACGGGCCATTCCATTAGTAAGAAAGAAGAACATTCCGATCGGTCTTGGGCTTGCTTCTCGATCGATGGAGACCGAGTCAAGTCACGACCGCCCCATCTCAGCTCGCTGCGTGCTCTTTTCCGTCGCTTTTGCTCTTCCTTTTGGACAGGAGGTCCTGCAGCAGTGCGCTGGTCACCGGACTCGTGATGGTCCAGTCCGTTCACCTGTCCCGACGATCGACTCATCACACTGCAAGGTTTATCTTTATCCATGCATCGCCGCTAGCTGCACCGTTTTGCCCTTTGTCCCATCCTCCCAGCAATGCATGCACGTAAATCGATCGCATCGCTGGAGAGATTCATCAGCAAGCTGTAGACCTTTCCATATAATTGACGGGGCCATGCATGCGTTCCTCTGTTTATCGACTGCACGCGGGCTCGACCGATCAGCTCCTCCGCCTCATACTTTTAGGGATTGGTTCTAGATATGATAATATGATATAACGACCAATGGCTGTAGGTGCCTACGTAGCTACCTGCGTAGAGTAAAGCGTGCAAGTTAAGCTTAGCTTACTGTAAATAATTATCGGCCGGGCATCGATTCTTAGCACGCCGCCGTGGTCATCAACTGCTACTGACACATATGCCACTCGGAGTTCCATTTTCGTAAGTGCTGGTGGACATCTCCAGCACGGGCTATTCACTTATTTTTACAATACATCATTGTACACGATCTGATATCGTCAAAAGACTCCAAGGATGAATGACTGCACTACTTCATCTCTAGCCAAAAGGATTGTTGCCTACTCTCTGAAAATGGTTCGACCATTTCAACTTTTCATCATTTGTGAAAGTGACTGTCATTATGTCGAGTGATAGCTATGTTGCTGGAATACCCAATATTGTCATATATTTATTTGTGTTTACAAAATAGTATATTACTAGTATTAGTAATTCTTCCAACCTTTTCAAAATATACATACAAAAGAAGATTTTTTTTTTCAAAAGATGAAAACAAAACAAAACATACAATACTCTACCAACAATTACTAGTATCAATATTCTTTAAAAACTCAATGGTCAACTTTTTCCTTCCATTTTGAAATGGGGGTAGTAAAATACTTACATGAGCATGTGCCAAAGTTTCAATCACACAATTACTTTGTATAAAAATGTTTCAGCAGTTGGCATAATACCGTTCATTCATTGAAAATCAGTGATGGTTGGGGCCTAGGCCCCTGGTCATCACTAAGCTTTGCCATTGTACGTGATAATGAGCAGTTTTGGTATGACAATAATAATAGTAAGGTGTTGTTCAAGTCACAGTTGGCTAGAGTGGTTACACCTATACTAGACCAAAACGACATTACAGAAATCTCATTTTTTTGCCTAACATCCAAAGCTTAACAACAGTGACAACTGTAAAATGTGAAATGGATGTGGTGGGAAGGCTAAAAAGTCATACTGCCCTTGACTCCGATCTTTGACGAATGGATACCTAATTTGAACTAGTATTAAGAAAATAGAGTTGTTTTGTTCGTCAGTCTCCAAACGAAGCTGGTATTTTGCCGATGTGACCTTACTCATATATTGCAAGCCCGAGGTTAGCTACCTCATCATCATCATGCTGATACGTGAGAAAGAGGAGGATGCACCAACCTTGAATAATAAGGAAATTTATATTTCATGCATGATTGGGCATGGTCTTAATTAGTTTTGCATGTGTCAAACCATACGTCAAGGCTCAAAAGATCAAATAGAAGATTGGCTTATGTCATGTAATTGTTCTTTGTGGGCTCAATTCAATAAATCTGCACATTTCTGCTTCTATAATATTGCTGCGCTTTTTCCAAGAGACTTGCAATAAGTAGTTCCTGGTGGGGTGGCACGTATTTTGTCCTGAAGCAATACTTAATTATAGTACAACGAAAATTCCATTTTGCAAAATTTGGTACAACATGCAGAAAGCTTTGGTTTTTATTCTTCATTTCGCATGTGAATAAAAAAGGGTATGAACCCCTTGTACGAAAATATAAAAGACATGAACCACCAGAGCTACTAGCTTCTGCCAGAATGTAAATACTATATGTTTCCCTAATATCTCTTTAAAAACACGTAACTAAACTCGTATGTGCCACCACAATATGTGCTAGAGTTGTATTGAGTATGCAAAGCTCTTGTGCTAATCTGAAGCAGCAAAAGACAGTTAACCTACCCTCGCATTTTCATATCATTGGAACAAATTTAGGTTCAATAAGAAGGAAACTGAAAGCGTGTCGAAGTGCAGTAGTTAGGTAGGTTCACATACGCTTCACCTATATATGAAGACAAAAAGAATCATATTTGTTGAGACAGTATTGTTCCGTAAGCAGGTCGAGGAGTTCTCTCTCGATGATTAGGATTTGTTCAGGTTTATCTAGGAAGTTGGTACGCAGTCGTAGCTAAAAAGTTTTCCACGTCAAGCGGCATCCTGAAGAATCATTTCATTTTACCGAGTTAAACAAAAAGATACTGTGGCACTGTTTGTTTCCTGCCCTCTAAAATTTAGCACTGTCATATCAAAAAGAATCTTATTATTTATGAATATTTCGATCAATTTAATGATAAAACCCTTTTACAGATTGATGTTATTTTTCGAGATGAATCTAATGAGCTTAATTAATCCATGTTTTGCTAAAATGATGCTACAGTAACTGCCTTCTAATCATGACTTAATTAACCTCATTAGATTCGTCTCAGTAAATTAGTCTAGGGCCCTGTAATTTATTTTATAATTTAAATTTATTTACTACTCCTAAATAGTAAAATTCTTTTTGATGTGACAATTCTAAAGTTTAGACTCTGAAAACGAACACACCCTGTATTTGAAGACATGCTATAGAGAAAAAAAAAAAGAAAAAGAGAAAGGACAGTCCCCTTGAATCAGATTTACAGCAGGAAACCTGAGGCCAGGTTGTGTAAGACGACAAGACCTTGCTAGCTTGGAAAGCAGCAAGCAAGCAGGCTGACGGCGAAGGGCGCAGGCTTGTTGGATTCGCCCTGCTTGGCGCCTAGCGTTTTTCCCATTTCACCTGCATGCATATGCATGCCTCGCCAGTCGCCACGGCGGCAGCATCAGCGACGAGCCATGTGCGCCGCTGCCCGCATCGCTTTCCGCATGTGACTTCCTCGTGACCGCCCCGATTGCTCTATCCATCTGCACATTACTACTGTGCCGTGAAAGCTGGTTCTCGAGACCGGCGTTTTGGACGCTCGCCGGATCGTCGCATCCAACTCCCTGTGCAATGGACGTACCATGACTGGGCCGCTATATCGCCATCACCAGCAGTAATTCATTCACCATTTTAATTTCCGCGTTATATGTAAATTAGCACGTGAAGTCCCCGTGTAGCTGGGCGACATCCATGTGACAAGTAGGGCAACAGGTGTTTTCTTTTTGTCTCTTTGTTTGTTGTTGCGTTGTTGTAGTCTAGCATTATAATTTCTCCCGATATAATACATATTGATCTCTTTTACGGTACATTTTATCACCCAAGTAAAATCAGGACTGGAAAAAAATATCGATGATTCTATAGTTGAATAAGGTATCATCATGTGTTACTTTCTTGTTGTAGTTCCGTACTTAGCACTTGTACATGTGACAGGTCCCACCGAGTGACAAATGCAGAAGTGAACCTTTGCATTTGGTTATAGAAAAAATTTCCTTTTTTTATGTTCAATTTGAAAGAAAGCTTTTTTTTAAGATCGTGCTTTTGCACGTGTCGTATTAAGGTAGAAAAGAGATCGAATTTTATTTTTATTTATTAAGATGTTTATTAATTTTGCTTGGATCAAGTTTTATTTTTTCCGTTCCAATTTTCAAAGCTTTCTTTTAAATTCCTAGGTTACGAACCTAGGACTTTGAAAGAAAGATTTGAAAATTGAAAATATATGAAATGAACGAAAAAGTATAGGAATTTGAAAGAAAGCTTTGAAAATTGAAAATATATTAAATGAACAAAAAAATAAAACTTGATCCAAGCAAAATTAATAAACATCTGAATAGCGACGGAAACAGTCCCGCTTTTTGGAAATCAACGTCGGAGCACCTCACTTTTTTTCAGTCGATATGTAGAAGCATTTTCTTTTGGTTTTATTTTACTGTACCTTTTTGCGGAAGAATCTAGTGAGCGTCACAAGTACCAGTTGATCAACAGTTAGTCCCTGATACGTGTGCGTCTATTTTTGTAGGTCATATATACCATGTGGTGCAAGGTTCTTGTCGTGATCAAATGAATCTTTCCTCTCCAACGACCAACTGTCACCACGTCTAAGGTAACGGATAAAAAGAGTGCGAATCATATTATTTGGAAGCCGAAATGTGATTCTGTTATGCCATATGCGCCCGAAATTATGCTCTGATATGAGTACACATATTCTTCTTGCTCGGCTGCAGAATCCTTTAAAAGGAAAATAACCAAGTAGATCGAGACACTTTACATGAGTTTCATGAGACGACTTACATTATCTTATCAGTTTTCATCCGATGGACTGATTCTGCTAGCAGAGAATAAATGTAGATTAAACTATAGCTAGTCGGTTACTGATGAATATGTCCATGGTTCTTCTCTAGTCTATCTTCATGATTGGCCGGTGGATCACATATAATACTCACTCCATGTTGAAAGAGTGGTGCAAAAGCATTTCCACAGAATCCAATTCCTTGGCCTCGATCAAGTGTTCATCTCTACAAATCTGCAGCTTAAGAATCACAATATATAAAGGAGCAGCTAGTAGCTGATCGAAATGTTGGCATATCTTACTTTGTATTATTCATGTCATCAGTGGTTCTGTATTAACTTAACTTGTCACCTTTAGTCGTTACATTCATACTTGTTGATGATGAATTTGTTCTCGATAAAAATAATCGACAAGGCACGATTCGAGAAAACTGAATCTGCTCAATGCAAGAACCGAGCAAGAACCGAGAAGTTTCCTGTAAGTGTCAAGTGAACTGCAAAGTTCAATTGACATGACTATGGTTCACCCGGGTCATGGTTTACTTAGTCACTTGGTGCCTAAGACTGTAAAATGTCGCGAAAGTCTCGTTAACTGAAAGACGAAGGAAATGATCTCATCATCAGGCCGGCTGGTTGGAATGAATGGATACGTTTGCTTGACACGGAATCAGTCCAAAGTTGGGGTCCTGCTACGGTCCAGTTCCGCTAATAGTTTCTTTGGTCGCACTCACTTTAATTTCAAGAAAGGGCGTGCGCTTTCGGTTATGTGTGCAATCATCATGAATTCGTGGTGATAGTTTATAAACAAGGAGTTAGTGCTTACTGCCGCCTTTCTGGAGCATAATAGTATTTGGACATTTTAACAAGGCAGCATGACTTTTTATTTTTGACCGAAGTCAGTAGGGAAGCCCCCTACCTATTTTTTATTTATATATTTTGTAAGAGTAGAGTTACATATTTACAAAATGGGGCCCAGGCCACAAATAAAACCCTATACTAGCCTCTTTTTCATTATCGTAAATTACATATGAATTTGTCTAACAAAATCTTGACACTAGGTTTAGCTCTCAAAGCAGGCAGCATGACTTTTTCTCTATGGGTTTCTTTGCACTGGTAGCATTATAACATATTTATGGAAATTATATGGTTCTTTTGTTTATGTTGATCTCTCTTACATGCTCCATAACTTAATTGAGGATAATATATATTTCCAAAAGATATATATTTTGGTGTGTGAGGATATCGATTTTATTGTCCAATTCCTTGGCAGGCTTGGTTGACATGTTCCATATACGTGTGATATGTAAGGTAAAGATCATTTTTGCGTGTTTGACCGAACCAAGCATTTCTGCGCGTTGAAAATACGCATTTAAGTAAACACCATACACACGACGACCCCTGATGCAAGCTCAAGGAACTATAGCTAGTTTAGTCAAAACGCGACGTCCTTTAGACTAAACCAGAAGCCTAACTGTCGTGTGAGTCAGCGTAACCTTTTTGTGTCGTCCTTCTCCCGTGGCTCTTCTTGTGCTAGACAACCAAGGGAAGCAGGTTGGGTTTCGTTTTCACACGTCAATCGTATTCATTGCAATCGATGGAGAGCCGCCATGAAAGACCAGGCGAAAACAACGTATCATCGACAAAAAATTCGTACTATAGGAAACTGGAAAAGACATCTGAAACTGGAAACAACGCGCCAGGGTCCATGGGATAAGAAGCCAAGAAACCTTTTTCCATTGCGAGGGACAGGAAAGGAAGGGACCGAAGCAGTCGTTGCGTTTTTTTTTTTTTTTTTTTGAAGGAAAGCAGTCGTTGCGTTGGGTCGACAGCGACCAGGAGAAGGAAGGCCTTGCCTGCTTCTGCTTCCACCACACCGCTTATATCTTTTGGCGCATACGGATGGAACCGGATTATTATGCTTTTTGTTGGCATTTGCATTCAGATGGAGCCCAGAACGGACAAGGAAAAATCAGGCTTTGGTTTTGTGCATCTAGCTAGTGAAAGAGCAGAGAAGCAGCCGACGATCGCCAAGTGGTTAGGGGATTTGTTTAATTAGCTTTGGTTGGACTTGGACCTCTGTTGTGGTGTCTGCTCGACAGCAAAATGCCAAACTAAAGTGGATCGTCGGAGGGTTACGCGTTAGTTAGTTGAAGCCCGCGGCAGGAATCTGGCGCGCGTCAGAGCTTTTATGGACACGTTTGAATCGGGTGAGATTTGTGTGGCGGTGGCATGTCGAAAATGTGGGTGGTGGTCGCGTTCTCATGGGTGGACGCGCATGCAGTAGGGGGAAAGGTAGTAAGCTATTGTGGATGCCGGAGGTCAATGCCAATCAATCCCCAAGTCAAATTCAACCTCATCATGTAGGTAAGCTCACTGTAAAATTTGGCGTCCAAAGTCACTTTCAGTTCCAGCCAGATAAATGAGGTCCTAATATTTTTTAGACGACAAGAAGATTGTGATTGGCAGACGTCAGGGGTGAGTGAGTTACTATGTTCCATGCCGGCACGGCACGCAGCAGCCCTGGTGGCCCACGCGTAGCCCACGGCCGCAACCCGGAGCGGACAGGCCATCCCCACCGGTCTCCTCCCCCCATGCGCAGACCTGGCCCATGCGTTCTTCCATCGCGGCGCGGCCCAGGTAACGTGCCATGGGAGCAGCCAGCAGCACGTATACGCTCAGCTCGATGCGTTGGTGCCGTGCCACACGTGGTCGCCGCGCGCATGCCGGCGTGTCAGAAACACTACAGCTTGCAGCGAGATGTCTGTCGCTGCCACGCCACCCACGCCGGGTTTGCCCGAACGACCGGCGGGAGACGGATTGATTATATTGATGGGCGAGATTGCGGCGAGAACGAGAGCGCCGTGGGTCCAGATTTGACGTGAAACGACCGCACACGCCGCGGCGGAGGGAGGTAGAACGGATCGGCACGCACGCGCTGCGGCGGATGGAACGCTAGAGCTCCCAAAGCTTCCGGCCACACCGCGCTGTCGTCGAGCCGGGAGAGAGAACCGCCAGCTCGTCTCAACATTCCAATTCCAATCCAATGAGCCGTCACTTCACTTGTGCTCATCGATTATCCTCGATCGTTTCGATTGCCATCAATATCTGGGACGTGCGCTCATGTCTCTGCATGTGTGAGATGCCCGGCGACGAAGGAACCCACAGGTATCATACGGATTGCAACACGATTCTGCTCAGCAACTGGGACTAAATGCGTTCGTGACTCAGCAGAACAATTTCGCCCAACAACAGCGCCGAGTTGGTAGGTACTGGTATGCCGTATCCGCAATCACACCGCAAGTACTTTGAATGTTTATCCAATCATCTCCTACAACTAGTAAATACCAACGCACATTTTCCCGTCCCTGTAGCTTCTTTCCCGACCTCCGATTTCTCCAGTGCTCGGTGACGGGCCGTCTAATTTATTTGCAAGCTTTTAACGGGCTTTGGGTTTCGGCCCGTGGTTTGCTATCATAGGCCCAAGTCCAATCATTCCTTCATGTCAGCGAATGGACAACTCACACCTGATCGAGCCTCCACAGAACCGTGGTGCGTCTCCGCGGTATCATATCTTGCTCACGATACATGTCCCACCTTCAGATTAAATTTTTATTGTCTCGTGGCAGAAACGGACAAAGCTTTTGCTTGTAAGATGAAGTCCATCTTTAAGAAGGAAACCTAACAGGATTGCATGTAGTTAGGAAGAGCGAACAAACATGGACAATCTATACAAAAAATTGTCTTCTCTCTCCTATCATTCTTCCATTTCTCCTCTCTCTCTCTATCCTTTCTATTCTATAATGCTGTGTTCCAAAATGAGAGTAAAGAATTTATAGTGTGTTACAGCCAAAAAAAAAAAAAACTTTTGCGTGTGTTGTGAAGGAAACAACAATTTTTCATGTCTTAGTGCAGAAATTTTTTCTTAAAGAATGACCATGTCTCTATTTTGTTCAACTCGGAGGTACTTTCCCATGCATAATATTCTTTATGTAATGATTTTTAGGAGAACTATTCGAGCAAAATACAAGGAATATCCTTGCTAAGTACTAGATAATTTATAAGGCAAAGTGGATGTCGTATTAGTTTTCTTTAATCAACAATCATCCCATTTTCATTATCAGATAACAGAAATTTACACAGTTCACTTGCAACAAGTAGCAAAAGACTAAGCGAAAAGAAAAGAGGTACACTACCTCACTTGTTAGTTAAAAAGATCGCACAAATGAAGTATAAAATCACATGCAATAGAGAGGAACTAAGAAAAACCATTATGTGTACACCACTTATAAAATAATATAACTAAGGTTGCTGTGTAAGAAGGAGGGGGCATATTCCCCCTCCCTCAAGCTCAAGATTTCTTCCTATGTACTCCCTCCGTCCCATAATGTTTGGCATTGTAGGAGTGGGCACGCGGATTAAGTAAAGTTGGTAAAAGTAGGTGCGCAGAAAACGAGAAGGAGAGAGATAGAGATAGAGATGTGTTAGGAAAATAAAAAGGTGCCTTGGGAAGTGAGAACGCCAAACATTTTGGAAAAATTAGATTATGCTAGAATGTCAAACATTTTGGGACGGAGGGAGTACTAACTTTGATCCTTCCATTTATGGATAACAAATTCGTGATAAATGTGTAGTATGCTTGAGTACAAATTGATAGTAGTGAACCCCGTGTGGGAGGTAGATATACAAAATAAATGCGAACCAATCAATCTACTTCTATCACTAGAGATAGAGTTTAGTGCATGCTTTTTATTGGGAAACATAGTACACCTATGGACATTTACTCCTATTTATGAACATATAAACGCACACCCTACCCTTATGAGCGACTCTGAAAACTTGGTCGGTTTAACTTGAGATTCATGAAGTCGCCACAAGCACCTTACTGTCAATCAGGACATGATCTATCACTAAAATAATAATCAGTCAATTGAACCTTGATATGTTGATTCTACCACAAAAAACCTAACCATCTCAGTTATGCATAGTTTGCAGCTTAGAACATGCTTTTGAGATTGTGGAAAACTTGGCTATAGAGAACCATTAAGTCTTGAAAAAAATCACAATGAAATATTTTTTTTACCAAAGTCAATAGGGAAAGCCGGAAAGGCTCCTACTTGTATTTTATATTAAATTAAGTGAAGGGTTTAAAATATACTAAGACCTCAGGCCAAAAATAAGCCCCCTAAAGAAATTATCACAAATCTATATTACATAAGAAAGCATCCAACAAAATATTCGTATCTGGCTTGTCATGCAGTCCGCAAATTCCTTTTTGAAAGATCCAATCCGTGAGGGACCCTGTTGCATTATCAAAGATTTCTGTGATACCATAGTCCAATAAACACTGCTATACCTACGACTGGGTGTTTCGATCAAGTCTTACAGCAAGTACAAATCACAACAGATTAGGAGGTAATACAAATGGATTTGCACTAGTCAGAAGGCTCGGTCGGACAGTGTAGGCGTACGTGAAGCAATTCTATAGGCAAATATAGGTTCAGTTTCTAGTTCTTCCTACAATATTTTGATTTTACTTTCTCCAATACCCATTGTCGATGACTAGATGCGCACCTCAGTGCGCAATTGTTGCCGCTACTTTTCATGGTTTGAGGATGATGAAGAATGTTTGATCGAAGCTGCTTCCCGTGGACCATCACTGTTCTGCACGTTACACATCAGCACGTATATCCTTCCGACGATTTCATCGCCGCAAGACGGTCGAAGAGAGAACCGACTCATGGTCAACGCGCACCACACCACGCATTTTTTGGGTTTGAAATCAGGCATGGTGCAAGTGAACGAGTAATCTAGTATATTATCTTATTCAGGTAACCAGGTCCGTAGTCACTGTGCAGCGGCAAGAAACTGATTAAGAAATTAAATCTGCATTATGAAACAAGCGTTTCTTTCGTTTGTTCTTCCCGCGATGTACAAGAGCAAGCATAGTGGAACGGCAGAAGAAGCAAGGAAGCACGCATGTGTGTGAGGAAAACGCCGATCCGTGTCCTGTGCTGTGCGCTGTAGGATCATCGACGGTTGGGCGCCCGCACGGTGACGACGGCCACGTCGTCGAGCACGGGCCCGCAGAGCGAGCTGAGGTCATCGCTCCTGGTGCTGTACAGGGAGCTGAAGAAGACGAGCCGCGTGCGCGCCGACGCGGCGCGGAACGGCAGCACGGCGCGCTTGACGCCGCCGTTCCCGGCGGACTCGTAGGCCACCTTGACGGAGTCCCGGCCCGCGTAGGCCTCCACCATGAGCGAGCCGCGGCAGGCGTTGCTGGCGTCGCCGACGGTGAAGGAGAGCGCGTAGCGCCTGCCCGGGACGGTGCGGATGACCTGCGAGATGGCGCTCTCCTTGCCCGCCACCAGCTCCACGGCGCGCCGGCCGCGCGGCACCGCGAAGCTGCCGGAGTCGATGTACCTGATGGCCTTGAGCGACTCCACCATCCATCCGGGCAGCGGCGAGTGCTCGTCCACCACCCGGGACGGGATCAGCACGCCCCACCTGCTCCCCGGGATCATGTACGGGCCCTCCTCGAAATCACCGTTCTTCACAAGATTCTCTGCCACAGAAAAAAATTTGGATAACCCTCTACACCTTTTGGATGTACACAGCGCAATGACAAGAATCTCACAGAGAGAGAGAGAGAGAGAGAGAGAGAGAGAGAGGAGCTTAGTCTACTAAAATAAGTTCCACAAATAATTTAAGACATGGCACTCACTGTTGGTGCGGCGCGGCGGGTTGAGCGTCTTCACGGCGACGGAGTCGATGAGCGGGCCGCACGCGGGGTCCTCGTCGACGCCGGGGTTGTGGATGACCAGCTCGGCCTCGCCGGCGGCGGCGGCGTCCCAGGCCCAGGCGTACGAGTCCCACCCGTTGCTGCTGTACATGGTCTGCATCGGCAGCACGCCCGACTGCCCCGACGCCGACACGTTCAGCGTCTCGCCCTGCGCGCACGTGCGCGCCGCGCTGAACGTCACCGCGTACCGCGCGCCGCGGGCCAGACCGCGGAGCCGCTGCCGGATGGAGGCCTCGTTGCCCAGCCGCACGGCGAACGCGCCCTCCGGCACCGGCAGCAGCATGTCGCCCTGCTTCTGCCCCGACGGGATGTACTCCACCAACCCCGACGTCTGCCATGATGGGATCGCCGACGAGCTCAGCACGCGCGTCCCGCGAAGCTGCGACGCCACCGGCCCGCGCTCGAAGTTGCCGTTCGCCACCAGACCTGCCATCACGCGCGCCGTGGCAGCTCAGAACATCACCTATCCTAGTTCCTACCCACAGCCAAACATCCAAGATTTACGATATTATTACCGTCAATGATTCCATGCGCCAACCCGCACATCGCGCAAAGCAGCAGCAGCAGCATCACCGCTCCAGCCATCACCTCTCGATCGATCATGTGGCCTGCGGCGCGGGCGGTGCTTAAATGGGACGCCGCCTCCCGGACTGCACCCCAATATGCACGCAATTAACCCTTTTGCCACTCATCCGTTTCCTTCCTTGCCATGCCGGGCTCCCTTATGCCAGGACCTGCAACGTGCGGTCTTCATGATGCCGGAGGGTCAAGAACATGGGTCCTAATGTTCAAGATCATTCTTTTTTTTTTTGCTAAGATGTTCAAGATCATTCTAAAGAAACGTCCATGTTCAACATCAACTAGGAATGCCAATTTTTTTCTGAAAAGAAAAAGCAAAGCATTCTATCTGTGAAATCTTCATTACATCAGTCTTCTAAGGTGCAATGACCTTTCCAAATACGTGAAAATACAGAACATTCAGAGCACACTCTGCAATTATTCAGGAATCTTGTCCTGAGAATCGGAAGCACGCCACTGCACTCCCCACTGTTCTTCTAATGCGCTTGCAAATCAGGAATTATTGTCCTTCTCTAATCCTTGGCGCAGGTCGGCACTCGGCTGGCATGTGGCATCGTCATGTGCGTGCCGGGACGTGATCGGAAGAGGGGCGGAATGCTGGGCCGGCGCATGTGCACTTGCATGTTGTGCGCATGTGTCCATTTTTTGCTCCATGCCTGGAGTAGCCTTTCCATCAAGGTGCGTGTCAGATCAAGTGAGCTGGTAGCTGATTCAATGGGCCTAGTTCTTGGACCAGTAACGCCGACAGAATTATGGGTTGCAAGCTTGCAATTCTCCTATCGCCCGTTTCGGATAATGCACTCTTTCTCTTTTACATTTTCTGCATGTGTCACCTTTTCCTGTTTGTTTTGGTTGTGTCTAATTGTTAGAACAGCTATGGCTATGCATACATCCTTTCACTTGAACCAAAGATCGAAGGCCTCAATTGCAGTTGATGAGTTCACGACATAAACACATCATCTGTTTTTGTTCTGCAAGTGGAAGGCTTCAATTCAGGAGTAAACATTCTTAAACTTTAGTGAAAAAAAAAGATGGAACTCCCTGTTAAGAATCATGGAATTGCATAAAAGATGGTTATCTCTCTCACACCAGAATAATTTCGTTGAGTATATGTTATTTCTAACTATAATAGGTTCTCGACAGTCCACAATTTGCATCTCTCAACTAGGTATCAGATTATCATCACATCACAGATCGCAAACGTCAGAATCCTGGGTTCCCCCTAGTCAGATGACCGTAAATTACAAAATAAAAGGATACGAAATTGCAAACCAGTGGGCATTGCAAGCAGACTTGATTGTAGCGTACATAGCAGATTGAAAATGTATTAGAAGCATGTCTAGCTAATCCGATTTTAACTTTGCAACAACATACTACCACTATTACTGAAAACGAAACATGGCCGTTCAAGGCATAATAACTTTAAACACAAGGCCAATGTCCACAGCATGTGGTTACACGCTTCAACTGCTTCAGCAGTACAGTAAAAGCTCGGGATATCAAGACATGAACTTCACTTCCAGAGCTTGCGTAGGGACATGTTCTTCTCCGTGTCTTTCTTCATCACCTTTGCGACGGCCATCTCGAAGTCCTCCTGTGTCACATGCACTCTCCTCTCACGGAGGGCAAACATCCCAGCTTCTGTGCAGACCGCCTGACAACGAAAAATGGAACGAAGTGTTAACCCCTCACCATTTCGTCACAAATCCATGCACCAAACCCAACAATACCATAGAAGTTGATTGAACAACAGATATTACACTTCGATATCAGAATAACTCCAAACTTATAAACATGTCAACAGTTTGCATATTACTGTTGTTTCCATGCATTCAATTGCCTTATCATAAGGATGTGGTGCAAGTTGTTATGTAAGGATGCTTGTCAACTCAAGTATCTCACAATAAGCATTGGCACAAAATGCAGTATTCAGTTTGGAGACAGAAGACAACCCACAGGACTTGTTTGGATAAACAAGGAGTATACACTATCTCCTCATGTTGAAAGGAAAAATAGTCCAATTCAACCCAAGAGACCTGAACTGCTTCTGGTATAAATTGCGTAAAAAATTGCATATAAATTTTACGGTGTGAGTAGAGACTAGACTAAACTAACCTTCAGCTCAGCTCCAGAGGCTCCATTCATCTTTTCTGCGATCTTTTTCAGATCGATTCCCCGCATCAAGTTCATCTTCCTCGAATGGATCTTCAAGATATCAAATCGTGACTGAAAATGCAAATATTAAGCAGAGTCAGCACGAATTACCATACTAATTCTAGAGAACTTGCATAATATAGTAAGTTAGAGATCTAGAGAGCACATACATCCTCATTAGGATTGGGGAATTCAATCTTCCTGTCAATACGACCGGGTCTCAGGAGAGCTTGATCCAAGATATCTATTCTGTTTGTTGCCATCAAAACCTGCATAGAAGTTTACATTTATCAAACAATGTTCTTGGAAAAATTATTAATCAGCACAGAAACATAACTGAAAGCACATACCTTAATTTTGTTTGATGCCTCAAAACCATCGAGTTGGTTCAGAAGCTCGAGCATAGTGCGCTGCACTTCACTGTCACCATTGCCAGTTCCAGACTCCATTCTAGCAGATCCAATAGAGTCTATCTCGTCCATAAAGATAATGGATGGTGCATGTTCCCTGCAACGAGAAAACCAGATAACTAAGCCACAATGACAAGAAAAAACACTTAGACAATACTACAGTTGAAACTACACATGTCAGTAGTGCCTGACTACCAACTAGGAGACAAACATCGAAAGTTACTCAGCCTACCTGGCCATAACAAAAAGCTCACGAACCATCCGGGAGCCTTCACCAATATACTTTTGAACCAATTCAGAACCAGACACCCTGATGAAGGTGCAGTCTGTGTGGTGAGCAACTGCACGTGCCAACAATGTTTTTCCTGTACCTGGAGGCCCGTAGAGGAGAACACCCTGAAAAAGTAAGATGGGCAATTATTAACTGTACACAAAAAAGAACTTAGACTTAAAGAGAAAAAAATACCTTAGGTTGGGCTATTCCCAGGCTCTCAAACAGCTCTGGATGTTTGATTGGAAGCTCGATGACCTTAAAGCAGAGTTAAAAAGTCAGAATGTGCAAACTTGATGGCTCAGATAGCGCACTGAATTTGAAAGTCAATACAAACCTCTTTGATCTCTTTAATTTGCTGATCGAGTCCTCCAATCATATCATAAGTAGAATCAGGAACCTTCTCAACCTTCATAAGATTGACCAGCGGATCAACTTTGCTTGGCAGGATTAAATGGAGCATGTAACTGTCATTTCGAAGAGCAACTCTTGTTGAAGGTGTGATCTTTGTAATATCAATGCTCTTGTCGATATCAACCACATATTTGCCTTCTGGGTGCACCTGAGTAAGCAGTTGAGAGGTTAATTCGTCGAAAAGCTGAAATCTGGAAGTTCCATTATGACCAAGACCTAATCCAAATGACAATATCAAAATCAGAAGAAGAAAAACTAGTGCATTCAATTTTCCATATGCACCTATTAGTTCAAGGAGGCAATGTACAACATTGGGAAACTCTTCTGAGGTTGCCAACACTGACATATTCATTCATATACTGAAATACATATGTTCCAAACTCCTTTTTAATCCATAACAAACTAAGATATTTCTTTCTGTGAAACAAGAAATATGTGAATTCATGTTGGTATTGAATTTCACAGGTTGAAATAACTGGGATCCATAGAAACATAGTTTAGCCAGACTTGATCATTCCTGCATATCTGTGAGGGAGTTCAATTGTTGACTATCGAGAAATTCTTAGCAGAGACCTACGACAACCACAAAATAAATTCAATAGCTAAATCCTAATGTTCGTCCTATGATGAATATTTGTTCCCTGTAAGGGTACACATCTATAGTATAACACGCCAGAAAAAGTTATCAGCTTTCATTCAGATGGAGGAATAAATGGACTGGACAGAGATAACAAGCAGTTCATCCACAAAAGAAATTACGATAGATAGATCCTAACATTTAACATATAGCGCACGGTTAGGCGAGAGTAGAACTGAGCACTCATTGACGTAAGGCTAAAATATATGACTTTGGCTAAAAGATGAAATCATAGAACTTTGTTCTCCCCGCAGCCATGGTACCAAATACTCAAAACAGAATGCACAAAGTTTTAACAGTAATTGTTGAAGAAGGGGACAATACCTTCACTAGAACCTTGGACTTGCCCATGACCTTCACGACCTCACCAACATATGAGCCAGGTTCTTGAAGCAGCTGTAGCTCTTCCCTAAGCATTCTAACTGCAAAATCAAAATTTTGACAACAATTAGAGAACAAACAGAATATCGTAGACGCAACAGACTTGAGAATTTATAGCAGGATAATATTTCAGCAGAGCGGATGGTCGGGTGTCCAATCAAACAACGGATTCGGACATAGCTCGGCCTAGAGTTCCACTGGCGCGATCCGCTAGCACCTAGGGTTCCACTAACGCGATCCACTAGCAACCTCGACACTACCGACGAATCAGCTCTAGGGTTTAAGAAATCGAGCGTGTGAACTCACCTCGGGAGTTAAGGTCGTTCCGCTGGGCCTCGAGGCGGTTAAGGTTGTGCGTCTTCTGCCGGATCTGGAGCTGAAGGTCGTGGATGTGCTGCAGGTAGTACTGTCGCAGCCCCTCCCCTCCGCCGCCCCTGCCCTTCGCTGCCCCAGCGCCCTCGTCGCCGGATGCCGCCGGCGGAGGCTTCGAGATGTCCATCGCCACCGTCGCCATCGCCGGCTGGGGAAGGTAGCAGGGTCGGTCGGGTCGAGTTCTTCTTGCGTTGGAAGAAAGGTTTCGGGGGCAGGCTTGGCTGCGTGACGGGTTGCTTCTTGGGCTGGGTCAGGTCAGGTCAGCTGTGCTCGCCGCTCGGCAGTTTTAAAGCGATTCCCTTCGTGTCGGATATTTCCGTCGAACACCGACTCGGAGCTCACTAGAAACACTACTGACGCGCACCGCTTCATGGAACACTCCGGTATTTTGATGGTTGTTACACTGAAGATTTACTCTTGTTGTCTTTTAGAGATCATGTTCGATCATTCCTCTTATTCAAAAATTTGTTAAAATCTTGTTTGTTTTGTTACAATTTACTTTATTTTTATATATGTTTTGAGTACGTCTTCTTTATTTTTGTATTTGCATAAATATTTTGAATAAGACAAATGATCAAACAAGAAGTCGAGAAAGTCAATAAATTCTTACATTCTTAGACGGAGGGAGTATCATATTATTATTGGATTTATTAAGAGGATAGTTCAGATTTTTGCTGTAAAATTCTGCTGCTAATTAGGACCCTGTAACCTAATATTCTCATATTACAAGAAAAAAGGGCAAGGAAAGAAGAATAGCAGGAAAGAAAATTTTAGTCTAAAACACTTGAGTTGGGTATAACTTTTTTGTGTCCTTTCATGTTAATTTTGAGAAAAAAGCTAATACGAGATTTTAGTTATATTTGAAGATCTTATAAGTAGATGCAAAGTTTGAAAGGATACACGAAGTTCACATAAAAGATGATGAATAATGATAATTTTATGATTTATTTGATGAACATTTTGTGATAGTATCAGGAATAATTTCGCTTAGCCATCAGTGAACTTTTTTCATAAAAAAACCATCACTAAACTTAGTCGGTTCTTATAAAATAGGAAAAAGTCTATTTTACTCCCCGAACAATTCACTATGTCTAAACTACACCCTAAACAAAATTTTGGCTCACTTTACTCCCTCAAACAATTTAAGTTGGTTCAATTTAGTCCCTTATGAAATTTCTCGTTTTTGTTTCTCTTTGTACGATTTGATTTTGAAGCTCAAATTTTGCATGATGATAGATGGTATCATTACGTATATAAATGAAAATATTTTATAGTTTTTCTTAAATATTTTGTATACAATTCTAGAACTATACAATTAAGATGATAATTGATGCTATTAAACTATAAAATATATGTTTAATATGTATATTATATAGTTTAAATGTAAGGTTCAATGAAAACTAACACTGTGCAAAATTTGAGCACTAAACTCAGCTCGCACAAATGAAAATATAAAAATGAAATTGTATCGGGAAGTAAATTGTACCAACTTAAATTGTGTGGGGGAGTAAAGTGAGCCATGATTTTTTTCGAGGTGTAATTTGGACAAAGTGGATTGTTCGGGGTAGTAAAATGGACTTTTCCCTATAAAATATAACAATTATTCAGATTTTTTAATGCATTCTGCATTTTCCTCATGTATTACTTCGCAAGTCCGATTATATTGGGTTATCTGTTTTCTTAGAAAATCAAATATACATCACAATAGAAAAAATTAGTTTTTTATTTACTTTTACCATTAATGATAAGTAAGGGTACTTTTGATTCTGTAAACTTTAATGAGGCCTCGAGGGGCTTGGATCACAACAATAATTATAAATAAACACTGAATCATGTTTTCAACCAGTATTATGGTTCTCTTTTAGTATTTTTTAAGTTCATCATATCATAGTTTTTATACTTAAGTAAATATTTTAGAGCAGAATTTTATGAAGCTGCATAATGTGATAAGACTCCGATGTTATTTTTAAGGTTGAGTTCTAACTTATCTAACAAATAAAAAGTTCCATCAAATCTATAATAACTAAACTGCATTTATTTAATTTTTTAATAATGTATATGCCATTATAGATGACTCATGTTGTCATTTTAGGAAATGGAAATTTTCATGGTAAAATATGTGGCGATTTCATCGAAGTCCAAAGCGAGGGCGTTTTATTTGAATTGCTTCTGACTACCACCGGATCTAAATCCAACAGCCAGAACACAACCATCTCCCCTTCTCTCTCTCGACTTCCCCCGTTTGCGCAGACGACGCCGGCACGCCGCGGCGCACCGGAGCGGCGACTCCGGCACCTTCCGCTCACACCCCTACCATTTCAACTTGCTCCCTTGTCCGTACGTCGCCACTCGCCACCTCCTCCGCTGTAATTACCTCACCACCACCAGCACCAGCCAGACTTACTTTTGTGTTGAAAATCAACCCACCACAGATCCGGCCATCCAATCCCCTGCAATTTTCCCCTGATTTTTTCCTTCCTTTTTTTTGATCGGGTTAGTGGTACTGTCTCCCGCCGTTTTCGATTTGCAGCGGTGACGGTGAGTTTCTTCAGCTAGAGCTAGGGTTAGGATTCCCGGGGAGGCCGCTGGGATGGATAAGAAGAAGGTGACGGTGCCGCTAGTGTGCCATGGGCACTCGCGGCCGGTGGTGGACCTCTTCTACAGCCCCGTCACGCCCGACGGCTACTTCCTCATCAGCGCCAGCAAGGGTGCGTGATTCTCTGACTCTCCATGCTTGCCGTTCATGTATGCTGTTTAGACTGGATTTTTTTTTTCTTCCGGTTGGTTGAATGTGTGCTGGTTTAGACTAGTGCGAGATGCCAGTTTTCACGGCATTTTGTGCTCTGTGCGTGTGTTGAGAAATGCCATTTTTAACTTAGACAATGGCGGCTCTTATTTGTCAGATAGTTTGCACGCTGTTACTGTGATGTGTTTGCCAATCCTCGTGCACAGTGCTGATTAGCATGCCTAGCGTCTGATTACTGAAGAAAACCTGGCATATTGTCTGGATATAGAGTTCATAATACTAGGTTTAAAAAAATAGATTTCCTAATAGATGTCATTATTTCAGTTTCCAGGAGTTGATGTCTGCACCTTAAAATGTGAATTTGAGTCATTGAAGTGTCAGTCCACTTAGCTGAATATCACATTACATGTGTCAGGTAGCTCAGCGTTGAACACAGCATGTAGCTAAGTTACCTTAAGTTTAAGCTAACCTTAATGTGCTATATATGATGCCTTGAAATTTAATTCAGGTTCTATAAATCCCTTGAGTATTTGGCTGGTGAGATATGCAGATTACTCTTTGCCACATTCCAAATAAAGCTACTAGTGACTTGGATGATTGATTTTTACCATGTACAATGCCGAGGGCCTGATACATTGCCTAATAATATTTAAGGCTTAAATAAACTCAACCTGACTAGAAACCACAAATTCTTTTGTGCTTTTGCATCAATGGATCCTTACATTGTTAGTAATATAAACATATAGCTAAGCCTCCTAAACTAGTCTATGTCATAAACAAATGAACAATTCCTTGTAGTTTTTGGTGCAAAAGTAGCAGAGCAAGCATTTGATTCTGAACATTGAGCGAGTCCTCGTATTTTATTATTTGCCTGGTAGTTCACATCTAGAGTGTGTGCCTGTTGGCTAGAGCAAATGGCTTTAACCACGGTGAAATATATTGGATTTATGATCCGTGCTCACTATGATGCTGATACTGGATAACCCGCTTTTAATTGGCAGACTCAAAACCTATGCTGCGTAATGGTGAGACTGGAGATTGGATTGGAACATTTGAAGGTCACAAAGGTGCTGTTTGGAGCGCTTGTCTTGATAGCAATGCTCTCCGTGCTGCCTCTGGTTCTGCTGACTTCTCCGCGTATGGTTCCCATTCTGCAAAATCCCATGGTGTTACTGTGATTATAGTCCTGTAGGATGTCATGTGTTATCTGAATTGACCATCTGTTTATCATTATCTGGTTGAAAAGGTTTTTTTGTTGTACCTTCATTTACTCGTTTTACTGATTCACAATGGTTGGTGTGTTACAATATACTATACGATTAATTAACATATGATATAAGCTCTCTTTCCTGGAAGGACTAAAAGCTTAGGATATGTCATGGTAACCTTTTGTAGTTCGCTTAGCAGTCACGACGTCACGTTATGTCAATGTGCTCGCATTATGTGTCAAGGGGGCTTTGGTCCTTGCAAGAGAGTAGAGGGAATTAACCTTTTTCTAGTTACGACTTAACATTTTTTCTTTTACAGAGGGTAGGTTCTTAGTTAATTTCTTTGCATGTGAAGTTTAAAGAACTTCACATATCACTGGAAACAGATTCTATCAAGAAATTCAAAAGGAACTCCTTACATGGACAAATTGATTTGGTTGCAAGACCGAAAGAATCATATAAATTGATGCTGATCAATATAAGGAACAACAATCTGCAATAACTGGAATTGTATCTGTTGACTGGATGTAGTTTGCAGTTTGCACTAGCCACTGAAAATGAAGAAATTCAATCTGCATTGAATGCTTTTTCATGATGGCATACAAGGTAGGTTTTTGGCATAAAACAACCTAGAGACTTATAAGTACCATCCCGTAGTCTACATGATGCCCATAATAGTTTTTTTTAGGAATAGGCGTTGATTATATCTTCTATAACTTTCTTTCAGTAAAGTATGGGATGCACTAACAGGCGATCAGCTGCACTCCTTCGAACACAAGCACATTGTCCGTGCATGTGCTTTTTCTGAGGTTATACTCTCACCATATAATTAATGCATCATTCCATCACCTCTGTTAACAAATTCCTTCCTAAAGTTGCTGTTATTGGCACTCATTTTTGTCACCTTGCTCTGGTCAGCTTATATTTTCTTGTTTTTATTGCCTGAAGGGGATGGTGATCGACCTTTTTTTCTTTGGCGCTGTAATCTTCAAACATCAATAATGCAAAAACCATGCCTTTTCGTGCTCACATGTCATGTGTGTGTGTGGTTGATGCTTTTGACTTGAAAATGTCCAATGATAGTCTTCAGTTCAGTCTTTCGTGCCTGAAAGTTTTTTAACATTTAGTCTAGTTTCTCTTTCAGCTGAAGTGTTGAACCTTAAATGACTGATTTATTGAACTGTTAATGTGCACAGTCTTGATCATCATACCATGTCATTAAAAACTTGGCTCAGTTGCAATTAGTAATCTAAAGTGATCCACGGCCTTGCAAAGCATTGCACTATCAGAATGTGAAAGTTTTATGATTAAGCACATTCTTTTCTTCTAAGCTACCATAAATTTTCTTTTCCTCATACTTCCATGTAATCCTAGTTGATCTTTTCTAGTTTTGCAGGATATTAAATTTCTTTGCTATTTCTCATGGAATTTGCAATGTTATATTTATTTTTGGTTCTTTCAATCAGAGCCCTCATCTGCAACACTAACGTTCCTGCAGGATACCCATATGTTGCTTACTGGAGGTCTTGAGAAGACTTTGCGTATATATGATTTGAACCGTCCAGATGCTGCTCCTAGAGAAATTGACAAATCGCCCGGTTCTGTCAGAATTGTTACTTGGCTACATAGTGACCAAACCATACTAAGTTCCTGCACTGATATGGGTGGAGTAAGGTTTGTCTAGACAAACTTTTGGCATTATTAAATTTAATTATATATGTAAAAAACATGTTTGACTTTTACAGAGAGCCCTGGCAGAATTTGTCTGTTCAGGTTCTGGTTAATCTGGTAAACTGCAAAGGAAAGAGCCTTATTAAGGATTCTTTATTTTAGAACTTGACAAAATATAGATATTTCCGGTAAACAGTTTGCAGTAAATAAGTGGAATTCTCAATTCCTTCAAAAAGAAATCCCATAAAATCTTAAAGTATGTTAGTTTCCATTGTGTCAACATGCAAATCAGTTTGGACAGATAAGTTGAGGACTTAAGTGAGCTCGTAGGATCTGAATTCATAAAAACTTAAGTATTTGTGCCCAAAAGGTTTCCAGAACTTCATTGTACTTTCTTTTATGTTTTTTTAGTTCCTTGTTGTAGTTATGTGAAATTTTAGGTGTATGTTTCTTTCTGCCTGATCGATTGGCATTGCTGCTGAATAGGTTATGGGATGTAAGAACTGGGAAAATTGTTCAAACCCTTGAAACAAAAGCTCCTGTTACCAGTGCAGAAGTGAGTTCAGATGGTCGGTTTATTACCACAACTGATGGCTCAAGTGTGAAGTTTTGGGATGCTAATTAGTAAGATACTTGTATATTTACCTTACTATTGCATATTGTGCCATTGCTTACAGAATATTTTCCGGTTATCCTGCAGCTTTGGGCTCGTTAAGAACTATAATATGCCATGCGCTGTGGAGTCAGCTTCTCTTGAACCAAAGTATGGGAACAAATTTGTCACTGGTGGAGAAGACATGTGGGTTCGCGTTTTTGATTTCTTCACTGGTGAAGAAATAGGTAAGTTTTTGGTGCTTTTTAATAGGTTTTCTTCTGATATCCACTACTCTGGGATCTTCCATGCCCAAAACATGTCTTCCTGCCTGGACTATATCGGACTGAAACAATGAACCATGTTTGCTGTTTCACATTATGAAGAACTTGTTGTTTGTTTGGGCCATATGGTCTTCAAATAAGATTTTGGTTGAAGTTTTGCTTGGAACCCAATCCTCTGTTGCAATTTGTCTTGGTCATCTCTTTTAGTGTTTCTGTAAAGTTGTTCAGATATTGAAACTGTAAGGGGTTTGGTTAGGAAACCACCTTCCTAGTTTATAGCTATGGCGGTTTAACATAGAATGTTCTGTTATCTTTGGAGCATACCATGCAAATGTAACTATTATGTGCATTAGTTGAAATGTTCCAGAATTAGTGGTTATGACATTTGATTATTGAGGATTACTCTCCCTGTCAGAACTGATGGATGTGTTATGTTCTGTTGCAAGCAGCATGTAACAAAGGGCACCACGGCCCTGTCCACTGCGTCCGATTTGCCCCTGTTGGTGACTCCTACGCGTCAGGATCGGAAGATGGCACAATTCGGTTCTGGCAGTTGGGCCCAGGTAACAAAGATGAGCAGGAGGTGCAGAACGCGAATGGCAAGACGAAGGTCGGGGTAAATGATGTTGCACGCAAAATCGAGGGCTTCCATATTCCCAAGGACGGGCAAGCTGAGGGGTAGAGATGCATCATCTTCATGCCTTGTACGGTGGCTTGCAGGGAGACATGTAAAAAACTCAAACGTCCTCTCTTTTTCTCGCAAAGTCTGTTGTATTGTTAGCACTGGCCTGGTGTGGGTTGCCTCTAAGACCGTAGATTGTGGAGTTTTGTACGAGGCTTTCATAGCTCCAGTTTCCGTTTTGTTTTCTTTCCTGCAATGATGTTGCGACTGTTGGCAACAAGAGTAGATTCAGGACTGTCGATTCAGGACTCAAGCAACCTAGTGATATGATTATGAGTTCGTCTCAACTTCAATGACAAGAGAAAAAATCTGCCAGACGCGGTGCGGCGGCGTATGCAGAGCGAGCTGCTGGACGTGTTGCCGAAGCGGTGCAGCGTCATCCGCGACGGCTCCATGTGCCAGTCCGTGAGCGAGAGGTTGCTCTGGAGCTCGTCCAGCACGGCGTCGTGGATGCACAAGTGGTCGAACGCGAGCTTCAAGTTGTTCATCTTGAGGAGGCGAAGAAGAGCAGCTGCTCGGATGTTGGTCTCCCCCGCGACGGCCATGAGGTCCATGGACGGGTTGGGCGGGACCGGGAGGCCCAGGCCCGACCGCTCCAGGCTCTTGCAGCAGCGTGGACGGACACCAGGTTCAGCCGGAGGTACAGGTCCGCGACGTCGTGCGTGGAGAGACCATCAGCGGCGTCAGGAGGAGGTACATGCCGTGGGTGATGAGGTAGTGGTACCCCAGCTTCACGTACTTGAGAAGGAAGTCCGGCAACGGCTCCGTGGCGCCGGCATTGCTCATGATGCTCCTGCTCCTGCACAAGATTGGGGGACTCAGCAGGAGAGATCTTAAGAGCATCTCCAACAGTGTCCCAATATGCCTCCCAATACTCAAAAATGTTATATTGAGAGTGAGAAGTGCTCCAACAGTCTCTCAATATGCCTCCTAATACCAAACTTTTGTTGGGAGCCTCCTAATATTCAGCCCTCTCCTCCCAATAGATTGGGAGTCTCTCTCCTCCTCCCAATAGCTGGGTCCCACACAAAAGTGATTTTTCCGATACTTGTAAAAATTCATATAAAATAATGGCACATCCATAAATCACGAGATAAATTTTACTAGGTTGATATCGGCTAATGAATTTCATGTATGTATTTTATTCATATGTACAACATGTTATATTCAAAAGTACATTTGAAATTTGAAATTTTATTGAATATTAAATTATTTGTGGTTGAGATATAATTGTTTTAATTATTATCAAATGAAGTTGATACTTTGATAATGTTGGTGTATGAGAAAGAAAGAGAGAAAATAAAATTGATGAAATTATTAGGAGTGAGGTATTGAGAGACTATTGAAGCACTCCTAAAATTTTGAAAACAAGTATTAGGAGCCTCCCAATTCTAATATATTGGGAGTGAATTATTGGGAGACTGTTGGAGATGCTCTAATTCACCGTGGACTTGGTTGCGTACCCGCTGCAGACGTCCATGTGGGGCCACGAGTTTCGTCGGCTAGGCGCTCGGGGTGAGCCGCAGCTGTGTCGTGGCTGGCGTAACAGATTTTACTGATCAAGGATTGAAGGGCGACGGAGACAGAACGTTCGAGTTTTCCACAGCGGTGCCAGCTTCAACGGACTCGGTGTCGGGTCCTCTTTTTCGAGCCCTCGTGTCGCTCGAGTCGGGCTACTCGGGGCCACACACCCGCCCCACCCCAGCCCTGACCAAATCCTCACCGGCGTGGCCGTGGCGGCCGGTGGTGGAGCCGCACAAGCGGCTCTCGCTCACGTCCTCTCACCTATTTGGATGTGTTCGTTTCCCGGGTCTAAACTTTAGAGCTGTCACATCAAAAAGAATCTTATTATTTAGAAGTACTAAATAAAACTTAATTATAAAATAAATTAGAGGCCTCTAGAATAATTTACGAGACGAATCTAATGAGGTTAATTAAGTCGTGATTAGAAGACGGTTATTGTAGCATCACTTTAGCAAAACATAGATTAATTAAGCTCATTAGATTCGTCTCGAAAATTAGCATTAATCTATCAAAATGGTTTTATAATTAAATTGATCGAAATATTTATAAATAGTAAGATTCTCTTTGATGTGACAAGTGCTAAATTTTAGAGGATAGGAAACGAACGAGGCCTTTGTCTCCGTGGTTCCTTGCTCCCCATTTGCAGCAAGGACTCTTTCCCCAACTTCATCTTCTCGCTTGAGCTCCGGCCATGGAGGGTCATCTAAGGGCGCGCATCGATCTTACTCGACTAGATCCGGCCTCCGGCTGCCTGGATCTTGGGCTCCCCAACGGGGAGGGCTATCTCCGGGCTGGAACGATTGGAAGCCGGGTGCCACCTCTCCGGCCAAATCCGGCCACCGGAGGACCGCATCCGGTCCCCCTCAAGGAGGCTCGTGGATCCGGCGGCCTCGTGCCAGTACCTAGCATGTCCCTATAGGGGCATGCTCGGGAGAGGGATGCCCCGTCGCCGGCGAGGGTCACGTCTCTCCCGTTGGTGGCCAAAGGGGCCGCAGCAGCAACTATGTGAATTTAATCGACGATATGCTCCGGTGAAAACTTGGCGTCGGCTCTTTGTCGGTGCCGGTGACAGCGACGCCCGAGGGTGCCGCTCTTCTCGTTGGGGACGTCTCCGTGAGCTCTTTTTTAATTGCTGCTATTTTGTTCGTGAGGTTGCAAACAATTTTGATGGTAAAGCTCGGGTGAAAATCTTGTTCTCGCAAGATGCTAGTGCCGGTGAAGGCCACGCCTATGGGCGCTGATCCTCTTCCTGGAGACGTCTTTGTCGAGCTCTTTACCAACTTGAGTGCCTCAACTCGCCGCTGTGGTAACGGGCCTGCAAAGATCCATGTCCGACATTGTGGTTCATGTAGGACATCTGCCTTTAGGTGTTGAGGGGTCTTGCAGCCTGGTTCAGTTGGATGCGTCTAGTCCTTTCCCTCTTCAGTGGATCCAGCTCCACCCATACTTTCACTTGGCGTTGGCATTCTTGCAGGTACTTGGATTGTGTTGGTGCCCGACTCGAGTCCGTTTCTGGCACCTCTGTTTCGTCAGCAAGCTCCCTGCTAGTGGTGATATCAAATTATATGCCGGGTCGATCCATGGTTTCTGACCTGCCCTCCTTGAAGGATTCATCCCCTTCAACGCCGTTAGATGGTGGTAAGTGGAGTCTGGATATGCAGAGAAATGTATTGCGGCTAGCTGGAAGGGAGGTTATTGTTTTCGGTGAGCTTGGATCGGCGTGTCTCTCCTTGCTCTTAGTCCCCATCCTATTGGAGTTACAGAGCGGTGTAGTTACGATGGGCGAGGTTGAAGTGCAATGGTTCCAATAAATCGGCATGTTGTTCGGCAGCGGGGCTTAAGGTTGGCATTGGCTTCTTTTAAATGTGCAAGTTTTGACCAAGTCCTTTCTATAGGTTTTATGTATCTTGTGTCCTTGTTCTTTTTTTTTCTTCCAGATAACCCTTTTGTGTACCTTTATGCTCATTATCGGCCACGCGCCTACCGTAGTTGCCTAAAAAAAAAGAAAAGAACATATGTCACTCAAAAGATTCAGTCGTCTTCGTACTACTCTGACCATGTCGTTATGGCCTAAGCTCACAAGGATCCAAAACTGAGATTTCAAACGACGGGAAACTGAGTTGCCAAGTTGTTCAATATAGAACCACGGGCGTGTGAGAAGCAGATGTACTCCTGAAAAACAACGCCTCCGATAACAGTTGTTCAATATATAAGTATGTAATTTACATAAGCGATTAATACATGTAACAACAATTAACTAAAGTTAACAAAAAAAGCCACACAATGTCCAAAAAAAAATACAGAAGTTGAAGGGATCCAAAGTTATAATTATCTGATGAAAAATACTCCATTTGAGGAGTATGAAAAAGCTATCGTTTACAGCTCTAGATAATTGAATGACACCTGCTGCAAGGCCCCCGAACATCCAGCTCTACAGCCGCGGGAACTTTCAAAGCTATGTATCTGTCAATAGCCATGATTCCTTTATTGGCTTCCAAGATCATCTCATTATTTAGTGGAGAGCAGCAATTGGGTTTGCGATCAGAAGTTACGGAACACCTACCAGCATTGTCTTCGTCATTTTGATCAAATACACAGTCCAAGGTAACACATTCCAGGTTTGATGCATTCTCAAGAATATGGCATGTTAGCTCAACCATGCTCTTCGCCGAACAAAAGCCAAAGATCATAAAATCCTTGAGGTTGTGATGTTTGTGCTCAGGAATCTGCCTCATATGTGTGGCATCCCCGAAAATCGAATCAAAATTCATCTGATACTGATCTACCTGCATAGGATTAAACTAATCCCACTTAAATAATCAATTCATCACAAATTTTAGATAATCTTCAGTAGAAATGATGACTTACAGCCAAGATGAAAGATTCCAGAACAGGGGAAGCGTCGAGAAAAGAAACCAAAGACAAAAAATCATATCCTTCAGAAAGATCTTCGCCAAGATAAATATCCAATTGCCTGAGGTGGTTGAACTTAGCAGCTGCCATTGGTGTAGCAACCATCTACATAAAAAGATATATTGTATTTACCACTCAGGAAATTTAGTGAATGACTACTGACAAAAGCTAACTCCAGTAACTAACAAGGTATTTTCAGATTATACCTCGCTATATGAAGATAACTCAAGAGTTTCCAGATTTGGTACAATGTAGGGAAACTTGGTAACAGCGTAACATAGAAAATTGGTCTCATCTGAATCCATACGTAGGTTCTTCACTTTGCTTGATTGTCCAAGTGAGAGTTGTACTATGTTACCTTCAATGTGGACGCTGGAGAGATTTGGAGCTTTGCTCTCTATTATCTGCAGCATACTGCATTCAGACACAGTCAAGCAGCTGAATTGCTCAAGCACGCAAGGTATTTTCAGGCAGATTATCTCATTGCAAAATGCAAGTTCCAACTGCATTAAAGCAAAAGAATTGGAAAGAAGGCATCCTAACTCATCCTCTGTAATACAGACATTATTCAGATATAGCTTTGTTAAGCTTCTCAAACTACCAATGCCAACCATGGGGTGAAAGGCACAATAGGTGAGGCGAAGTTGACGAATCGAGCTTCCATTTCCACCAAATAAAAGTGAGCACGGGAAGCTGTACCCTTGCTTGAAATCCAGAGGCAGCGTAAGGGTGACATTTTGAATTCCTGGTGTAATTCCAATCTGAAGCCAGTCATTGAGATAACAAGGGTTGAGATCGTGACAATCAAATATGTCAAGCTCAAGTGTCTTCACGCCATTGCCTGAGTGTTTTTTCATAATCTGGTCAACTGTATTAATGAAAGACCTTCTTATATCACCATTTGCACTTGTAAAGCCCAAAGTTTCCCTAGTGAGGATAAGGTTGGGATATCGTGTCCATGCATGTAGAAATGTGTGAGATACACATGCAAAACGGGCAGAATCTCGCATCGGCAATAGGAAATATATGTGGCACAAGATGTCCTGCACAAACATGTAAGAATAGTTATAAGAGAACACATGGCCAAATGGAATAATTTTGAGCCATAGGTGCTCTATGCAATTGCACATGATTGCACAAACTATCTTGCTTTACACATAATGGCACCTGCCACAGGCAAAAGGTGACCACATGGACCATTGTAACACAGATTACCATGACCTATTTTATGACTGGTTAACAGATTGGTGTGAAGATACAAAAGGAGTCTTCTCTTACTCTAAACTATAGATCTTTTGCATATAACATGATTACATTGGTAACTAGGTACAGGTTATACCAGAATTGCAGTGTTCAACCAAGCAATTAGCAAATTATATAATCAGCCAAGATGGCAAACAGAGCACATAATGAGCGACCATGATCACACAAAATACACAAACAACTATTCTAAAATAGATTTTGAGTTGTTGATTTAGCTGTCTTTATGTTTCGCGTTTAGTGAGCTAGGCATTAACAAAATTGCATTTGCATTTAGCTCCATCCTAGTGATTCAAAAAGACATGAACCAGACCCGTCGGGCGCTCTGAAACTTCAAAAAATCTGAATCCAACTATTTATCATGTGGGAGTATCATCTTAATCTAACTATTTATCATCTGAAGCTAAGCAGGATGAAATTAGGCCATGTATGTTTCCCTTTTTTAAGACTATATATCTTATAAATTTTTCTACTCCCTAACCCTTCTGTTTTTAATTATAACGTTTGGGACAACAAATTTAGTGCAATTTGAAAACTAGACTAGGTGTCTTAAACATCATATATTTTTTAAGAAGGTAGAGTACAGGAATCCCTGTTCCTTTTTCTTTTTTTGCAGTTGGATCAGTCATAATGATGTTTTATGTGTATAAAACGTACCTCCGGTAGATTCGGTACTGAAAATCTTTTCCTACGCAGAGAGTTAGACACTGTAATCGATCCACCTGCAAAACAACGTGCATGATCAGTTCATTCACACCCAATTACCCAATTGATTACACGGAGAGTACTAAGTCAGTAAAATCACCCCCCCCACCAAAAAAAAAAAGAGGATATTGAAGCAAGAACATGAATACACGTGGAACGGGATCTTTCATAGGAACGATGGGAGGTAGAAAGAGGCGGAAGCTTACAATGGGCTTGAATTTTGCGACGCCGGCGCCGCTTCTGCTGTCGTCTACTCATGAGTCGCTTCAGATCCAGCAGCCCCATGGTGCCTTACCACCACGGTACCTTCTAGAATCGAAAACGCCAGATGAGCGGGACGATCAGATGTATGTCTTACGCTCGAACCATCCTGCCTCGGCCCAAATATACAAAAGAGGGGGCGGCGGGAGGGGTGAGGACTCGAATCGGAGACCAGTAAGGCACAAGCCGCCGGCGAGGAAGAGGAGACCGGACGACACGCGCCCTGTAGAGAGCAAAGGAGGAAAAAAATTGCTGCGGCCGGTCCGCAAACACGCTCCGTGCGGACCGACCCTGGATTCTTGCCGCGTGCACACGATGGTAGCATCGGACCCTCGCATCGCTTCGGCTCCCAATTGCGTTTCGCACGTCTTCTGGCCTAGAGAAAATCCGTCCTGACCTAAAAAAAAAATGAGTCCTTTTTTTATGGCCTCTAAAAAATTAAACTTTTCTATGAGGCTTAATTTTATTTATTTTTTGACTTTTCTTGATGGTGTTACCGTCAAGTTTGGTGTCAAACGTGTTAAGTCTAGTATAAAAAGACCGTTTTACCCTTGAAACTAAATAAACTTATTTTTTAAAAAAATATTCTGATAGAAGTATTCATTTTCTAGTTCTGGTTCAATTTTTAAACAAACTGAAATACATGTTTTGTATTTATACAACAACCAGAAAATGAATACTTTCAGCAGAATATTTTTTTAAAAATAATTATATTTGTTCAGGGTAAAACAGTCTTTTTACACTAAACTTAACACCGTTAGGCACCAAACTTGACGCCAAGTCAAAAATAAAGTTGGACCTCATCGGGAAGTTTGATTTTTTAAAGGTTATAGAAAGAAGCCTCATCTTTTTAGAAGTCATAAAAGAATTTTTTCTCTCTATCGTATAGTTCGGCTCGCAGCTTCGCCTATCGCATGGGGCAGCTCATGTCCTTGTGGCTCCGGGTAAGGCCGGCCCGCTAGCAGTTTTTAGAACAAAGGGGACGTAATTAAACGAGAAATCATCTCATCAAAAGGGCGCTGCAACTATCATCGGTCATGTGAACCCTAGTCGTCATCATAGAATCTTTGAAAACATTTTCAGAATTTGTGCATCAAACATTGATGCTATGCTCCACATTTTGGATCTCTGAATCTAAACATTTATTGACCAAATTTTAGATCCACATGACAGTTCCAATCAGAAACATAAAAAATGATCCATTTGAAAAAGACACCACCACAAAGAGTGAAACCAACAGTTGTCTTATAATGCAACAAACTACATGAAGCCAATATCTCGATCTCGCTTTCTCTAAACATACAAGGCATCATTAGGTATCTCTTAGCTCTAATTTCAGCAACAAAGGCTCGTCACTTTTTAGAGGCTCGGTACTCTCGAATTGGTCATACACATTAGATGAAGCAGAGATCGATCAAGCTAGCAACAATCAAACAACGGGGTCGAAGAAAGTGTCATGTGCCCTAGTCTGGATGGTGGACCGCTGCAACCCTTCTTCCAGGTGAGATGCAACTGCCTCGACAGCATAGGACACGCCGGATCACCCCGATGCAAGACCATCGTTATCCTGCACATACACAACAGCACCAAGCAGCGGAGTTAAAACCGGATGAGGGAAGTGAAACCGACGGCGGCGGCAGCCACTGACCTAGAGCCTTTTTTCTTAACTCGAGCCGAGCGGACGTGAGCTTCGTGCTGTGATAGCGCTGAGCCGTTTGTAACACCTCGAGAGCCGAGCCAGCATTGCGAAGGATACGTACTTAGAGTATCTCCAGTCATGTCCCTATTTGAGCTACTACTCCTCTATTTAGGGTTTTTGGTTTAGAAAACAACTCCAACAGGATCCCTACTTGGACATGCACTAGGGGAAAATTGTTGTTTGCGAGTGTCCGGAACACTCGGCAAACACCAAAAAACACTCGGCACAACGCACAGGCCCATCGGCTTAGGTCACATCGGCAAAGGGCCTTCCATCGGGCACTCGGCATAGCCTATGCCGCGTGGTAAACCTAGCACTCGGCAAACAATTTCGGAAAAAATAAAAACACCACGCCCGTCGCCGGCCCTATGCCATGCCTGCAGAAATCTACGTGCCGTTGCCGGCCCGCCACCGTGCTGGCCGGTCGAGCTCGGGGTTACCGCCTCCTCCTCCACTCGGGCCCGCCTCCCGCCGGTCCCGGGAGCCGCTGGTGCCGCCACTTGGGCTGCCCGGTGTCCACGCTGCTTGGTGCCGGCGCCGTCCGGGGCCGCCGCCGCCCGGGGTCCTGCTGCTTGGTGTCACCACCGCGGTCTAGGGCCATCACCGCTCGGGTCCGCGCTGGGTGGGGGCGCACGCCGCCGGCCGCTCGAGGCCGCGCTGCTTGGTGTTGTCGCCGCAGTCTCGGGCCGTCGCCGCTCGGGCCGCGCTCTTGGTGTCGCCGCCGCCCGGGGCCGCCGCCGACGCCTTGGGGCGCCGCTCCTGCATCGCTGCTCGGGGCCGCCACCAACGCCTCTAGACCAAAGATAACGGCGTCCGGGAGAGAGAGATAAGGGAACGAGTTGTGATGGATCCGAGTGATGTGTTTTGACCAATGAGAAGCCACCGTTTTACACCATTGGATTCGTGACGTGGCGGCAGGTTTGCCGAGTGCATAGTAAAATACTCGGCAAACTATTCTTTATCGAGTGTTTTCTGTTGCACTCGGCAAAAAAATTTCTTTGTACTTTAAAAAATTTAAAAGTTAGCAAAAGAAATTCTAAAAATAATCAATTTTTTGGTATGACACTATTTATATTGTCTATTACCTATATAAAATGATTTGAAGTAAAAATAAATTTTATCTATTAATTTCACTCTGAATTTTGATAAGTCATTATCAACTCTAAGGTTGTTCTTCGGAGGTTCTCCATTTTGTAAGTAATATACATCATAACTTTTGCAAAGCATTCTCTACTTTTTATTGTAGGTTCGACACGTGATATCATCACATCATAACAAATCTCATGATTTTCCGACTTGATTTGATTTTTTTAGAATTTAATAATCATTCACACACACGTTAACGGTCATATTTCTTACAAAATATATGACAAATTTCTTTTTCTTCAAGGGTAAGGTCCTAAATTGGGCTAAATAACATGAATATAAATGTTATACTCATTGCATTTTATTATTTGAATCACTTGTAGTTCAAATTTGACTTGATTGAATAAATAGCTTGAAATGTAATTAATTAACTAAATATAGCAAATGAATACAAAAAATTTCAAATTTTAACATGGAGTTACACATATCGTATGTGATGAGTAGAAAAGGTTTTGAGAGGAGGAAAGGAAAGAAAATTTACTTCTTTACCGAGTGTGAAAAAATACACTCGACAAACAAACTTGTTTGCCGAGTGTCGAAAAATACACTCGGCAAAGGGCCCTTTGTCGAGTGTATTTTCATGACACTCGACAAACAAGTGAGTTGCCGAGTGTAGTGTATTTTATTGGACACTCGGCAAAGACGTTGTTTGCCGAGTGCCCGAGTAAAAACACTCGGCAAACATCTTCACACTCGGCGTAATTAGATTTTCCCGTAGTGATGTATTTTTCATGCCACATCAAATTGCAACCTCTGTTTTACGCGAATCAATTTCTTTGCATTGGCATAATTAAATTGCGGGCGTGCCAGTATACATTTAGTATACAAATAAATCAAAAAACCACAAAGACACAAAACAAACAGAACTTGCATTCTTTATTCATCATATTTGAGATTTACAAGTTCTTCCTTTACATATATCTTTGCAGCGCCACAATACACAGGCAATTGCGTAGCTCTTAGGTCCTAGGGCCTCGTAAGCACCCTAGTTAATTACGTCCATGGACTACGACCCATGGACTACCTCCGATTAAACTGTGATCAAGACCGTCGTATGGCTTCTTGTCCTGTACCCCATATGTAAAGGCCTGCAAGAATAAAAAGATGCAAAGAATAGATAAACACAAGCCAGCTCCATGCTGAAATGAAGCATACGCCATACTCAATTACACTCGGATTTCAAAGAGCAATATATGTATCGTGTTCGGCCTCGTCGGTCGCGAACGTGATTTATGTCCCGGCCTCGTCGGTCACGGAATCATGTATATGATCTGTGCTTGTTGGCTTCGTCAGCCATAAATCAATCTGTCTAGCCTCGTCGGTCAAGACAATAATGTATTTTTGTGAACTTTGCTAGTTGAATTCTGGTGTAACAGAGCATGGCGTACCCTGTTTCTTCTCTTTTCATGACGATTTGCCGATATGGCTAAAGCCTAAAACTGATGCCCTTATATCAGTATGGCTGCAAGCAGATCGGCGCCGGCGAGGACGACGATGTCCTGAGATTTCGCGCTTCGAACCTGTGACCTGTTTAGCGTCGAAACGCCGCCGCCGTTTTGCACTCATCCTATTTAACAATGAGGTGTCATTTATTCTCAAATCCGTGCACAACCTGTTGATCAGGCCAACGCCGGCAAGGACGGCAAAGGCCGCCTTGATTAAGACCTTTTGGACCTGCGTGACGTGAAATGACGCTGCCAAGGCCGTTCAGGCACATGATCGAGCATCATTCTTATATCCAAACACCTGCATAACCATCGAATGTGGCTTTATTTAGGCCCAAAAACTACTGCCGTTGTATGGCTTTGTCCTTTAGGATCTCAAAGACCTGATGGCCCTAGCACGCTCCCGTGCAAGGCTTCTGTCTTGAGAGTCCACAACCTGTACGCCGCGCTTGCTACTGCTCGGAGCTGCATATGTTCCTGCAAATGAAGAATAAATGCAAAGCTATGTGGCCATGCGCGTTACTCACCAGGGATGACGACCGGGGCCATCGGCTCAGCGGAGAGGACGACGGTGACGTCCCCAGCGACGATCTTGCTCAGCTCCGCCGAGATCCGAACCTTGCGGTGATGGTGGTGAATGGATCAGAATAGATGAAATGTATGGCGGCGTATGTGGATGGAACGTGAGTGTGGGGAGCGTGCGTGTGAATCGTCTCCCTCAGTGCTATGAGGTGCGAAGCTTTTATAGAGGAGTGCTAGGGCAAGGAAGCCGAGGGGCAACAGCAGGCCAGCGCCGCCGCCATTCCAAAACGCCGAGCGGGTTGCACGGCGGGCGAGTGGGAGAGCCGTTCGTCGCCAGCGCACTGTTCGCTAACTTACTTTCGAATTTGAATCAACAAACGGATCGCCTCTCACCTGGCGAGATGACTACTGGAAGGCAGGGCCATTCAAACGCATCCCCGTCAATCAGCGAATTTAGCCTGTGCAGATTGCCAACATGAATGAACGTATACGAGTGTGTCACTATCAATCACTGTCTTCCACTATTCACTGCCGGGGACGGGGGCCTAAAACGTGTACATCCCTCTCAGCAGTAGTACTCTTCTATAAGAAGCTTCTGGAACATCCCGCAAGTATACCGGCAAGATGTGCTGCCATATACGTGTAGTTATACGTATTTGTATTCTGCCATGAGGCTGCTAACCTTTAAAGGGCTGAATGCTATTGGGCTGGGCCTTCGTTAGTACAAGAACATGCACTTTCCTGATGGCAATTTAGGCAAGTAGTAATCACGGGCTGCCATATGTGTGCGGATGGAGATACCCCTGATTTATATTTAGCTGCCACTTAATTACACATTTGCATATCGGTGTGATTATATCTATGCGGCCACTGAATAATTTTGACCAGGTCATTTATTCCACGCACACACTTTGTCCAAATTACCCTTATTATTGTTTAATTCATAAGCTCATGCATGATGTGTTTATGGCTAAATACACATACAGGTAACGGTCCTGTGGTGACAAAAAAAACATCAAACAAATGCCCCTCGTCAAGTGGAGTTCGAATACGTAGCAGCTGCTTGAATGGAAGGTTGCGTAGTGATTCGGACTCGACTTGGCGAAACGAATACTTGCTCATGTACCAGCAAGGCTTGCTCATTTATATTTCCCTATTAAGATCATATAAGTCACGAGTTGCTGTAGCGTGATAACCTCGTAAAAACCGACTTTAATTCTGTTAGCATTCATCAAATCATATCTGTTACCGTTAGGCATAAACAGATTACATCAAATCTGCCGTATCTCAACTTATTCAGATTTTGCATCCGCAATCTTTACCAGAATTCTGTTCCACATCTGTTACGAATCATGTTAACCCTTCAACTATAAATACCCCCTACTCGTCACATCAGGGTTCACCTGTACATCGTCGTTCAAGTCTGGTCGGAGTAGATTGGATCGCCGCAGCGGTCGCCATCCATCTGCTGTGCCAAGGTAATGTTTGGTTGCTCATTAGTCTCATAGGAACGATCATAATAAAAATCGTTGCCAGGTTTATGAAGTATCTAGTATATGGTGTGACGGCTGGCTACTGCCATCGTTAAGCAAGGGCAACACCGCCCAGATTAATGGCCGGTCAAAGTGCCATTACTTAATTAGCAGGGTTATTTTACAGGAGATCATGGCATGTCGTTTGCTGCCATTGAGCAGATATTTTTTACAAGATCACGGCTGGCTAGTGCTGTGTTTTTTTTTTTTTTTTTTTTGGCAGGGTATTGCCATTGCCTTACAAGGATCAATCACGATCTGCAAGTGGCTGTAACAGTCCAGATTGTTTTGTGAGGGTCATAGCATCCGCTGCCGCCTTCGGGCAGGCCAGAGATAGGCACAATTTATAGGAGTTATGCCCGACCACAGAATCGCAGTGGCGCATAACCTACTGTCGATAGCCGCTCCCAGGCCAGACGACTTGTTGGAATGAACCATGGCAGTTTGTCACAGGCCAATAAAACATCGAATTTGATGGTCGAAATGTTAGCAAGTACTGCCAGCTAGTTAACTGGGCCTAGGTACGCTCAAACAGGATCATACCTTGGTGCCGAAACTGATGGCATCATCTCGATTAGCCATCTCCTTTTCTTCCACAGGGGAGGGGAAGAAAGAAAAGAAGAAGAAAAAAAAAAGAAAGAAAGAAAGAAAAAAAAAACTCAGAGACCAAAGGCTCCATAACGAATGGCCTCGTGCTGTTGATTCGTTAGACTGCACATAGCCCATATGGGATATGATAGCGGGATTCTCCTACTACTTCAGAATTTTCACTGTGGAAACACTTCTAGAATCATTTATACTTCGTGGTTCTGCAACCCAATGCATTTTTCTTACCTCCGTGGAATCTCTCTGTTCGTGAATTGACATTAAGCTTTCTCCTCTTTTTTTTTTCTTATGCAGGTAACGTCACTTCCGATCTTACTGATGTCTGACAATCATCATGGTTCTCACTCAGCTTATTCAGCATCTGGCAGGCCTCAAGGTGGAGGACGGGGCCAAGTGCTGCCACGATATCATAACGACGGTAATCGACAGGCAGACGGGGACTACCCTGTTGAGAACCGAGGACGAGGTCCGGCGCCCTTTCGTAATTTTGGTCGGCACAATAACAATCAAGGGCCAGTAGGAGGGTTTCCACCAGACGGTCAAGGGGGCGGTCGAGGTTTCTCCCGTGTTTACCGTCGCCACCAAAATAATAATCAGGATAGTAATAATCAACAGGACACAACAGGAGACTTTCCACCTGCAATTCAAGGTCGTGGTCGAGGGCGCGGTCGACGGAACAGGCGCTTTAATCAGCCATATCGGAGGGGGTACCCACAAGATCAGGGGAGAAATTTCCAATCACGTACTGAAGTTCCTCCACCCTATATAGAGGGTAGTGAGTACGATTATACTCCGGGTGTCCCGGCGCCAGGGGATCCTCAAGAAGAGGCCTCATCGGCTCATAATACTCGGGAACGCACCAGTCGTTGGGACATACTTCCTACAATGGGCCAAAGCAAAGGCTCTGCCAAAGTTCCTTCGCAAGGGGTCAATTCTTCTACTGATAAAAGGGACAAACGTACTTCTGTACAAAAGAAGGTAATGGTGCGAGAACTCTTTTCCCCTTTTTTTATTTATCGGATATACTGACTGAGCTTTCTTTATCAGAATCTCTCACGTGATCCTCCTGCAACGGTGGCGCGTATCAATTTCAGTGGCACAGCACTTGACCAGAAAGCGGGTGCTGATGGCGAAGCCGTTAATTGGGAGGAATTCAATGAAGTATACGCAGATCATGATCCAGATTTGGACGTGGATAGTAGTGGTAATGACCAGACAGAACAGTACATTACTTCTATCTCTGAACTGATGCATCTCGAGCGCACGGAGAGACTCGTGGTCGGGCTACGTGCTTTGAATACATGCGAGGTTCCTACACCTCCTACCGAACTGACAAAAAAAGTATTCCGTTATGAAGGGGTACAAGGCTGGTTTGAAGAGCCTATAGCCGAGGGCGACGAAAGATTTTTTGTAGTTTTAGAACCTTCTTTGAATGAGGCTCCTGCCGCTAAAGTTCTAACTTTAGCTCAAGAATTCTTGAAGTCTCCTGAAAAACAATGGTGGGATAATTCTGCACTTCAGCTCCAGATGGGGACCATGTATTGCTCTAAGCAACTGATTTGGGCTCGCATGATGCTCCTCTCGAAAGATGATAAACAGGTGTTGCTGAAGGCTGATATTTACCGGGGCGTGCTGGCCTCTCTCTATCGTGTCCCCATTAATCCTTCTCTCCTTGCGGCCTTCCTGACATTTTGGAATGTAGAGGGCCACACCCTGGTTACAGCTCTAGGAGAGATGGGATACCCTTTATTTGCTATGTATGACAGCATGGGACTGCCAATTTCCGGCCATGTTTACCAAGAATTTATTCCACCAGCTTCCACTGTTTCGGGGGTTGTCAAAATCCTTCATTCGATATATGCCGAGCTGTGGCTCTTACACGCAGAGAAGAAAGATTTCGTTACGGTAGAGGAATGGGTGGACTATTTCTTAGGTAAGAATGTTACTACCCTGATGTTCGTGTATTATTGCAGCAGAATATTCTTCCTTGATAACTCAATTTTTCTGATTTTCTTTCAGGCGAGGACCTTGGCGCCACGGGCCCGACAAAAACGGATTTACCGCATGGATTTTATGCAGACCCTGCTGATCCATTACTTAAGAAAATGAAGCTTCGTATTGTCGACCTACAAGGGCGACGTACGGCACGCATGACTGGTCACGATTTCTTCTATCGGCATGCTCATTCGGCTGAGGTACACCGTGCTGCTTTTCTTGTGGTGTGGCTTTGCACCTACTGCCTCCCCATCAATAACGGACTCTACATTCGTCCGGAGGTATTTTCTGCTGCAGCGAGCCTTGCCCAAGGTGTGCGTCTTTCGATTGGTGCAGCTAGCTTAGCGCACCTATATCATAGCATTGACGTTGTATGCTTAAGCGTACTGGCCAACACTCAGTCAGCTAGTGAATGCCGACTGCCAATACCAGCTCACTTTATCATGGGCTGGTTCTGCTCATACTGGGATATGCTGCCCCCTCAACCACCAGCCGGGGATCTTGACCTCACACATTTCCCACCATTCATTACTGACTCCTGGAGAATTACATCGGTAGGAATTAGCCTTTATAATGCACACAAGTTGTTCCTAGATGTAGCAGAGGATAATAGGTCCCTTACTTCCCTATCTTTCTTAGGAAAGTCGACCATACGCTTCCCTAATAGTGAAGAATTGAGAATTGATGATACTCGGGAGGCGATGGGTGAACGTGGTCGTCGCACCATCCGTATCACAGCTATTGACATGCTGACTAGTGCGAGTGTGGGTGCCGTTACACACATCAGGTGTCAGTATTATTACAACCTAGTATACTGTCCACATCGATTTGCCCGAATGCACGGTTGTGATCAGGAGGTGCCTGACTTCTTGATGGAGGGGAAACACAAACAGTACCTGTTGCAATTCTCGACGTATTTGAAAGGAACTCGTGATGAGACTGTTGAGCACCTGCAAAGGAGGCATTTGGCTTATCATTCCCCTATTGGTCATCAGTTTCATTTACAGCCCCTGTCCAGAGGCACTATGCGCTCTGTTGCATATGTAAGGTGGAGCGAATCCACTTTGGGTTTCCTGAAGGATTCTATTCTGTTCATCTCTGGTCAAGAAATGCCGATATCGAGCGAGGAAGCTTCTGTTGCTTTAATTAGCTCCGGTAAGCCATCATAAACGGCCCCTGTATTTCTCTGTTTATTTTCTTTTGTTAAATGTATTGAACATCCTAAACTGCAGCTTCAAACGAACGTGGAATAGGGTGCAGTAAGGACACCAAGAAGTCGCAAAGGCCTGCTCTGATCCAGATTAATAACGAAGCTGCACTAGCCCTTGGTCTAGGTAGACGTTATCACCCTTTCCTTCCTCTGATTTTTAATATACATATCATCCTGGAACTAACATTAAGTTCATTATTATGACGAGCTATAGCTCCCAAGGGTGCGACAACAACTAAGGAGTCGCCTGAAAAAGGGAACCAAGATGGTAGTGCTACAATTATACTTAGTGCCAGTCCGAACCCCCAAATTATCAGCTCCATTGTAACTGGTAGATGAGCCACCTTTCCTTTTTCTTCTTTCTTACTTCCATAAACCTGATTAATCCTCATCATGCATAGTCTGCTTTGAAACAGTTGTGCCTCCACCACAAGTTGTGGGCAAACGTTCACACCCTGCTGATAAAGATGTAGATGCGAGCAGCACTGAGACAGAACCGGCTACAGATCCTGGGATCTCTACTAAGGAGAGCCCACCAAAGAAACAATGCCTTGATTCCTCAAACACTGGTTTGTTTAGTGGAATTCACAATATATTTTGCTCACTATTATATTATCTGCACCACATTTGCCTCACTATTCCTGTGTCTGTACATATATATTTTTTAGGCACTATGGAGGACCCGAAGTTTATCTTGCTCCAATCCACAGAGGCGAAATCAACTATATTGAAGATTATTCAAGTCTATAAGGAGGGTGTTGGTGATGACTTCTCCAAACTCATTTGCCAGTCGGACCCTGCGAGGCTGGACATATACAAGGCGCGTGACAGAATAGTGATACCTGAGTCCACTGGCAATCCATATGTGCACATGGCGATGGGTTACCTGCGACAAGATTTCAAGAAAATAAAGAAGTTGATCAGCGCACCGGAATTGGACAAGGCTGCCTTAATCACCAAGATAGCGACTACTCTGAATAACTGGCGAGTGATGTTTCAAGATCGTTCTGTTCCGAAGGAAATAACTGATTTGATGGATGAGTTAGAAATCCTGGAAAAGGGGCTCTCTAGTAGATCAAAATGTTCCGTTCCTACAAATATTTTGACTCTGCAAAGTGATGAAGAACGTGTCCAAGACCACCTGAAAATTGGAAGGAACTCTCGCGACTCTATAACTCTTGCTCTTAGCTCTCTTGAAGGATATGGTGCAGTCTTGGATCGTTCCATGGACAGTGTGAAGGCCAGTAAGCAGCAACATCTTTCTAAAATTCAGGAACTTGAGAGAGAGTTGCGCGCTGCTCGGTCTAAGCTCTCTGATGAACAACAGCGTGAGGCAAGCATAGCCGACGCCCGCACCCAATACGATAAGGTGATGAATGAAGTTACAGGGACTGTGTTTAGCTTTGAGGAGTTACTGAAACAAGGCGACGCCTGCTTGGAAAGCATTCAGTCCACCATGCAAGGAGTAGGGAACGAGGGAAACTTCAACATCCCTTCAGAGTTACGTCTTCAGCTTGAATTTGTGGCATCTTGCGAAATGGCAGGTGGAGAGTAGTAGTAGTAGTGCCAGCATGCATGCCCTTAGCACAATAATCTTTTTTCTTTTTATTGTAACGCGGATACTCTCAGTTTGCCACATTTGTTAGATATACTGCCATTTGCTACTTTCCTTTCATTTGTTCTGTAAGAAAGAAATTTGCATGATGCTTTGAAATTATATTGTGATTTTTTCCTTTCCCTATCTGTCTTCATTAGCTGTATATGACTTCATGGGAGAGCACCGGGAACATGCTTGAATCAGTGTACGGAATATATATTGCTGGCCGATTGTTTAAATTATTTGCACAACTTGCACAGCTCCTTAGGATACCCTGTGAGATTAGTATGTGATTACTAACCGAATTGTCATACGCTTGTGAACCTGTAGTATTCAGTTTAGGCTACCAGCCTAGAGCATCTATCTGAATGCTCAGAGGGCTGCGGGCCTTATGCATAAGGAGCGGAAAAAGCGAGACGGAGCCATGGCGAAAGACCGTGCCATGGCTACATCGTGATGGAGTGATTTGTATTCCTATTGCGACCGTGTAGGTGCCAGCCAACAGAAAATTTGAGACCAACGGCTCTAATGTGGTAGTGTCCTGTATATTTCGGCGAAAAAACCATGCCTTAATAACAAAGACGCCTCTGTGACCTTAAAAGGTGCCAGCCAGAGTTTTTTTTTTACCATATTATTCCATTGTGCTCAACTTAATCCTTGAATTGAAGCGAAAGACCATGCCGCAATCCAAGTTGTTTTATCAACTTACCGGGACCATGAAGGTGCCAGCCGGTATAGTTGAAGGGTTTCACAGATTCACGTGTACCGCACTGGCACGCTTCACTGCTCCCAAAATTCCCTAACAGTGGCGAAATACCATGCCACATCCAAGGTGTTAACATGCTCTACTGCGACCGAGATGGTGCCAGCCAGCGGAGATCGATGGTGTGTATTCTATTACTTTGTGTTTCTCAGTCAAGATTATACCTGCAAATGATTTGTTAAAACGGGCAAAAGAAAAAGGCGGGGAATCCTGTTTGTTTTGTGGGCTCTCTTTTTAGCACAGGGCTATAAGGGTAGTCCAAGCTCGGCTGCGAGAGAACTTAGCTTCGTGTGACACAATGAGTGGTACTGCTGATAAGGGCTAAAATTTAGCAAGTTATTAACAACGTGATGGAGATCTCGTCAAACCATCTCCTCTGCTAGAGCACGCCAGCGACCAATCATCCCTCGGAGAGACCAGAATGGCTTATGTCTTTTGGTGGTTTCAAGGATTTATAGGTAATAAAAAGACGACAGATGCCTCACTTTTCTTGCAAGGGTGGTGGAATGGTGGTTCCATCTTTCGCTGACTTGCTTGGTTTACTTGATACTGGTTCATCTGCCTTTCTTCACATGTAGATGCACCCTTTTGTCGTGCTTTAGTGTTTATTTTCTCCCTTTGGGCATTTCTCTATCGGATGAGGATGCCTTCATGTAATGGGAGAATGCCTTCATGTAACGGGCCTTGAAAGTAATGGACCTGTAAAGCTTCGATATGCCACCATTCCACGCTTTGTGTCCTAAACCTTGCGGGCACATTTATATCCCTTTTTTTTAAGACCCTTGTTTTGTCACCTTGGAATGGCAAGAAGCTACACACTGAACCAGACTTCTGTCAGGCCAGGTAGCCCTCTCTTGCTCTTTTTCCTATAGTTTTTTCCAAGGTGTAATTAGTGTCTCTCTTGAACCAACAGAGGGGATTCAAGGTGCATGACGGCTTGTCACTTCGAATCCAGTTCAAGTCAGTCTCCAGCACGCTGATTCTGTCATGTGGTTAGTCATGTAAAAGCTCATTTTAAGTTTTTTACCACTCACCATGCTCCGTGCCAAGTTCTCTAGCAGCAAAACCTGAAGCAGCCAACCAAGTGCTATGTGAGAGAGCCTGTTTATTGTTGGACAAAGTAATGTCCGTGGATTGGTTAAGAAAGCCCACTTCTCATGTTGTAATCAAAGGGGAAAAAAAAAAGTGACACACCTACACACATAAACACACACATGTACACACACAAACAGAGGTCACGCAAAGTACTTCTTGAGGTACCGGCCATTGATAGGAGGCATGGGCCGTTCTCCTTCTTGATCTATAAGTTGATAAGCACCTCCGTCATAAACCTGTTCGACAATGAAAGGCCCTTCCCATTTTGGTTCGAACTTGCCTCGGGCTTTTCCTCTGATCACGATGGGGCGTCTCAGGACCAACACCATTTCTCCCTTCCTAAACACTCGAGGCCGCACAAGCTTATCATATGCTCGCGTCATATTCTTGCGGTAGATCTCTAAATTTTGCAAAGTGTTCAACCGACTTTCTTCTACGGCATTCAACTCTTGGTACCTCAGTAACACCTGTTCATCCTCAGTCAGCTCATCACGTATTGCCACGCGAAGAGATGGGATTTCGACCTCTAGTGGCAGGACGGCTTCACTGCCAAATACTAGGGCATAGGGTGTGGCTTGAGTAGGAGTACGCACTGTAACACGGTATGCCCACAATGCTTCATAAAGCTTGTCATGCCAATCCTTTTTATTTCTAGCAATGGTCTTCTTCAGTACTTTGCCAAGAGTTTTATTGAAAGCTTCAATCATGCCATTAGCTTGTGGGTAATACCCCGTGGTGAAATTCCATTGTATCTTATACTTCGCAGCAAATCGAGCCACCTTATGCGACTTGAAGGCCTTGCCGTTGTCGGACGTAATACGGTGCGGAACACCAAAGCGGTAAATAATGTTTTTCTCTAGAAAATTGATAACATTTCCTGCTTTTACTTCTTGCAACGGGACTGCTTCAGCCCATCTTGAAAAATAATCCGTGGCTGCTAGAATGAAACGGTGCCCCTTGGATGACAAAGGGTCACAGGGACCTATAACATCGATGCCCCAAGCATCAAACGGCCAGGATGGGATAGTAGGGTGGAGCGGCACGGGTGGCCGATGCTTAAAGTCTCCGTGTACTTGGCACATATGGCATGACCTAGCAATGCTCAAGCAATCAGTCATGATTCCTGGCCAGTAATACCCAGCCAATTTTACGCTGTGACACATTTTGGCGCCACACTGATGGCCTCCGCAGATTCCGGAATGCACTTCTTTTAGTATTTGATCGGCCTCACTCCGAGAAACACATCGAAGGAGAAGCTGGTCGAAAGTCCTTCTGTACAAGACACCGGCCTTCAGTAAATATGAAGGAACTCGACGTAATAGTTGACGCCTTGCTACAGGATCATTCGGCAGATGACCATGATTAAAATAATCTAAGAATGGTTTGCGCCAGTCACCTTCTTCACCCTTTCCTATGACTATGTTGTTCACTTCGTGTTGTTCTGGGACGAGTTCCAAAACTGCAGGCAGCAACCACCTTTCTTCTACCGTCACCTGTACTGGCTCATCATCAAGGAAAACAAGTGCGGCTGCTAGCTTAGCAAGAGCATCAGCTGAGGCATTTTCCCCTCTTGGGATGTGATTTATCTGAACATTTTCAAAACCCTCCAGCAAATTTCGTGCAACCTCGCAATAAGGCATTAATTCAGGCTTGCGTACCTCATAGATGCCATTAATCTGTCTAACGATCAGCTCCGAGTCACCAAAGACCTGCAAGTGTCGTATGTTCATGGATAGTGCTAGAAGTAAACCAAATATAAGGGCCTCATATTCAGCTTCATTATTTGAACATTCCTCCTTTAGGAGAGAAAAAGAATGATACAAAGTTCCGCCATTGGGGCACCTAAACACTAGCCCGGCGCCAGCTCGTCGTCGCGGCATGCCGTCAGGATCCTTCTCTGTACGAGATGCACCATCAAAGTATAACTCCCATGTTTCTATATTTACATTGAACACCTCCTCGTCGGGGAGGTCAGTTATTAAAGGTGAGTCGTCCGGCACTGGATGTGCCGCGAGAAAATCCGCCAATGCCTGCCCCTTGATGGCTTTTTGTGGCACGTAGGTGATGTCAAATTCCATCATGAGGACTGCCCATTTGCCAAGCCTCCCTTGAAGAGTTGGGCGACTCAAGACATATTTCACAGGATCTGCTCTTGCAATTAATTGAATTTCATGAGACAACATGTAATGCCTCAACTTCTTTAAGGCAAAAATCAGTGCGAGACACAATTTTTCAATACCTGAATAGTTCCCTTCGGCGCCGACCAACGTGCGGCTCAAGTAGTAACAAGCAACCTCTTTTCCCTCCTCGTTATGCTGCGCAAGAAGTGCACCCAAAGAAGCTTCTTGAGCTGAGATATACAACAGAAGAGGGCGCCCCTTTACAGGAGCAGCCAATGTTGGAGAACTAAGCATATACCTTTTGATGCTTTCCAAGGCATTTTGGCACTGTTCGTCCCATTCAAAAGGTGCTCCTTTCTTCATCAGTTTAGAGAATGGTTGAATGCGTCCAGAGAGGTTGGAAATGAATCGCCTAATGTAGGCTAATTTTCCCTGCAAGGACTTTAGTTCTGTCAGATTTTGAGGGGCGGCATCTGCAAGATCGCTTTAATTCTTTTGGGTTCAATTTCAATGCCACGATGATGGACTACAAAACCAAGGAACACACCTGATTGCACACCAAAGGCACACTTGAGAGGGTTCATCTTCAGCTGATGCCTCCTTAATCTTTCGAATACGACTCGGAGATCGTCGATGTGGTTTTGGCGCTCGCGACTTTTTACGACCATGTCATCAACATAGCATTCTACAGATTTGTGGATGAGATCGTCAAGGACATATGTCATGGCTCTTTGATAAGTCGAGCCTGCATTTTTTAGTCCAAAAGACATCACTGTATAATAATAATTACCTCTCGGGGTCCTGAATGCAGTATCGATTGCATCATACTCGTGCATTTTAATCTGGTTGTAACCTGAAAACCCATCCATAAAGGAGAGAGCCTCATACCCTGTTGTTGAGTCTATAATCATTTCTGTGACAGGGATTGGGAAGTCATCTTTAGGGCACGCGCGATTGAGGTCACGGTAATCGACACAAATGCGAACTTGTCCACTCTTTTTCATTACAGGAACTATATTGGCTAACCAACGAGGGTATTGTACTTCTTTTATGAAACCTGCAGCGATTAGCTTATCCACCTCAGCAACAATATCGTCTTGCAACTCTGGCCTAAAGCGCCTTGCTTGTTGCTTTATCGGGCGAAACTGTGGGTCGATTGCTAATTTGTGCGTGGCAACAGCTGGATCAAGCCCGGGCATCTCCTTATAAGACCAGGCAAAACAATCTTTGTGCTCCATTAGGAACACTCTATAATCTTCTCTTTCTTCAGCACTGAGGGTGGCACTAACATATGTTGGTCTCGGCTCTTCCTCTGTCCCCAAATTGATTTCAACCAGCTCGTCTACTGTAAGTGGCACTCCTTCTTCTAACTGCGGTGGTGCCGGGGCAGCGTCTAGGACTTCTCCATGAACAACAGGCATTGCTCCATGCATTCTTGCTAAAAGATGTTCTTCATTTGTAGGCGCATGAAGAGCACTTGCAGCTGCAGTGAAAGAACGAAACTCGTGAGGGGCCGGGTATATGGGTTCGAAACCCTCTTCATCAGAGGATGGGTCCTCCCAGTCACCTATCACCCTGGTGGATGTGGTGCATACGTTTACCCGCCCTATAGGTGAGAACTTGTGCTCATCGTCTAAGGAATCTTTCTCATTGTATCCCAGACCATACCTGGTGTATGATTGGTGCCCCTTTCGGACTAAACGTTCTGCTCGCTCCCACCATTCTTCACAGACTACGGGTGGTGACGGCAACCTGCAATTTTGTTGTAAATCAATACCAGCCCTTTTTAACAAAGGAATCAATCTTGACTCAATTTTCATGGCTGTTACTGCCTCTTCATGATTAGAGTTTGTACCTGACCGCCCATATGCTTGGTCACATGGTAGCTTGGGCGGGACTTTATAGAAAATAGTGGGAAACGTGTGGTCGCGTATGCTTCGAACAACCCTTATTTTCAGTGGCTTCACCGTAGAGGCACATAACGAAGGCAGCTGTACAAAGGACAAGGTATTCCCCTTTAGCATGAGAGAGGGTGTGGAGCTTCCTCTCGTATGGGGTGGATTTTGCCCCTTAAAAGTGCCTGCAAAATTGTTCTTAGTCAGAGATATAGTTATTGGCACGCTTAATAGGAATGGTTCATGTGAATGCTCAATACTGAATGAGTTCACTGGGATTTTTATATATGACCTTTCTGCACATTCATTAGAGGACGTAGCTGCCTTGACTTCTGATAGTGATCCCGCTGCGTCGCCCCCTGCCTTCAGCAAGATCGGGCTTGTCGTCGTTGCGCCAACCCTTCTCTCCACTGGTGCTCCTGATATGTATGCTGCAGTGGTGGTCTCGGCCTTTAGCAAAATTGGGGAAGTCGTTGATAACACTTCAGAAACAGACTCATATTGGTGGGGGACAGCAGAGTAACTTTTCTCTGGGCCACGCTCACGGCTTGCTCGCGCTCTTACGGAGGCAGCCTTTCTCGACGATGTGGAGCACGGAGCAATTAGGAACTGCATCTCCATGGAAGAGGAGCCTGAAGTAAGTAGCACATCTGAAGCGGGCGTCACTCGCGCTTGATGTTTCTCAGTTTCCATGGATGGGAAATAATACTTTGCGTCTGCATGATGTACTTCCTGGACAGTATAAGGAGCAGTGTTTCCAACAATACGTTGCTGCTCACCATTTTCATCCATGAATTTCAGGCACTGATGCAAGGTTGATGGAACTACACGATACTTATGTATCCATGGCCGTCCCAACAATGCCGAGTATGACGTATTTGCTTCTATTACAAAGAATTTAACTTTGAAGCTGAAAGTTGACATCTGTAACTTGACAGTGATGACACCTAAGGCGGGTTTAGCATGATTATCATACCCACAAATTACTACTTCAGTGGGCTTTAAATCTTCCATAATGTAACCTGCTCGCACCAAGCTTCGGACCGGAAGAATGTTCACAGCGGAGCCCGGGTCTATTAATATCCTCCGTAGGTGTGCACCACCAATATTTCCCTCTATGTACAATGGGCGATTATGGTCACCGTTTTCCATTATCTCGTCTTCTTCAGAAAATGTGATCTGATTTGCATACAAAAGATTATCATAAAGGCGATGTCTCGCCATAGCCGCCTGATATAGGTATGGCTGCTGCAGAGCCTTGATGAGGGATTCTCTCAGCTCAGGGAGTAGTACTAATGCATCATATATACTCAAGAGGGCTGGTATACGTTTCAGATGAGCAATAACGTTATACTCAGCCTCATGTTTCTCATGATCCTCGGGTTTTTCTTGTTCTCGAGAAGTAGATGATTCTTTGTTAGTGTTTGACTTCTCTTTCTCTGCTCTATACTGTCTAGATTTCAGAGGCTCTTGAAATTCCTTACCTCCCCGTAAGTTCATGTTAACTTCCTTGACTTCACTGCTAGTCGTTGGACACTCGTCTCGCAGTGTCTCTTGCTCCCTTTGTGTAAGGAACACTTCAGTTTCAGAACCTGTATCTTCAGTAATATATGCCATGTTACATGACACTCTGTTTGCAGACTTCCTAGCATCAGCGTTAATCTCATCTGGCTGTGACAGCCCCCATTCTTTTGGGAGAAACTGGGCCAATGTTGGCTTCAGAGGCCTTGCACGTGGGAAAGCTTCATTACCTTCAGATTTAGGCACAAACCTTGCCGGCATACGACGTTTGCGTGGGTTAAACTTGCTTTGAATTATTGGTATAGTTTGCCATGCAGTGGTGTTGGCCGTAGAGGGGACTTTGTTCCAGGACTGCCCACTACTTTCTGGAATCATGGGTGTGAAATAGAGACCCTGCAGCTGTTGCTCGACCTGAGAAAAAGGCAGCCACAATTTTATTTCATTATCTAGTTGTTCGTTACCATCTTGGCTCTCAACAATTGACACCATGTTTACTTGACGGTAATCTGAATTTACAGCCTGTGGGTCTAAGTTTAATTTCTTTTCATCGATGGCCCTTTGCAACCATTCTTTAAAGGCAATACAATCTTCAATTATGTGGCCGACGTAACGGTGATACGGGCAGTATAACGGGTTATCCTTCATACCCATTTGGTCAGGTCGCCGAGGCTCCGGCAAGTTTAGAGCTCCTCGTGCCTGCAGCTGATCAAAGAAGGTCTTCACTAATTCCCGTTTGAAGATATATTGTTTTTTAAGCATTTCTTGCATGCTACTACGTGATCTCTGCCCCTGTTCATTTCTTGCACTAAGAACTGGTGCAGTGCAACGAGACGTAGTAGTGTTACTCTCAGCTTGCACTTTGGGCTTGCCTCCATTTAAAGCTTTAGCTGCTGCTTGAAACTTCTTGTTATAATCACCGGCACCGGCGTTCCTATACATCTCCATTATATGTGGAGCTTTCTCAAATTCTATCTTAGTAGCAGCGACTGCATTTCCGAGATCGCTAAATGATTTTGGTTCACGGCGAGACACTTCCAATGACCAGTGTTGTTGCATTCCGTGAACACACATTTTAACGGCGTCTTCCGGGTGCATTGCTCGTGATAGACGAACGAGGCTATTGCGAAAACGGAGGACATAATCTTCAACCTTCTCATCTCTACCTTGTCTCATCTGTGTCAATTCCAGTAGAGAAGTATCCTTGTTCATGCTAATAAAGTGAGACTTAAACAGATCTTTCATCATTTGCCAATTACTTACAGACCCAGCAGGTAGACGACTGTACCAATGAAAGGCTGACCCCGTTAGAGATGCCGAAAACTGTCGGAGCAAAAGGGATGGGATGTTTGCTGTGTCTCCACAAGCTGCCTCAAAATATACGAGGTGCTCTCTAGCATCCCCTGTGCCGTCAAACTGTCGAAATTTAGGTGGCTGCCACCCTGCAGGAAATGGAACTTTATCGTGCCACGATTCATAAGGCTTCTCAAGTTCACTTTCAAGGCTCCGCGGCGCGTGCTCTCCTGTTATTTGCCTTATTTTTCTATTAACCAATTCTTCAGCAATGTCATGGTAGTCTTTCAAAATATTTGGAGCTGATCCAGTGGTGATAGACTGGATAGGCATTGTAGGCATAGCTAGATTTACTCCTCCCAAGGGTTGGCCATGTCCCGCGGCAGCAGTAGCATAATGTGGATTGTAAGCATTTGCTACAGCCTCTAATTCTGCAAATTGTGGATCGACAGTAGGCTGTTGGGAAGGATTCGGCTGATTCGCGATGAGCCCATTGATCACATTGAAGAGCTGATCCAATCTAGCATCAACACTGTCCATTCGTCTTGCATAATCTTGACCTTGTTCTCCAGTATTAAAGTTTTCTCCTTGTTCGCCGACAGGTTGTGTCCTCACGTTCGAGCATGGTACCATTCCTATTTGAGGCAGAGGAGGTGGAACGGCTGCAGGCTGTTGTAGAGGATTTGGCAGCGTCGGTCGGTTTGCAGAGAGGCCCGCAATCAAATTAAAGAGTTGATCCAACCTAGCATCGATACCGCTCATGCGTCTTGCATAATCCTGCCCTTGCGGCCCAGTATTAGAATTTTCCCCTCGCTCCGAGGAGGGGTGCATCACAGTATTCAAATTCGGTGCTCCTCCTACCTGTGGGAGCGGCGGTGCTTGTGGAATTATATTTTGAGCATTGGCACCGAGCGCAGCGGGAGGCTGATCTTCTTGTTCGTGTAGATGTACAGAAGCAAGGTTCATGTCGCCCTGAACGCTCTCATCATCTGACGGAATGGAGTGGGCAAGCTCTGAATAATTTGGCGAGTTTGGTAACCTTCTCATTGACAAGGGAGAATCAGTGTCAGACCCCTCATCGCCGCTTGCTGTAGCAACCGACAACCCGTCTTGTGGGACTGCCATGTTTTGTTGAGCAACATCTCTCAATCTTGTACTCACACCTGGACGCTCTATAATACGCTGCAGTTGATGTGGGTCTTCAGGGAGTCGAGAGGCAATGTCTCTGTAACGCGAACTGGACTGATCATCATATCCATACCTTTTTCCTTTTGCACTTTGGCATGCTCCAGATGTGACGGGGAGGCAAGGAGCTGTTACCATTGCCTCTTTCTGGTTAGCAAATGAAGCTGTTGTTTCACCTCTAGATTGTTGTCTACCAATTTGCATGTGCCTTCCTGGAAAATGAGCACTATTTTTTAGAAACATTGGAGTTGGGTTCGGGATGATTTCTTCATCTGAGGAGTAAGTAAACTCATGAGAAACATGAGGTGGCTCCCATTCAATATCTGAGTTTAGAGCTTCTTGAACAGTTATCATCCTACACGTTACTGTTTCATTTGGAAGCCCATTCTCTAATTCCTTAGCTTGTCCTTCATTGCCCTGGTCTGTTTGTTTTGCAAGTGCTTCCTGGGCGTCTTCCATTTTTTGATCATTCGGAGGGACCATAGAGGCCCCTGCTCCTGGTACAGGCTCCTGGGCAGACCCCTTGGTATAGTAGCCGATGATTCAACTTGGCGGGGCCTGGGAGCCAGGCGTTCTATTAAGAAATTGTATCTCTGATTTCTCCCCAAATTCGGTGAAATCTGAAGCGTTACTCGTTCATTGTCTGTGTAGACTCGGCCATCAGCTCGAACACGAACCTGCACGTGGTTCAGTACTAAATCCTGTAATTCATGGTACATAGCCTCGCGATTTCTTCTGCGCCTTTCACGCTTTTGTTGATTGATGACTGCATAGCGGCTTCTCGAGAATGTGCGGCCAGCTGGACGATATGGCGCATCGCGAGCAGGTAAAATTGTCACACCGTCACTTCCCCTTTGTGTATCACGTGGGTCTTGCCGATTTGCGGCACCATACCTCCTGGAGTTCTCAGCACGCCATTGAGGTTTGCATTCTCTTCTGACCACTGCATGATTAGGACGAAACTGAGGATTCCTATGTACATTCATCGGGTCAGGTCGACGCTGGTTAGTGATGGACCCATGAAGCTCATGTCGAGGCATCCAGACCTGTCGTGGCTGCTGATCATGGAATCCGGACCTATCTCTGTGGGAGGACAGCCCTGGCCGCCCTTGATTATGAATCCGTCGCTGCATTCCACTAATCTGGTTTTGCAGCCGTTGCAGCTGTTGATGTAGCTCCTCGGCTGCAGGAGACGGTGTTTCATTCGACAAGGCACCAAACCTGTTATAGTTCTGACGCTCATGAATGTAGTGGCAGGGCACCATTGTCTGAAATTGCTTAGTATTGTTTTTTCTCAGATAGGAATTTTGCCTTGTAAACATATCTCGACTTTCAATGGTTCGTCTCCAAAATTCTGTCATGATTGTTTCCTTTACGAGCTCTCTTGCCTGCTGTGTACGAGCAACCCATTTTTCCTGAGGAATCATATAAGGCTCTCTGACAGGATCTCTACATTTAAACACACTAGGCCTGCTGATGGGTTCTCCACGCTGCAATATATGGGGTATATGAGCGGCACTAGGACTTTGCTCCTTCACATTGCACGTTTGTGACAAATCAAGCCCTCCGTTCACACAGGCTCTCAATTGTGCCTCAAGATTTTTTACTTTTTGGCACTTTCTTCTATAATTGCGATGAGCATTTCTGTTCTTGCGCATCTGAGCTCGAGCAGTTTTGGCCACCAAATGGCAACTGACTTTACCCAGTCCCTGCAGAATTTCAGTCTCTGTGCGATGGACTGCAGGTGTAGCAAGCTGATTTTCGGAGGCAGCCAACTGCAACGGCGGCACAACATTCTCAGTTTCAGTTTCAGAGCCTTTCAAATTCAGTATACTCCTGGCTTCAGACATGAGTGACTGGCACTCTTTTCTGGCTGCTGCAGCCTTACGCTTCAGAACCTTCCTTGAGTTCTTCGTGAGTGAAGGATCGTCCACCTCGTAAGTATGGGTTCTGAACCCATCGTTTGAGATCACAACGGGTGATTGTGAGCCAAACTCCATTAAAAAGGGCTCCAGTTGGTAACCGACATCCTGGATGGTGCTAGCAAAGAATACACCTGCACGAGATGTGCAAATGTTAGATACTCATCCATAACTTCAAATGCAAGATGCATAGAACTTGGAGTAGGATAAGACGCTCATGCGACGATCGATGATGCACAGCAAAGATGGGAGGAGACCCATGTCCCACCGGGCGTGCCATTTGTTTTACGCGAAAGAAATTTTCAATTTCTTTGCGTTGGCATAATTAAATTGCGGGCGTGCCAGTATACATTTAGTATACAAATAAATCAAAAAACCACAAAGACACAAAACAAACAGAACTTGCATTCTTTATTCATCATATTTGAGATTTACAAGTCCTTCCTTTACATATATCTTTGCAGCGCCACAATACACAGGCAATTGCGTAGCTCTTAGATCCTAGGGCCTCGTAAGCACCCTAGTTAATTACGTCCATGGACTACGACCCATGGACTACCTCCGATTAAACTGTGATCAAGACCGTCGTATGGCTTCTTGTCCTGTACCCCATATGTAAAGGCCTGCAAGAAGAAAAAGATGCAAAGAATAGATAAACACAAGCCAGCTCCATGCTGAAATGAAGCATACGCCATACTCAATTACACTCGGATTTCAAAGAGCAATATATGTATCGTGTTCGGCCTCGTCGGTCGCGAACGTGATTTATGTCCCGGCCTCGTCGGTCACGGAATCATGTATATGATCTGTGCTTGTTGGCTTCGTCAGCCATAAATCAATCTGTCTAGCCTCGTCGGTCAAGACAATAATGTATTTTTGTGAACTTTGCTAGTTGAATTCTGGTGTAACAGAGCATGGCGTACCCTGTTTCTTCTCTTTTCATGACGATTTGCCGATATGGCTAAAGCCTAAAACTGATGCCCTTATATCAGTATGGCTGCAAGCAGATCGGCGCCGGCGAGGACGACGATGTCCTGAGATTTCGCGCTTCGAACCTGTGACCTGTTTAGCGTCGAAACGCCGCCGCCGTTTTGCACTCATCCTATTTAACACTGAGGTGTCATTTATTCTCAAATCCGTGCACAACCTGTTGATCAGGCCAACGCCGGCAAGGACGGCAAAGGCCGCCTTGATTAAGACCTTTTGGACCTGCGTGACGTGAAATGACGCTGCCAAGGCCGTTCAGGCACATGATCGAGCATCATTCTTATATCCAAACACCTGCATAACCATCGAATGTGGCTTTATTTAGGCCCAAAAACTACTGCCGTTGTATGGCTTTGTCCTTTAGGATCTCAAAGACCTGATGGCCCTAGCACGCTCCCGTGCAAGGCTTCTGTCTTGAGAGTCCACAACCTGTACGCCGCGCTTGCTACTGCTCGGAGCTGCATATGTTCCTGCAAATGAAGAATAAATGCAAAGCTATGTGGCCATGCGCGTTACTCACCAGGGATGACGACCGGGGCCATCGGCTCAGCGGAGAGGACGACGGTGACGTCCCCAGCGACGATCTTGCTCAGCTCCGCCGAGATCCGAACCTTGCGGTGATGGTGGTGAATGGATCAGAATAGATGAAATGTATGGCGGCGTATGTGGATGGAACGTGAGTGTGGGGAGCGTGCGTGTGAATCGTCTCCCTCAGTGCTATGAGGTGCGAAGCTTTTATAGAGGAGTGCTAGGGCAAGGAAGCCGAGGGGCAACAGCAGGCCAGCGCCGCCGCCATTCCAAAACGCCGAGCGGGTTGCACGGCGGGCGAGTGGGAGAGCCGTTCGTCGCCAGCGCACTGTTCGCTAACTTACTTTCGAATTTGAATCAACAAACGGATCGCCTCTCACCTGGCGAGATGACTACTGGAAGGCAGGGCCATTCAAACGCATCCCCGTCAATCAGCGAATTTAGCCTGTGCAGATTGCCAACATGAATGAACGTATACGAGTGTGTCACTATCAATCACTGTCTTCCACTATTCACTGCCGGGGACGGGGGCCTAAAACGTGTACATCCCTCTCAGCAGTAGTACTCTTCTATAAGAAGCTTCTGGAACATCCCGCAAGTATACCGGCAAGATGTGCTGCCATATACGTGTAGTTATACGTATTTGTATTCTGCCATGAGGCTGCTAACCTTTAAAGGGCTGAATGCTATTGGGCTGGGCCTTCGTTAGTACAAGAACATGCACTTTCCTGATGGCAATTTAGGCAAGTAGTAATCACGGGCTGCCATATGTGTGCGGATGGAGGATACCCCTGATTTATATTTAGCTGCCACTTAATTACACATTTGCATATCGGTGTGATTATATCTATGCGGCCACTGAATAATTTTGACCAGGTCATTTATTCCACGCACACACTTTGTCCAAATTACCCTTATTATTGTTTAATTCATAAGCTCATGCATGATGTGTTTATGGCTAAATACACATACAGGTAACGGTCCTGTGGTGACAAAAAAAACATCAAACAAATGCCCCTCGTCAAGTGGAGTTCGAATACGTAGCAGCTGCTTGAATGGAAGGTTGCGTAGTGATTCGGACTCGACTTGGCGAAACGAATACTTGCTCATGTACCAGCAAGGCTTGCTCATTTATATTTCCCTATTAAGATCATATAAGTCACGAGTTGCTGTAGCGTGATAACCTCGTAAAAACCGACTTTAATTCTGTTAGCATTCATCAAATCATATCTGTTACCGTTAGGCATAACAGATTACATCAAATCTGCCGTATCTCAACTTATTCAGATTTTGCATCCGCAATCTTTACCAGAATTCTGTTCCACATCTGTTACGAATCATGTTAACCCTTCAACTATAAATACCCCCTACTCGTCACATCAGGGTTCACCTGTACATCGTCGTTCAAGTCTGGTCGGAGTAGATTGGATCGCCGCAGCGGTCGCCATCCATCTGCTGTGCCAAGGTAATGTTTGGTTGCTCATTAGTCTCATAGGAACGATCATAATAAAAATCGTTGCCAGGTTTATGAAGTATCTAGTATATGGTGTGACGGCTGGCTACTGCCATCGTTAAGCAAGGGCAACACCGCCCAGATTAATGGCCGGTCAAAGTGCCATTACTTAATTAGCAGGGTTATTTTACAGGAGATCATGGCATGTCGTTTGCTGCCATTGAGCAGATATTTTTTACAAGATCACGGCTGGCTAGTGCTGTGTTTTTTTTTTTTTTTTTTTTGGCAGGGTATTGCCATTGCCTTACAAGGATCAATCACGATCTGCAAGTGGCTGTAACAGTCCAGATTGTTTTGTGAGGGTCATAGCATCCGCTGCCGCCTTCGGGCAGGCCAGAGATAGGCACAATTTATAGGAGTTATGCCCGACCACAGAATCGCAGTGGCGCATAACCTACTGTCGATAGCCGCTCCCAGGCCAGACGACTTGTTGGAATGAACCATGGCAGTTTGTCACAGGCCAATAAAACATCGAATTTGATGGTCGAAATGTTAGCAAGTACTGCCAGCTAGTTAACTGGGCCTAGGTACGCTCAAACAGGATCATACCTTGGTGCGAAACTGATGGCATCATCTCGATTAGCCATCTCCTTTTCTTCCACAGGGGAGGGGAAGAAAGAGAAGAAGAAGAAAAAAAAAAAGAAAGAAAGAAAGAAAAAAAAAACTCAGAGACCAAAGGCTCCATAACGAATGGCCTCGTGCTGTTGATTCGTTAGACTGCACATAGCCCATATGGGATATGATAGCGGGATTCTCCTACTACTTCAGAATTTTCACTGTGGAAACACTTCTAGAATCATTTATACTTCGTGGTTCTGCAACCCAATGCATTTTTCTTACCTCCGTGGAATCTCTCTGTTCGTGAATTGACATTAAGCTTTCTCCTCTTTTTTTTTCTTATGCAGGTAACGTCACTTCCGATCTTACTGATGTCTGACAATCATCATGGTTCTCACTCAGCTTATTCAGCATCTGGCAGGCCTCAAGGTGGAGGACGGGGCCAAGTGCTGCCACGATATCATAACGACGGTAATCGACAGGCAGACGGGGACTACCCTGTTGAGAACCGAGGACGAGGTCCGGCGCCCTTTCGTAATTTTGGTCGGCACAATAACAATCAAGGGCCAGTAGGAGGGTTTCCACCAGACGGTCAAGGGGGCGGTCGAGGTTTCTCCCGTGTTTACCGTCGCCACCAAAATAATAATCAGGATAGTAATAATCAACAGGACACAACAGGAGACTTTCCACCTGCAATTCAAGGTCGTGGTCGAGGGCGCGGTCGACGGAACAGGCGCTTTAATCAGCCATATCGGAGGGGGTACCCACAAGATCAGGGGAGAAATTTCCAATCACGTACTGAAGTTCCTCCACCCTATATAGAGGGTAGTGAGTACGATTATACTCCGGGTGTCCCGGCGCCAGGGGATCCTCAAGAAGAGGCCTCATCGGCTCATAATACTCGGGAACGCACCAGTCGTTGGGACATACTTCCTACAATGGGCCAAAGCAAAGGCTCTGCCAAAGTTCCTTCGCAAGGGGTCAATTCTTCTACTGATAAAAGGGACAAACGTACTTCTGTACAAAAGAAGGTAATGGTGCGAGAACTCTTTTCCCCTTTTTTTTATTTATCGGATATACTGACTGAGCTTTCTTTATCAGAATCTCTCACGTGATCCTCCTGCAACGGTGGCGCGTATCAATTTCAGTGGCACAGCACTTGACCAGAAAGCGGGTGCTGATGGCGAAGCCGTTAATTGGGAGGAATTCAATGAAGTATACGCAGATCATGATCCAGATTTGGACGTGGATAGTAGTGGTAATGACCAGACAGAACAGTACATTACTTCTATCTCTGAACTGATGCATCTCGAGCGCACGGAGAGACTCGTGGTCGGGCTACGTGCTTTGAATACATGCGAGGTTCCTACACCTCCTACCGAACTGACAAAAAAAGTATTCCGTTATGAAGGGGTACAAGGCTGGTTTGAAGAGCCTATAGCCGAGGGCGACGAAAGATTTTTTGTAGTTTTAGAACCTTCTTTGAATGAGGCTCCTGCCGCTAAAGTTCTAACTTTAGCTCAAGAATTCTTGAAGTCTCCTGAAAAACAATGGTGGGATAATTCTGCACTTCAGCTCCAGATGGGGACCATGTATTGCTCTAAGCAACTGATTTGGGCTCGCATGATGCTCCTCTCGAAAGATGATAAACAGGTGTTGCTGAAGGCTGATATTTACCGGGGCGTGCTGGCCTCTCTCTATCGTGTCCCCATTAATCCTTCTCTCCTTGCGGCCTTCCTGACATTTTGGAATGTAGAGGGCCACACCCTGGTTACAGCTCTAGGAGAGATGGGATACCCTTTATTTGCTATGTATGACAGCATGGGACTGCCAATTTCCGGCCATGTTTACCAAGAATTTATTCCACCAGCTTCCACTGTTTCGGGGGTTGTCAAAATCCTTCATTCGATATATGCCGAGCTGTGGCTCTTACACGCAGAGAAGAAAGATTTCGTTACGGTAGAGGAATGGGTGGACTATTTCTTAGGTAAGAATGTTACTACCCTGATGTTCGTGTATTATTGCAGCAGAATATTCTTCCTTGATAACTCAATTTTTCTGATTTTCTTTCAGGCGAGGACCTTGGCGCCACGGGCCCGACAAAAACGGATTTACCGCATGGATTTTATGCAGACCCTGCTGATCCATTACTTAAGAAAATGAAGCTTCGTATTGTCGACCTACAAGGGCGACGTACGGCACGCATGACTGGTCACGATTTCTTCTATCGGCATGCTCATTCGGCTGAGGTACACCGTGCTGCTTTTCTTGTGGTGTGGCTTTGCACCTACTGCCTCCCCATCAATAACGGACTCTACATTCGTCCGGAGGTATTTTCTGCTGCAGCGAGCCTTGCCCAAGGTGTGCGTCTTTCGATTGGTGCAGCTAGCTTAGCGCACCTATATCATAGCATTGACGTTGTATGCTTAAGCGTACTGGCCAACACTCAGTCAGCTAGTGAATGCCGACTGCCAATACCAGCTCACTTTATCATGGGCTGGTTCTGCTCATACTGGGATATGCTGCCCCCTCAACCACCAGCCGGGGATCTTGACCTCACACATTTCCCACCATTCATTACTGACTCCTGGAGAATTACATCGGTAGGAATTAGCCTTTATAATGCACACAAGTTGTTCCTAGATGTAGCAGAGGATAATAGGTCCCTTACTTCCCTATCTTTCTTAGGAAAGTCGACCATACGCTTCCCTAATAGTGAAGAATTGAGAATTGATGATACTCGGGAGGCGATGGGTGAACGTGGTCGTCGCACCATCCGTATCACAGCTATTGACATGCTGACTAGTGCGAGTGTGGGTGCCGTTACACACATCAGGTGTCAGTATTATTACAACCTAGTATACTGTCCACATCGATTTGCCCGAATGCACGGTTGTGATCAGGAGGTGCCTGACTTCTTGATGGAGGGGAAACACAAACAGTACCTGTTGCAATTCTCGACGTATTTGAAAGGAACTCGTGATGAGACTGTTGAGCACCTGCAAAGGAGGCATTTGGCTTATCATTCCCCTATTGGTCATCAGTTTCATTTACAGCCCCTGTCCAGAGGCACTATGCGCTCTGTTGCATATGTAAGGTGGAGCGAATCCACTTTGGGTTTCCTGAAGGATTCTATTCTGTTCATCTCTGGTCAAGAAATGCCGATATCGAGCGAGGAAGCTTCTGTTGCTTTAATTAGCTCCGGTAAGCCATCATAAACGGCCCCTGTATTTCTCTGTTTATTTTCTTTTGTTAAATGTATTGAACATCCTAAACTGCAGCTTCAAACGAACGTGGAATAGGGTGCAGTAAGGACACCAAGAAGTCGCAAAGGCCTGCTCTGATCCAGATTAATAACGAAGCTGCACTAGCCCTTGGTCTAGGTAGACGTTATCACCCTTTCCTTCCTCTGATTTTTAATATACATATCATCCTGGAACTAACATTAAGTTCATTATTATGACGAGCTATAGCTCCCAAGGGTGCGACAACAACTAAGGAGTCGCCTGAAAAAGGGAACCAAGATGGTAGTGCTACAATTATACTTAGTGCCAGTCCGAACCCCCAAATTATCAGCTCCATTGTAACTGGTAGATGAGCCACCTTTCCTTTTTCTTCTTTCTTACTTCCATAAACCTGATTAATCCTCATCATGCATAGTCTGCTTTGAAACAGTTGTGCCTCCACCACAAGTTGTGGGCAAACGTTCACACCCTGCTGATAAAGATGTAGATGCGAGCAGCACTGAGACAGAACCGGCTACAGATCCTGGGATCTCTACTAAGGAGAGCCCACCAAAGAAACAATGCCTTGATTCCTCAAACACTGGTTTGTTTAGTGGAATTCACAATATATTTTGCTCACTATTATATTATCTGCACCACATTTGCCTCACTATTCCTGTGTCTGTACATATATATTTTTTAGGCACTATGGAGGACCCGAAGTTTATCTTGCTCCAATCCACAGAGGCGAAATCAACTATATTGAAGATTATTCAAGTCTATAAGGAGGGTGTTGGTGATGACTTCTCCAAACTCATTTGCCAGTCGGACCCTGCGAGGCTGGACATATACAAGGCGCGTGACAGAATAGTGATACCTGAGTCCACTGGCAATCCATATGTGCACATGGCGATGGGTTACCTGCGACAAGATTTCAAGAAAATAAAGAAGTTGATCAGCGCACCGGAATTGGACAAGGCTGCCTTAATCACCAAGATAGCGACTACTCTGAATAACTGGCGAGTGATGTTTCAAGATCGTTCTGTTCCGAAGGAAATAACTGATTTGATGGATGAGTTAGAAATCCTGGAAAAGGGGCTCTCTAGTAGATCAAAATGTTCCGTTCCTACAAATATTTTGACTCTGCAAAGTGATGAAGAACGTGTCCAAGACCACCTGAAAATTGGAAGGAACTCTCGCGACTCTATAACTCTTGCTCTTAGCTCTCTTGAAGGATATGGTGCAGTCTTGGATCGTTCCATGGACAGTGTGAAGGCCAGTAAGCAGCAACATCTTTCTAAAATTCAGGAACTTGAGAGAGAGTTGCGCGCTGCTCGGTCTAAGCTCTCTGATGAACAACAGCGTGAGGCAAGCATAGCCGACGCCCGCACCCAATACGATAAGGTGATGAATGAAGTTACAGGGACTGTGTTTAGCTTTGAGGAGTTACTGAAACAAGGCGACGCCTGCTTGGAAAGCATTCAGTCCACCATGCAAGGAGTAGGGAACGAGGGAAACTTCAACATCCCTTCAGAGTTACGTCTTCAGCTTGAATTTGTGGCATCTTGCGAAATGGCAGGTGGAGAGTAGTAGTAGTGCCAGCATGCATGCCCTTAGCACAATAATCTTTTTTCTTTTTATTGTAACGCGGATACTCTCAGTTTGCCACATTTGTTAGATATACTGCCATTTGCTACTTTCCTTTCATTTGTTCTGTAAGAAAGAAATTTGCATGATGCTTTGAAATTATATTGTGATTTTTTCCTTTCCCTATCTGTCTTCATTAGCTGTATATGACTTCATGGGAGAGCACCGGGAACATGCTTGAATCAGTGTACGGAATATATATTGCTGGCCGATTGTTTAAATTATTTGCACAACTTGCACAGCTCCTTAGGATACCCTGTGAGATTAGTATGTGATTACTAACCGAATTGTCATACGCTTGTGAACCTGTAGTATTCAGTTTAGGCTACCAGCCTAGAGCATCTATCTGAATGCTCAGAGGGCTGCGGGCCTTATGCATAAGGAGCGGAAAAAGCGAGACGGAGCCATGGCGAAAGACCGTGCCATGGCTACATCGTGATGGAGTGATTTGTATTCCTATTGCGACCGTGTAGGTGCCAGCCAACAGAAAATTTGAGACCAACGGCTCTAATGTGGTAGTGTCCTGTATATTTCGGCGAAAAAACCATGCCTTAATAACAAAGACGCCTCTGTGACCTTAAAAGGTGCCAGCCAGAGTTTTTTTTTTACCATATTATTCCATTGTGCTCAACTTAATCCTTGAATTGAAGCGAAAGACCATGCCGCAATCCAAGTTGTTTTATCAACTTACCGGGACCATGAAGGTGCCAGCCGGTATAGTTGAAGGGTTTCACAGATTCACGTGTACCGCACTGGCACGCTTCACTGCTCCCAAAATTCCCTAACAGTGGCGAAATACCATGCCACATCCAAGGTGTTAACATGCTCTACTGCGACCGAGATGGTGCCAGCCAGCGGAGATCGATGGTGTGTATTCTATTACTTTGTGTTTCTCAGTCAAGATTATACCTGCAAATGATTTGTTAAAACGGGCAAAAGAAAAAGGCGGGGAATCCTGTTTGTTTTGTGGGCTCTCTTTTTAGCACAGGGCTATAAGGGTAGTCCAAGCTCGGCTGCGAGAGAACTTAGCTTCGTGTGACACAATGAGTGGTACTGCTGATAAGGGCTAAAATTTAGCAAGTTATTAACAACGTGATGGAGATCTCGTCAAACCATCTCCTCTGCTAGAGCACGCCAGCGACCAATCATCCCTCGGAGAGACCAGAATGGCTTATGTCTTTTGGTGGTTTCAAGGATTTATAGGTAATAAAAAGACGACAGATGCCTCACTTTTCTTGCAAGGTGGTGGAATGGTGGTTCCATCTTTCGCTGACTTGCTTGGTTTACTTGATACTGGTTCATCTGCCTTTCTTCACATGTAGATGCACCCTTTTGTCGTGCTTTAGTGTTTATTTTCTCCCTTTGGGCATTTCTCTATCGGATGAGGATGCCTTCATGTAATGGGAGAATGCCTTCATGTAACGGGCCTTGAAAGTAATGGACCTGTAAAGCTTCGATATGCCACCATTCCACGCTTTGTGTCCTAAACCTTGCGGGCACATTTATATCCCTTTTTTTTAAGACCCTTGTTTTGTCACCTTGGAATGGCAAGAAGCTACACACTGAACCAGACTTCTGTCAGGCCAGGTAGCCCTCTCTTGCTCTTTTTCCTATAGTTTTTTCCAAGGTGTAATTAGTGTCTCTCTTGAACCAACAGAGGGGATTCAAGGTGCATGACGGCTTGTCACTTCGAATCCAGTTCAAGTCAGTCTCCAGCACGCTGATTCTGTCATGTGGTTAGTCATGTAAAAGCTCATTTTAAGTTTTTTACCACTCACCATGCTCCGTGCCAAGTTCTCTAGCAGCAAAACCTGAAGCAGCCAACCAAGTGCTATGTGAGAGAGCCTGTTTATTGTTGGACAAAGTAATGTCCGTGGATTGGTTAAGAAAGCCCACTTCTCATGTTGTAATCAAAGGGGAAAAAAAAAAGTGACACACCTACACACATAAACACACACATGTACACACACAAACAGAGGTCACGCAAAGTACTTCTTGAGGTACCGGCCATTGATAGGAGGCATGGGCCGTTCTCCTTCTTGATCTATAAGTTGATAAGCACCTCCGTCATAAACCTGTTCGACAATGAAAGGCCCTTCCCATTTTGGTTCGAACTTGCCTCGGGCTTTTCCTCTGATCACGATGGGGCGTCTCAGGACCAACACCATTTCTCCCTTCCTAAACACTCGAGGCCGCACAAGCTTATCATATGCTCGCGTCATATTCTTGCGGTAGATCTCTAAATTTTGCAAAGTGTTCAACCGACTTTCTTCTACGGCATTCAACTCTTGGTACCTCAGTAACACCTGTTCATCCTCAGTCAGCTCATCACGTATTGCCACGCGAAGAGATGGGATTTCGACCTCTAGTGGCAGGACGGCTTCACTGCCAAATACTAGGGCATAGGGTGTGGCTTGAGTAGGAGTACGCACTGTAACACGGTATGCCCACAATGCTTCATAAAGCTTGTCATGCCAATCCTTTTTATTTCTAGCAATGGTCTTCTTCAGTACTTTGCCAAGAGTTTTATTGAAAGCTTCAATCATGCCATTAGCTTGTGGGTAATACCCCGTGGTGAAATTCCATTGTATCTTATACTTCGCAGCAAATCGAGCCACCTTATGCGACTTGAAGGCCTTGCCGTTGTCGGACGTAATACGGTGCGGAACACCAAAGCGGTAAATAATGTTTTTCTCTAGAAAATTGATAACATTTCCTGCTTTTACTTCTTGCAACGGGACTGCTTCAGCCCATCTTGAAAAATAATCCGTGGCTGCTAGAATGAAACGGTGCCCCTTGGATGACAAAGGGTCACAGGGACCTATAACATCGATGCCCCAAGCATCAAACGGCCAGGATGGGATAGTAGGGTGGAGCGGCACGGGTGGCCGATGCTTAAAGTCTCCGTGTACTTGGCACATATGGCATGACCTAGCAATGCTCAAGCAATCAGTCATGATTCCTGGCCAGTAATACCCAGCCAATTTTACGCTGTGACACATTTTGGCGCCACACTGATGGCCTCCGCAGATTCCGGAATGCACTTCTTTTAGTATTTGATCGGCCTCACTCCGAGAAACACATCGAAGGAGAAGCTGGTCGAAAGTCCTTCTGTACAAGACACCGGCCTTCAGTAAATATGAAGGAACTCGACGTAATAGTTGACGCCTTGCTACAGGATCATTCGGCAGATGACCATGATTAAAATAATCTAAGAATGGTTTGCGCCAGTCACCTTCTTCACCCTTTCCTATGACTATGTTGTTCACTTCGTGTTGTTCTGGGACGAGTTCCAAAACTGCAGGCAGCAACCACCTTTCTTCTACCGTCACCTGTACTGGCTCATCATCAAGGAAAACAAGTGCGGCTGCTAGCTTAGCAAGAGCATCAGCTGAGGCATTTTCCCCTCTTGGGATGTGATTTATCTGAACATTTTCAAAACCCTCCAGCAAATTTCGTGCAACCTCGCAATAAGGCATTAATTCAGGCTTGCGTACCTCATAGATGCCATTAATCTGTCTAACGATCAGCTCCGAGTCACCAAAGACCTGCAAGTGTCGTATGTTCATGGATAGTGCTAGAAGTAAACCAAATATAAGGGCCTCATATTCAGCTTCATTATTTGAACATTCCTCCTTTAGGAGAGAAAAAGAATGATACAAAGTTCCGCCATTGGGGCACCTAAACACTAGCCCGGCGCCAGCTCGTCGTCGCGGCATGCCGTCAGGATCCTTCTCTGTACGAGATGCACCATCAAAGTATAACTCCCATGTTTCTATATTTACATTGAACACCTCCTCGTCGGGGAGGTCAGTTATTAAAGGTGAGTCGTCCGGCACTGGATGTGCCGCGAGAAAATCCGCCAATGCCTGCCCCTTGATGGCTTTTTGTGGCACGTAGGTGATGTCAAATTCCATCATGAGGACTGCCCATTTGCCAAGCCTCCCTTGAAGAGTTGGGCGACTCAAGACATATTTCACAGGATCTGCTCTTGCAATTAATTGAATTTCATGAGACAACATGTAATGCCTCAACTTCTTTAAGGCAAAAATCAGTGCGAGACACAATTTTTCAATACCTGAATAGTTCCCTTCGGCGCCGACCAACGTGCGGCTCAAGTAGTAACAAGCAACCTCTTTTCCCTCCTCGTTATGCTGCGCAAGAAGTGCACCCAAAGAAGCTTCTTGAGCTGAGATATACAACAGAAGAGGGCGCCCCTTTACAGGAGCAGCCAATGTTGGAGAACTAAGCATATACCTTTTGATGCTTTCCAAGGCATTTTGGCACTGTTCGTCCCATTCAAAAGGTGCTCCTTTCTTCATCAGTTTAGAGAATGGTTGAATGCGTCCAGAGAGGTTGGAAATGAATCGCCTAATGTAGGCTAATTTTCCCTGCAAGGACTTTAGTTCTGTCAGATTTTGAGGGGCGGCATCTGCAAGATCGCTTTAATTCTTTTGGGTTCAATTTCAATGCCACGATGATGGACTACAAAACCAAGGAACACACCTGATTGCACACCAAAGGCACACTTGAGAGGGTTCATCTTCAGCTGATGCCTCCTTAATCTTTCGAATACGACTCGGAGATCGTCGATGTGGTTTTGGCGCTCGCGACTTTTTACGACCATGTCATCAACATAGCATTCTACAGATTTGTGGATGAGATCGTCAAGGACATATGTCATGGCTCTTTGATAAGTCGAGCCTGCATTTTTTAGTCCAAAAGACATCACTGTATAATAATAATTACCTCTCGGGGTCCTGAATGCAGTATCGATTGCATCATACTCGTGCATTTTAATCTGGTTGTAACCTGAAAACCCATCCATAAAGGAGAGAGCCTCATACCCTGTTGTTGAGTCTATAATCATTTCTGTGACAGGGATTGGGAAGTCATCTTTAGGGCACGCGCGATTGAGGTCACGGTAATCGACACAAATGCGAACTTGTCCACTCTTTTTCATTACAGGAACTATATTGGCTAACCAACGAGGGTATTGTACTTCTTTTATGAAACCTGCAGCGATTAGCTTATCCACCTCAGCAACAATATCGTCTTGCAACTCTGGCCTAAAGCGCCTTGCTTGTTGCTTTATCGGGCGAAACTGTGGGTCGATTGCTAATTTGTGCGTGGCAACAGCTGGATCAAGCCCGGGCATCTCCTTATAAGACCAGGCAAAACAATCTTTGTGCTCCATTAGGAACACTCTATAATCTTCTCTTTCTTCAGCACTGAGGGTGGCACTAACATATGTTGGTCTCGGCTCTTCCTCTGTCCCCAAATTGATTTCAACCAGCTCGTCTACTGTAAGTGGCACTCCTTCTTCTAACTGCGGTGGTGCCGGGGCAGCGTCTAGGACTTCTCCATGAACAACAGGCATTGCTCCATGCATTCTTGCTAAAAGATGTTCTTCATTTGTAGGCGCATGAAGAGCACTTGCAGCTGCAGTGAAAGAACGAAACTCGTGAGGGGCCGGGTATATGGGTTCGAAACCCTCTTCATCAGAGGATGGGTCCTCCCAGTCACCTATCACCCTGGTGGATGTGGTGCATACGTTTACCCGCCCTATAGGTGAGAACTTGTGCTCATCGTCTAAGGAATCTTTCTCATTGTATCCCAGACCATACCTGGTGTATGATTGGTGCCCCTTTCGGACTAAACGTTCTGCTCGCTCCCACCATTCTTCACAGACTACGGGTGGTGACGGCAACCTGCAATTTTGTTGTAAATCAATACCAGCCCTTTTTAACAAAGGAATCAATCTTGACTCAATTTTCATGGCTGTTACTGCCTCTTCATGATTAGAGTTTGTACCTGACCGCCCATATGCTTGGTCACATGGTAGCTTGGGCGGGACTTTATAGAAAATAGTGGGAAACGTGTGGTCGCGTATGCTTCGAACAACCCTTATTTTCAGTGGCTTCACCGTAGAGGCACATAACGAAGGCAGCTGTACAAAGGACAAGGTATTCCCCTTTAGCATGAGAGAGGGTGTGGAGCTTCCTCTCGTATGGGGTGGATTTTGCCCCTTAAAAGTGCCTGCAAAATTGTTCTTAGTCAGAGATATAGTTATTGGCACGCTTAATAGGAATGGTTCATGTGAATGCTCAATACTGAATGAGTTCACTGGGATTTTTATATATGACCTTTCTGCACATTCATTAGAGGACGTAGCTGCCTTGACTTCTGATAGTGATCCCGCTGCGTCGCCCCCTGCCTTCAGCAAGATCGGGCTTGTCGTCGTTGCGCCAACCCTTCTCTCCACTGGTGCTCCTGATATGTATGCTGCAGTGGTGGTCTCGGCCTTTAGCAAAATTGGGGAAGTCGTTGATAACACTTCAGAAACAGACTCATATTGGTGGGGGACAGCAGAGTAACTTTTCTCTGGGCCACGCTCACGGCTTGCTCGCGCTCTTACGGAGGCAGCCTTTCTCGACGATGTGGAGCACGGAGCAATTAGGAACTGCATCTCCATGGAAGAGGAGCCTGAAGTAAGTAGCACATCTGAAGCGGGCGTCACTCGCGCTTGATGTTTCTCAGTTTCCATGGATGGGAAATAATACTTTGCGTCTGCATGATGTACTTCCTGGACAGTATAAGGAGCAGTGTTTCCAACAATACGTTGCTGCTCACCATTTTCATCCATGAATTTCAGGCACTGATGCAAGGTTGATGGAACTACACGATACTTATGTATCCATGGCCGTCCCAACAATGCCGAGTATGACGTATTTGCTTCTATTACAAAGAATTTAACTTTGAAGCTGAAAGTTGACATCTGTAACTTGACAGTGATGACACCTAAGGCGGGTTTAGCATGATTATCATACCCACAAATTACTACTTCAGTGGGCTTTAAATCTTCCATAATGTAACCTGCTCGCACCAAGCTTCGGACCGGAAGAATGTTCACAGCGGAGCCCGGGTCTATTAATATCCTCCGTAGGTGTGCACCACCAATATTTCCCTCTATGTACAATGGGCGATTATGGTCACCGTTTTCCATTATCTCGTCTTCTTCAGAAAATGTGATCTGATTTGCATACAAAAGATTATCATAAAGGCGATGTCTCGCCATAGCCGCCTGATATAGGTATGGCTGCTGCAGAGCCTTGATGAGGGATTCTCTCAGCTCAGGGAGTAGTACTAATGCATCATATATACTCAAGAGGGCTGGTATACGTTTCAGATGAGCAATAACGTTATACTCAGCCTCATGTTTCTCATGATCCTCGGGTTTTTCTTGTTCTCGAGAAGTAGATGATTCTTTGTTAGTGTTTGACTTCTCTTTCTCTGCTCTATACTGTCTAGATTTCAGAGGCTCTTGAAATTCCTTACCTCCCCGTAAGTTCATGTTAACTTCCTTGACTTCACTGCTAGTCGTTGGACACTCGTCTCGCAGTGTCTCTTGCTCCCTTTGTGTAAGGAACACTTCAGTTTCAGAACCTGTATCTTCAGTAATATATGCCATGTTACATGACACTCTGTTTGCAGACTTCCTAGCATCAGCGTTAATCTCATCTGGCTGTGACAGCCCCCATTCTTTTGGGAGAAACTGGGCCAATGTTGGCTTCAGAGGCCTTGCACGTGGGAAAGCTTCATTACCTTCAGATTTAGGCACAAACCTTGCCGGCATACGACGTTTGCGTGGGTTAAACTTGCTTTGAATTATTGGTATAGTTTGCCATGCAGTGGTGTTGGCCGTAGAGGGGACTTTGTTCCAGGACTGCCCACTACTTTCTGGAATCATGGGTGTGAAATAGAGACCCTGCAGCTGTTGCTCGACCTGAGAAAAAGGCAGCCACAATTTTATTTCATTATCTAGTTGTTCGTTACCATCTTGGCTCTCAACAATTGACACCATGTTTACTTGACGGTAATCTGAATTTACAGCCTGTGGGTCTAAGTTTAATTTCTTTTCATCGATGGCCCTTTGCAACCATTCTTTAAAGGCAATACAATCTTCAATTATGTGGCCGACGTAACGGTGATACGGGCAGTATAACGGGTTATCCTTCATACCCATTTGGTCAGGTCGCCGAGGCTCCGGCAAGTTTAGAGCTCCTCGTGCCTGCAGCTGATCAAAGAAGGTCTTCACTAATTCCCGTTTGAAGATATATTGTTTTTTAAGCATTTCTTGCATGCTACTACGTGATCTCTGCCCCTGTTCATTTCTTGCACTAAGAACTGGTGCAGTGCAACGAGACGTAGTAGTGTTACTCTCAGCTTGCACTTTGGGCTTGCCTCCATTTAAAGCTTTAGCTGCTGCTTGAAACTTCTTGTTATAATCACCGGCACCGGCGTTCCTATACATCTCCATTATATGTGGAGCTTTCTCAAATTCTATCTTAGTAGCAGCGACTGCATTTCCGAGATCGCTAAATGATTTTGGTTCACGGCGAGACACTTCCAATGACCAGTGTTGTTGCATTCCGTGAACACACATTTTAACGGCGTCTTCCGGGTGCATTGCTCGTGATAGACGAACGAGGCTATTGCGAAAACGGAGGACATAATCTTCAACCTTCTCATCTCTACCTTGTCTCATCTGTGTCAATTCCAGTAGAGAAGTATCCTTGTTCATGCTAATAAAGTGAGACTTAAACAGATCTTTCATCATTTGCCAATTACTTACAGACCCAGCAGGTAGACGACTGTACCAATGAAAGGCTGACCCCGTTAGAGATGCCGAAAACTGTCGGAGCAAAAGGGATGGGATGTTTGCTGTGTCTCCACAAGCTGCCTCAAAATATACGAGGTGCTCTCTAGCATCCCCTGTGCCGTCAAACTGTCGAAATTTAGGTGGCTGCCACCCTGCAGGAAATGGAACTTTATCGTGCCACGATTCATAAGGCTTCTCAAGTTCACTTTCAAGGCTCCGCGGCGCGTGCTCTCCTGTTATTTGCCTTATTTTTCTATTAACCAATTCTTCAGCAATGTCATGGTAGTCTTTCAAAATATTTGGAGCTGATCCAGTGGTGATAGACTGGATAGGCATTGTAGGCATAGCTAGATTTACTCCTCCCAAGGGTTGGCCATGTCCCGCGGCAGCAGTAGCATAATGTGGATTGTAAGCATTTGCTACAGCCTCTAATTCTGCAAATTGTGGATCGACAGTAGGCTGTTGGGAAGGATTCGGCTGATTCGCGATGAGCCCATTGATCACATTGAAGAGCTGATCCAATCTAGCATCAACACTGTCCATTCGTCTTGCATAATCTTGACCTTGTTCTCCAGTATTAAAGTTTTCTCCTTGTTCGCCGACAGGTTGTGTCCTCACGTTCGAGCATGGTACCATTCCTATTTGAGGCAGAGGAGGTGGAACGGCTGCAGGCTGTTGTAGAGGATTTGGCAGCGTCGGTCGGTTTGCAGAGAGGCCCGCAATCAAATTAAAGAGTTGATCCAACCTAGCATCGATACCGCTCATGCGTCTTGCATAATCCTGCCCTTGCGGCCCAGTATTAGAATTTTCCCCTCGCTCCGAGGAGGGGTGCATCACAGTATTCAAATTCGGTGCTCCTCCTACCTGTGGGAGCGGCGGTGCTTGTGGAATTATATTTTGAGCATTGGCACCGAGCGCAGCGGGAGGCTGATCTTCTTGTTCGTGTAGATGTACAGAAGCAAGGTTCATGTCGCCCTGAACGCTCTCATCATCTGACGGAATGGAGTGGGCAAGCTCTGAATAATTTGGCGAGTTTGGTAACCTTCTCATTGACAAGGGAGAATCAGTGTCAGACCCCTCATCGCCGCTTGCTGTAGCAACCGACAACCCGTCTTGTGGGACTGCCATGTTTTGTTGAGCAACATCTCTCAATCTTGTACTCACACCTGGACGCTCTATAATACGCTGCAGTTGATGTGGGTCTTCAGGGAGTCGAGAGGCAATGTCTCTGTAACGCGAACTGGACTGATCATCATATCCATACCTTTTTCCTTTTGCACTTTGGCATGCTCCAGATGTGACGGGGAGGCAAGGAGCTGTTACCATTGCCTCTTTCTGGTTAGCAAATGAAGCTGTTGTTTCACCTCTAGATTGTTGTCTACCAATTTGCATGTGCCTTCCTGGAAAATGAGCACTATTTTTTAGAAACATTGGAGTTGGGTTCGGGATGATTTCTTCATCTGAGGAGTAAGTAAACTCATGAGAAACATGAGGTGGCTCCCATTCAATATCTGAGTTTAGAGCTTCTTGAACAGTTATCATCCTACACGTTACTGTTTCATTTGGAAGCCCATTCTCTAATTCCTTAGCTTGTCCTTCATTGCCCTGGTCTGTTTGTTTTGCAAGTGCTTCCTGGGCGTCTTCCATTTTTTGATCATTCGGAGGGACCATAGAGGCCCCTGCTCCTGGTACAGGCTCCTGGGCAGACCCCTTGGTATAGTAGCCGATGATTCAACTTGGCGGGGCCTGGGAGCCAGGCGTTCTATTAAGAAATTGTATCTCTGATTTCTCCCCAAATTCGGTGAAATCTGAAGCGTTACTCGTTCATTGTCTGTGTAGACTCGGCCATCAGCTCGAACACGAACCTGCACGTGGTTCAGTACTAAATCCTGTAATTCATGGTACATAGCCTCGCGATTTCTTCTGCGCCTTTCACGCTTTTGTTGATTGATGACTGCATAGCGGCTTCTCGAGAATGTGCGGCCAGCTGGACGATATGGCGCATCGCGAGCAGGTAAAATTGTCACACCGTCACTTCCCCTTTGTGTATCACATGGGTCTTGCCGATTTGCGGCACCATACCTCCTGGAGTTCTCAGCACGCCATTGAGGTTTGCATTCTCTTCTGACCACTGCATGATTAGGACGAAACTGAGGATTCCTATGTACATTCATCGGGTCAGGTCGACGCTGGTTAGTGATGGACCCATGAAGCTCATGTCGAGGCATCCAGACCTGTCGTGGCTGCTGATCATGGAATCCGGACCTATCTCTGTGGGAGGACAGCCCTGGCCGCCCTTGATTATGAATCCGTCGCTGCATTCCACTAATCTGGTTTTGCAGCCGTTGCAGCTGTTGATGTAGCTCCTCGGCTGCAGGAGACGGTGTTTCATTCGACAAGGCACCAAACCTGTTATAGTTCTGACGCTCATGAATGTAGTGGCAGGGCACCATTGTCTGAAATTGCTTGGTATTGTTTTTTCTCAGATAGGAATTTTGCCTTGTAAACATATCTCGACTTTCAATGGTTCGTCTCCAAAATTCTGTCATGATTGTTTCCTTTACGAGCTCTCTTGCCTGCTGTGTACGAGCAACCCATTTTTCCTGAGGAATCATATAAGGCTCTCTGACAGGATCTCTACATTTAAACACACTAGGCCTGCTGATGGGTTCTCCACGCTGCAATATATGGGGTATATGAGCGGCACTAGGACTTTGCTCCTTCACATTGCACGTTTGTGACAAATCAAGCCCTCCGTTCACACAGGCTCTCAATTGTGCCTCAAGATTTTTTACTTTTTGGCACTTTCTTCTATAATTGCGATGAGCATTTCTGTTCTTGCGCATCTGAGCTCGAGCAGTTTTGGCCACCAAATGGCAACTGACTTTACCCAGTCCCTGCAGAATTTCAGTCTCTGTGCGATGGACTGCAGGTGTAGCAAGCTGATTTTCGGAGGCAGCCAACTGCAACGGCGGCACAACATTCTCAGTTTCAGTTTCAGAGCCTTTCAAATTCAGTATACTCCTGGCTTCAGACATGAGTGACTGGCACTCTTTTCTGGCTGCTGCAGCCTTACGCTTCAGAACCTTCCTTGAGTTCTTCGTGAGTGAAGGATCGTCCACCTCGTAAGTATGGGTTCTGAACCCATCGTTTGAGATCACAACGGGTGATTGTGAGCCAAACTCCATTAAAAAGGGCTCCAGTTGGTAACCGACATCCTGGATGGTGCTAGCAAAGAATACACCTGCACGAGATGTGCAAATGTTAGATACTCATCCATAACTTCAAATGCAAGATGCATAGAACTTGGAGTAGGATAAGACAGCTCATGCGACGATCGATGATGCACAGCAAAGATGGGAGGAGACCCATGTCCCACCGGGCGTGCCATTTGTTTTACGCGAAAGAAATTTTCAATTTCTTTGCGTTGGCATAATTAAATTGCGGGCGTGCCAGTATACATTTAGTATACAAATAAATCAAAAAACCACAAAGACACAAAACAAACAGAACTTGCATTCTTTATTCATCATATTTGAGATTTACAAGTCCTTCCTTTACATATATCTTTGCAGCGCCACAATACACAGGCAATTGCGTAGCTCTTAGATCCTAGGGCCTCGTAAGCACCCTAGTTAATTACGTCCATGGACTACGACCCATGGACTACCTCCGATTAAACTGTGATCAAGACCGTCGTATGGCTTCTTGTCCTGTACCCCATATGTAAAGGCCTGCAAGAAGAAAAAGATGCAAAGAATAGATAAACACAAGCCAGCTCCATGCTGAAATGAAGCATACGCCATACTCAATTACACTCGGATTTCAAAGAGCAATATATGTATCGTGTTCGGCCTCGTCGGTCGCGAACGTGATTTATGTCCCGGCCTCGTCGGTCACGGAATCATGTATATGATCTGTGCTTGTTGGCTTCGTCAGCCATAAATACAATCTGTCTAGCCTCGTCGGTCAAGACAATAATGTATTTTTGTGAACTTTGCTAGTTGAATTCTGGTGTAACAGAGCATGGCGTACCCTGTTTCTTCTCTTTTCATGACGATTTGCCGATATGGCTAAAGCCTAAAACTGATGCCCTTATATCAGTATGGCTGCAAGCAGATCGGCGCCGGCGAGGACGACGATGTCCTGAGATTTCGCGCTTCGAACCTGTGACCTGTTTAGCGTCGAAACGCCGCCGCCGTTTTGCACTCATCCTATTTAACACTGAGGTGTCATTTATTCTCAAATCCGTGCACAACCTGTTGATCAGGCCAACGCCGGCAAGGACGGCAAAGGCCGCCTTGATTAAGACCTTTTGGACCTGCGTGACGTGAAATGACGCTGCCAAGGCCGTTCAGGCACATGATCGAGCATCATTCTTATATCCAAACACCTGCATAACCATCGAATGTGGCTTTATTTAGGCCCAAAAACTACTGCCGTTGTATGGCTTTGTCCTTTAGGATCTCAAAGACCTGATGGCCCTAGCACGCTCCCGTGCAAGGCTTCTGTCTTGAGAGTCCACAACCTGTACGCCGCGCTTGCTACTGCTCGGAGCTGCATATGTTCCTGCAAATGAAGAATAAATGCAAAGCTATGTGGCCATGCGCGTTACTCACCAGGGATGACGACCGGGGCCATCGGCTCAGCGGAGAGGACGACGGTGACGTCCCCAGCGACGATCTTGCTCAGCTCCGCCGAGATCCGAACCTTGCGGTGATGGTGGTGAATGGATCAGAATAGATGAAATGTATGGCGGCGTATGTGGATGGAACGTGAGTGTGGGGAGCGTGCGTGTGAATCGTCTCCCTCAGTGCTATGAGGTGCGAAGCTTTTATAGAGGAGTGCTAGGGCAAGGAAGCCGAGGGGCAACAGCAGGCCAGCGCCGCCGCCATTCCAAAACGCCGAGCGGGTTGCACGGCGGGCGAGTGGGAGAGCCGTTCGTCGCCAGCGCACTGTTCGCTAACTTACTTTCGAATTTGAATCAACAAACGGATCGCCTCTCACCTGGCGAGATGACTACTGGAAGGCAGGGCCATTCAAACGCATCCCCGTCAATCAGCGAATTTAGCCTGTGCAGATTGCCAACATGAATGAACGTATACGAGTGTGTCACTATCAATCACTGTCTTCCACTATTCACTGCCGGGGACGGGGCCTAAAACGTGTACATCCCTCTCAGCAGTAGTACTCTTCTATAAGAAGCTTCTGGAACATCCCGCAAGTATACCGGCAAGATGTGCTGCCATATACGTGTAGTTATACGTATTTGTATTCTGCCATGAGGCTGCTAACCTTTAAAGGGCTGAATGCTATTGGGCTGGGCCTTCGTTAGTACAAGAACATGCACTTTCCTGATGGCAATTTAGGCAAGTAGTAATCACGGGCTGCCATATGTGTGCGGATGGAGATACCCCTGATTTATATTTAGCTGCCACTTAATTACACATCTTGCATATCGGTGTGATTATATCTATGCGGCCACTGAATAATTTTGACCAGGTCATTTATTCCACGCACACACTTTGTCCAAATTACCCTTATTATTGTTTAATTCATAAGCTCATGCATGATGTGTTTATGGCTAAATACACATACAGGTAACGGTCCTGTGGTGACAAAAAAAA